>JALAZF010000122.1:0-657500 GCA_022829125.1 Lathyrus tuberosus
TTTAACCGGCACAACCCTTTGTACTTCTCCATCAGGGACACATTTTGCAGCTTGTTCAGACAGTGGAATTGTGAATATTTACAACAGCGAGAAATTTCTCGGCAGTAAAAGAAAGCCTATCAAGACCATTGATAATCGACATTCTACAGGGATTTCATGAAATATAATCACGAATCTCAAATATTAGCAATCTGTTCAACATTGAGGAAAAGCAGTTTGAAATTCAGAAGTGATAAATTATTGGAACAGCAAGAACTTTCATCAAGGGAATCAAATTCACACACTTACTTAGAAGCATGTATCCCTGGTAAGTTTTCTTTTGGTATGGTTCCACATAACTATATTGATGCATATATGAAGGGTGAAACCAAATTCTACAGCAGTGGACCATGGAATGGTTTGCATTCAAGTGGTTCACCACAAGTTAAGCCAAATCCAATTAGTGATTACAGGTGTGTTTACAATAAGGATGAATTTTACTATACTTACAACCTCAAAAACTCGTCTGCTGTAACACGGTTAGTTTTGAATGCTACTTCGTACGTTCGTTACTGTTACATAAGGATCGAACCAGCAAAAAGGTGGAAAATCTACACGTCAGTACCGTTGGATTTATGCGATAGTTATGCATTTTATGGAGCTTATTCAAGCTGTGTTATCTCTGATTCACCTGTGTGTCAAGGCAGGGAAGGTATAAATGCGAGTTGGATTGCGGTTTTGGGAAGGGACGGTGTCATTACTTTCTCTAATCTCAACGTTGGTGGATCAGTTTACAAAGGTATTCTACCTGATGGGACTCAATTAGCTATAAAAAAAGCTAGAAGGTATTGGTCAAGGAAAGAAAGAGTTCAGAGCTGAAGTTAGCATCATTGGTAGCATTCATTACCTTAATGCTTCATTCTTGTTTGAGGAGAAACTATTGATCGATTATTTAGTGGTTCATGGAACACCATATCTTATCAGTGGGATCCATGACATTATTCGATCAATTTTTTTTTTCTTTTCTTATCTACAACCTTGAGGACAAGGTTGTTTTTGAAGGGGTTGGTAATGATAGGATCATGGAGTTATTCTTAGACAATTTAAATATTAAGTAGAATTTATCTTAGTGGGTTTTTATTATTTATTGGGCCTTTTTAGTTTATTACCCGTTAAAGATATTATATATTGTAGTCTCATAGAGACATTTGAGATCAATGAATGAAAATCAAATTTATCTTTTCTCTCTATTTTCTTAGTTTGCTTTTAGATTTATAGTTATTTTCATACCTTGTTAGGATTCTTGAATTAGCATCCTATCAATATTCATTTTTAAAAACAACAACTTTAAAAGTACAAAGTAAATTTAACCCAGTTTATTTATTAAATGAACAAGCATACGTTTATGAGAACTTCCCTTATATATGCATTAACTATGTTAGAAGGAAACCAAATTATAATAAGCAGTTACTTAGATCCATTAATTGAAATCCAATTATGGATAAGGGTTTACTAATGCCTTTTTGAAACGCTCTTGATGATTTTAATGTTGAGTGGGTTATCTAGAATCATTAGGTAGAACACAAAGTCGTCCAATTGTTTCATGAAGCGTCTTTGTTTATGGGTTGGAATAAATGGTGCCCCTAAGATGTATGCGTGTCTTTTTGACATCTTACTACATTAGTTTGGACATATTCAGAGTATTCATATGTAACATAGTGATATAAGAGGTCATTAAGTTCACTTGATGAATCAAACCTTATAGAACAAATCACATGAATGTTATATTTTTTATAAACTTACAACAAATTTCAACACAAAATAAAAATTAAATGCAACCACTACTTCTTTGTTACTCGGACGATAATCACTGTTGCCATCGACATCCTCGCCACAACATGCTTTTGTAGATATTTGTTTTCAATTTGTAACATATGTACTCCATAATTCTGAAAATCACCCTCTTTAAGGGGTTGTTTGTTTCACGAACTCAAAATTTATTCCTAGGAATTTTTTACCTGAAAAAAAAAGATAGGAAATTTATTCCAAAGAATTATTTTGAAAAATTGTTTGGCAAACTTTTCATATTCCTAGGAATATTTGTGGTTTTAATTAATTTTTAAAAACAAAAGTTTATAAAATTTCATGAAAATCCACTTTCTCATCTTTTTACTTGGGAATAATTTCATAGAAATATGAGAAGTTATGAGAAATTATTTTTTTTCATTGGAATCTTTATACCCGAAAATAATTATTTTCCATGTATTCCTAGGAATGTGATTTCTAAACTTGAAACAAGCACCCCCTTATAATTGTTATTACCTTCTCTATTATGTAATTTGTGTTCTATGTGTGTTCTTGAGTGTTCTTTCTCAAACTACAATTAACAATTATCTAATTTTAATTGAAGGATTATTTAAGCAATACCATAAGTTATAGAGTTATCTTATAATTTGTTAATGTAATGTGAATTATGATTCTTGTTTTTGCAATATGAGAAAAGAATAATCTTTCATAATTGAAAAATGATGCAATACTCCGGAGGGAGTCCCGTGTAGAGCGGAAGAATACACCATGTGGTTTCAATAATAATACTTTGTAAGGCTTTGAAGATGTTGTCAAGTTTTGTGCCCAATTCATATCACTTTTGAAATAAGTTGATTTGATTTATTTCTCTTTTTTCGGTGACTCATTATCTTTTGACTTTCGTACAACAAGTTCTGGGCTATTTTTCACATTTATATTTCTTCAGACTTGCTTTATAGTCTTTTTACAAACTTATTATTATAAGAAAACCATAAGTACAATAGTAATTAATAAAAAAAATCATGATGTAGTCATATAAGATTGTTCCTCATGAATTATAATTCATTATTGATTCTTTGTGTGTTGTGTAATTAGATAGAATGACATTTTAATTGATTTGAATATATAGATTGTTTGGAATTTTATTAAAGCTAGCCTTAGGTTTATGATTTTCTATCTAAGAGTGATCATGGGAATCTGTGTTCCTACTATGTGAACAGAACTTTAGCGTTTCAAAATTTTCAATAGATAAATGTAAATTATAACTTTTTTAGGGCATATAACTATGTCTTGAATCAATTAGTCATATACTTTGTTTGTTCATCCATTTGTTTGAGACCATTTAAGAAAATCTATTTTTAAAGAAAATTTAATTTTCTTAGATAAATGAAAACAGCTTTCATGTCTTCGCTTAACTGTCTAACTCTTATAACTCATATATCAGTCTTCACCTTTCAGTGTATCAACTGGTATCAGGTGTTGCCTATTATTTCATAGATACACGCGTAAAAAAACCTTTTAGATTAGAGAGAGTAGAAGAATTATCAAGATCCATTTGAATTTCATTTATTTATTCTTTTTCTCATTTCCATTTTTTTATGCATCGTCATTGAATGGTTTTGAAATCATGACAATATCTATAGGAAAGATACATATTGTATTCATCCCTGATAAAGTACAATAGAATTTTGATACTCTTTAGCAAACATATAAGTCATAGAAGGGGTTTGACAAACTCTAAGACATTCCTTCCCATATTCCAAACTCATTTTTTATAAATATCTATGTCGTCCAACTCTAATATGATTTTCAATTAAATTCTAATATTTTCTACTATATAATAAATTTTTTTTCTATTAATTTATTTTTTTAGTGTTATAGGGATTGTGAAGACTCTTACTATTGATTCATTCATCTGTGTAAGGTCAACCAACTCAACACTTAGATGGAGTGTAAGACAATAAGGGAATTTTTAGGGTGTGTAAAGCCAACTGCCTCAAGGTATTGACGAGGGGGGAGGAAATAAGAGTAACCAAAGATCAAATTAAAAGTAAAAAAACAATGAAGGAATCATTCAGCTAGCAATTGGAATATTTGGTTGAAAAGAAACAATATTATTTTCAATGGAGAATCTTTCAACCTTGAAGAAACAATTTATTCTATCAAAGTGTCTATTTGGACGTGGAGCATTTTGGTATCCAATTCTAAGTTTAATTGTATTTTTTTTTATGATTTTTATACTGCCCCTTTCTTTGTTTAAATAGGGGTTGACTTATGTGTTGCTTTCTTTTTGTTGCTTGTAGTGACTTTTGTCTTGATAGTCTTCTCATTGTAAGGGTTAAAGTATCCCTTATACTATCTTTTTCAATGAATTTTGCTTATAAAAAAAGTAGGTGTTGAAAATGTATAAGTACATGGACAACACGGTGGTCCTTTATTTTCTTTTTAAGACTTATGCAGATCATGCAACAAGCTAATGTGAGAATGAGTGGTAATCTACTAAGATATTTCTAGTTGTACATTTTTTTTTTACAATTAAGTTAACCAAATATATATTTCCATATAATTCAGTATAGAGGGGATTCGAGTATCGTCATTATGATAAGGTTCAAAAATTAGTTGAGGGGGTAAAATAGTGATCCTATAATCAATTTTAGTAAGTGTACTGAATTGTTTCAATTTAAAAAAAAAAGATAAACTATCGCGTCTAAAACTCAAAGACCGCTCCTCTTATTGAAGTTTAATTTTAAGACTCAGAAGATTTGACCTGTTTGATCATATGTTTATATTAGGAAATAATCTAATTGATATTGTTTTTAATAAGATATAAAATATGTCAGAAATGAGACTCATTTTGTTTCCCCTTAATACATTAAATTAAACTTGCTACTTAAATTTACTATATGTTATGACTAACTATTTTCAATATTATCTATCCCAAATTTCTTAGTGAATAGACCTTTAGTCTGAAATTAATCCCTAGGTATGATGAGAAATCAACTCAATCATTTGCTACTCGGTAGCAATTTTTTTAAACAAATACTAAATTGAGATTAATGGATCATATCCAAAAAGGTTTTTGTTACATCCTTATTGGGATTTAAGAGCATGATATGGTTTTTAAACCTAATATTTCTTTGAGATTGTTTTTGGGTCGGTTCATTCAAAACCCGCCTAATGTATCTCAGCTCCGCAGTCTTAAAACAATCTAGGGTTTTCTTAATATGCAACATTTGGTATCCAACATGGGATACGCCTTTCTCATGTGTGTCATTATATTCAATTCTCTCACACAATTCACAATCGACTCAATATTGTTAGATGTCAATCATGATATATTTGAGTATGAATTATTTGGCATTTTTCATGACTTTTCATGTGGAATAGGTTGATTTTAGTGTGAATTGATGTTGTTGTGCATTATTTGAAATATACTTGTGGTGCTTGTAATTTGTGTGCTAAATGTGCAGAAATAGGAGTGAAAAGATCAAAGTTTGAAGACACAATGAAATAGTGCAAGCTGCCCAAAAATCTGTTGTGCAACAGCATTCGCTAGGCGAGTGTTGGCGAAGCTTCTGGCGAAGGTTCGCCTAGCGAAGGTCAGCGAATGTGCCAGCGAGGGGGTGGCAGAAAGTATGCAAAACCTACAGTAGGAAAACTGGGTAAATTCGCTGGGCGAGGAAACCAGCGAATGCTCGCTGATGGTTCGCTGGGCGAAGGTGCCAGCGAAGGGGTGGCAGAAACTTCCATTTTTAAAACTCCCAAACATCGCTGGGGCGAGTGGTCTGGCGAAGGTTCGCTTCGCGAGTGTTTTGGTTCGCCTAGCGAACCCGCGATAATTCTGAGGGGCGGTTTAAGTCTGAGGCACTTAAATGTGCCATATTTTTTGTCATTCGCTAGGCGAATGAATCCTTCGCTAGGCGAAGGGTGCTGTTAGGAAAAGTGTATAAATAGAATTGTTACTTTTTGGAATGGGATCTCTTGCTCATTTTACATTAGAATTAAGGGTTTACAGTATTTTGTTCAGAAAAGCTTGTATTTTCATTGGAGAAGCTGGTTTTGCATCCATTCTCGATTAGTCGGCGTGGATGTTTATTCATCTCCTCTCTTTACTTGTCATCCAAGCTACCATGAGAAGTGGTAGCTAATCACTCAATGTTGAGGTTAGATGTAGTTGATTCTGTTTTTATGTATTGATATTGATCTCTTGTATATGAACAAAGTCTTTGATCAATATAGATGATGTTGTTTTCTCTTAATGATCCATTTGTGAATTGTTTTGCTCTAGACATAGACTTTACAACTCTTGACCTAACAATTTCATCTCTTAAAAACCAAACTCTAGACATAGATTTGGGATTTGCTATTCGCATTGTATTGATCTTAAAGATCGTTGCTTAGATTGTTAGCGTGAGACATCATCTAACGGTCTAAACAACGGTACTCACGATTCCGCTTTAGACATAAACGTAGTCGGGAGGATACGCGGTTATATTGGTCGGAAACCGAGTTCATATGCTTGATTAATTGTTTATACATGAAAAGGATTGATGAAACCTAACCTTAGCATGCTTTTATAAAACTTTTCTTAAAAATATTTGTTACAATTTAATCTTTGCTACAAGTGAATGATAACAACAAGTGAAACTTTTGAAAACGTTAACTTAGAATATCGCAACTATTGAACGGCAAGCATCAAATATCCGACAATCCCTATGGATACGATAACAAAAAACCCACACTGATACTATTCTAACAAAATGGCGTCGTTGCCGGGGATTGTTAGTTGATATTGCAAGCATTGCGATAGTTGAGTTATTGTAAGCTGTTACCACTTTATCTTGAACTTGTTAATCTGTTTGTTTAGTGTGCAGACTTAGTTTATGCGAGGGAAACTACCGGCGAACCAACTTCTTTTCGATCCTGAGATTGAAAGAACCGCTCGTAGAATCAATAGTCGAACTAGAAGAAGGAGGCAGCTAGCGAAACAGAGGCGAGAACAAGAGGAAAGTACATCTACACCACCACCATTTCCACAAATACTTCTAATTATGGAGGGAGATCCACCACCACCACCACCACCTGCTTCTAGGCCATGTACAAATAGTCCAAGGCACAATGCTCAGTTCGCCCGTCATGCACACAATGGTCGTCATGCTGAGATGAAGACCGGAATCCTTAAACTGTTATACCAAAGTCCCTTTACAGGTATGGATCATGAAGATCCTTTCACCCATTTGACAAAATTTTATGAAATCGCTGGAGCGACGGGTGCACCGGAAGCAGAAGAGGAGTCTCTGTTCAAGAGACTATTCTCGCATTCCCTCATTGGGAAGGCCAAGGAATGGTACCTTGATCAGTCAACTGCCATCATGACTGATTGGAATGCTTTGGAAGAAAAATTTTTGGAAAGATTTTTTCCGCACACTCGGTTCATGGAAGCGAAGACCGCTATAGCGGTATTCACACAAGGAGCTAACGAATCTCTCAACGAAGCTTGGGAGAGGTTCAAATCAATGTTACGAAAGTGCAAAGGCCATGGTTTCGATGAATTGTCACAAATTCATATATTCAGAAATGGGTTGCAGCTAGTACACAAAACCTTGTAGGATGCCACCGCGGGTGGGTCTTTGTTAAGCAAAACTGCAGCGGAAGCCACTGCTATCATTGATAAAATGGCCTTGAACGATCATCAAGGTAGTCACAATCGTGGACCTGCTCAACGTACGCCTGGTGTGTTGGAATTAGGAACAAGTGACGTTATCCTTGCACAAAACAAATTGTTATCACAACAGGTTGAGTTGTTAACGAAGCAAATGTCTAAGCTGCCTCAACAATTCAAGGAGATGCATGAATCTTCAAGTAAAAATGTGCAAGTGTTAGTGTGTGAGTTATGCAGAGGTGACCATTTGACCGGTTATTGTCCTCCCGTTGAGGAGGAAGCAAATTATGCGGGAAATCAAGGTTACCAACCCCGACCTCCGTATCAACAAGCAAATCAAGGTTACCAACAAAGGCCTAGCCAAGGTTATCAACAACAATGGAGACCGCAAGAAGCCGGGCCATCAAACCGCCAACAATATCAGAGTTACACTCAACCGCCGCAAGCTCCCGTTGGAACTACAAAGATGGAAGATACTCTTACACAATTTATGCAAATGGCAATCTCGAATCAAAAGAATACCGATGCCGCCATAAGGAATCTTGAAACACAAGTCGGGCAATTATCAAAACAATTGGCCGACCAACATCAAGGGCCCTTTACGGCAAATACACTTCCGAATCCAAAGGATTGTAAAGCAATTCTCACAAGAAGTGGAAGAAAGATTGACTTGGGTGTAGGTAAAAAGAGAGTGGAGGAGGAGGTTGTAGTTGAGAAAGAAAAAGATAGTGAGGAAAGTGAAGTAGAAAAAATGTGGAGGGTGTGTTAGTTGAAAAGGAGATAGAAAAAAATGAGAGAGAAAAAAATGAGAATGAGAAAAAAATAGAGAATGAAGAGAGAGTGAAGAGAACTAAGAAGGGAAAGGAGCCGATGAATAATATTCCAATTCAACATCTACCATATCCGCATGCTCCTACAAAGAAAGATAGTGCTAGGCACTATTCTCGGTTTATGGATATCTTCAAGCAATTGCAAATAAATATCCCATTTTCTGAGGCTTTGGAGCAGATGCCTAAGTATGCGAAATTTATGAAAGATATCCTCACGAAGAAGAAAAGGTATACTGATCAGGAGACAATTATGGTGGATGCAAGCTGTAGTGCAATCATTCAACGGACGCTCCCGCGAAAAGAGTGTGATCCGGGACGTGTTACATTGCCGGTTACGATAGGAAACATGTATGTGGGCAATGGGTTGATTGATTTGGGTTCTAGCATCAACTTGATACCATTGTCGATTGTGAAACGGCTAGGCCACATGGAATTGATGTCCACGCAAATGACGTTGCAACTCGCCGATAAATCCACTACCCGTCCTCACGGTGTAGCGGAAGACGTGTTGGTCAAGGTGGACAAATTTTTGTTTCCAATTGATTTCGTTGTCATTGAAATGGAGGAGGACGATGATGCCCCTTTGATTCTTGGAAGGCCTTTCATGAAAACTGCCCGTATGGCAATTGACATGGACGATGGTCTCATGAAAGTGAGAGTCCAAGATGAAGAGGTGTGTTTTAATCTTTATGATGCAATGAAGCACAAGAAGGATAAGGGTGATTGTTTCCGAATCGATGTAACGGAGGAAGCAAGTTTGGAAGTTACAAGGCAAATTAATATCATTGATCCGTTTCAAAGAGCTTTGGATGAATCCTTGGAAGTATTCTCGGTTGAAGAAGAGCAAGCTCTTGAAGAGTGTTTGTTAGAACTTGAAGCTTTGGAAGAATTGCAACCGTGGGAGTATGAATAGGAAATTCTGAAAAAAGAGGTGAATGATGAACCCTCCAAACTTGAGCTGAAAGTGTTACCGTCAACCTTGAAGTATGCTTTTCTCGATGACGGTGGTAATAAACCGGTTATCATAAGTAGTGTTTTATCGGAAGTGGAGGAAAGCCGCTTAATTCAAGTGTTGAAGAAAAATCAGGGTGCAATGGGATGGACATTGTCTGATCTCAAAGGCATAAGCCCTTCGTATTGCATGTACAAGATATTCATGGAGGAGGACTTTAAACTGGTTGCTCAACCTCAGCGCAATCCTATCATGAAAGAAGTGGTTAGGAAGGAAGTGGTGAAGATGTTGGATGCCAGAATGATATATCCTATTTCTGACAGCCCGTGGGTTAGTCCCGTGCATGTGGTACCAAAAAAAGGAGGATTAACGGTGGTCCGAAACGAGAAAAATGAGCTTATACCAACCAAGACTGTAACCGGGTGGAGAATGTGTATCGACTACCATAGGTTGAACAAAGCTACGAGAAAGGATCATTTTCCTCTACCTTTTATGGATCAAATGCTCGAAAGGCTTTCCGGTCAACAATACTACTGTTTATTGGATGGTTATTCGGGTTACAATCAAATCATTGTGAACCCGGATGATCATGAAAAAATAGCTTTTACATGTCCGCTCGGAATCTTCGCTTATAGGAGGATGCTGTTTGGATTATGTAATGCACCGACCACTTTTCAACGGTGTATGCAAGCTATCTTCGCGGATTTGATCGAAAAGACAATTGAGGTCTTTATGGATGATTTCTCCGTCTTTGGACAATCGTTTGATTTGTGTTTGAAAAATTTGGATACGGTGTTAGAACGGTGCGTGGAAACTAACTTGGTGCTTAATTGGGAGAAATGCAACTTCATGGTGAACGAGGGAATTGTACTCGGTCACAAGGTTTCGGCAAAAGGCCTTGAAGTTGATAAAGCCAAAGTGGATGTTATAGAGAAATTACCACCGCCGATGAATGTCAAAGGAATAAGGAGCTTTCTTGGACACGCCGGGTTCTACCGGAGATTTATCAAGGACTTCGCAAAGGTCGCGAAGCCATTGAGCAACTTGCTTGTCCAAGGTAAGGTTTTTGACTTTGACGAGTCTTATCTTTTTGCTTTTAATTTTCTGAAAAAGAGTTTAACAACCTCACCGATAATCGTTGCACCAAACTGGAAATTAGATTTTGAATTAATGTGCGATGCGAGCGATTATGCGGTTGGGGCTGTTTTGGGTCAAAGGAGAACGAAAGTTTTCCACGCTATACATTATGCGAGCAAGGTTTTAAATGAAGCTCAAATTAACTATGCAATAACTGAAAAAGAGTTGCTCGCCATAGTGTATGCGTTGGAGAAATTTCGTGCCTATTTGATTGGTTCACATGTCATCGTTTACACGGACCATTCGGCTATAAGGTATCTGCTCACCAAGCCTGATTCAAAATAGAGGCTGATTCGGTGGATCCTTTTGTTACAAGAATTTGATCTTGAAATTCGTGACAAAAGGGGTTCCGAGAATTTGGTGGCGGATCACTTATCCCACCTGATCAACGTTGATGTGACCAAAAAGGAGTTTGAGGTAAAAGAGGAGTTCCCAGATGAAAAACTTTTTAGAGTGCAAGTTAGACCGTGGTTCGCCGACATGGCTAACCACAAAGCCACTGGATTGATACCAGACGGTCTAACGCACCACCAAAAACGGAAATTTTTGTCTGATGCCAAGTCATTTGTATGGGATGAACCCCATTTATTTAAACTTGGTGTCGACAACCTCCTCAGAAGGTGTGTGTCAGTGGAGGAAGCCACGAGTATTCTGTGGCATTGTCATAACTCTCCTTACGGAAGACACTTTAATGGGTTGAGAACGGCCACTAAAGTCCTACAATCGGGCTTTTATTGGCCGTCCTTATTCAAAGATGCGCATACGCATGCCCTTAGTTGTGACAAGTGCCAGAGAAGCGGCGGTATTTCACAGCGGCAAGAAATGCCATTACAAAATATGTTAGAAATCGAAGTTTTTGACTGTTGGGGGATCGACTTTGTCTGTCCATTCCCATCTTCATTTTCTAATGAATATATTTTGGTCGCTGTGGATTACGTTTCCAAGTGGGTAGAGGCGATAACATGTGCTAAAGCCGACGGAAAAACAGTGGTGAAGTTTTTGAAAAGAAATATTTTTGCGCGTTTTGGTACACCTCGAGTGTTAATAAGTGTTGGAGGATCTCACTTCTGTAACACTCAGCTTGACAAAGCTCTTGAGCAATATGGTGTGAAGCACAAAGTTGCTACACCATATCATCCTCAAGCTAACGGTCAAGCAGAGGTATCCAATCGTGAGATTAAGCGTATTTTGGAGAAAACTGTTTCGGCCTCGAGAAAGGATTGGGCGAACAAACTTGATGACGCGTTATGGGCGTATCGGACCGCTTTTAAGGCTCCGATCGGGCTCACACCGTTCAAAATGGTTTATGGTAAGAATTGTCACTTGCCGGTAGAGTTGGAGCACAAGGCATTTTGGGCCTTAAAACTTTTGAATTTTGATCCAACTTTATGCGGCGAAAGAAGAAAAGTGCAATTACACGAGCTGGATGAATTGCGCCTTCAGGCGTACGATTCCAACAAATTGTATAAGGAACGTGTAAAGTCTTATCATGACAGAAAAATTGTCATCAAACTGTTTGAGGTCGGACAGCTGGTCTTATTGTTCAATTCTCGATTAAAATTGTTTCCCAGAAAATTAAGATCTAAATGGTCCGGTCCGTTTCGGATTGTGGAAATCAAGCCCTATGGAGCAATCGTAATTGAGGACGCAGCGTCAAAAGAAAATTGGACAGTTAATGGACAGAGACTGAAAATTTATCTTGGAGGAGATTTCGAGCGGAATCCCGCAGTTGTGCCTTTCCGCGATCCATGAGGTCGCGATGGTCCGTCGAGCTTAGCCGACGTTAAACAAGCGCTTGTTGGGAGGCACCCCAACATTGTAAGTATTACTGCTTATTTCTGTTTTTAGTCTGTTTGGTTGTCATTTTGTAGCCTTCAAAGATGTGGTAATTTAAAAAAAAAAATTTTTTGAAAATTCTGGTGTGTTCGCTGGCGTTCGCCTAGCGAGCTTGGGCGAGCATTCGCTGGCCTTCGCTCAGCGAACCCAGCGAGGCAGACCAAACCAGTTTTTTTTGCCACATCAGAAGAAAAAAAATTATGGGTGGGCCTTCCAATTGGGCCCAAGACCCACTTTGAAATCAGAATAGAGAGGGAGGAAAACCCTAGCCGTTGGTTACCATTTTCCTCCATTTGCAAGTTTTCTCTCATTTCCTTTCTAAAGCTTCAACACTCTTCTCTTTCAATTTTCCATTAACAGTGCGAAATTCAGGTTTGTATACTCTTTACAGTTTATTTCTTAAGGCATTGTTTATGTTCTTGATTGATCTAGTTGGGTTTTGTCAAAAATTTGGATCCTCTGTCATGTTACTTTTGTCTTGCATGTTAAAAACTACATTGGCAATATGACTAGAGTAATATTTGAAATTAGGAGATGGGAGAGGGATTGGTTTTAACTGTGTTTTTCTTAAAATTCGCGGGTTCGCTGGTTCGTTCGCTTCGCGAGTCTGGGCGAGCATTCGCCAGACTTCGCCTAGCGAACCTGGCGCGAACAGAGGAAAATTTTCAAAAAAATTTATATACATGCAGGTCTCTGGCTGGTTGTTTTTGAGTCACTAATGCGTTTGTTGCCTTTGTTTGGTTTTATTGTTTGCTTTGTGCAGATGGCACCAAAAACTGCAATTCACGCGGCTAAGAAGCGAAAGGCTTCAACCTCGAGACAAGTGCCCATGCGTTTTGATAAAGAAAGATTCAGGGGGGCTAAGCAAGCAGCCAGATATGAAACCCTTGAAAGAAAGCACATCTTGGCAGAGAAAAGGTTCATTCTGAGTGATCGGGGAACTTACCGGACAATTGATGCTTTGTTCGTGGCAAAGAAATGGGATCGTTTGATGATGCCTCTGGATGGCTACAATGCTGAAATTGTTCGGGAATTTTATGCAAATGCATTGCCCGATGATGGAGAAAGATTTAGCTGGGCCTCTTGGGTTAGAGGCACTGTTGTCAGATTTGATCGTATGACGATCAACACGATTTTGGGAGACCCTTTACCGTTGATTGGTTCTGAGCTGGATGCATATCATCGAGATTTGCATCTCCATCGTGATATTGAGAAGATGACCCGGGATTTACTTCTGGAAGGTAAGGAAGTGGAGCTGAATTCATCCGGGGCACCTATTAGATTCAGACGTGTGGACATGCAACCTTTAGTCCAGCTTATTCTATTATTTGTGCTCACTAACATTTGTCCCAGGTCGCATCATAGTACAGTTCCCATCGTTCTGGCTCATCTTATCCATAGCATTCAAATGAATGTGCAGATTGACGTGGCCCGCATCATTGCGGATGAAATCAAGGCTATTGTGTTAAGTGGCTTGGGTGGTACTGCGGCGCGCAGGAATGCCCCGCTTGCTTTTCCATGTTTGATCATGACCTTGTGTGCTCACTCTGGAGTAGATATTCCAGCCCGTAGGCAGGTCACTATTCCATCTGCTATTGATGATCGGTATGTGGATAAGTTCTGTAAAGCTAGGGGGAATGTTGGAGAGACTTCCAGAGCTGGTGCTGATGATGCTGCTGAAGTTGGTGAAGGTTCTGAACCGGCGCCGCCGACCTTTTATCCATATCAGCAGGAGATCTGCCAATACAATTGGGATTGGATGGCTGCGCAGCAGCATGCTATGTCTGACATCCATGATTCTTTGCAGGTTCTTCAGTTACAGATCCGTGACCTTACTTCTGATCAGATGATGATGTCTAGGGAGCAGTTCCTAGCACATGCTGGTTGGCCTGAGGCCAGGCCAATTTTAGGAGTGGGTGAGGACGATGCTGATGGTGAGGAGGATGATGATGATGAGGCTGGTGATACTGAGTTGCTGGTGACTGAGTCCGAAGATGAGGACTGATTTTTTGTGTGATCTTTGACTTGTATACTTCCTTTGAGCATCAAAGTGAAGTTTTTGTATTTTGTTTTTTTCAGCTTTTACTAGTCAAGTATTAATGTACTCGTACCCGTGTGGTACTTTTTGAATTATGTAGGTGTTTTATACACCAGACACTTTATGATATTATTAGTAATAATTATGGTTTATAGTAAAAAAAAATTTTTGTTTCGCTTTACTAATAATTGTTGGTTTTTAATTATAGTAGTAAGTGTGTTTTTGTATGTGTTATTTTGATTTTTCTTCTTTAATGGTGGAAATTTGGGAAGTAGGTTGGACTCTTGTGATTAAAGAGTAATTCCTCCAAGATGTGAGGGCTATGATAGTACCGTAAGCATTGTGTTACGACAAGGTATATCGTTACCTTGATTCAAGAATTTTTTATGTTTTAGAATTTTGTGTCTTGGGCAAGTGTAAATGTGTTTCATGTTACAACTTCTTTTGAATACATATGTCATTTTAGGATCTGAAACTAGTAAAGTGAGAAGCCTCAAAATTGTATTATATGTCAAGGAGTGTTGATGAATGTTGTCTTTATTTTTAATTCATGCCTTATCTTGTGACCATGTGATTTTGTGGAAGTAGGAGAAGTGATCAAGGCAATTTTTTTGTTAGTGAGCACAACTATGCCCAAATATTAATTTACCTGTGAGTAGTGAGTATTCGGTAGCCCCTTGGAGCCTAAACAGTTTAGAACTCAATTGAATGATGAACTTGTTTTATGTACATAATTTGCTAGTTTGGTTCATCATTGAATTTGGTGAGTTTCTAACATTTTCTTCTTGAACCTTTGTAAATTGTTTATTTTGACTTCCTTGCCCTAAAAAGCAAGGAACATTCACTTTAGGTGGAGTTGAAAATGAGTTGGGGAGAGAATAAAAAGAAGATGGGTGCATTACTCCTAATTTTGAAAAGAAAATTTTTTTCAAGCAAGCATGTAAAAAGAAACGTGTGAATATATTGTACAAAAGAGAAAATGCTTGCTTGAACGAAAAAATAATAGAATCAATAAGTGTGCACGGTAGTTTGTGAAGGTGGAATGACAATTTGGTGAAATGAAGTGTGTTGTGTAAATATGTACATAGTGAATGTTCTTTTGCGTCGGCAATTTCGTTTCAAAGACCTTTAGAAATGTCCCTTTTTTGTTCACCCGACCAAGCTACAACCCTTTAAGCCCTTAGTGATCTTTTACTTCCATAATTTCTGTTATGATCATTGAGATATGATATGAATTGCTTAGTATTGCATCATTTGTCAAGTGAGTTTAATTGTCCCGTGCTTGTATGCACGTTTGCCTTCAATCCTATTTCGAAGAGGAGTGTAGTATGACATGTGTTTGATGAATTAGTTGTCTCTTGAAACATTGTTTAATTTATTTAAGAGTCAAGTTCTTTTACGTTTTGAGTTCTTGAATTGCGTAATTGTTGCATTGTTGTGATCGTTGTTTAGCTGAGCCATTTTCGTGTCTTGGTTGAATTTAATCCTCGAGCAAATCCTCGTGAGAGGCATACTTTGCTTGAGGACAAGCAATGAGTTAGTTGGGGAGAGTTTGTTAGATGTCAATCATGATATATTTGAGTATGAATTATTTGGCATTTTTCATGACTTTTCATGTGGAATAGGTTGATTTTAGTGTGAATTGATGTTGTTGTGCATTATTTGAAATATACTTGTGGTGCTTGTAATTTGTGTGCTAAATGTGCAGAAATAGGAGTGAAAAGATCAAAGTTTGAAGACACAATGAAATAGTGCAAGCTGCCCAAAAATCTGTTGTGCAACAGCATTCACTAGGCGAGTGTTGGCGAAGCTTCTGGCGAAGGTTCGCCTAGCGAAGGTCAACGAATGTGCCAGCGAGGGGGTGGCAGAAAGTATGCAAAACCTACAGTAGGAAAACTGGGTAAATTCGCTGGGCGAGGAAACCAGCGAATGCTCGCTGATGGTTCGCTGGGCGAAGGTGCCAGCGAAGGGGTGGCAGAAACTTCCATTTTTAAAACTCCCAAACTTCGCTGGGGCGAGTGGTCTGGCGAAGGTTCGCTTCGCGAGTGTTTTGGTTTGCCTAGCGAACCCGCGATAATTCTGAGGGGCGGTTTAAGTCTGAGGCACTTAAATGTGCCATATTTTTTGTCATTCGCTAGGCGAAGGGTGCTGTTAGGAAAAGTGTATAAATAGAATTGTTACTTTTTGGAATGGGATCTCTTGCTCATTTTACATTAGAATTAAGGGTTTACAGTATTTTGTTCAGAAAAGCTTGTATTTTCATTGGAGAAGCTGATTTTGCATCCATTCTCGATTAGTCGGCGTGGATGTTTATTCATCTCCTCTCTTTACTTGTCATCCAAGCTACCATGAGAAGTGGTAGCTAATCACTCAATGTTGAGGTTAGATGTAGTTGATTCTGTTTTTATGTATTGATATTGATCTCTTGTATATGAACAAAGTCTTTGATCAATATAGATGATGTTGTTTTCTCTTAATGATCCATTTGTGAATTGTTTTGCTCTAGACATAGACTTTACAACTCTTGACCTAACAATTTCATCTCTTAAAAACCAAACTCTAGACATAGATTTGGGATTTGCTATTCGCATTGTATTGATCTTAAAGATCGTTACTTAGATTATTAGCGTGAGACATCATCTAACGGTCTAAACAACGGTACTCACGATTCCGCTTTAGACATAAACGTAGTCGGGAGGATACGCGGTTATATTGGTCGGAAACCGAGTTCATATGCTTGATTAATTGTTTATACATGAAAAGGATTGATGAAACCTAACCTTAGCATGCTTTTATAAAACTTTTCTTAAAAATCTTTGTTACAATTTAATCTTTGCTACAAGTGAATGATAACAACAAGTGAAACTTTTGAAAACGTTAACTTAAAATATCGCAACTATTGAACGACAAGCATCAAATATCCGACAATCCCTGTGGATACGATAACAAAAAACCCACACTGATACTATTCTAACAAATATCCGTATAAACTTTTAGTTTCTGCAACTTCGTAAAGCTAGCTACTTTGAGAACGTTGATGATCGCTTGAGCTTCGTCCGCAAGGGGATTGTTAAATTCTTTTTGGTTGCATCACATCTCCTAAATGTTTTCATCTCGATCATTCTAAATGATGACACCAAATTTCCTACTATGGTCATCTTGGCGCCAGTGAAAATATTAAAGATTTTGGTTGCAACTTTCAGGCCAGGGTTTTATAACCTATTATCTTTATAATTTTAAGGTATCACCTTCTAATGGTGATTTTTACCACTGATACAATATCTTCTATTAGGATCATTTTTCCTAATATTACCCTCTCTATGATTCTTGACTTAACTCTCATGTTATTCCCCTTTTTGCTTCCTACTTTTATAGTGTGCTTTAAGTATTCAGTCAAGTACGTCAGTGAATCAATATTTAATAATTTTTTACCATCTTGAAACACTGTATTTACTTGATTTTGACTGCTATAAAACCTATAAAGCATTCTTTACCAACTTGGGACTCTACACTCCTTGATCATCTTGTGTTTAAACCTTTTTGATGTAACAAAAGGGGGACAAATATAGAAGTATTTAAATATGAATTTATACCCCTTCATATTCAATGCTGCCAATATTATTAATTCTGTTCATTTAATTTTTCTATATTTTGTTATTATGGTTATCTTGCTCGGGTAAATAATTTTAATTCTTCTTGTATATAGAACTAATGGGGAGTTTACAAACCTCAACCTTAGCCTATTAGACTCATAAGAAGCTTATAAACCTTGTATTCTGATGTTGCTAAGAAAGTTAAAATTATAGTTTTCTTGAAAATGGTACTTAGGGTGGGTTCTCAGAACTCAACTTTGGACTATTAGACTCAAGGGAAGCTTACAAACCTCATACCTTGATGTTGCTGAGAAAACTAAATATATTTTAGGATTTCTTAGAAGTAGAACTTAGGGGGAGTTTACAAAAGTCAACCTTTGATCTATCAGAGTTAGAGAGAGCTTACAAACCTCATGCTCTGATGTTGTCTAAGAAAAATTAAAATAGACCAAACATTGTCCTTTAAATACATATGTTTGTCATCATAAAAAAGGGGGAGATTGTTAGAACAAGATTTGTTCATGACATATATGTATTAAAAGAACAATGATGTTATCAAATGTGTGTTCAAGTATGCAGGTTCTTATACTTAAAAGATATGTTCAGAATCTGATATGAAGGCACACTTGAGTGAAGTTGAGTTACGTGTTTCTAATGATACATAATATGAAGAACACTGTCTAAGTGATGTCTGGCGTAGACTCTGAAGCTGAAGGATTCAGCATCATAAGAAGCAACACATTGTTTCTACACTTGGTAATTGTATTGGCTTTGGTGATTGTTCAGAAGTTGTAGCGAAGCTGAAGCTATTCGTACTACAGAAAGTAAGTTGTAATGTCAAATCAGCTTGTCAGCTAGAGTCTATGTTCACGAGGCTCAAAAAGAGTTTACATTCTTTACGGATAACCACTCTCAACGGCTCTATAATACAGGATACTTATGAAGAGGCTATGGTTAAACAAATTACATAATGGATCAAAATCATCTGTGTATCTATCCTCAACGTCTCTTGTACTATGGAGAGAACAAAGACATATGATTACGTTATATCTTCCAACGGCTAGTTCTCTGAAATCTGCAGTATAAGTAGCTGAAGGTTCTACTTGAATCTTTAACAAGGAACAAGAAGAAGCAGGAATGCCAAAGGGGATAAAGGTGTTCAGTGCCTCTATCTGAATGAAGAAATAACAAGATCAACAATGAGCAACACTATTGAATATGCAGAATCTTCTATTAATTGTTATAAATTATAAATAGCCTTAAGGTTTCCTAAAAATTGAACATTCTGGAAATCTTGAGTGCTTAAGGTCTTTGTTAAGGTTATTACCCTGCAACTCTAATTCAGGATCAAGTAGACCTTGTTCTCTTTTCTACTAAACATGTTGTTCAGCAGTTAAGATCAAAGTCTCATGCTATGTGTTTGAGCATCAAAGTCTCTAGTTGAAAAGCTTGAGCCAAGTAAGCCTCTTGCTATGTGCTTGAGCATTGAAAGTCTTGATCTATTTTGATTAAGCAGCAAAGTCTTGGATTATGAATCTGAGCAAAGGAAATCTTAGATAGAAGGTCTGAGTAGAGAAGTCTTAGACGGTGCGTCTCAGCAGGAAAGTCTTGGATCAAGGATCTGAGCAAGGGAAGTATTAGGCAGAGTGTCTGAGCAGGAAAGTCTTAAACTAGGTGGTTTAAGCAAGGAAAGTCTTAGGATCTAAGGATCTAAGCAGGAAGTCTCGATCAGATACTGATTAAGCAGGAAAGTCTTAAAATGTAGGTCTGAGCAGTGAAAATTTTATGCTTAAGTGCATAAGCAGTTGTAATCATGAGTTAATTATAATGGAAAATCTCTTGCGAGGCAAGGGGACTGAAGTACTCTCGGTTGGGAGAGGAACCAGGATAAATCTGTTGTGTTTATTGTTCTATTTACTTTACTTTTGATATATTGTTCCGCTGCACTTATGATAAGATTCTAAACCAATGTTTTCAATCTGAACTCTGTTCATAAGTAGAAATGTTTTTTGGCGACCACAATTCAACCCCCCTTCTTGTGTATTTTCCTCACCTTCACGTCGGAGGGAGTCTCGTGTAGAGCGCAAGAATACACCATAGGGTTTCAGTAATAATACTTTGTAAGGCATTGAAGATGTTGTCGAGTTTTGTGCCCAATTCATAGCATTTTTGAACTAAGTCTATTTGATTTGGTTCTCTTTTATCGATGACTCATTATCTTTAGACTTTCACGATAAGTTCTTGGCTATTTTTTCACATTTATATTTCTTCACACTTGCTTATAATATTTTTACAAATTTATTATTATAATAAGACAACCATAAGTACAACAGTAATTAAGCAAAAATAATGATGTAGTTAAATAATTCATTACTGATTCTTTGTGTGTTCTATGATTATATAAAACAATATTTTAATTGAGTTGAATATCTAGATTATTTAGAATTCTATTAAAGTTGGCCTTAGGATTATGATTTTCTATCTAGCAGTGATCATGTAAATCTGTGTTTCTACTATGTGAACAAAACTTTAGTGTTTCAGATTTTCAATAGATAAATGTAAATTATATTTTTTTTAGGACATATAATTGTGTCTTGAATCAGTCAATCACCTATTTTCGTTTGTTGATCCATTTGTTCGAGACCCTTTAAGAAAATCTATTTTTAAGGAAAATAGAATTTTCGTAGATAAACCAAAATCATTTTCATGTCTTCACTTAAATGTCTAACTTTTATAGCTCAGATATCAGTCTTCACCTTTCAGTGTATCAACTGATATCAGGTGTTGTCTCTTATTTCATAGGGACATGCGTAAAAAACCTTTCAGGTGCAAGAGTAGAAGAATTATTATGATCCATTTGAATTTCATTTTTTTATCCTTTTTTTCGTTTCCATTTTTTTATGTCATCGTCATTGAATTATTTTGAAATGATGACAATATCTATTGGAAAGATACATAGTGTATTCATCCCATATATAGTACGATAGAATTTTGATACGCTTCGGCAAGAATATAAATTAGAGAAGGGGTTTGACCAACTCTAAAGCATTTCTTCCCATCTTCGAAGCTAATTTTTTATACATATCCTTGTTGTCCAACTCTAATATGATTTTCAATTAGATTTTAAAATTTTCTACTATATAATAAATGTTTTTTTCTATTGATTTTTTTTTTGTTTACAGAGATTGTGGAGACTCTTACTACTGATTCTTTCATGTGTGTAAGGTCAACCAATTCAACACTTGGATGTGGTGTAAAACAATACGGGGGTTTCTTAGGGCGTGTAAAGCCAACTGCCTCAAAGATCAAATGCCACACAAAGATCAAATGGAAAGTAAAAAAAAAAACAATGAAGGAATCATTTGGCCAACAACTTGTTGAAAAATTTGGTTGAAAAGAAACAATATTATTTTCAATTGAGAGTCTTTCTAACCTTGAAGAAACGGTTTATTCTATTAAAGTGTCTATTTGGATGTGGAGCATTTTGGGATCCAATTCTAAGTTTAAATTTAATTTATTTATATACTGCCCCTTACTTTGTTTAAATAAGGTTTGACTTGTGTGTTACTTTCTTTTTGTTGCTTGTAGTGACTTTTGTCTTGATACTCTTTCCACTGTAAGGGTTAGAGTACCTCTTCTATTATTTTTTTCCAATGAATTTTGATTGTCAAACAAAAAAAGTAGGTGTTAAAAATGTATAGGTATGGATAACCCGCTGATCCTGTTTTTTCTTTTTAAGACTCACAGAGATCATGTGAAGTCAAAGGTGAGAATGAGTGGTAATCTACTAACACATTTCTAGTTGGACTTATTATTTTAGAATTAAGTTAACCAAATATATATTTCCATATAATTCGAGATATATGTGATTCAAGTATCTTCATTATGATAAGGTTCAAAAATTAATTGAGGGTGTAAAATAACGATCCCATAATCAGTTTTAGTAAGTGTACTGAATTGTTTCAATTTCAAAAAAGATAAACTACCATGTTTTGAACTCCAATACCACTTCTCTTATCGACGTTTAATTTCAAGACTTAAAAGGTTTGACTTGTTTGATTACATGTCTATATTAGGAAATAATCTAATTGATATTGGTTGTAATAATATGATAAAATATGCTAGAGATGAGACTGATCTTGATAATTTTATATTGCATTATTTAAAATACTATGTCATATTCCGTTAACCCAACTCAGTTAATAACTGTACAGAAATATCGGATATAGATGTGCGAGTTTGAACCCCGACATACCATTTGTTTACATTTAAAAAGTGAATTTCAGCCGCCAAATCATTTGAAGAAAAAAATTTTACATCACAAATATTATAGAGAAAATATAACTTGTTTTTGTATTGTGACCAATTATGTGAACGCGTAAAAATTAGAGTATCAAAATCTTAATTAATCCTAAATTCAAAGGTAAAGCCAATCTTTAAGGAATTCACAATAGAAAATATTATAATATCGAACCTAGATTTAATAATCTAATTTAAAATACTAAAATATTTGATGCAATCTTGGACCAAAATATTACTTGGGGATATAGTAATATTGACTTTTATTTAAATCATATAATAATACATATACTTTTTATAAATGACGAGGTTAAAATATTTTAGAAACACTTATTTTAAAATAAAATAATTAAGGAATACAATAAATCGGGAAAAGTTCAGCAATTAAACATCACACGCTAGAAGTAAATAATCGTTGGTTGCCTAATTTTTCGCATAGGGTGACCATTACGACATATTTTGTAACACTTGATGTAAAGGTATGAAAATATGTAATGATTGAAGAGTTGAAGGCCATAAAAAAGAATAACACTTGCGAGTTGACAAAGTTACAATTAAACAAAAGAGTTATAGATATAAAATGAGTGTTCAAGCTAAAGTTAAAGCCAGATGGAGATATAGTCAAACAGAAAGCCATGTATAATCTATGCATTAAGAAATTGGTATCCAAGAGTCCTATTATATTTGTGGGAAAGAATAGTAGTTGAAGCTATGATGGCAAACACCTATTTTCCACCAAATCTACCAATTGTTGATGGTTGATAGAAATGGTGCAAGAAAATGAAGGAAATATTCAAATGTTAAGATGTGAGTGGTTATGTGAATGAAGATCTTCAACCTTTGGTTTAAAATCCAACAGATGCTCAACTCGAACCTTCAAAGAAGTAAAGAAGAAAGTTCAAAAAGATTTGATCTATATTCACCAATGCATCTATGGGCATCATGTATCTATGTTCTGGCTTGGCAAAGAAAAATAAATATAGATTGAAGTTGAAGCAAGTTTGGCTAAGAAGACTGAGATTCAGACCCTATTTTATTGATAGTAACAACAACCAATAGTGAGAGCTGCAATTCAAAAGGATGGTTCTTAGATACTGGTGATGAAAAAGTAAAACAGGTGTTGCTCCAATCATTGAGGAGGCAAAATGAAATGCTGCATATGAAAGAAAGTTAATATGTCATAGGCTATTTCTAAAAAATGCTTGCTTTGACAACTCACATAAGAAGCTTAAGTGAAATATTAACATAATAGGTGATGATTGAGAAGGTTTTGCACACTCTTACTCTCAAATATGACATGATTGTAGTGGAAATTGAGGAGCCAAAATATTTGATCAATTTAAAGATGGAAGTGCTGCAAGGAACACTTGAGACTCGCGAACTTAGAGTGAATCAAAGAGAAAGTGAAAAGGACATTAAACGGACTTTGTTGGCATAAAACAAGAAAGGGACATTCAAAGATAGAAATAAGAAACGAAAGAAATAAAGTGGGAGAATATATAATGAAAGTACAAGAATTAATAACAACCCTGAATCTTCAATAGAAGGAGAAGGGTTAATCAAGAATCATAGCTAGAAGAAAAGTTATAATAAGAAAACTATGAAAAGTATGGACACCGTGTATCTATGTGTTGGATTGGAAAAGGAAAAGAGATAAAGATTGAATTTGAAACAATTGTGACTCAAGAAGACTCAGATTCAAACCCTGTCTTATTGATGGTAACAACAACCACTAGTGAGGGCTACAATTCAGAGTGATGGTTCTTAGATACTGGTTGCTCCAATCATATTACACGTCAGAGTTTGACATAAAGATTTGGATACAAGCAAGTCCACTTTAGTGAAGTTAGAAGACCAAACCACCTAGACAATTGACGAAATGAGTAAGATTACTATCATGAAGGAACATAGAAAAACGGAAATCATTGAAGAAGCGCTACATGTCCATGGTATTATATGTCTACATGTCCATGATATTATATGTAACTAGTAACAAACCCGTGCCTTCGCACGGGTTCCGTTACGGGGACGCTCATTTGTTTCAGATGTATAGTTATGTTGAAAAAATATTTATAGTTTGAAAATAATAAAGAATTTGTGTGAAAAAAATTAATTCATAGTGTATACAAGAAGCAAGAAAAAATTTGTAGGGAATAACATTAAACAAATAAATGGTTTTTATAACAAATGAAAAATGGGAATATTCCAAAATAAAGTTTTCAGGATTATAAGAATAGCTAAGTGGTATATTTGTGTAAAAAAAAAGTTGATAAATAGAAAAAGTAATAAATCGTATGATTTGTTTTCCAAAACCAAAAGAGATTTGGGTGAAAAATGAATATTGAAAGTGATTAAATTTTGAGAGGATAAAATGTAATATGTGATGTAGGGTGCGTTTTAAAATAAAAGGAAACGAAAAAAATAAGGCCCAGTTGACACCAATCGAGGCCCATAACTGTTGGAAATGGAAAACCATGTCTTGCCAAGGTTAGAGTTGGTGAATGGCGCATCTGTTGTCCAAGGGTTTGGAGGTTTCCAGAAAGGCATCGAATTCTGCGGTCATGGCGGCGTCCCATTCCTCCATATTCCCGGCTCCAAATTTCGGTCCATTCTCAATTGACGTTTATGCATTTCTGGAGGAAACTTCGGTTGAGTGTTCAAACGCGGAGGTTGGTGAAAATACAGGAAAAACCGGTAAAGGCCGAGAAGGAAAGGGCATTCTAGATCGTCGTTCTCACGAAACGGATAACGACATGCACAGCCTGTGGGAATATCATGCAGGGACTGATGACGGTGTCGGGAAAAGGGAAAATGTCGGGTTCGAAAATGGCTTGAAGACTCGAAGGTACCCAGTCTCAGGTGGTGTGCACGTGACATCATCTATCAGTGAAGGGTAAGTATTAACAACAACTGTAGATAATATGTTTTAACTGGTCGACATGGTGGAATATATGAAATGATAAAAAAGCTATTGTTATAAAAACAGATGTTATGATCGTAGGGTTTGTAAATTAAAATTAAAAATTTGTATGAGGTATGTAATGAATTGGTAGGAAAATTCGTGTATGTCAATGTGCTGCTTGCAGTTTTCAGCAGGGAAGTAGTAGTTATTTAATGGTCTGAAAGTGAAGAAATATGAAATGCTAGCGTAGGTTTGTGCAAATGCCGTAAATAGTTATGACCATGAGTATGTAATAGTTAGTATATGAGCATGAGGCTATTGTAGGGAATTCGAATAATGATTGTATCTGAATATTTTGGTTGCAGTCTTGATGAGGAAAGTAGCGATGAGGAAGTGTTGGAGCGGCCCGATGAGTATGAAGTGAGGGAAGAAGTACTTGGTTCACTTGGAAGGACATTTATTTGGAAGATGAAAATAAAGTCGCGACGTGTTGTAAGGAAAAATGTTCTTGTAAGTCTATTGGTAAACAAAAACTAAGTTGTACATGTGGTTGTTGTTTGTGTTAAATTGACTGAAACATTTTTCATTATGCAGCAATTGCCTCAAAAAGTGATTCGAGACTGTCTTATGGCCGGGCATGAGGAAATTACTCTTGTTGATTCAGACGTTGGTACGAAGTATCATTGTGTGCTGCACTTTTCACAACACAAACACTGCATAGAGAGGTTTATATATCAAGGATGAACCGACTTTGTAAGGAACAGGAAGGTAAAAAAAGGCGACAGGGTTGGATTTAGTTTGAGGGTCCCTTCGGCTGAACAATTGGTGGTAACCATTTTGAAGGGTAGGAAGTCGTTGAATTGAATGCGCAGGTGGAGCGGTCTGTGTCCGTAGACCATAATCCATGAAAGTGCTTCAGTAATGTAATTAGTGTTGGATGTTTTGTGTAGGAGTTGTGTGTTGTTATCCCGAAACTTGTTTATTTTAAATTATGTTAAGTGTAACAAACTTTTAATGGCCATGCAGTCCAAAGTCAGATGCAATTGTGAAAATAGTAGAGCCACGTTTAATGTTAATAGTTTATTGTTCTATGATTAAAGAGTAGTGTGTTTTGTCCAGAATGGTCTATGAACCATTTAGCTTATAATATTATATAATGTTGTTGTATGTGTTTAGAGATGAGTACAATTGCAAAGCCAATTATGAGAGGCGACAGTAATAGGTGGGGTATTGCTCCAGTTCCTTAGAGTTTTGACAATATATATAACATGTCGTGTTGGTTTGTGAGACAAAGTTAGCTGCCATGCCATGTGAATCCTAAAAAAAGGAGTCAAAGAAATACAATAGTAATAAAATAGTAATAATAGATGGAAGACAAAAGTAGTCTGTGTAACAGGCACTTATTGTAGGCATGTGAGGAATATATTCTTCACGGGACATAAATAAAAAGATTCCAAACACAACAGTGCTTCTGTATTATTTGCTCGTGAATGACAAAATGTGATACTAATAAAAGATGGACGAGAAAAGTAATGTATGTAAAAGTTGGTTCGGTAATTCGCAAAAGGCGTTTCACACGTGAAGTTGCTTTGAAATTGGGTAATAGGCACTTATTGTAGACATAAAGAGAAAAATTCCAAAGACAAGAGTGCTTGAACTGTTAGCTCGTGAATGACACCAAAGTTTGGTGTGATGTAGTTGAGCAATAAATAGTGGGCCAATGACAAAGAAAAATGCAAACTGAGTCACAAGAAAACTCGAGTGAAATAATTTCTCATTCTCCCTTATTGTAACCCACACTGTCCAGAGCCATATCAAAATGGCGCTATGCGGAATGTTGAAACACTCAGAAATTGTGGATTATTTTCTAATTGCCAAAATCTCAGGACAGGTTTGGTTTTAAATTGTCTCAAATAATTTCCAAAGTCTCAGCACAGGTTTGGTTTTAAATTCTTTCAAATAATTTCCAAAATCTCAGCACAGGTTTCCTTTACATTTAATAAAATTAAGTTGTTGTAACATTGGTAGAAAAAGATAATGAGTTATATCATGGATTGTTGTTTTCATGTTTTTCCATTTTGCAGTCATACCCAGAAATTGACCCCTCATTTGTGAAAAGCTCTGGAAATGAACTCTCCAAAAATTGGACCATCATGAACAACCAAGGGGTCCATCATGAACTGATCTATAACCAACAGGAGTTTCATCCTCTCATTATTAGTGGGTGGCCTTGTATGGAATCTTATTACAATCTGCCTTCTGAAGTTATCCTGACGGTTGGTTATTATGGTAACAACAACTATGGAATTTTATCATTTAAGGAGGTGCTGAGACCGCAGCATTTACCGCGTTTTCACAGTAGAAATGTTCTGCACAAGGGAATATACATGTTTGATGTCACTCTGATGCCCTTCAGCATAGATAAACAAAAATTAGTTGAGTTGTGTTTCAGTTATGTATTTGAATTTGTGGGTGAATATGTCGTATACTATAACATTAACAACTAAATTACGATTGGGTTGCAGAGATTGCAGGAGGACTTTGCAACTGTACTGAGAGAGAATGGATATGAAGAAATTGTGCTGTGTGGTGACAATGGGAAGATTAAATTAATGACGTTGTTCAACACCGCAGACACTCGCAAGACAAAGTTAGGATATGGTTGGGACGAATTCTGTAAGTCCAATAACTTCAAAACTGGGGATACAATTCGATTTAGAATTGATGTTACTTCTTTGGACAAAACATGCTATGTATATTTATTTCCTTAAGCGTAAGACATATGTATGTTGCTAACATGGTTTCCCAAATACATTAAATTAAAATGAAGTGTTAACGGTATGATTGCAAAATACACGTTGATAGCACGGGTTTCCAATTGATTTGTATATCAGTGCACATTGTGTTAAACCTTAAGCATTAAAAACACTGTATGAAAGCCCAAAAAAACTACAACCGTACCATTAGATACAAAAAATATTGTGGATAGGTTGTTGTCATCACTGTAGCAGCGGTGTCGAGAGGAAAATAGAGAGACGCATAATGAAATCTCAGAAGGAGTGTTTTGCCTGCAAAAGCAAAGCCAAAAATAGAAGTTAGAGTTAAAAAAGATTTGGCCACCAACTTGTAAGAAATAATTTCAATGGAAATGTACAAAAGCGTTACCTAAAATAGGGAACATTTATATATTGTTGAAAACCTCTTTGTAAACAACGTTGGTAGTTGTCGACTTTAGCTTGTTGTATTCATCATATACCAAAATTTTTATTCCTTTTTTGGTTGTGACCCTTGATATGGCGACATAGATTTGACCATGAGTGAACACGTCTCTTGGCAAGTAAAGTCCGACCGTATCCAGAGATTGTCCTTGAGATTTGTTGATCGTCATTGCGTATGAGACCACTATAGGAAATTGACGCCGCTTAAGTTTGAATGGCCAAGGAGACTGCGAGGGTGACATATCCATTCGAGGGATGTACACCAAGTTTCCATAACCTTTGCCGGCCATTATTTTCGCCTCAATGACATGGTTGGCCATCTTAGTTATCATTACCCTAGTGCCGTTACACAAACCTTCCGACTGATCGATATTTCGCATAAGCATAATCGGTGTGCCCACCTTCAACTTAATGTGATGGTTAGGTAACCCTGAGGTACTTAGTGAACTGAGAAACTCGGGTGTTAGGATATCCACTACGTTGGTGTCATGAATTTCAGACTTATCGACAGAGTTTGAGCTGTAGTAGTCTTTTATGTCCCCTACAAAATAAAGATTGGCATGTTAGTGAGTGAAAGCAATGTGCACGATAATTTGAAGGTCCGGGGAGAGAATTACAACCTGGCATCAAATTAAGGATGTGATCGTTTATTTTATCAACAACTTCTAATGTAGAAGCAAGTATCGTGCGGCCTTTGAGGTAGTCGTTGGATTGGTAATGAAGCACAAAGTCAGGGTATGTACTATTTACAATGGCAACAATGGGGTCGTCATAATCCGTAATTAAAAGCTCAGGCGACAAGTCAATGTCGGTAAATCCGTCGTTTGGCTCAGAGATTTTGCCTTCACCAATTTGCAACAGCCACTTTGAGAAGTCTGCTAATTCTTTCTTTTCATCTTCATTTGGGCCGGATTGCAGTCGCATGTTCTGTGTTAAAGTTAAAACTTGAATCGAACGCCATATGTAAGAAGCATTGATCGCGGAGTGTACAATATCAGAACGACTCCCCCTGGGAACAACAGGCAAAATCTGTCTAAAATCACCACCGAATACAACCACCTTGCCACCAAACACGTCTTTTGAATTACTGTACGTACTCATAACATCCTTCAAAGTTCGGTCGAGTGCTTCAAAAGCATGCTTGTGTGCCATGGGTGCCTCATCCCATATTATAAGCTTTGTCTGGCGTAGAAGCTCTACGACATCATCTTCGTAGTCGATTTTGCAGGTGGAATTTTCCAGCGTTGGCACGGGTATCTTGAATATAGAATGTGCAGTTCTACCGCCGGGCAATAAAAGAGACGCTATTCAACTTGTTGCAACGGTTAAACATATATCATGTCTGGACCACAATGCACTTGCAAGTGTTCGCCACATGTACGTTTTTCCGGTTCCCCCGTATCCGTGTAGGAAGAACACCCCACCATTTTGAGATTGGACAGATGCCATAATTTTATCAAAGATTGTCCTTTGCTCATCTAAGGAAAAGTCAGCAAGTATAAATGTATGGGACAAATGTAAGGGATGGAGAAAGTCAACAAACACGGATGAGTACGAACCTGTGAGAGCATCGAAAAGGTTTACGAATTCGGATCTCATTGCAGCCACATCATAACTTCGTTCATCATATATTAGTCGGTTGCCTAATTGTTGTAGAACAAACCCGTCTGGATATGGGATTGGTTTGAATTCGGCGAGACTCCGTCGATTTGCCTGAAGTAGTTTTTCAATCTCAGTTAAAGTCAGATTCAGCAACTGGGCTTCAGTCAAAACCAATTCTGCTCCATTGATAATACAACACAAAGTCATTGCGGCGTTAGTATCCAGCTTTGGACATATATAAAACAATTATAGAATGCATGGTTCATTAGATGGGTTGATTGGTGTGACAGTGAATCAATGTTCGTGAAATAAGTTTTGGACGGGTTAATATTGTTGATATGAGATATGCATATGATGTATTATGTACATTAATCAGCCGTTTAATTCGTAACAAGTTGTAAAACTTTTGCCATTATTGCATGAATGTGCGTATGCATGAGCCGGTACCAAGCATTGGTTCAAAGTAAAACAATAGATATTATTGCATGAATAGGTAGAACCTGTATTGTGAGCCAACAGTCTTTGGGCATGCAGCAGACCATCGGATAAAAGCATCCATGATTCATTCCAAACATGAGTTGGCCTATTAACGGTGCCAGACAAAAGCATTACTACAAAAAGTTTGCGGAGAAAATGACCTGAACCCCATTGACTCGCCTCCTTTATTGCCCCAATGTATTCCTGGTCGTCTTCGAGGAAGCCCATTGCAAAGCAAGCATCCCTAAACGTATCGAACTGAGTGTCACCGACTTTGCGTATTTCTTCATATGTAGAGGGTCCCCTGACTACCGTCAACATCATTCTCAGAAAAAATAGTTCTTCAGTGGTTGGAGGAACCCAAATTAAACGGCCGATGGTGAACCCCTTTTTCCGTGGTTTCCACGTTCTGGTCCTCTTTTCGTAAACAAATTTAGAGACCAATTGACCATACGTTAGTGACCTTGCATCTTCTTATTTCCCATTAGCGACTAACCTAGCAGTGAACATTGATTCTGTGACACTTGCTTTTTCCAATATATTCTCCATTCTTGCATGGTCGGGGCAGTAAACTGCTTTTTTGCCTACCAAATGATAAAACATACGTTCCACTGCCGGTTTCCTGCCATGAATGTTGTAAGAGTAAATTCGCCAACACGCTTCACTTGGGGAGACATACCTACAATCGAGATACTGTTTGATCTCATCAACTGGCTGTTTGTCGTTCCCCGAACTGGAGTTTGAAGCAGTAATAGTAGTTGTGATTCTATCAAACCCTTTGTGTATATACTTGAAGAGATATTTGATAAATGTAATTTGGTTACACCATTCCATGTTAATATGTGCATGGTACTTCAAAAGGAATCTTGTATTGTAAGGTATAACGTGTCGATTGTCCAAAGCGATACCATTTTTGAGAATCACATATGAATTGGACTGTCTTCTATAAAGGGGATACCCATCTGCATCAACAACCGTTGTTTCCTGATTCTTTTTTGGGAAGTATTTGGAGTATTTTCTATTTTTCATACACTGTGAATTCAGCCGTGATTGGCCACACGGTCCATGCATCATGTGTGCCGACACCAAGCTGTATAACATTGGATGAACACTGGGATCCGGGATCTCAGCACATATGATCTTATCTATGTCAGATGGTGTTGGGTATTTGCTCTGAGGGTGTAAAAAGACCAAGATATGAGCATGTGGCAATCCTCGCTTCTGAAATTCAATCGTGTACATGACTGTAACAAAAAAGTTCAAGTTAAGTTTTATAATGGAAAAAAACAGAAAGTCAGAATAGTTGCATATAGACGTCTTGGCAAGAACACTTACATGCAATAACCTTCCCAAGCACATGCCGTTTGGTTATGTCATTCATGAGCTCGTCAAATTTTATTTTGAAAACTTTGGTAATGAGATCTGGTCTATTATGTGGCCTTAAAGTAGTGTCGGACATCCTAGGTTACTTGAAATGGCCATACCATCAAAATAAAGTTGATCCATGTAGCGCTTGCTTCCAACAAAGGTTTATGGCAAAACTACACGCTTTCCGCGTTTTGGCGGGGTATTTGGTTGAGTTCCACAGCATTGAGCATTCAATTGGTTATACTTTCCAACGCGCAACTTGGATTGATTAGTCCGCAACCAATTGAGTCGTTCGGACTCCATCATTGCGAAACCGTCAACCAAAAACTGTTGAAAAAGCCGTCTTGAATGAAGCAATGTTTTTGGCTCTGAATGACGCTCCTGCAACCGAAATGATAGCCAATCTTTGATGGATTGACGGTTTTTCCTGGTAACCTCATGTTCATGGTCATATCTGTGAAGAATATTTTTCCTGTATCCATCCTCGCCATACACAAAAATGAGAGGGTATTAGTAGGCTAAGTATGCGGGATGGAACTCAGTAATTTGTTGTAAACCGCCATTGCGTGCGTGAATGATTATGTCTCTAGGTGTTGTAGGATCGATATCTCCAACAATCAGAGCAGCAACCTCCGACACAGTAGGTGTGTTGTAGAGACGACCATCCTCGGGCCTGTCACTGATTAGCCTTAGCTTAAGGTCTAAGAAAGCGTTGGATCTCAAAAGATCTTTGGCCATCCGAAAAGCCTTTGCATGTGGATTGCAGTCGTCTAACATCACCTTCAACTTGTTCACAATATCCCGGTTGACCACTTTGTTGTCGCTGCATGTTGTGTTAAAAGGGATTGTTAAAATGCGGATATTCCATGTGATTCTTAAGTAATCCATTGCTGATTAAGTACAAATACCTGAAACATTTCATTCGGTTATCGATTTCATTATCGATTTCATTGCGGAGGATGTCCATCTTCTGGAAGCAAACTACCTATTCGATGACAGGTTTGACCGTGTAGTCTTAAAGTTGGTGGGCCTGCTCCATGCGCAAAGTTATTGTCGAATTTCATTCCAGGTGAAGTGAATGAAAACATGGCATTGTATGTTCGAATGTTGGACTGGTAGTTTTTACTCTCGGAACATGTTCCATTATATAGAAGATGTTGCAGCAGTTGCGGCGGATCTTTTAGAAACGGCAGCACAACTTTTCCACTCCTGCAACACCGAGTGAACTAAGGAAAGGTGGTATGTCGTGTTTTCCCCTTGCGTTCGTGATACCACATGGAGGCCTGACAGAATTGACATTGCCATATTCGATCTCCTATGTCATAGTATTCTGCAAATTGAAATTCCTTTGAGTAAATAAATAGTTTAGAATTTAAATAGTTTACAACAATGAGTATCCAAACTTACCTTCTAAATGCGAATCAACGAAAGGCTCGTTATCAACTTCGTCATCATCGTCTGAACTATTATCCAGGTTCAATTCATCTTCGGAAGTAGAATGGCCGTCATCTGAAAAATGAGCTGCTGTAGCAACATTAGATGCTCCATGGTGATGGGTATTCGGGTCATTAGAAGTAGACGCGATGTTGGTGTTGACAACAGGTCGAACAGTTCGGTTAAAACTTGCGAGTAGATTCGTGTCAGGATTGTAACGTAACCTGGGTTTCTTATGAGGTAGAGGGTGATGTAAATGTCGCTGTGTTGGGGCCGTGTTTCTCAAGTTAGATACATTTTCAGATAACGGTACACGCGGCTCGGACGTCGGTGTTTCATGGGGGATCAAAACAGGTTGACTGTTGTTGGAAATATTTTCCTTGTTTGTTAAATGATGTGCCCCCCTCTTGTTAGACAACATTATCCTCGTCTTATTTATAGCCATTGATGAGCCAGGTGAGTTTTCAAATGATTGATAGATAGTGGAAGTAGGGGTTCCATTTGAGAAATCGTGTGTTGTTATAGAACAACCAGCATGTTCCATAGAAGATGAATTTTGTAGGGGGCGTAAAACTGGTCGTGCTGAGAAGGTAGGACGTTGAGTTTGTGTAACATGACGCGAGCGTCTCCTGGCCGACAGTAGAAGTCTTCGTCTACGTCTGGCAAGAGAAGCAGGAGAGACGGTTTTTGATGTAGAATTGGCATCCATTATTATAATGCAAATGTTGAATAAATTACTGCAACACAAAAATACGACATGCATAAGCGATCATAAAACAATAATGGACAGTATGAAGTTGTTGTAAACCATTTGAATGGAAGAATGCATGGTGTGATATGTATACGGAATCACAAGGCATGTGTTGTAAATTTTCAACATACATACCATGCAGGTGAGTACTCAAATGAGCATGTAAGGTTGTAGAAGAGGTGTAGCTGGAGATGGAAAACAAAAGATTGAGGGTAAGTTTGAAAAGTTTAAATTTCCCGCGACTTTAATGTAGCATTTGGAAGATAATATTAGTCACATATATATAAATATATATGTATAACCCGAAATAATAATAAATCCAATTGGGGGATGTTGAAAACTGTGACGTTATCATTTGAATTACATATTACATATAATGCACCTTAGAAACTGCATTGGGAAGGGAAAAGTAGAAAAAGAAAGGGGCTGCACATGCGTGTGGAAATGAAAATAGAATGGGATGTTATTATTAGTTTACATAGGCAGTATGTAGTGTTATTATTCTTATTGTATGCATGTTAATTATTCTTATATGCATGTTAATAGAAGCCAAAGAGAAACTTTATAGGATCTTTTAAAAGGGACAGTTTGTGTAGTCACAGCCATGTAGGAACATAGGGTGGCTGGACATACACGAATAAGATGGATGGGGGCAGGTAATGAGTGACTTGAGCAGGCGGAATGTGACAATTATATTTTTTAATTATGTCCTATTTAAATGAATAAGACTGCAATCCATGGGAAAATAATGTTTGGCTAAATATGAATAAGGGGAAATAAATGTTTTATCCTATTAGGGCCATTTGAATATGAAGCATTATTGTACTAAGGTCACTGGAATATTATGTATGTTCTGTGTGAATTGAAAAAATAGGGAATTTGAAATTGTGTATGCTAAGTATGTTATGTGTGATCTGGAAAAATAGCGAATTAGAAAGTGTGTATGCTAGGTATGTTATGTGTGATCTGGAAAAATAGCGAATTTGAAAGTGTGTATGCTAGGTATGTTATGTGTGATCTGGAAAAATAGCGAATTTGAATGTGTATGCTAGGTATGTTGAAGCATGATAGTTATTATACACGGAAAAAATGCAAACTCCTTACACGTGGATGTTATTTTGTTGCGGTTATTACTCCACATTTATATGATGAGTTAACAACAACGTAAAAGCATAGTGATCTTACAAAATGTTAGAGGCAATACCATTCAATTGTTTCGAGTTTTTGTTCTTAGGGCCGTATAGTTAAGAGGACCATACGACCGCGTAGTTAACAGGACTACAGTTAATAACAGTACAAGACAAATTAGTTTCAAAACAACATGGCAAAGCCAAAAGCCATAAGGACTACACTTAACAACCGTAGGACATAAAGCAGTATCAAAATAAAATGGCTGAAGTGAAAAGGCAAAAAAAAAGACGACAGTTAATTTGTCTTCTCCAACTTGATGATCTTTTTAAGTTTTGTTGATGATAGTTCTCCATCACAGAGACCGCCAACGGTTGTCGATTCGCTTGACGCATCATGGATCTGCCTTTTTGCAGTGGGGGTTACAGGATCAGGGTTATGCTTAGATGTTATCTCCAGATCCTGTAAACATTAAATCCAAAGGAACAATGGCGATAAAAGACTTATTTTATATGAAGACACCGTGTATCTATGTGTTGGATTGGAAAAGGAAAAGAGATAAAGATTGAATTTGAAACAATTGTGACTCAAGAAGACTCAGATTCAAACCCTGTCTTATTGATGGTAACAACAACCACTAGTGAGGGCTACAATTCAGAGTGATGGTTCTTAGATACTGGTTGCTCCAATCATATTACACGTCAGAGTTTGACATAAAGATTTGGATACAAGCAAGTCCACTTTAGTGAAGTTAGAAGACCAAACCACCTAGACAATTGACGAAATGAGTAAGATTACTATCATGAAGGAACATGGAAAAACGGAAATCATTGAAGAAGCACTACATGTCCATGGTATTATATGTAATTTATTAAGTTTTAGTAAACTTGAATAGATAATTTGTTTAGTGATAATGAAGAAAAATGCATTGGAAATGTCTTATAAAAATCAGTTTGGTGCTGAAGTCACCACTATAAAAGAATATAACATTTCAAAAATCCATGAGAAATTATGATATGAAATGTCTCTATGCAACTTGTCATCTTAGGATTGGCCATTTATATTTCACGAGTCTAACTCAACTAGTTTATAAAGAATTTACATTAGTTATGCTTAAAATTACAGGAGTTCAAAAATATGGTTAACTGAATTGTGTACTTAAATTTGAATTGTATTGCATTATAAAAAAACTGAATCACTTAAATGGTTAATAAACTGAATCATTTAATTAAAACAATTCAAATTCAGTTTAAAACCGGTTCAGAACCAATTTTCTTTTATAAACTGATTTAATTATATTAATTAATTTATTTATAATTAAAAAAATAAAAAAAATTAATTGAGAGTAAAAAAATTGAAAATAAAAAAATATTTAGAAAAAATATTTTTAAATAAAAAAAACTAATATCGGTTTTGTCCGAATCACAGATTTTTTTGAAATTACGAAACATCGACTTTTTCGAAAATACAATAAATCGATTTTTTTTCAAAAATACAAAAAAAAAATCAAATTTTTTCCAGAAAGACAAAAAATCGAGTTTTTTTTTTCGGAAATACAAAAACTCGACTTTTCATATTTTCGAAAAAACTCGACTTTTTCATATTTCCGAAAAAAACTCGACTTTTTCATATTATCGAAAAAACTCGACCTTTTCATACTTCTGAAAAAACAAGACTTTTTCATATTTCCAAAAAAACTCGACTTTTTCATATTTTCGAAAAAAACTCGGCTTTTCACATTTTCAAAAAAACTAGACTTTTTCATATTTACGAAAAAACTCGATTTTTTCATGTTTCCGAAAAAACTTGACTTTTTCATATTTTCGAAAAAACTCGAATTTTTCATATTTCCGAAAAAACACGACTTTTTCATATTTTCGAAAAAACTCGACTTTTTCATATTTTCGAAAAAAACTCAACTTTTCATATTTTTGAAAATAACTCGACTTTTTTATATTTTCGAAAAAACTCGACTTTTTTCATATTTTCGAAAAAACTCGACTTTTTCATATTTCCGAAAAAACTTGACTTTTTCAAATTTTTGAAAAAACTCGACTTTTTCATATTTCCTAAAACTCGACTTTTTTCATATTTTCGAAAAGACTCAACTTTTACATATTTCCGAAAGGACTCGACTTTTTCATATTTCCGAAAAAAACTTGATTTTTTCATATTTCCGAAAGAACTTGACTTTTTTCATATTTTCGGAAAAACTCGATTTTTTCATATCTTCGAAAAAAACTCGACCTTTTCATATTTTCAAAATAACTCGACTTTTTCATATTTCCTAAAAAACTCGACTTTTTCATATTTTCGACAATACGAGTTCGCTTTAATATCTCACAATCTTCTATGCTGCCTATCTCTCCTCCATTTACTCAATTCAAACTAAACTAAAGTCTGACTTTCTTGTCTAGTAGGAGCCATGAAAGATAGTACCAGTGTTGGTGAGCTTCTTGAAAGTCTGTTTGTTTTTGGCTTCTTTCACATTATTGTGTCTAAGCTTGGAGGAGAGTACTAGTATAGAACATTGTAATGATTCAACTAATTTTATCTTTGGTAAACTTATTGAGCATATCAATTAACACGAGCACAAAACGTTTTAATAATGAAAACTGATGCAACATCTAAACCAGGTGTTGCAGCATATGCAAAATAAAAGAGATGAAAACTAATGCATCATCTCTTTCTAAGTTTTACTTGATAAATAAAGAACCTGGGAAGAAATAACAAAAGAGAGGCCTAACTTAGTTGGTAAATGATTGATGCTACACACTAAGGTCAAGAGTTTGATCCCTCCATTGGCATAACTTTTGTTCATAGGTATTATAATTCATTAATTTCATAATTACTATAAAAATTAAAATAAAAATATTTTCAAGTTTTTTCGAAAATATGAAAAAAATCGAGCTTTTTCGAAAATATGAAAAAGTAGAGTTTTTTCGGAAATATGAAAAAATCAAGTTTTTTTCCGGAAATATGAAAAAGTTGAATTTTTTCGAAAATATGAAAAAGTCGAGCTTTTTTGAAATATGAAAAAAGTCGAGTTTTTTCGGAAATATGAAAAAATCGAGTTTTTTCGAAACTATGAAAAATTGAGTTTTTTTTTTAAATATGAAAAAAGTAGAGTTTTTTCGGAAATATGAAAAAATCGAGTTTTTTCGGAAATATGAAAAGGTCGAATTTTTTCGGAAATATGAAAAAATCGAGTTTTTTTCGAAAATATGAAAAAGTCGATTTTTTTCGGAAATATGAAAAAATCGTGTGTTTTCAAAAATATGAATAAGTCGAGTTCTTTCGAAAATATGAAAAAGTCGAGTTTTTTTCGAAAATATAAAAAAGTCGAGTTTTTTCGAAAATACAAAAAAATGAGTTTTTTTCGAAAATATGAAAAAATTGAGTTTTTTTAAAATACGAAAAAAAATGATTTTTTTTTTCTATTTTGAAAATGAGTTTTTTTCAAAAATATGAAAAATTCAAGTTTTTTTGGAAAAATGAAAAAATATTTTTGCCAAAAACATAAAATCTGAAAATAAAAAAATAAAAAATATATTTTTTTTGAAATAAAAAATATTTTTTCTCAAAAAAATTTTAAAAAATATAAATTTTTTTTTTTAAATTTAATATTTTGAAGAATATTTTTTTAATATGAAAAATATAAATTTTTATAAAGTAAAAAAAATGGTTTTAAAAGAGTTCAAAATATATAATTCGTTTAAATTTGTAAACTGATTATAAACTAGTTTATAAATATAAACTAGTTTTAAATTAGTTTTAAATTGAATTGAACTATTTTAGCAGCTAACTTAATTTTTATTAAAGTAGTTACTGTAAACTGAACCAAACCATAAATGTTGTTCCGTTCAGTTTAGTTCATGAACCATGAACACCTACTTAAAATAACCTCACATGAGAAGGCTTGTGAACCTTGTCTTGTTGGAAAGCAAACTAGAAAATCCTTTAAATCCATTATAACACATAGATGTTGTGTGCTAGATGTTAATCATTCAGATGTGTATGGCTCTCTTCAAGATTCCTTACTTGGTGGAAACAGGTACTTCATCAAATTTGTGGATGAGTTCAACGTGAAGATTTGGCTATTTTTTCTCAAATCCAAAAGAGATACATTTGCAATGTTCAAGAAATTTAGAGTTCTAGTAGAGAAAACATATGGCAGAACTCTGAAAAATTCTTAGAATAGGTGATAGATGTGAATAAACTTAAAGAACTTTAAAGCCAATTGTGAGTCAAATGGTATCGTAATTAAAATGACTACTCCTTATACACCACAACACAACTGACTTTCGTAGAGAATAAATATAACCTAGCTTAACATACAAGAAGTATGCTCAAGCAGAAGAAAATACCATGCACTTTGTGGGGAGAAGTTATATTTTATGCAACTTATATGCTCAATAGTTGTCCTTCCAAACAACTAGGTAAAGAATAAGAGGAGGTATGGAATAAGAGAAAGAAGTTAGTTAATCATTTACAAAGTTGTTGGTTCATTGTGTTATAGAAATGTACATGAGGCAAGAAGGAAGAAGCTGGATGATAAAAGCAAACATATGATACATGCAGGATATCATTGAATAGGTGCTTATAGACTATACAATCTTGTCAAACACACAATCATAGTAACCAGAGATGTGATAATGTGTGAGTCAGAGGATTCACTAAACAGGTGTTGGACATATATAGGAACATCTTCAAAGGATTCAACGATAGTTACTATTTTTTATTTTTTCAATCGTGCTACCCATGAGAATCCTTGTGAGATCCTAACAAAGGTACTTTAGATCAGATAAAGGCGGGGGATTAACCATGAACATATTGTTTCCAACAACTCTTCTCTAGGGTGTTCCATTTTCTCCCAACACTTCTGCTCCCCCATCATCATATGTACATAAATTTCTGAAATTTTGGATGCAAAACCATTTTCATTAAGGTCAAGGGACGCAAATTCATAAAGAAAGTACTTGTCCGACGAGGAGGTAAGGCTAAATATGGCCCTTACTAATTTTTGGAAAAATCTGGGGAGAATTGAGGAAGTTGGCCACGAAGGGGTTAATCCTACCAAGAAAAAACAGTTATATTGAAACTCGCTTGTTGTTTCACGCAGACACTTAGTAGAAGAGGAGGAATATTTTTGGCAAGGAGTAATTCCACTATGACCTTTGTTACTTTATATTCTACTAAGTCATTTTAAATTGTAAACTTACATGTGTTTTTTTTAAAAGCCAAATAGAAAATTATATTATTAAGAGGAGGCATAAGTGATGCCTATGGTACCCCAGTACAATCAAGCAGACACACATGAAAGTAAAAGTTGAAACAAGGAAAAGCCAATACAACAAGTATAAACAGTGCCTGCAAACCGCAAACCAGAGGAAAGCAAGGAAAAGCGGAAATAATACAACAAGGAACAACAGCCTAAAAGCCAAAACGCCACACCACAAATTAGACAGCAGCGGATAACAGCTCACAAGCTGCTCAGATGGGAAATAAACAACTTCAAACTGGGTTGGAAGAAACAAATCCTAATTTGAGTTTGGGCCCATTGCCTAACCAAACTCAATTGATAAAACATTCTCAAGTACAAATGCAGACAGAAGCCTTAGGTAGCAAAAAGATCAAGAAAAATAAGAAGAAAAATTTGAAGTCAAAACGAGACCTAGAGATGCGTAGTGTTCAGATCCATGAAGGCAAAGAGCTCTTGAATGGAGGAGAAGATGAGAAGCATACTCAAGACTCTTCCAGAATTGACGGCGTAGGATTGGTTAGAGGTACGGACGATCGATCTGGTAGACTTAACCACTACAAGTACAAATTGCGAGGCGTTATTTACATCCACAATCAAAGCGGGTTCAAAAGAAAGAAGAAAAAGAAGAAAATTGATTTTAAGCGAAAAAAGAAAGTTAAAAAGGAAGAATAAAATCTTGGAGTCAACAGCAGAAGGAAAACATCACATGAACAGAAGCAAGTTATGTGGTTCTATCTCTCAAAATGAGGTTAAAAATGGTACTGAAATGAAGTCTTGGATATTGGCACATGGGGAGACTGATGATATCTCAAAAGGGGTGTGGGAGTTCGGGAAAGACTTAGGGATCTCAGTGGTAGGAGATGAAGGATAAATTCTAAAAGTATTGTCTGAGCATGAGAAAAGAGGCAAAATGATGACTGGTAAGGTTGGAGGAGGGGATAGCAGTAGCAGGTAAAGGAGAAGAGACGTTAGGGTGAAGATTGTTTCTGGAGTTTTAGTCATCCATGAATATAGTAAGCTATAACATTAGAGGTTTAGGTGGGCTCATAAAGAAGAAAGAGGTGGCTGAAGTGATTCCCAATAATAAAGCAGACTTGATTGGCATACAAGAAACTAAGATGACGGAGGTGTATTCTAGAGCTTGCGAGATTATGTGGGGATCTAGAGAATGCAATTTCATGTATAGGAGCAGAGGGGAGATCTGGGGGTTTATTATTGATTTGGGACTCAAAACGGTTTCGAAAATAAGAAGAAATTCGAGATGATAATTTCATAGGAGTGGTAGGTATTTGGGGACGAGACGAAGTGCAAGTGTCAATAGTGAATGTGTATGCGCCTTGTGATGCTGTGAGTAAAAGAGGTATGTGGAAAAACTTAATGAATTGATTAAATCAAAACCGGAAGCAAGGTGGTGTGTGATGGACGACTTCAATGCAATAAGAGAAGAGTCGAAGAGGAAGGGTGTCGGAGTTTATTCTAGAAGAGAATAGATGGTAGAGTTCAGTGATTTCATTGCAGATGCCGAACTTTTAGACTTACCTCTTAGAGGTAGAAGGTTCACTTGGTCAAGAGTGGACAGTACATCTAAGAGCCGCATTGACAGATTTTTATTATCTAAAAAGTGGGCTGAATCATGGCTGAATTGCACTCAATGGTGTTTGGACAAAGGACTGTCCGATCACTGTCCGATACTACTGCGTGACAAACATCTAAACTGGGGCCCGAAGCCTTTCTGCATGTTCAACTGCTGGAGGGAACTAGACGGATACCATAAATTCGTAGTAGAAAAGTGGAGTTCATTTGAAGTTCAGGGTTGGGGTGGGTTTATTTTGAAGGAAAAGCTCAAACAGATTAAATCTAATCTTAGAGACTGGAGCAAGGCTCATTTGGAAAACATGGATGGGAAAATTGAAGAGGCTAAAAATAAAATCAATGAATTGGAGGTGAAAAGTGAAGTGGCAGACATGTCGGCAAAGGAAATCACAACCAAAGAGAAATGTTATCACAACTGGTTACGCTTTCGAAGTTAAAGGCTAGTATTATGTGGCAAAAGTCCCTAATGAAATGGATAAAAGAAGGGGACGCGAACACGAGATTGTTTTCATCGATGTGCGGATTATAGAAAGAAATCAATGAGATTTCATGTTTAGAGACCCAGGAAACAAAACTGGCTGGAGTTCAAGAGGTGAAACAGGAAATTTTCGAGTATTTTTCAGAGTTGTTTAAAACAACTTCGCATTGCAGGCCGGTTCTTAAAGATGCTGAATATAAGAGAATTGACATGGAAGATAACATGTATTTAACAGCTGATTTTTAAGAAGTTAAGATTAGAAAAGCAGCGTGGGATTGTGATAGCTCGAAAAGCCCCGACCCAGATGGGGTTAATTTTGGGTTTATCAAAGAATTTTGGGAGGTGGTCAAAGGTGACTTCCTTAAGTTTATTGTAGAGTTTCACAGGAACAGAAGATTGGTTCGTGGAGTCAACTGCTCTTTTATAACTTTGATTCTAAAGATTGAGAATCCGGTAAAGTTGACCAACTTTCGGTCAATATCGTTAATCGGGTGTATGTACAAGGTCTTTGCTAAACTGCTAGCAAATAGATTGAAGACAGTAATGAAAAAGGTTATCTCAGACTCCCAATTTGCATTTCTGGAAGGGCGACAATGGATGGACAGTATCCTAATAGCGAACGAATTAGTAAGAGATGCTAGGAGAAGGCGCAAGGAGGCTCTGTTATTTAAAGCTGATTTCAAAAAAGCATTTGATTCGGTGGATTGAAAATTCTTAGATTTCACGATGGAGAAAATGGGGTTAAACGAAAAATGGCGAGGTTGGATTTCCGAATTCCTCTGTACCGCAACAGTTTCAGTATTGGTTAACGGTAGCCCTACAGCAGAATTCTAGGTAGGGAGAAGGCTGAGGCAGGGGGGACCCCTATCCCCATTTTTATTCCTCCTTGTGGCTGAAGGTTTCAACTTAATGATGGCGAAAGCTATTCGGCAGAACTTGTTTGACAGTTATGAGTTCGAAAAAGGGGAGGTTAGCGTTTCACATATTCAATTCGCAGACGATACTATAGTTGTGGGAAAGAGAAGCTAGAAGAACATTTAGGTGATAAAATCAACTCTTAAACTTTTTGAATTAGTATCCGGGCTCAAAGTGAATTTTCATAAAAGTTTCCTTATAGGAGTTAACATCCGACAATCCTGGTTAGAAGAGGCATCGTTGGTTTTGAATTGCAAAACAGGAACAACTCCCTTTAAATATATGGGATTACCGATCGGAGGGAATCATCGAAGAATAGGTGAATGGAAATCATTCGTAGGCACTGTTAGAAGACGTTTAGAAAACTGGAACAACACTCATCTTTTAATAGGAGGTCGAATAATCCTCTTAAAATTTGTCTTGTTCGCTTTACCAGTCTATTATCTATCGTTCTTCAAGGCTCCGACAGGTATTGTTTCTAAACTCGAATCTCTTTTTGAAAACTTCTTGTGGGGTGGGGGCCGGAAACTAAAAAAGTTAACTAGGTTCAATGGGATAAGATTTGTCGAAAGAAGGAGGAAGGGGGGCTGGGGATAAAAAATATAAAAGCCTTTAACATAGCTCTTTTAGGAAAGTGGAAGTGGAGGATCCTTAATGAAAAGGATAGCCTATGGGTCAAAATTCTAGAATGCAAGTACGGAGATATCGATAATCATAGGTTCAGAAGCAATAATTTTAGCTCCTTGTGGTGTAGAGACATCCAATTGTTAGATCAGGGTATATGGGGTCTTAAAACACATTGGTTTGAGGAAAAACTCCGTAGAAAAATATGAAATGGAGCAGAAACTAAGTTTTGGAAGGATCCTTTGATGGGTGATAAAAGGTTGAAAAACCTCTATCCGAATCTGTTTGCGATGGCGGTGGATAAAGAAATTCTTGTGAGTGAATCGCTAAGGTGTGAAGGAGGGAGGTCAGATTGGAATTATAGTTAGCTTGTCTCTTTGGATGAAGAAAACAAGAAAGCAGAGGAAGAAATTAAGGAAAAGGTGAGTAGTATTATATTAAAGGAGGAAGTAAAGGATAGATGGGAATGATCTGTCAACGACTACACAACTAAAGAAGCATACTCTATAATTACGGAAAGTTTAAGTCTGAGCAATGATGTAGGAAAGGTCACGGTGATTGCTTGGAATAAACTAGTTCAACTCAAAATTTCGATCCTATTTTGGAGGTTATTACAAAATAAAATCCCGATTAGGGATAATCTAATCAAACGAGGTATATTGGATGCATCTCAAAGCTCTTGTCCATTCAGTTGCGGAAAGGACGATAATGTATCTCATATTTTCTTCGAATGTCCGATTTTGGCGGTGGTTTGGGGAGAAATCCTGAGTTGGTTGAATATTTCTTATGTTTTACATAACACTGTTTTGCATAATTTTCTCCAGTTCAATGGTCTTCACAATGTTGGAAGGGGTGCTAAAGGAAGGATCAAAACCATTTGGTTCGCGTGGGTCTGGACTATATGGAGAAAGCGTAACGAGATCATTTTCGGAAGATCCAAAAGAGTCAATACTTCCTTCATAGACGACATCTAACTGGCTTCTTGAAAATGGATTAAATGCAAAGAATGCGACTTCAAGTATGCTTTTAATCAATGGATCACAAATCCAAAAGAGTGTGCTGGATGTTCGTGATTATTTGGAGGATTTTTACAGGCAGTAGCAGTGGTTTGTTTGAAGTTTAGCTGTATTTGGTTAGATTGCAGTAGCCTTAAACCTTATTGGAGCTGTCTCAATCTGGAGCGTTTCGGGTAAACTTACATGTGTTGTTTCCTTTTACATATACTATGAAATTTCTCAATATGATTGTTTCGATTAAAAAAAGGAGGTAAATGTTGGAGTAAACCCTAATAGACAATTAATATTGGTTGTACTTGCTTTTGTATCATGACCTTGATATATATATATATATATATATATATATATATATATATATATATATATATATATATAACTAAAAATTGTATTTATTGTGTTATTTGTATCGAACATAATAAAGTCATTAGAATAACTAGTTTATTTAATAACTTATTAAGTGTGACTCATTAAACATAAGGACGCTATTCTTAATGTATTCGTAGTTAAGTTTTAATGTCACATATGACAACAACGATGCATATAAAAAATTGCGTGAGTAGACTGATGATTGCATCTCACAGATCATGGATATGAGATAATAAGTCTTCACATAGGTATAAATATTATGAGTAATATTTATATTTGATTGAACCACGTGAGGATACTACATATTTTTTATGTAAGTGTCATGTGTTATTATCATAGTGATAGTGGTGTATTCCACCCTTCAACCTGAAACCATTATGTGTCCTAGATGTTTAGTGGAATACTTTATTGACAATCAAACTTGGTTCATAACAGGATGATCATAGAGATGGTTGATGATTACTCTATAAATTATGTTAAGGGACATGAGTGACCTAGATGGGATTTGCCTCTTCTACATATATGAGAGTATTATCTATGAGCATCTTGATAGAATATGACTATAAAATGCATGGTCTTGCTCAAGTAAGTCAATATGAGAGACTGAATTTATTTGTTGTTGTCAAGTATACTCAGGTATCAAGGAATATAATATTGAATATACACGGGTGACACATTTTATGCACATTGTTCAATATAGATATAAGGGAAAAAGAATAATTATACACATGATCATCATTATAGAAATGTTAAGTCAAATCACATGACATTCTCGTTACTTGGATAACAATTATGTGTTGCTAGATACCGCTCATTGTTTATAATATTAAATAGGTGATTTAATATTATTGTTAATGTTACGAAAACCTACAAGATTACACACATATAATAGTGACAGTGGAATGAATAAAATTTAATTTAATTATGTGTTAATTGTATTTGAGTTATTTAATACATTAACACACGTATAATTTATTTGATTAAATATGATTTAATTAAATAAATGAAAATTAACAATTATTTAAATTAAATATGATTTAATTTAATTAATATTTTATTGTATTTGATTAAAAGAGTTTAAATAAATATAAATAGGCTTAAATGCACTTTAGGTCCTTGTAAGTTTGCGAGCTTTTTATTTTGATCCCTATAATTTAATTTTTTTAGTCTGAGTCTTTATATCTCACTTTTTGCATGCGGTTTAGTCCTTAAAGCCAAAATCCGCAAGAAAATCCGAAGGAAAATCTGCGGATTTTGCATTTAGGGACTAAACTGCATGCAAAAAGTGAGATATAGGGACTCAGACAAAAAAAAATTACAAGGAGCAAAATCAAAAAGTCGCTAACTTACAGGGACCAACTGACTATTTAAGCCATATAAATAGGATTGGTCTTATTTTGGAAATATCTAAAATAAGAGCATTAGGGTTTTAATAGTTATATATATAAGTAGAGGAGCTCTTTCTCATGCAACCCTAATTTGTCGTCATTCTAAAAAAACAACTAGCACTATATTCCATTTTTTACTCGCACGGACTTCGTATAGATGATGATATCTTCCACGTTCGTGATCAAAGGTAAAACACACTTCAAGAGATATTTGTAGAATCCTTAATTTGATCATTATTGTGATTAATGGTTTAATCAAGATCCTTTATTGGAATTATTTTGCTAAGATGATTAATTTTTTGAAAAATCCCTCTTAAATCCCCAACAATAAGGTCATTCCTTCCATTTCTATCACATCAAAGACACTCCCTGGAGCTATCGCCAGGAAAGTCATGCAGATAGAGAGTCCCATTGAGATGGATTAGGAGGTTGCTCTAGAGGTGGAAGATGTCAGGAAGAAGAACCAATATGTGGGAAGTGTGTGAACCCTGAAATAAGGGCAAGTATAATAAGAACGAGCCATGTGGCCAAAGGGTTCATACTGAGAAGAAAGTCAATCTAGAAAAGAAATATACTATCCTAGAGAAACCTGCTTAGAGGTCCTCTTTTAGAGATGTCAGTGATGATCAAATAGGAAGAGAAAGGGTATATATCATATTGAAGAAGAACATTAGAAAAACAAAAAAAAGATAATATCCTAGTCATAATAGATTAGTTCTTGGGGGAATGGCCGCTCTCTCTATTTCTTTCACACTTCCATCTTTCTTCTTAAGTTCAAGAGCTAAGATGAGCAAGGATATTCAGAACGTCACCCCATAAAATGGCTACACCTATCTATCCAACTTGACAGGGGGTTCCTGTTGTGAGTTGTGTTAAAGACCAATTTCCATATGCATAGGGAAACCATCCTACTTTCTTTGGGAGTTATTGGAAAGGGTGAAATCCTATCTCCAAGAAGCCTCCATGAAGAAAAGCCTTGAATCTACAAACTTGGAGAAGGGTGTGGATCTAAAGAATCTTGGTATTGTGAAGAAGTCTTTAAAGGACGTCTCTGACAAGTAAGCCACTTGTGAGAAAGAGGAAGAGAAGTATGGTGCAAGAGTTATGACGAAAATATTGTTTATTAAACTTGTTCTTGGGATTGGAGCAACAAACAAACTTGCATGACTCTAAAAGTTCAAATTATGATTAATGAGGAACAAGCAGATCAAGATGAAAGGTGTAACACCCTAAATTTGATTAATTTATTTAATTGAATTTTTAATGTTTTTTATTTAACTATTTGGGTGATTAAAATGCTTTTTACGATTTGTGAGAATTATGTGGTATTTTGTTTGGGGTTAGTAGATTTTATTTAATTAAAAATATTAAAATAAGAGAAATAGTGAATTATGGGGTAGAATTAGAATTTTAGTGAAATTAGCGCGGTTAGGAGTAAGAGCCCATGAATTGAGGGGAAGTTTAGAATTATGAGAAATATAATTAGGTCATTTATATAGATAATGTGAGGGATTTGAACTTTATATGATACGTAGAATTTGAGAAAAGTAGAAAAGAGGCAAGTAGCTAGGTGATCTCTAGGAAGAAAAAGACATTATCAAAGTTGGAAGCTTTATTGCATAATCGAGGTAAGGGGCGGGGGACTTTTCATGATAAGGGTGCATATTCTTATAGGATAGAGGGGGATCTTTACCCCCTATCTTTTTACCTTTCTCCCTTGTACTCCATTGATTAGGTTTTGTGAATTATGTGAGGTTTGAGCAAAACCTCCATAATTGATTGATGTGTTATTAATTTTGATTATGTGAAATATGCTATGTGTTACTTAGATGTAAAATTGCATGATAAATTTACATGAGAGATCTTATGATGATGAAGTTCATGTGTTGATAAAGAGCATGACGAATTGATGTGATAAATCAATGTTAATATGCCAAATCAGTGTGATAATTGATGTGTTGGATCTTATATGAGTAGGTGTGGTTACTCATGTTAAAAATTGAAGTTGGGATAGATCTAGGTTGAAAAAATTGAGCTTAGGAGTGAAATTCCTATGAAAATTATGCAGAAAAGCAATTTAGGGTGATTTGATTTGAATCAGAGGGTTACATTGTGATTTTTGATTTAAAGCATAGACTTCTTGGTAGCCCCCTTCCTGATTTGATTTGAATCACAATTACACATGATATGAATCATGAAGGCAAATTGGGTCAAAATATTGTTTTCATCATAGCTTGAGTTTCGTGACTCCGTTTGAGGCGTGCTTCGAAGCGTTGGGTAGCTAATGCGTAACACTACCTTATAATAATTCTTTACATATTAAACATGTACATGAATATATGAATGAGATGTTTTACTTATGAAATTCTTATGAGACGATCATTGAATAAGTATGTTAACATGAATTGATGGTTATTATGTGTTAAGTTACGATGTTAGGTTCTTTGGAGTGGTTATGTGAATCTTATAATGATGAGTGTTGTTGAGAAATTGTATAATTATAATGATGAGTATTGCTGAGAAACTGTATGATTATGATGATTATGTCGACTTATGCTAATATTGATTTGGTTTGGTGGAACCATTTGTTGTGGCCTTACATTGACGACTATTATGTTGATTTTTAGGTTCAAGAGAAACCAATGACGAGTAATGATGATAGAGCTAAATATGTATATCTTCTTTTTTTTTTTGCATTCATGCATTATATAAAGTGGAGATGGGTATGACTCTGGTTCAGTGTCGAGTAGGACTTCGGTCCAGTGACGAGTAGGACTTCAGTCCAGTGACGAGTAAGACTTCGGTCCAATGACGAGTGGATAGATCAGTAACATACCTCTGGCTTTCAAAAACTTTGGTACCACATGCATGTTGAAGTAGAGGTGACGAGTACATTGCATGCATTCTTGCATATATGAATGTCTATGGTTTGTGAGTGATATTTAATTGTGTATAATGTGTTGTGGGTGAACATTATGTGTGAATATTCATGTTGGTTGTACTATCCTCAAAGTTTATGCACCATTAACTTATATGAATGAATTGTCAGCCCTATTTTATTTATTTTATGGTGTCTTGTACGCTGTGATACAGATACTCATGAGGAGCGATAATTGTTGTGAGTTGGAACATAACATTGAGGCTTTTCTTCATTTATTTTACAGTTTTCTCGTTAATTCGTTTTGGAGTAGCTCTAATATGTAACATTGGGGACGAGTTAATTTTGTTACATTTTATATTTTTCAAGATGTTTGAGTTATTATCATTGAGTTTTCAATGTTGATACAAATAAATGATTTATTTGAGATTTTGAAGTTTATTCCATTGCCTAATAAATGTTTTGATAAGGAAAATGATTGATGAGAATATGTAATACCTTTTTTTTATTAAAGTATTAGTGTAATTTTGTTTAATTAAAGAGTCGGAGAAATTAGGGTGTTACATAGTTGATATCAGAGCAAGTCGGTCCATCCAGCCAGGTTGTGTAATTTTGTCTGTTCCTTGGTATGCAACATGTGTGTGAACATTGTCGATGCTTGTTTTTCTTTCCTAACAGTTTTCCAGCAGGATCAAGATTGAAATAAGTGGGGGAAGAGTTTCTGCTTCTCTGAGATGTTTCAGGTGTGGAAGGTTGGTTCAGCGTGTGGCTGATTGTAAGAGTGCAAGTTTTTGGATGAGGCTATATTGTTTCCTGAACCCTGAGAGAGTATAGATTCAAGATTTATTTCCATTGTTCTAGTAGAGATGTCCTTAAGGGGAGACGATCAGGTGCGCATGATGTTCATTTCCTTGAGAGTGGAGGGCGATGTTGTGGCCGGTGATATGCATGTGATGTGTGAGTTTCCTGATGTTTTTTTTCTAAAGGGTATTTGTAACTTGTCGTCTGGGTGAGAAGTTGAGTTCGCCATAGATTTAGTACCTAGTACTAGTCTGGTGTCGATGGCACCATACTATATGTTTGCGTTAGAGTTGGTCGAGCTGAAGAAACAATTAGAAGACCTGTTGGAGAATAAGTTGTTGGGTGTAATATAGAAGTAGAAAAATGGTCTAGAGGGGGTGAATAGACCCAAATCAAAAAATGCAATCGCTATTTTCCAAAATCAAAGTGTTTTAAAAAATGAGTTACGAGCGGAAGGTTTGATGCGAAAATGTAAATTATACAATCGATTATAATAAAGCAAACACATAGTTCATTTCACAAATATCCAAGATTACAAACAATAAAACTTCTGGTATGAATTGACTCAAGTTGTGTAGTCACAAGAAGTGTACACAATTGATTTAATGTGGATTACAAAATTCAATTTGTTTTCAGATTTCTTAATCACAAGACTAGCTTGACTAGTTGTCCAATTAAAATAAAACCTAAGTTTTACGTAATTATTCTCTATCAACAACAAAACGATTTAATACGAAGGAATTGAAAAACCTAGCATGCAATCACTAAGAAATATAAATGCAAGAATATAGTTAGAGAGATGACACCAAGATTTATAGTGCTTTTGCGTTTGTCCTCGCTTGGCCTATGTGCACTCTTCAATGGTTTCTCAATGGAACCTGCATAACTCCTTGTTATTTGATAAATATTTCCAAGAGTTCATACAATCACCAATCCATAATTTACAGCTGAGAAAATAAATCTCCTAATTTGGATCTTGACTTGTATCTAGCAATCTTGCCAAACTCTTCTACATAATCTTTACTCGAATACGTTTCTTAAACCTTCCAATAACACCAATTCTTCTCCAAGCCTTCGTGTGTAGTTATCAACCCCTTGATCCTACTGATTCCTTGAGCGGTGATATTGTCCGTAGATCTCAAAAGAATTCCTCCTTATCTGTAGCCTTCCACTCAATTACTATAAAAGCAATGCTGGAAAGAAGAACCTACTTCTTTTCAATAAAATTTGTGACCACCATTGACAATCCCTATTTCTTTCTAACATCCTGAATACTCAACAAAATCTCCAATAACGGTTAGTTTCAAGTACGTGACTCCTTCAATCAATCTCAGACTCTTGTTATCAATATCTGAACTCAATTGAATTTGAAGATGTGAGAAATTTGTAGCAAAAATTTAAACACTCAAAACAGAGGAAATTGATTTTCACACAAAATTACACTGAAGATGTGAAAACGGTTATGTTTTAATGATGATAGAAAATGATTTATATGTGCTTGAGATGAATCACACAAAATGGTTGAAAAAGGGTATTTAGATTCGAATCAAGAAAAATATTATTTGAATCAAATGAGCAAGAATGAAGCGAAATGAAAGAAATACCCAAAATTTGAAAAATATGCCAGTTGATTCGAATCAGGGAATACGTGATTCGAATTACAAGCTTTTTGATTCAAATCAAGAACAAAAAGTGATTCGAATCAAATTGTCCAAAACTGACAGGATTTTAGGCAAAATAATTTGATTCAGATCATGTTGAAAGTTTGATTCGAATCAAATCAAACAGAATCAACCATGATTTGTGAAAATTAAATTGATTTGAATAATGTACAAATTTTGATTCAAATCAAATTAGGAAAATCATTTCCCAAGAACATGATCAGGATCAAGTGAAAAATCTGATCAGGGTCAAATTACTGAGTTAAGCCACTGCCCAATTTGATTAGAATCACGAATTTAGTGTAAAACTGTCTGGTTCGAGTCAATCTTGTAAAATATCAAATTTTCAAGTTTTTAAATGTTTTTTTTGAGATTTTACCTTGAATCAAATTTAGTCCAAAAACACAAGGTAATTTCATTTCACTATCATATGATATTGATCAAAGAGCATTTAGATCAAGATTAAATCTAACCAAAGTTGCATGCATGCTAAAACATGAGAAATGCAATCATGAAGGAGACTCAACGAATCTAAATAAAAACATAGATGAAAGAGATAAGACAAGCAATAAAATAACCAGATAGTGGAGACATGCAACTACAGAAGCTCGTCGGGCCTAATGTATCATCGTGGGGAGCACCAATGTTGTTGGTTAAGAAGAAAGATTGTGGCATTAGGTTATGTGTTGATTACCGACATTTGAATAACCATACGATTAAGAATAAGTATCATCTTCCAAGAATTGATGACCTTATGGATCAATTGGTAGGTGCTTGTGTGTTCAGTAAGATTGATTTGAGATTGGGCTATCACCAAATTCGAGTAAAGGCTGGAGATATTTTGAAGACAACGTTTAGGACTTGATATGGTCATTATGGGTACCATGGGATTTCATTCGGTGTGTCTAATGCGTCAGATGTGTTTATGGAGTACATGAGCATAATCTTTCATTCCTATTTGGATCAGTGTGTTATGGTATTCATCGACAACATCTTGGTGTATTCGAAGTCAGATGAAGATCATACAGGACATCTAGGAGTGGTGTTACAGACTTTGCAAGATAAGAACTTGTATGCCAAGTTATCCAAGTGTGAGTTCTGGTTGCGAGAAGTGAGTTTTCTCGATCATGTGATTTCTAGTAGTGGAATATCAATTGATCTGTCAAAGGTTGACATAGTGTTGCAATGGGAGACTTCTAAGTCTGTTCTCTGAGATGATTTGTTGAGGAAAATGATTGATGAGAATGTGTAACACCTTTTTGGATTAAAGTATTATTGTAATTTTGTTCAATTAAAGAGTCAGGGAAATTAAGGTGTTACAAAGGGAGGACAGGAGTACCAGGTACATGACTAGTTCAGTAAAAAAGAACCTCACAAAGATAAAGGTTTGTGTTAACAAGGTTGAAAAACCATGAAACTCTTAAACATAATGAAGTAAATGATGAATATGAGTTTTTATATTTCACTCTTCTATTTGAGGTAGAACCGGATACTTATAAAAGGCCTTAGATGAAAAAGGTATGGAAATATGAAATAATTGAAGAATAGAGGGCCATATAGAAGAATAACACTTGAGAGCTGACAAATCAACCATTAAACAAAAGAGTCATAGGTGTGAAATAAGTGTTTAAGCTAAAGCTAAAGCCAGTTGAAGAGATAGCCAAACACAAATCCAGATTAGTTGTAAGATGTTTTATGCAGAAATCTAGTTTATATTATGATGGATTGTACTCACCTGTGGAGAGGCTTGAGACTGTAAGGCTATTTGTGGTCATTTCATATAGAAGAGAATGGTCTCTATTTCACTTAGATGTGAAATTTTCCTTCCTGAATAGACCTTTGGAGGAAGTTGTGTATGTGGCACAACCTTTATTCTTTGAAATCAAAGGCAAGGAAGAGATGACACTCAAGATGAACAAGGCTTTATATGGATTTAAGAAAACATCAAGAGCTCGGAATATGAGGATGTATGAATTCCTACTACACCAAAAGTATGTGAAAGCGGGCCTATGGTGTGTCTGTGATGAATGTGAAGAATAAAAAATGTTGATAATCTATGTATATGCGGTTGATTTGTTGATCACTGACACCAACATGGTTGAAATTGCAAAGTTCAACAAGCAAAAGATAATTAAATTTGAAATAGAATTTTTTGAAAGAGGAAAAGGATTGGTCATGCATCAAAGGAAGTAAGCTTTGGATGTGTCAAAGAGATTCAACATGGTTGGTTATAGCTGAACATCAACCCCTACATAAACCAATCTGAAACTTGAGAAGGATGCATATGAAGAGATAATGGATCCAACTCTATTCAAGGAAATCAGATGATCTTTGATATATCTATGTCACAACATAATATATATCCTATATGTAGTTGGAATTATTATTAGGTTCATGCGTCACATTTGCTTGCAACAAAATGAATCACGATATACATCAAAGAAACACTCATTATTGAGTGTTATTCCTTGCAACTTGAAGTCAAACTAGTATAGATCTAATTGGCTTCTCATATGCAGACTAGCGTGGATATAAACAAGACACAAAAAGCACATCAGACCACTTGTTCAAGTTCCACAACGTTCCAATATCATAGTACTAAAAATTAACTAATTGTAACATTGTCTACTTGTCAAGCAGTACGCACTACTATGGAAATCATATACAAAAACGGTTGGAAAAAGGATAACATCACGCGTGACCTGCCGTTGTTATGTAGGGTGTGGTTGTATATCCGCTACTTACAATCACGGTCTTATGACCGTTATAGAAAACCTGAAAGCGTGCTATATATGATCACTGTTGCTATAACTAACCATTGTGGTATATACATTTAGGTAAATAACATTTTATAACAGTTAATATAAATACCCATTGTTGAAAGTACCCAGAGTTTATTATATAATATGTGGATTGCTTGTTTTTCAATAAACCTCGCAGCAACATACAACCATTCAAATTGATGAAAAAGTATATAATCTAAAAATTAAACTATTCTTGAAAGCCAACTTAAACAAGTGTAGCGATAAAAATTGTGAGTGTAACCTATTGATTAACTTAACTCATAAAGCAATAGTCGCCACCACACTTTTATTTTATCCAAAAAAGGAAAGGAAAAAGAGCGAACAAAACCTAAACAAGTTCTAAAACAAGAATAAACAGAGAATAGGTAAGGGGGTTGGTTACGCGATGGGAAATTGTTAGCACCCAAAACGTTTATAGTACTCTATAGGAACCCTTTGAAATATCTACGCTTTTTGGTTTGAAAAGAGATTGGGGAGATGAGAAGAGAAGTATTTTTTAAGATTTTTGTGTTTGGAGAGACTTATCGCCTCATGCCTACGTACCCACAAAGTGCAATATAGGATCAAAACCTCATAGTTCGTGGTACAAATAACAAAAACTATTGGCTATGATTCATTTTATCTTGAAAAGACAACTCGTCATTCTCAAGAGAGAATACTCAACTAATTACCCAAAGGTATTGGAAAGAGGCATTTACATCATATTGAGATGGAGGATTTGCTTGGATTAAAATCAACAAGACTATTGCTTCAACATCTAAGTGGAAAATGACCATACTTTACACAAAATACCATGGTTAGGAGCTTTACATCTCGTCAAAGAAGATGACTCATGTCTAATCTTTTTGAAAAGTTTAAAAGAAAAAGGTGCATAAAAGCACAAAAGGTTTGAATGAGTTTTGTATTTTTTATGTCTTTTTTGAAATGGTCAAAATATGATTAATATTGATTAACATTTATTAAAGAAGACAAAGTTTGAAAATCACTTGACCAAAGTCAGGGTTTTATTATGAAAGCGGTTTTGAGTTTGAAAACAAGAAGGTTTTGAAAAAGAGAGAAGATTTTGAAAATTAAAGAAGGGGTGGAGAAGAAGAGACTATCCTAGTGCATAAAATAAAAGCTAAGGTAAGAAAGATCTAACCACATGGAGGCACTCTTCAAAGCATAATAAGAAAAGAATTCCATCCTCTTGAGCCAATAAGCAAGCCAGATAAAGGCTAGAATACCAATTCCATAATGGTCCAAAGTATAAGGGAGAGAATCCTAATTCTAAGTCCATAAGTCCATAATCAAGCTAAGAACTCTAAGAGTAGAGATCCTCCAATGCAAGGGATAGTGACCATAGTCCAAAATTAAGAGCACAAGTTTTTTAATGGTTTAAGCCTTTATTAATGTTTTTGGGTCCAAATGGACAAAAGAAAAACAAAAACACAAGATAATATGGTCCAAGTGGACAAAAAAAAAATGATATAAACATAAACATGATATGATATATGATAATATAAAGCATAAAAATAAAGAGAGATAGGGAGCAAGAAGAAAACATAAACAAAATTAGCACAATAATATCACAAAGACATCAATGCCAAAAGCCTTCAAAAGGTAACACCGATTTGAGTATTTTTCCGGAGCCACTCACTAGTTTCCATGAGAATGAAAACATAACCACATACATTAATCACAAGAAAAGCTTCAATCCGGATGAAATCGACGAATATTCGACTTAGTCTCATGAAGAACCCAAAGGTTAATCTATTTCAAACCACGCCATGGAAAGTAGGAGACTAACAATCTCGTTTGCAAAAATACTCGGTTTTCCGTCTCGCGTCATGAACTATGATGAATGAATAATGCACTTAGGCCAAGTTTAATGAAGAATTATTATAAGATTGATAGAATCAAAGCGTCTACGTAACAAGCTTCATAGATTTTAAACCTAATACAAAAGATCAACCATCCTCGGGCTTACAATCATAAGTTTGGGCCACGAAAGTTCATGTTCCAGTTCGGAGAGGGACAAATGTAGCGCTATGTTAAGTAATCGCCAAGTGACTTATATAGAAGTCACCCTACTCGAGGCCAGTCAAAATGATCTTTGTGTTAATGCATGCTAGATGAGCAATATGTAAATCGTCATCCGAAAGCAATACCGCACGAAAAGAAAAAAAGGTAATGACCTAGTCTTGATCAAGAGTTCAACAAAGAAATTCTAAGATTCATAAGACTTTCATCAATCCAAAAAAAGAGAAATAGATGAAGAGAAATCCAAATTAGACCACAAAATTATGTTATCTAAGGCTAAGAACAAAGGGAAGGGGTTAGGAATGAAGAAACAATCAAAACAGTCCCAAAAATAGGTGAAAAACACCATTCTGCACTGTGCAAATCGATTGCACCAGTGTACAAATTGATTGCACCAGTGTGTAAATCGATTGCACAGCAGAAAACTAGCAATTCTGGGCAAAAAATACACTGTGCAATCAATTGTACTGAAATGCAAATCGATTGCACACTAACAGGCATCAATAAAATCAGCATTTATAAGGCAAAACCATGATCAGTAATTTCTCCAAACACCTCATGATCATGGATACAAAAGAGCACGAAAATTCAAGTAAAACAACAGCAAATAACACAAATAAAACACATTTTGCAAGATCCAAAGATCAAGCAACAAGAATTATTAAAGTATCACATTGTGGAAGATAAATCAAGAACAACAATGGTGGAAAATGAGATTACCACTCCAAATCTGAAAATTCTTCAAATCAACTCCAAGAACCACACTCCAAAGCCTGGATCTATAGAAATTGATGATGAAAAAAAAGTTTGGATGAAGGTCTAGCTCAAAGTTGAATAAGATTCAATATGAAAACTTGTTAACTTTCAAAAGAAGAAAGTGAACTTTGAGTGAATTTTGTGGTTGGGGAGAGTATTTGTAAGAGATTTCTTTGCTATCAAAAGCTTCAAGAGAAATTTTAGCAAGGTGAATTTGGCTATCAAAATTTTGTGGAATGAATGAAATGAGGCCTCTATTTATAGAATTTAGGCTTGGAAATTTTTGTGGATTGGAGTTTGGTTTGGAACCAAAATTAGGTTTGGAATTTGAATTTGGAGGAAAAATCAAAATCAAGTGGTGATTAATGAGGGTGTATGGTGGGAATTAAGTGTGATTATGTAGGAGAATTATTTTTGGGTGATCTAGAATATTCTCAAATGATGAAATTGGTGCCAAATGCTTCAAATTTGAAAAATGATGATTTTGGTCAATTATGTCCTTGTGCAATCGATTGCACTGTAGCGCGAATATATTGCACTGCTGAAAACTTCAAAATCTAGGCAAAAAAAAATGCATGGTGCAATCGATTGGACCAATAGTGCAATCGATTGCACAGTTGAAAAACTTGAAAAATGCCCTGTTGGCTGGATTGTTCTGGCTCTGGCTCGATTCTTCTTGCTTGTCAAAGAAGGCATGGAAATAAACACATGAACCTTGGAGTCTCTTGAATAATAATAAATTAAATCTTGGGAACTCTTGATGAGATGAATTTTAAGTTGTTTGCAGATCAACTTTGACTTTGCTCAGATGAAATTCATTCGAGCCGAGAGGCTAGTATTTGATATCCTTGATCCAAATTCTTCCTGAAAAAGTTAGCAAAGAAAAAACAAACATTTTTTTGGATTTTAATTAATGGTTACTAAACAAAAACAAATACAAAAATCAAACAAACAAGAGAACAAGGGTGCTTGGCGATCTAACTCAAGAACAAACCTTCAGAGGAGGGCAAGAGAACCAAAGCTTGTGATCTTGTTTGTGGTATGAGATGCAAATGATATGTGGGATCTTAGGGGTAAAAATTAGAGTATTACAACAAGCCACTATTTTCTGAATTGCATCTGTCTCATCGTTCATCTCACATTGTTTAACATATAAAATGTGGTTCAATGGTCTAAGTCCTTCATGACATTAATTCCTTCTAGTCTAGTTTAATTTGAATTATATCAATAAATTGTTATTATTCAAATTAAACTATAAGAGAAAATATGGATGTGATGAAGGACTCAGGTCATTGACCCACATTCTATATGTTAAACAGCGTGGGATAAACAATGAGACAGGTGCAATTTGGAAAATATTGATTGATATAAGTTGGTTTTCAAATACAACTTAATTTTCAAATTATAAGTTTCTATGTCAATTTAAATGAAATGTATTTTCAGTGAAGGATTAGTGAAACAAAGAATCTACATAGCATATAATAAACTCAATTTCATACAACAACATAAGATATTATGTAACGTTTTAAGAATTTAAAGAACAAAACATTGCTAAGTCACAAGAAGCTTCTTTCTTGTGACTTAGCAATGTTTTGTTCTTGTTCTTAAAACATTAATAAACAACAACAACAACATTTATCAACAACACAAAAACATACAACAAAATAAGGTTCAAGAACAACAATAGCAACATACAACAGCAACATACAACAACAACATATAACAACACAAGATATTATGTAATGTGTAAAGAACGCGCCTTTTTTAAAGCCATTGTGGATCTGGAACAAATTATGATTTTCATCTAGTTTATGAAGTTATGAAGAAGAAGTACAAGGTGAATGAAGTTAACACAATAGCTTCATACTTCTTGTATTTTTCTTCATAGCTACCCAAACCATACATATCATAGCCAAAGTATACTCTTTTTTAAGGTGGTGAAGACGAATCTGAAAAAATGAGAACGTTCACCAAATAAAAAAATGAGAACCCATTTTTAACAAGAAATGTAAACGAAATCGAAGCATAAGTTTAATGAACGGGCTTGAAATGTGATTAAAGAGTATCATAGCGATTGGTGAAGACGAATCTAAAGGTTTAAGAAAGTTTAAAGAGTGACATGGATGTTAGGGTTATGTTTTGAGAGAGAAGAGTGAAATATGTTAGGGTTTTCATTTGAGAGAAACGACTGTTATGTATTGAACGATAGATACTTTCGCTTATATAGTAAAAAATATCACTTTTCAACACGGTTAGAAAGAAAAACTGTGATATAATATATCACTTTTCATCATGGTTAGAAAGAAAAACTGTGATATAATTTTAAACTTTTACAACGGTTCTTTAGTAAAATCGTGGTTAAATAACTTTCAATTTTTATTTATTTATGAACCCAATGGTGAGAGAGTTATTAATTATTGTTATTGTTATTTTTCATTACTGTTGCGATTGTTGTTGTTATTTTTGTTCGCTTGTATTTTTTTTTGTAAAACAATAATAGTGTATAAATGAAAGAGTATATAAAATAATAAATAATTTCATTAAGAGAGCCAAAAGGGAAGAGTACATAAATAATTTAATTACATAATTTTGTCAATGTCAGAACAATATCCCTAGCAGCAAAGGAATCTTCATAATCTATGACTCTCTCCTCACTACCCTCGTCAGAATCATAGTAACAAATCTTCCTAGACACATTTTTCTTCTTCTTCAATTTCTTCTTCTTCTTCTTGTCCTTCCTAACCCTCAGTGTATCCTTGACAGCAGTCGATCCAGATGGTTGGACCTCCTCAGTTTACTGCTGATCGGTGTTGCACTGTGGTGACTTCAGTTGAGATATTTCTGTTAGCATTCTCAGATGGAGAACTCATGTTGCTATATGAAGTTAAGAAGAATAGTTTTGAAGAAGTGGAAATTCATTATATGAATCTGTGCCTTTATATAAGAGGTTGAAGATGAAACATCTGATGATTTAATGCTTACAAAGATTTCTTCCAATGGTTGATATTCTTGAATGATATTGTGACCATCTTGAAAAATGAAGAAAATTTTCAATCATCATTATAGTTGGGAAGAGTGTTTCTCTCTTTCAGGAAGAGCAAAGGTTGTGCATATAATATTACAACGGTTTCATATTAAATCCATGATTAAATAAAAAATTAAAGTGATCTTGAAATTTTCATCCTGCAAGTTCGTTCCTAGCGGGCTTTTACATAGTTCAGGTTCATCAGAAGATGGAGGTTTTTCTGCTGGTACTATCATGTGTTGTGAACAATCGGCTGATTCAGATTTGGTTAGGTGTAATATACGATTTTGGGAAAATATTGATTCTAATGTGGGAGGTAAGGTTTGGTCTGTCATCTCGAATTTAGGCGTTGTTTCTAAAGGTTGTGATAAGGATTACCAAAAAAAGATAGAAGATATGGAGAGATCTGATTTAGTCAGGAAACAAGTACAGTTGGCGAATAACAAGAAGTTGCAATGATTATTGGCTCTTTTAACATCAGAGGGGAAGAAAGTTTGATCAAAAGAAAAAGAATCAACCAAATTATCAACAAATGGGGGGCTCACATATTCTTGATTCAGTAATCGAAATTACAAGATGTGGATGAAGGCATCATCGGGAACTTTTGGAACAGGTCTGGTATAGGTTGGTCTTTTGTTGGCTCCAAGGGTCAATCCAGAGGCCTCATATCGCTTTGGAATGAGGGATCGGTAGAGGCGATTTCTAGCTTCAAGGGAGAAGGCTTATTGGGTCTTAAATTGCTTTGGAAGGGTCGATTTTATTACGTCATTAATGTGTATTCCTCTTGTGCTTTGGCTCACAAAAGATCTCTTTGGAAAGATCTTTTGGCTCTCAGACTGAAACTTACAGATGGAGAATGAATTTTGTGTGGGGACTTCAATTCTGTTACAAACAATAGCGAGAGGAAAGGAAGGGTTTCAGAGAGGAACAATTTGGATATGACGGAGTTCGCAAACTTTATTGATCAAATTGGCTTGGTTGATCTTCCGTGTAAGGGCAGTAAGTTCAGTTGGTTCAGTCGGAATGGTTCTTGTAATGCCCCAGTTTTGTCAGTTTTATTTAATTGAGTCGTTTTGATTATTTTATTATTATATTATTTTATCTCTGACTTTTATTTGAAAATATATTATTTTTCGTCGTGAAGATGTTTTATCGCGTTTTGGGAACGTTTGCGAGATATTTGAGTGTAGGGGTATTTTGGTCTTTTGTTTGGGTAGATATTATATTTTTCTTATAATAGAAATAGAAAGAGAGAAAATAGAAAGGAAAGAAAAAGAAGAGAAGAAACAGAGGAAGAAAGAAAAGGAGAAAGAGAGAAAACTTGGAAATCTAGGAACCCATTCAACCGACTTTTCAAACGCGATTTTATCGGGTAAGGGTGCGAAACTCGATTATACTATGTTTGTGTATAATTATGTATGTTTGCGTGGAAGTTTTATTGGGTTTTAGATATAGGTCAAAATGTGATAAACGATAGAAATCGATGTTTTCGCGGTTGGAAATCGATGTAAATGTGATAGAATACTAGTTACCATGATTAGATTATGTTTTGAGTGCTATATGTTGATTTGGAAGTGTTTTGGTGGTGAAAATATAGGTTTGGGTTATGTAACAGCGCTGCTGGGATTTCTGGTATTCGCAGGTTCGCACTGTGAATCCCCTAGCGAAGGGGAAAGCGAGCATCGCTGGCTATTCGCACTGCGAATGTGAGGGCGAGCATTCGCCAGAGGTTCGCACTGCGAATTTTGGGTTTTTTTGTGTTGTTTTCTTTCTGCCACTGTTCGCTGGGAGACTCGCACTGCGAATGGGGAAGCGAGCATTCGCTGGCTGTTCGCACTGCGAACGTTATGAATTTTTTTAGGCTATTTTCCTTTCTGACTTGGTTCACTGGGACATTCGCACTGCGAATGAAGAAGCGAAGGACTCGCTAGGAGCTTCGCAATGTGAATGTGACAGTTTTTCCCAATTCGTTTTCTTTATAACTTTTGATCCGTGATCCGGTTTGAGGCGCGGTTTGATGCGTTGGGAAGGTTTTGACATGTTCTTTCTTATATTATTGGTTTTGAGGCTAGTGACCGATTTAATTATGTCGGGAATTGGAATGGTGTCGTTTTGTTAACTTGTACCAATGTAAGTGTGTGTAGTTGATGTGTATTATGCAATATGTTGTTGATATGAATGTTGTATGACCTATGTGCTGTTGTGCGATGGAAATGCATGTGATAAATGTTGTGATGATGGTTTATGGCCGTATGGCAATTAAATGCATTATTTTGGGCTTGAATTGCAAAGAATGATTTTTGTTGATGGAGATTGTTGCATATATGTGTGCATTTGAATGCCATGAGTCATTATATGCCAAGCATCATGATATGCATGTTGGTGATGTCGTGTACCCTAGTGGGTGTGAGCGACGAATCGATTCCAGAGGGAATCCGCTATCACATCGTGAGCCTTAAAAAAATAAGAGGACCGAAAGCGATGATTATAGACGATCGTGAGCCTTATACAAAGAGGACCGAAAGCGATCAGATCGTGAGCCTTATACAAAGAGGACCGAAAGCAATCCATAAACGTCGTGAACCTTATACAAAGAGGACCAAAAGTGACGGGGAACATCGTTTGCCCGACGGGGAGTTACACTAAGTAACAAGTGATGATTCTAATAGTTCCTGAGTGAACTAGTGTTGAGATTGATGGATGGATGGTACCGCATGTGCATTGCATAGAGTCATTGTGTCGGTCTCTGTGCATTTGCATAAATCATGAATGGATTGATTGCGTGTGGAATTATGGATGAAATTGATGAGTTGATATATGTTTATATGTTGGCATTATGTGTATTGTGCATGGTTGATATACCTTGGTGATGGATATATGAAATATACCTTGTGTTGTTTGTGTTTGAATTCTGGTATAAGTTATGGTGAGAATATTTTATATGTGTATTTTTGGTGTTATATATAATTGTATGCAATTGTATTATGATTGTGTTTCTCACCCTTCTGCTGTTTTTAAATGCTCTATGAGGCATTGCAGATTAGATGCTGGAGGTCTTTTTGTGAAGCTTAGGTCTTCATTCTTTTGTCGGTCGGCTCTGATATGTAGCACCGGGTAGTCGGGGGATCGAGTGTGATTATTTGTATTATGTATACATGTATCTCGTGGTTTGTGCATGTATGATGTTGTATACGACAAACAAACTCTTTATGTGATATATATATATATATATATATATATATATATATATATATATATATATATAAATGAGATTCAGTACAGATTTTCCGCTTTTATTCTGTATCTGGATTGTGGGTGTTAGGAACTAAGTTCCTTTATTATGTGCTACCTGAATTGTTGCATATCTTTATGAGCAGGTGTATGTGTATTTGTTTCAAATTATGTGACACCTCTGTCTATACCGTGATTTTTAATTATGCTCTGATTAATTGTTATCGATTTAATAGCTTGGGGGTATAGATTGGGGGTGTTTCATTAAGTGGTATCAGAGCCAGTCCGTGTCAGTCCTTGTTGGTCTTTGTGGTTCGGTGAGCTGTTTGTTTAACCATAGTTGCTGTTATTGGAAATGAACAGAATATGGCTGGTAGGAATGATGCTGCTTTAGCTGCTGCGATGCAAGCTATGGCTCGAGCTGTGCAGGGTGCACCGAATGTTGCGGGTAATGATGAGTTCAAGAAGAACAAACCGCCTGTCTTCAAAGGAAGATATGATCTTGATGGTGCACAGATATAGCTTAAGGTGATTGAAAGGATCTTCCGAGTGATGGATTGTGCTGAGGATCAGAAGGTAAGACTGGGTACTCTCATGTTGCTGAAAGAAGCTGATGATTGGTGGGTTAGTACACGTCATGTGTTGGAAGCTACAGAGGAGGAGATCACTTGGGTTGTGTTTAGCATTGAGTTTCTGAGGAAGTATTTTCCTGAAGATGTAAGAGGAAAGAAGGAAATTGAGTTCTTGGAGTTGAAACAAGGTAGTATGTCTGTTGTTGATTATACTGCTAAGTTTGTGGAGCTTGTGCAGTTTTATCCACATTATGCGGAAGCGACTGCGGAGTTTTCTAAGTGTGTGAAGTTTGAGAACGGATTGCGTCCTGAGATTAAGCAGGCAATCGGTTATCAACGGATTAGGAGGTTTTCAGATTTGGTGGACTGTTGTAGGATTTATGAGGAGGATAGTAAGGCTCGTTCTACTCACTATAAGAGTGTGAGCGAGATGAGAGGGAAGCAGCAGTTTCGTAGTGGTCCTTATGTAACACCAGCTGATAAGGGTAAGCAGAGAAGTAATTTTGAGAAAAGGCCAAGTGGGGGAGGAATGTCTAGTCCTCTGAGATGTTATAGGTGTGGTGACCTAGGACATCGTCAGTTCGAATGTAGGAAGGATTTGAGGAAGTGTTCTAATTGCGGAGGTTTAGGACATGTCGCAGCTGATTGTGCAAGGAAGAATGTGGTGACGTGTTTCAATTGTGGTGAACCTGGTCACATTAGTACAAAGTGTCCGAAACCGAAGAAAGCTCCAGCTGGTGGGAAATTTTTTGCCTTGGCAGGAACTCAGACTACAAGTGCAGACCGTCTGATCAGAGGTACTTGTTTTATTAATAGTATGCCTTTAGTTGCTATTATTAATACCGGAGCGACTCATTCGTTTATTTCGTCTGAGTGCGCGAAGCGTTTGAATATTGTGTTGTCTTTGATGGATGGAGAGATGGTTATTGATACTCCAGCAATGGGATCAGTAACTACTTCTTTGGTTTGTTTAAGTTGTCCTTTGACCATTTATGGTAAAGACTTTGAGATGGATTTGGTGTGTTTGCCGTTGGAGGGTTTAGATGTGGTTCTGGGAATGAATTGGTTGCAATTCAATCGGGTTCATATTGATTATTATCGTAAGCTAGTAAGGTTTCCTTCTCTTGAGGAAGACGAAGACTCGAGTTTCTTATCTACCAAAGAGTTGAAGAAACTTTTGGCGGACGAAGCTCAGTTGTTTGGGTTGTTTGCATCGTTGATTGTGGATATTCAAGTTTCACTTGATGTGTTTCCTGTTGTGTGTGATTTTCTGGAAGTGTTTCCTGAGGATATTTCAGATGTACCGCCAGAGAGAGAGGTGGAGTTTTCTATAGATCTAGTTCCTGGTACTAGAGCTGTGTCGATGGCACCATATCGAATGTCGGCATCTGAGTTGGTAGAGTTAAAGAAGCAATTGAACAAATTGTTGGAGAAGAGGTTTGTGAGACCAAGTGTGTCGCCTTGGGTTGCTCCAGTTTTATTAGTGAAAAAGAAAGATGAAAGTATGCAATTGTGTATTGATTATCGTCAGTTGAATAAAGTGACCATTAAGAATAATTATCCTCTTCCGAGAATTGACGATCTGATGGATCAGTTGGTAGGTGCTTGTGTGTTTAGCAAGATTGATTTGAGGTCGGGTTATCATCAGATAAGGGTGAAAGAGGAAGATATTCAGAAGACGGCTTTTAGGACACGTTACGGTCATTATGAATATTCGGTGATGCCGTTCGGGGTTTCTAATGCGCCAGGTGTGTTTATGGAGTACATGAATCGTATTTTCCACGAGCATTTGGATAGTTTTGTTGTTGTGTTTATTGATGATATCTTGGTTTATTCTAAGTCACGGGAGGAACATGCGGAGCATTTGCGTATTGTGTTGCAGGTTTTGAAGGAAAGGAAACTTTTTGCCAAGTTGTCGAAGTGTGAATTCTGGTTGTCGGAAGTGAGTTTTCTTGGGCACGTGATTTCAGGTAACGGTATTGCTGTGGATCCATCTAAAGTAGAAGCAGTTCTACAATGGGAGGCTCCGAGATCTGTTACTGAAATTAGAAGCTTTTTGGGGTTAGCCAGATATTATCGGAGGTTCATTGAAGGTTTTTCTAAGCTAGCACTTCCATTGACCCAGTTGACTTGTAAAGGTCAAGCGTTCATTTGGGATATTCGGTGTGAGGAAAGTTTTAGTGAGCTGAAGAGAAGATTGACGACAACTCCAATTTTGATTTTGCTGAATCCTACTGAACCGTTTGTGGTGTATTGTGATGCGTCTTTGATTGGGCTAGGTGGAGTGTTGATGCAAGAAGGTAAGGTTGTAGCTTATGCTTCGAGGCAATTGAGGGTGCATGAGAAAAATTATCCTACTCATGATCTTGAATTAGCGGCTGTGGTTTTTGTGTTGAAGATTTGGAGGCATTATCTCTATGGTGCAAGATTCGAAGTCTTTAGTGATCATAAAAGTTTGAAATATTTGTTTGATCAGAAAGAGTTGAATATGAGGCAACATAGATAGTTGGAATTTTTTAAGAACTACGACTTTAGCTTGAATTACCATCCTGGTAAAGCTAATGTGGTAGCCGATGCGTTGAGCTGGAAATCGTTGCATATGTCGGTTTTGATGGTTAAGGAGTGGGAACTTTTGGAATCGTTTAGAGATTTGAGTTTGGTGTGTGAATTGACGTCTGACAGTGTAAGGCTTGGTATGTTGAAGGTTACTAATTATTTTCTGTTGACCGTTAGTGAGAAACAGAAATTGGATGTGAAATTTGTGGATTTGATGACGGTGGGTGATAAGAGTGAAAATGAGGACTTTAAAGTATATGATAAAGGTGTCTTGAGGTTCCGAGGTAGAATTTGTGTTCCTGACGATTCGGAGTTGAAAAGGATGATTCTGGAGGAAGGACATCGGAGTAATTTGAGTATACATCCGGGAGCTAATAAGATGTATCAGGATTTGAAGAAGATTTTCTGGTGGTCCGGGTTAAAGAGAGTGTGGCTCAGTTTGTGTATGCATGTTTGACGTGTCAGAAGTCACAGGTAGAACATCTGAAGCCTAGTGGTTTGTTGCAACCGTTGGATATTCCTGAGTGGAAATGAGATAACATTTCTATGGATTTTGTGACAGGGTTGCCGAATGCACTGAGGGGACATAATGCGATTTGGGTGGTTGTGGATAGGCTGACTAAATTGGCTCATTTCATTCCGATTGACATCAGTTTTTCTTTGGAGAGGTTGGCAGAGATCTATATCAGTGTGACTGTGAAGTTGCATGGGGTTCCGTTGAGCATTGTTTCAGATCGAGATCCGAGGTTTACCTCGAGATTTTGGGAAAGTTTACAAAAGGCGTTGGGTTCTAAATTGAGATTGAGTTCGGCTTATCATCCGCAGACGGATGTACAGATGGAGAGAACGATTCAGTCATTAGAAGACTTGTTGAGGGCTTGTGTTCTTGAACAAGGTGGTGCGTGGGATAATTATCTTGCGTTGATTGAATTCACGTATAACAACAGTTTCCATACTAGTATTGGAATGGCACCGTTTGAAGCGTTGTATGGATGAAGATGTCGAATACCGTTGTGTTGGCACGAATCTGGAGAGAGTTCAATGGTTGGACCGGAATTGATTCAACAGACCACAGACAAGGTGAGACTTATTCGTGAGAAAATGAAGGCTTCTCAGAGTAGGCAAAAGAGTTATCATGATCGAAGGAGGAAAGATCTTGAGTTTCAAGAGGGCGATCATGTATTTTTTAGAGTTACGCCGGTGACGGGTGTTGGTCGTGCATTGAAGTCGAAGAAGCTTACTTCTCAGTTTATTGGTCCTTACCAGATATCCGTGAGAGTTGGTGCTGTGGCTTATAGGGTGGCGTTGCCGCCGAGTCTGTCGAATTTGCACGATGTGTTCCATGTTTCACAGCTTCGGAAGTATGTTCCGGATCCGTCGCATGTGATTCCGATGGACGAGGTTGAGGTAAGGGAGAACCTTACGGTTGAGGCATTACCAGTTAGGATTTTGGATCGCGAGTTGAAGCGGTTAAGGGGCAAGGATATTGCACTTGTGAAAGTGGCGTGGGGAGGCGCTACTGAGGGCAATTTGACTTGGGAGTTGGAGAGTCGGATGCGGGAGTCGTATCCAGAGTTGTTCGTCTTAGGTAATATTTTCGAGGACGAAAATTTCTAAGTGGGGGAGAGTTGTAACGCCCCAGTTTTATCTGTTTTATTTAATTGAGTCGTTTTGATTATTTTATTATTATATTATTTTATCTCTGACTTTTATTTGAAAATATATTATTTTTCGTCGTGAATATGTTTTATCGCGTTTTGGGAACGTTTGCGATATATTTGAGTGTAGGAGTATTTTGGTCTTTTGTTTGGGTAGATATTATATTTTTCTTATAATAGAAATAGAAAGAGAGAAAATAGAAAGGAAAGAAAAAGAAGAGAAGAAAAATAGGAAGAAAGAAAAGAGAAAGAGAAAGAGAAAGAGAGAAAACTTGGAAATCTAGGAACCGATTCAACCGACTTTTCAAACGCGATTTTATCGGGTAAGGGTGCGAAACTCGATTATACTATGTTTGTGTATGATTATGTATGTTTGCGTGGAAGTTTTATTGGGTTTTAGATATAGGTCGAAATGTGATAAACGATAGAAATCGATGTTTTCGCGGTTGGAAATCGATGTAAATGTGGTAGAATACTAGTTACCGTGATTAGATTATGTTTTGAGTGCTATATGTTGAATTGGAAGTGTTTTGGTGGTGAAAATATAGGTTTGGGTTGTGTAACAGCGCTGCTGGGATTTCTGGTATTCACAAGTTCGCACTGCGAATCCCCTAGCGAAGGGGAAAGTGAACATTCGCTAGTTATTCGCACTGCGAATGTGAGGGCGAGCATTCGCCAGAGGTTCGCACTGCAAACTTTGGGTTGTTTTGTGTTGTTTTCTTTCTGCCACTGTTCGCTGGGAGACTCGCACTGCGAATGGGGAAGCGAGCATTCGCTGGCTGTTCGCACTGCGAACGTTAGGAATTTTTTTAGGCTATTTTCCTTTCTGACTTGGTTCACTGGGACATTCGCACTGCGAATGAAGAAGCGAAGGACTCGCTAGGAGCTTCGCAATGCGAATGTGACAGTTTTTCCCAATTCGTTTTCTTTATAACTTTTGATCCGTGAGCCGGTTTGAGGCACGGTTTGATGCGTTGGGAAGGTTTTGACATGTTCTTTCTTATATTATTGGTTTTGAGGCTAGTGACCGATTTAATTATGTCGAGAATTGGAATGGTGTCGTTTTGTTAACTTGTACCATTGTAAGTGTGTGTAGTTGATGTGTATTATGCAATATGTTGTTGATATGAATGTTGTATGACCTGTGCGCTGTTGTGCGATGGAAATGCATGTGATAAATGTTGTGATGATGGTTTGTGGCCGTATGGCAATTAAATGCATTGTTTTGGGCTTAAATTGTAAAGCATGATTATTGTTGATGGAGATTGTTGCATATATGTGTGCATTTGAATGTCATGAGTCATTGTATGCCAAGCATCATGATATGCATGTTGGTGATGTCGTGTGCCCTAGTGGGTGTGAGCGACGAATTGATTCCAGAGGGAATCTGCTATAACATCGTGACCCTTAAAAAAATAAGAGGACCGAAAGCGATAATTATAGACGATTGTGAGCCTTATACAAAGAGGACCGAAAGCGATCGGATCGTGAGCCTTATACAAAGAGGACCGAAAGTGATCCATAAACTTCGTGAGCCTTATACAAAGAGGACCGAAAGTGACGGGGAACATCGTTTTCCCGACGGGGAGTTACACTAAGTAACAAGCGATGATTCCAACAGTTTCTGAGTGAACTAGTGTTGAGATTGATGGATGGATGGTACCGCATGTGCATTGCATAGAGTCGTTGTGTCGGTCTCTGTGCATTTGCATAAATCATGAATGGATCGATTGTGTGTGGAATTGTGGATGAAATTGATGAGTTGATATATGTTTATATGTTGGCATTATGTGTATTGTGCATAGTTGATATACCTTGGTGATGGATATATGAAATATACCTTGTGTTGTTTGTGTTCGAATTCTGGTATAAGTTGTGGTGAGAATATTTTATATGTGTATTTTTGGTGTTATATATAATTGTATGCAATTGTATTATGATTGTGTTTCTCACCCTTCTGCTGTTTTTAAATGCTCTATGACGCATTGCAGATTAGATGTTGGAGGTCTTTTTGTGAAGCTTAGGTCTTCATTCTTTTGTCGGTCGGCTCTGATATGTAGCACCGGGTAGTCGGGGGATCGAGTGTGATTATTTGTATTATGTATACATGTATCTCGTGGTTTGTACATGTATGATGTTGTATACGACAGACAAACTCTTTATGTGATATATATATATATATATATATATATATATATATATATATATATGTGTGTGTGTGTGTGTGTGTGTGTGTGAGATTCAGTACAGATTTTCCGCTTTTATTCTGTATCTGGATTGTGGGTGTTATGAACTAAGTTCCTTTATTATGTGCTACCTGAATTGTTGCATATCTTTATGAGCAGGTGTATGTGTATTTGTTTCAAATTGATGTGATGCCTCTGTCTATGCCGTAATTTTTAATTATGCTCTGATTAATTGTTATCGCTTTAATAGCTTGGGGGTATTGATTGGGGGTGTTTCAGTTCTTCTATGAGTAGGTTAGACCGATTCCTTTTATCCAATTCTGTTATTGACGATTGGGGGATTGTTGGTCAATTGATTGGTAATAGGAACATCTCCGATCACTGTCCGATATGGCTTATTTACAACAAAAAGGATTTGGGCTCGAAACCGTTTCGGGTTAATGATTCCTGGTTCGACAACAAAAACTTTCTGCCTTTGATCAAAAAAGTTTGGGTTAATTTGAAGGTTGAAGGTAGGGCTGACTTTGTGATTAAAGAAAAATTACGATTATTGAAAAACTCCATGCGTAGTTGGAATTCATAAGGTTTTGGTAAGGAGAACTTAGAGACTAAACACAGCAGCAAGGAAATAAATAGGTTAGATGGATTATTGGCGTGTGGGGACGAGGTAGATGTTGGAGATTTGGCTCTGTGCAGGAAAAATGTCACTGCTAAGTTCTGGCAGAATTTGATGGTGAAGGAGAATATGCTTTTGCAGAAGTCCAGATTACAATGGGATCATCTTGGTGACTCTAATTCTAAACTTTTCCATGATGTTATGAAAGATAGACGGCGAACTAACTTTTGGGATCTCTTCCATCTGAACAGGGTGTGATTGAAGGAGTTGTTGGTAATAAGGAAGAGGTTTATAGGCATTTTGTCGACTGTTTCTCGGAAACTGTAACGTTCCGTCCAGTCCCTGATGGTATTGATTTCACTAAATTGTCCACTTCTGATATAGTCAGGTTGGAAGCTAAGTTCTCGGATTCTGAAATTAAGGATGCGTTTTGGAGTTGCGGAGGTTCGAAGAGTCCCGGACCTGACGGATACAACTTTTTCTTTCTCAGGAAATGCTGGAATTTCATCAAACCTGATATCTTTCGGTTCTTCGATGAATTTCACGAAAAGGCAACTTTTTCCAAGACATTATCCTCTTCTTTTCTTGCCTTGATCCCTAAGTTTGATAATCCGCAGGGCCTTAACGACTACAGACCAATATGTTTGGTCGGTTGCTTATATAAAGCTATGTCTAAATTGTTGACTTCGAGATTTAAATCGATGTTGGGATATATTGTATCATCGTGCCAAAGTGCGTTTGTTCCAGGAAGACAATTGATTGATTGTGTTCTTATAGCCAACGAAGCGGTAGATTTTGCGAAGAAAGAGTAAAAAGATTGTATCCTTTTAAATGTCGATTTTGAAAAGGCGTATGACAAGGTGAATTGGGGTTTTCTTAAATATTTAATGAGGAGGATGGGCTTTGGGGAGTAGTGGATTAGGTGGATGGAGGCGACGGTCTTCACTAGTTACATGTCGGTTCTTGTTAACGGGATTCCAACGAAGGAGTTCAAGGTTAGTAGGGGGCTCAGGCAGGGAGATCCTCTATCTTCTTTCTTGCTCGTCATTGTTGCAGAAGCTCTTTCTGGGTTGGTTAGGGGCTCTTCAGCTTTGGGAGAGTTTTCCGGTTTTAAGGTTAATAGCAACTGTGAGGTGGATATTCTGCAATACGCAGATGATACGTTGTTATTTCGAGAAGGAAAGTGGAAACACATTTAGGCGTTGAAATATGTTTTGTGCAGTTTTGAATGCATATCGGGTCTTGGAGTTAACTTCTTGAAGAGCTCTCTGATTGGCATTAATACCAATCCGCACTTTCTGGCTGCCGCAACTAATTTTCTTTCTTGTAGGTTTGAAGATTCTAAGTTTAAGTTTCTCGGCATTACGATTGGTATGAATCCTAGAAGATTATCGGCTTGGGAGTTTTTGCTCTGTAAGATGAAGTTGCATCTTAATAGTTGGAATGCCGGATTCCTAAGCTTGGGTGGCTGCATAACTTTGCTGAAGGCCGTTTGGACCAGTTTGCCGGTTTTCACGATTTCCTTCTATAAGGCTCCAAAGAAGGTCTGTAAAGAAATCATAAGGATTCAAAACTTTTTTTTCTGGGGCGGTATCGGTGAAGGTAAGAAGATCCATTGGGTGGGTTGGGAGCGATTGTGCAAGTTGCTCGGTTCTGGAGGTTTGGGTTTGAAGAGGATCGAGGAATTCAACTTGGCCTTGCTTTCGAAGTGGAGATGGCGGATCTTGGAGGGAAAATACTTTGTGGAAGGAGGTTCTCAAAGCAAGGTACGGTAATATCGCTCATCACGTAACTTTTTCGCACAAACGTCCTAGCTTTACTTGTTCTACCTGGTGGAAAGATTTGGTTTCTTTGAGAAGACTACACACATCAGACTCTTTCTTAGACGATTGTATATTTACTTTAGGGGATGGCATTCAGGTTTCTTTTTGGACTTCTGTTTGGGCAGGTGAAGATAGCCTCATGGTTGTTTTTCCGGACCTGTTTTCGATCAGCAATTCGAAATATCTGCTTGTCGCTGATGCTGGTATTTGGGTTGGCAGCAACTGGATTTGGGTTGGATTCGGAATTAACGTTTTCTCTTCCGAGTCTCTTCAGGGCAGAATTTCTGAGTTAAGAAGCTGGATTGCCGGTTATGCTCCATCTCGTGCAGTTTCTGACTCCCTGCTTTGGCTTCCGGATATCGATGCAGGATATTCAACGAGTTTCGGTTATGCGTTGCTTTGTGCTTTTCCGTCTTGGCATTCTGCAACTGTTGGTAGCTTTTACTGTTTTGCGGCGTTATGGCGTTTATCAATTCTGTTCAGAATTTGTGTTTTTGGTTGGAGGTGTTTTCTTGATAGGCTGCCCACCAGGATTCAGCTTCTGCGTCGCGAAATCATCCCAGACTATCAGGTTATTTGTCCGTTTTGTGATTCTGTTACGGAAACATTATCTCATTTACTTCTTGTTTGTCCTATTTCCAATTCGGTTTGGCATGTGATTTCGGATTGGATAGACGTGGATATTTTTAATGTAATGGATGTCCGAGATCATTTCTTATTATGGGTGTCTCATTTTAGGCTAAGAAAAGTTAGGAAGAATAAATCCGGGACGGTTTGGTTTGTGGTTGCTTGGAGCTTATGGTCGTTGAGAAACATTATGATTTTCAAAGATGATAACTTCGGTTTCTCGGATCTTATTTGGAATATCAAATTCACGGCATGGAGGTGGTCGCTTATAGGAGACATTAATTTTCCCAATTGTAATTTCTATGATTTTTGCGAAGACCCTTTGCCTTTCTTAGTTTAGTTTCAATTGACCTTTAATATCTCTTGGTCATCCTTGTTGTGGTTCTTTTTTGTAATCGAGTTTGAATACTCCTAGTACTCAGTTATTGAATTCCTTTTTTACCAAAAATAACAAGAAAGTGTTGAAGGCGATTCATTTCTCAAGCACTTATTCAATAAATCGACACTTTTAAAAGACTTAAGAAGGAGATTAGTGTGTATCTCTAAACAACTTTAACTAGGGAAGATATTGACTTTGTTATAATTCAAATGACTCTTTTAAAAGTTAATTAGCAAGTTATTCAAGATAATTAACATTGATTTTGATTATGTCGAATCTTTGAGTTAAACTTTGTTTCCTTAATATTGAATACAACACAAAATAGAACCTCTCTTCTCATCAATCATATCTGTCTCACTGACCATACATACATACACACAGAAAGTGGGTCCAAATTAACATGTCTCATATTGTTAGATATGATTTCACCAAATAAAATAAAATGTTAGATATATATTTTGATGGGGGACCCTATCTAACTACTATACCCAACACTTTAATTATGTCATGAAAAACCCTATGGTTTGATTTATCCATTCATGCAGTACACGCCTCATTCATCAATTCTCCATAGACTAAGTAACAGGGTTCCAGTCAATAATTTCAATTTTTATTTATTTATAATTTAGTTTCAATTTTTTTTTTTTTAACTTTTGGAACTTTCTTTTCTTGGCCATTATTTTTCATGCAGCCCCACAGACTCACCTAATCGAACGACAACTTCCATTTTTTGCTCTCAACTTACTATTACACAACTAGTATTTTAAATAAAGAGAACGATATTTTCTTCCTTTTTTATTTTATTTTATAATTTCTATCTCATTAATTTGGCAATATCCTTTTGGCTCTTATGAATATTTATCACCACTTTTATGATTTGAAAATGCTCTAGAAAGACCAAAAATATATATATATTTTATTTAGAAATCTTAACTCAACTGATATTATTAGATCCCATCCTATGTTTTGAATTTAAATCAAAGATCTTATAGACTAAAAATATTGAAATTTATTAATTAAATTTGTATATATTCATATATTTTTTTATAATCAGAATTAAGTACAAGAAATATAGAGTAGTGACTAATTAAAATTTCCATAGTATATATAGTTATTTTATTTATCTTAGACACAAAATAATATTAAATTAAAATTTGATATCTTCTAAATTTTATTGAAAGGTCATTGACGCAAATTTAGTTGAGTTGAACTCTGAAACTCTTTAAAATCAAGACAGACATTAATGTTTAACGAATGTTTACAAAAATGTTTTCATATTATTAGAGTTAAGCTCAGCATAGCCGTTTTAAGTTTTCAAAAAATTTGTGTATGTTTAACTATTTAATATTTAATCTTGAGAAAATTTTATGAAGCTCTTTTAATGATTTATTCGTAAAAGAATTTAAGCTATGTACTATAAACCGTCTTGCATGCCCTAAAAAAGAGTCTAGAAATCAGTATCTCATCTAGGGATAACAATTTGGTTCATCTCCAGTAGATACTTACAAAATTATTCACAATAGATAGGATAAAAACCCGTAAAAAGGGATATGGGTACGGGTCCGGGTATGGTCTCGGGTAATTATCCACTTAAATAAGCGGGGATGGGTGCGGAGATGAGCACCTTAGTACCATCTCGCCCCATACACGCATAATATATATTTATATATTTTAATTTATATTATTATATAAAAATAAATATTTATAAAATTTTAGAAAAAATCAATTTTAAACCACTATATATTTAATATAAGTGATCATTTATTTCATAATTTAATAATAAATTTTTTAAAAACTTTTTGATATTTTAAAAACTTAAAATATTATGATATTTTATACTTTATATATTTATTTTTATTAGAAATGTGGATAATGGGTACGGATAAAGACATTTGTATATCCATAATGTACGGGAACAGGTGTCAATATTGATACTCAAGCAGATATAGACTCAGGTACGATGATTTTTTTTAACTACAGATATGGGAACGGGTATTATAGTATCCTATCCAAATCGTGCTCATTGTCATCTCTAATATAATCTCTAACTTTTTATCAACTTAGTCTCTATTTAACTGTTCTATCGACTCATGTTGTGTTATTTAATGCTACAATCCACACACACAAATATGATTCTTAATCTTAAATCACACGATGTTGCATTTATTTCCCCCGTGTGTTCCGCACACACTCTTCCTTCATTACCTCTACCCTTTAAATTCTTCAATTAATAATTTATAACTTCACCATAAATATTTTCTTCTATTCTTCACCATTCATTCTTCTATTTTCCTCTCTTTCACACACCCTCTTTCTCTCTCTTTTTCTCTTGTTGAATTTTCTTAGTCTAAATGGGTGGAAAGCCTCTTCATATATTGCTACTTCTACTTTTCTTGCTCATATATTTTGTTAGTGCTACAAGTTGTTCTAGACACACTCAAGCTTTTTATGTGAAGAAAGAGTCTCAAGGTTTACATCAAAAGTTCTTAGATTCTTTGCCAAAAGCAATACCAAAGCCACCTTCCGGTCCTTCAAGGGAGCATAATGGTATTGAATTACACAACTCAAAGAAGAAACCATAGAGAGAATTATCTTACTACTTTCTCCAACTCATATTTTACATTTTATAAAAATATTTATGTAATTAGTTTTTGTCTTTGTACTCAATTTTGATTAATTTTAGTTTAACTCTTTATGTATTTATTTATTTCTACTCATTTTGCAATGCTTTTGTAAAAGAAAAAACTGTTACAATAGAAGCTCGGAGGTGACGGGGAGTCTGGGGTCGCAGAATCAACAACAGATCAATACTTTAAGATCGTAATATGTATGCAACACATATGTTTTGCTTTATTTGAAAATGGACCGGGGATTATGGTTTTAAATTGCGGAATAATGTGGTCGACTAGGTTAAAATTTTAGAGTTCAATATTAAAATATTGTGAATGTAATTGTTGTTTCAAACAATTTATAATCATGTCAAGGCAACTTTTCTTTCCGATATGATCTATTCTCGTCACCGGAATTCGACCGGAATACATGTGTTTTAGGATTATTGTACATGAAAACAAAGAGAAATCAGTGACAAATTCCGTGAATTCAGTCTAGTACTTTTGCAGCTTGTAAGATTTTTGTTTCATTTGAAAACAACATGTAAGGCAATTGCTACCATACTTCCACAAAATAATTCACACATCTCTACTATTCTCTTTATTTATGTGAATTTATTTTAAAATTTCTAATATGTATTGTTCATCGTATAAATAAAGTGAATAGTATAAAATGTTGTAGTAAAACAATTTAGTTGATAGTTGTGTGAATATCTGATTGTAGAGGCGTAGACGTAAATTCAACTCGCAAGAGCATCGTTTTTTTTTTTTTACTGTTCTAATTGTGTTGAAAATTACTTTTTTGAGATACATGTTGATATAGAAAAAACTAATGGCCTTCACCTCATTCGATCAGCATCAACATTACTATCATTGTCCCATTTTGTCTAAAAATGTCATTCTCAAAACTCAACTAAGGTTGCAAGAGAAACACATAACAGAAGAGTGGGCTCTCATGGTTGCACACAAGGTGGATTAGTTTAATAGTTTAATTATTTAATTTATATTAATTTATTTATTATTTCATACTATAGATTAAATTATTATATTAAAGATTGAATAATTAATTTATTAAGTTGCCGATATTTTAAAGATCTTAAGAATGATATATCATAAAAAAAAAATCATTTAAAATTTAGAGAATAAAGACTTGTTTGGTAATATATTTCAAAATAAAATAAGTGATATGAAACAAAATAGGGTGGAATGAAGCAAAATAAAAGAGAGCGGTGTATAAATTTATTCTATTGTTTGAATATTTTATTTAATATGAGACAAATTTTTTAATCTATCCAATCAAAATGTAAGAAAAAGGGTGATAAGTGATGCCCAATTGAAAGATAGAAAAATGGTGATCAATAATAAAAATAAAATTGAATGAAATAGATGTCACTCTAACTTATTCCGCCATCTATTTAATCACATAGCATTTGATTCCATCATTTCAAATAAAGTCTAAAATTAAAAACATAAAATTTATAAATATCAAAGTTTTAATTATTTTTTAGAGAAATTAAAACTGAAAGTTTATATTTTTTTAGAGCGAGCAAAAATATATTTTATTCCAAAAATATTAATATTAATTATTAGATATTAAAAATAATACTAAATCAAAATAATTTTTTTAATAAAAAAGAAATTAAATATTGTAGTCTTATATTTGTGAGTGTCTTGAACTAGAGCGCCCTCGCCCAATACCGGTACCGCCCAGGCGATGCCTCGCGCTTGACACTGATGACGTGTGTAATACCTTTAGTTAAAGGAGAGGGATTTCATCACTACTTCCTAAAAGTTAGGTGGTGAACAACTCTTGTTAATCAAGAGGGAACGGTTCCCGCCTCTTGGAGTTACCCAAACCCTAGGATTGAAAGACCTCTATAAATATCCCTCCCAAAAGGGAGAAAGGACCGATCTTAACTAATATTGATCACATCCGTCATACCTTACACCTAATCACATCATTCATTTGCAGAGCCTCTCACCTCACGTGAGCAAGACTCTTAAAATTACCATAAACACCATTGTACATGACTTCTCGCTACCGTGGGCAAGCCCTAACCATTATTAATTTTTATACACCTACTAAGACCTCTGAGTCCCCCTGCCCTTGTAGGAGGAACGTGCACACCTGTGAATTTTGACCAATACAATGACTCCCACCGTGGAGCCCTAATACAACTATCTTGAGCCATACCTTCTCCATCAACATCACCCAATACACGGCTACCTTTTTTCTCCTATACTTAGCATTTTCAGCCATGGTTAACAGGAGAGCTTCATCCCATACACCAGAAGGTACCAGCGATATCGGCGACACCGACACCCTGGTGGAGATGCATGTCGCCATGGACGAGTTACGTCGTCATAACCAGACATTGGAGGATGATGTGCATAACATTCAACAACACCAACAAGAATTCAATCCTCTGAAAGAGATGGAATTGTTGGATCCCTAGCCACTCTCAGATGACATATGAGGATGCTTGTCCCTAAGGGATTCAAACCCCCCTCATTTGCCATGTTTGATGGGCGCAGTGACCCCTACGAGTATGTCTTCTTCATCAACACACATATGGTCATTGTATGAGCATCTGACTCCCTAAAGTACAAGCTACAGTCTCGCACCTTCAGGGACGCCGCCCTTTGATGATTTATGGGTTTTCCCCGTGCCTCCATCACTAACTCTCAGGAGTTGGTGAGAAATCTTATGTACCAGTTCTCCTCTAGCCGTCACAGAAAGATGTCGAACACCATCCTCTTCAACATACACCAAGGTCCATCATAATCTCTAAGGGACTACCTTGTCCTCTTTAACGAGGCCATCATCAGGGTCGTCCCACCAAACCAAGGAATGTTTGTGGGGGCGTTCCAAAATGGACTCAAGGCGGGACACTTTAACAATTCTCTCGCCCAGAAGTCGACATTTCGTTGGTAGAAGTGGTCACCAGAGCAGAGTACTACATAGAGGGCGAAGAGACCAACACCAAAAATAAGGCGTTCGATGACTTAATTTCTGAAGCCAGCATGAGTCTGATGATGAAAGCTCCATACTCTTCCTAGTTATTGGTGGTGGAGAAATAAAACCTAATGACACATCTACTATGAGCCTTTCACCTATCTTAAGAATGATGTTGACTCAACCTCATATGTTATTTTACGACCCATGCGTAAATAAGGTACCTCTTGTACATGGTTGAGAGGTGGTCGACGTAAACTTAATAATAAAGTCTACAAACATCTGAACTTTAAGGGCCTTTCTAGGATTAAAAGAGATATCTAACTCTAAAATCTTGATAGATCACTTGGTCAACTGCCCTGCAAAATCTTGTTTGAAGAAGACTTGCATTATTTTGGTGTGAACCACCATTAAGTGTGCTAGAAAATAATGTCACAACTTCCTTGAGGATATTACAAGAGCAAGAGAAATTTTCTTAATCTTTTGATAGTGTATTTTAGGACCTGCAAGGGCCTTAGAGATGATATATATTGGATTTAAGTTGCTGTATACCTCCCTTACAATGAGAGCGCTCACTGGTTCTGCTAATACTGCTAGATAAATGAACAATGTCTCCCCGCCCATTGATCTTGACAAGATCAGGGGTTTGGAGAGGGAGAGCCTCATTTGTGTGAAAGATTGCTTGTACTTCAATGTCCATTCAAATTTTACTCCCGTCCTCAGAAGCTTGTAGAATGGGAGCGCATGCTGGACAAATCTTGAAATAAACTTGTTAAGGGCAGCGAGCTTCCCATTTAGCATCGTTATTATCTCCTTGGTGGAAGGAGTCTTCATCTTGATAATTGTCACATTTTTAAGGATTAGCTTCGATTCCCCTCTTTGTGAGTTATAATCCAAAGAATTTATCGGCCTTGACACAAAGCTACCTTTCACTGGATTAAAACTTATGTTGTAATGTCGGACACGATGGTAATGTGGCTTTCATGTAGATATTCCTCCCTACACTCAAGTATCATGTCATCCATGTATATCTCCAACATATCACCAATCTCTTACTCAAAGATTTTATTCATTATCCTCTAGTATGTGACAGCTACATTTTTCAAACCAAAGAGAATTATGTTGTACTTGTAATTGATGTGTTGTGTCATGAATGTTGATCTGAGGCTTCCATTGACGTTATTCCGAGGTGAATTGGAATTGACGTAAGCGTTTTCTCGGTGTTGGATCAATGTTCGGTGGATCCAACGGCCCAGATATGAGATTTCAGATTCGTGAAACTCTAAGTTCTTTGTCGGAGATCTCTTCGAAGATCAAATTTGAGAATCGATTATGAAATCACAGAAATCGTAGGAATCGAAAGTTGGTTTCCATAGACGGTGCCACTATTCCGTTGCGGAACTAGAAATGGTGATGATTGCAGAAACTACAGCGGAACGGAGCTTCTGTTATTCTTTGCGGATGTGGAATCGTGGATCGAAGGTTGCGATCACAGTGCTTCTTGAATCAGATGTATGGGTTATGATACGACGCTAAAAATTGGTGTTGTTATCTCTGATACGGTGGACCTAAAGGGGGTACCTACATGGGTAACACTCCAACGCCAAAGCCAGTTAGGGTTCAAAATATGTGATGGTGAAAGCGGAGATTAGAGATTGTGTGCGTGTATCTTAGAACCCTTTACAAAGATATTTATACCTTTGGCCTGTCGGAGTAAGATAGGTAATGACCCTCATGCTATTGGGATTTTGATCGGTGAGGAGTAGTGGAATCGTATCTTTGGTCGGCGCGGACTTGGGGATCCCGAATCTTGGTTTACACAAATAGGTAGGTTCCAAGAATTTGTCCGGAACGGAACAAAATGATACCATGATAGCTCCTTTGAGGTAAAACATTTTTTTTGCATTTCACTACATTCTAGGCTTGTGGTAATAATTTATAGTATCAACGTGTTCTTCAGGATCTCCAGTCCCATCATAAGTCTCCAACTTTTGGGGTTTATCCAAATGTTGGACATATAACTCCAAACACAGTTTTTTTTGGGGGGGGGGGGGGGGGGGTTGAATTGTGGAGATTTGAAAAACATTGATTTAAAAATAAATCATTTGATAAATTAGATTTTAAAACCATTTTTAAAAAAAATAGTTAAAAATGCAGCAAAAATTCAAAGTAAATAACTATAAAATAAAGACATAAGGGAAGTGAAATAACATTGGAGAATTATACAGGTCCGACCAAGAAGATCTAATAATGTCCCCAACAATTGATCTTGAGAGTATCCATTATGCTTTATAGGATTTAGAAGGTTATGCCCACGATACCCCTTATACAAGGAAAGGAAACTTTGGGTTAATTTCTAACCAAACAACGAAAACAGATTAAAGAGGTTAGTCTTTACACCAAACATAGATTTTTCACAGGATGATCTTGAACCAAGACGGATTTTCAAGTTGTTTATCCTTCTGACCAAATGTGGGTTTTATATAGGATGACCATGAATCGAACCAAGACTTATACCCGGATGATCTCAAACCTACTTAGTTTTTATATTGTGCTGAACTCAGAAACCGAGTGTGATTATACACTAGGATGATCTCGAATTGATAGAGATTTTAAATGGGCTGAGCTCAACAATAATTGTGGAGATTTTTTCTGACTAATCTTCACTAACTAAAAGAGAGCTTTTTCAATAGCATAACTCAAGAACCATAACAAAATCTTAGACAAATCCCCCAAATACAAACAAGAACTTCTTTAATGGTTATCTCCCAACCATAATAAAAAATTCCTAAGGATGAAGTTTTTACTCAAGAGAGAAACCTACTCTTGGTCAATTCATAATTTTTCCCTTGCCCAAACAATATTCCTCACTAGACGTAAGAACACTCTCAGAGCACTATGGCTAAAATATGTGAGAAAAGTATGAAAGATTTAGAGAGGTTATGAGAGAAAGGAAAAGTGAGGTTTTTCACGTTTTTCTGGATGTGAAAAAGTGATTGAGAAGCTCTCTATTTATAGGCCAAGGTGTGGTGTAAATTTGGAAACAATCCATGGGTCAAATTAATGACCTAATCCATTAGGCAGTACAAATAAACAATTGTTGTAGCTCAAAATGGAAGGTTTAGATATAGATTTGTTATAAATCATTAAGAGACAATCACAATAAATTATAGACTCGATTATCTATCATCTAATCGATGAGGCCAAAGATATAATCGATTAGAGAGCTCAAAAAGTCTTTTTATTAAATTGACGATCTCACAATCAACTAGCTAGATCCCCCAAAAAAATGAATTGGTTACTTATTTAAACAATGAGAAACATATCAATGTTTGTGTGTGCTTGTGTGTGTGTGTGTGCGTGTGTGTGTTTGTATGTGTGTGTGTGTGTTCGTGTGTGCGTGCGAGTGTCTGTGTGTGTGTAATGTAATGTGTGTGTGTGTGATGTAATGTGTGTGTGTGTGTGTGTGTGTGTATGTGTGTGTGTGTGTGTGTGTGTTTGTGTGTGTGTGTGTGTTTGTGTGTGTGTGTGTGTGTGTGTGCATGTGTGTGTGTGTGTGTGTGGATGAGTGTGTGTAATTTAGCCATAATACATCAAGAAATGCCCTGGTGTCTTTACAAGACACTAGTCACTCAAATGGACGCGATCATGCGAGCTTTCACACTTCCTCTCTTTCACACAAAAGCTTTAAGTCTTAACATCATTTATGTATCATTTTAGTATCACATGAGAACCTTTAGTCTTCTTAATGAGGATTGATATATTTCCATGTTGATTAGCATTACTTGAGCGATGAAAGGTTAAAGCACTGGTGATCATACACCCTAAGTCTTCAATTGAAAGTCATGGAACTACCGTGTTAAATTTAAAAAAAAATGTATAGCTTGATTCAGAAGGATATCTTAATCAACCATCTTATGAATCTTTGAACGCTTGAGATATCTTTAACAAGTACTTGACTTTAAGTGTTGTAATCATCAAAACTTAGCAGCTACTAGTTAACTTTTAATTTTGTTATCCATAAGCTTTACCATCTTGGATCACTTCTTGAATATACCTGCAAGAACATAGATACACACCAAAGACTTAGGTATTTTGCAATCGATGATGTATTTGGAGAACATATTACTTCTAAAGTGGGTAGAAGTATGATCAATGAAACCATGCTTGTTTCCCCTTCGAGAGTGGTAAGAGGGAGATTTCTTAGGATTGTGATATTCCGACAGTGTGTGGATGATGTCTCCACCCCAAGAGTCATGGGGAGGAAAAGTATAACTACAACAATGACGATGATACTTCTTCAGAAAATCATGCATTCTTGATGATTGTGATATAACATCGACGATTTCATCCCTCAAATCAACTATAGTGTAGTTGAGTTGCAACACCTCTAGACGAGTTTCTATCTAATTCAGAATCTTTTATTGGTTTTCTTCGACGTATAGGAGCTTTATGTTTTGTTATTTTACCAAGTTGAAGATGTTCAACATGATTTTATTTACCCCTGATACTCATAGTGAAGCTTGTAACTATTGAATATTATGTGAGAATTTTGCTCCTAAAGGTTGAAAGGGCGGAGGAAAATGAGGAAGAGAAGGATGACGATCCTAGAATACAGTGATCAATTGAGAATCTTGAATAATTGATTGATGCATTATAATTAGAGCTTATAGGTCTTGATGCTTTGAAGACTCTTCAACTCCAAGAGTGAAAAATATTGATATGTTGTCTTGAAGAAGGTAAATTGTTTATCTGACATCAAAAGAGGCATCACGGTAGCGAGTTTCTTAATTTCAAACTGGCCATCAGAAAAGGCAACATGAATATTGTTTACGAGATAATTACATTAATCATAGCAGTAACAAGAAATAGTTGAAGCGACACAATGGTGGATATTTAGAGAAATTTGATTTTAAAAAATAGTGAGAATCAAAAGATAATCCACAGACGGAATCACTATTTTGTACTTGAATAGAAGTAGATGAGAGGTTAAGAATGACCACCATGGTGAAGCTTTTAGTATGGTGGTTATGGGCTCTTTTGATCAAAGATAGGGCTATCTACAAGGCAAGTAGTTCAGCGCTCAAACCAATATCTGAGAGAGGTAGAATTGTTGCAAGAATGTATGTAAGAATACATGGGTGTGACTTAGAGTCACACTCATATAAAGGAGATGGTTAGTAGAACCTTTCTCGGTTGATCCATCGTGGAGTGTAGAGGATTATTGGATGTATATCGACGGTTGAGATTAGGAGTGAGAATGTGCTTCTGTGTGATGCTTCAACATAAGGATTCACATGTATGTTAGTCAATGAAGTGCCTTGACTGGATTGAGACTATAAATTTGACTGATTTTATTGAATTTTTGACCGCTCAAAAATAAATATAGATAGACTTTTTTTACTCATATATACATCATTACCAAAGAGTTGTTATGATAAATCAGTCATAAATTAATATTACTTTTCATTGTGGTGTCATACCTTAATTTTTACTCCAAAGATTCCACATATCATATCATGTGAACTTCAACCAAGATCACAAGCATGGTATCTTCCTAACATTTGTTTCTTTGGGTTTGCCTTTGTGGGAGGTCACCAGGCACCCTTTTTGTTTCATTTTGCTTCTATGCTTACTTACTTCTAACATTGCTAACCTTATTCAAAATTCAAAAATAGGTGTTGTTTTCTCTTTATTATTGTGCAAGGTAGGGACTTGAAATCAAAGGATCGAGCTCGGTTTCTAAATTAGGGTTTGGATTCTCAAAGTCAAAGTTTAGTAAAAAATGGTTCACAAGAGCTTTTACTTTAAGGAATGGCCTATAATCTTAGGTCACAGTCATGTCAAGCTTCATTCAACATCATGTGATAAAGAGAAGTTCAAGTTGGTGCATGATTTCAAGGATGATTCAAGTATGGTTCATGTGCTTATTTCCATGCCATCTTCATCCAATTTTCAGGCAATCATCAAAGATTATTCAAGGGACAATCAATCTTCCTTCATTTGGTATTCAAGTATTCATCATTGAGCCTTGGATGCAAATAAATGGCAAGAAATATCAAGTTGGCACATGTTTGGTTGGCCTAAGGTCAAGTATGGCATGTCACTTGGTCCAAACACCATAACTTTCTCATTTCTCAACATATTTGGAATCTACTTTGAGCCAAATGTCACATTTGAACTCCTCTACAACTTTGTTTCAAGAGTCAAACGCCAACTCAACCTCTAAGTCTATCAATTTTGGGATTTGCTCAGCTGCCCATGCGTGCACAAAAGTAGGCCCAAGACCTCGTCGACCTAATTCCTGGCCTGAAATTTTAGGACACGACTCCAACTTTGAGTCAATTCTATTTTCAATCCAAGCATCCTTTTGATGTGATTCTTTTTGCATATGATTCTTTACAATAAGGAGAACATTTGGCACAAAGAAAATCTCAAAACATACGAGTGAATTACATTTGACCTAGCTTCAAACATGGTACCTTGAGCTCTGTTTCTTGGTCAGTTTCAAGTCATGATTTTCATGTCAATTCTTAATTTGGGATCACTTTCACATGTGTGAACCTTTTGTACAACCAAAACTCATGAAAACAATTTCTAAACGACCAGTTTCCATGATTGAATCACACATTTCACTCTTGCCCTCACACGGATTGTAAATCAACAAATTTCAACTTGGTTCACGTGTATTTAAGATCCATTTCACATGTGTGAGCTCAGCAACACTTCACCTATAAATAGAGGGTCGATTTGCCTTCATTTGCAAGATTGGAAAGCCAAAGAAACTCTGTAACCATTTGAACCCGATACCTCAAAGAATCAGTCAACCATTTCTTTTATTCAAGCTCTTTTAGCTTTGAATCTTTGCCTAGAATCACCCACCGTTCTTCTCTGAAGCTAACTGAAGCAGTGCCATGGCTTTAATCTTCCTACAACATCAACCTCGAATCCACCATTGTTGACCTTCAAAGCTTCAACTGAAAAGGTAGCTACGAGTAAAATTTATGAGCAAACAAGTTACTAGTGTGTTCGTCTTGATTCACTGATTGAAAGCCCTCAACTACCTTGAATTTATATTTCGTATTAGTCATTTAATTTTACTTTGAAGAACTAGGGTTCTTCGTGTTCTTGAGAAAATTCTCTCTGCTCAGAGTCAATCAATGGCTCTGATGCAGAGAAACATGAATGATGAAGTGTTTAGAAGCTAAATCTAAGCATGATTCATGCCAAAAACACGAGTTCATGGATCTGCAAAAATCAACTAAAGGTTGAAGATGAAGCTGCTACGCGCGTTTTTTCAAACATAAACTAGTCGTTGGAACCCTAATTCAAATATTTTCTTTTCTTTTTTATTTTCTATTTTCTTTTCTGATTTAGTTTAAATAGCTCTTTTATTATCTTTTACTCCAAATTTTTTCATAATTCATAAAAAATATTTTCTATCACATATATTTTTTCATAATTTTTAAAAATCATTTTGCATTTAATTGATTTTTCTTTCATTTTTCATTTAATTTTTATTTTGCATTTTATTTTTAGTCATTTTGAAATATTTTCACTTCAACTTTTGACATCTCTTTATTTGCAATATTCTTGACTTCTTATAATTTTTTCAATCATTTATTTGATGTTTTGATGCCTTGTTTGAATTTTCCTTTTAATTTCCATTTTATTTCATTTTATTTTATTTTGTTCAAATTTTGGAATATCTTGATATGGCCTCTTGATGATTGCTTGGTTGAACATATTTTCAACAGTTTAAGTCCTTGATTAATGATCCTTTGTTTGATTTAACCTTCTTTGGTTCAAACCTGTTAATGAATGATCATTTAATCACCGTTAGCACTTTGCATCAGAGATAAGTTATCCCTTATTTGATCATACTTTGAGTCATTTGACTTGTTGATAGATGATCCCTATGTGATTGTTTGGGCCTTCATTGCATTCTTTATATCATCTCTTCTTCTTTGATTTTCTCATTGTACTGCATGTTTTAGGAGAATAACTTTGTGTTATTTCTCTAACATGTTTGAGCACATAAATTGTTATTGACCGGTCTCAGATAGGTGTGACTTTTACATAAGTCCACTTACGATTGCTTAACATAGCGCTAAATTGTCCCAACTCGGTTGAATTCTCTTAACACTAACATTGCTATATTAATTGTGTTGACTTCTAACATTTACTTTCATGTTATTTACATTTATGTCATTTACATTTTTACGTCATTTACATTCATGCCATTTTACATTCTTTCCTTCTATTTTTACTCTTTACTTTATGCTTTATTACTTTATTATTTCAAAAGAACAAAAACACTATAAAATGCCTAAAACCCTAAAAAATATTAATTTGATATCATGGACTTTGTGTTACTATCCCTTGCTTGAGGAGTATTTTGGACCTTAGACATTAGGACTTAGTGTTTCCCTTTGCTTGTAGTGGCATCTGAGACCTTTTGATCCACCTGAGACTTTGTGATTCATCTGAGATTTAGTGCTTCCTTTGGACCATTGTAATCTTCAACTCAAGACTTGGACATTTTTTGTGACCCTGAGACTTTAATATTCATTTGTGCATATTGCTTGTTCATCTTGTGGCTCAATCCAAAGGGAAATGAATGCTTGTTTTGACCAATGTTAAATGCTTGCTCCATCTTAGTACACTTGCACACACAAAGACTTTCTCTTGGGCTACCTTACAATGAGACCATTTACTTTATGTTTTAGGATAGTCTCTTATTCTTCTTCCCACTTCTTAAATTTTCAAAACTTCTTCCTATTTCAAAAACTTTTTATTTTCAAACTTCACACCTTTTTATTAATAAACCTTGACTTCAAGTGATCCAGAAAATCTTTTTCTTAATAAATGCTAAAACACTTAAGCATATTCAAACTCTTTTTCAGACTTCTAAAAAAGACAAACCTCATCAAACTTCTTTTTGTGCCTTTGTGCATTATTCTTGTAGTGATGCAAACCACTATACTTCTACAAGATGCTGAGAAATGATTGACATTTTCCACTTGAATGTTGAGACATGCTTGTGAGAAAGTCCAAGTAAAAGTTCTCCATATCAAGATGATTCAAATGCTCATTTCCTCATACTTGTGGGTAGTAGGTTGAGTTTTCCCATTCGAATACGACTAAATGTCTTTTCAATTAAAATCAATCAACAAACAACCCAGCTTTTTATAAACACAAATTTGCAAGTGGTTCCCATTGAGTACAACGGATGTAATGGGTGCTAATATATTCCGCTTGCATAACCAACCCCCGTATCCAGATCTCTCTTTTGTTTTATCTTTTTGTGGGTTTTGTTCGACCTTTTCCATTTTTTCTTTGGAAACAACATAGTTCGGTGGCGACTCTTACTTTTCGAGTTAAGTTAATCAATAGTTTAATCTCAATAATTTTTCCCGCCGTGACAGGTGGAACAAAGGAAAATAATATTTATCTCATTAAAACAACTCAGTTGGTGGCTATGTAGGGACAACACATGCATAGACGCGTGTTCGAACTCACGACATCTCATTTATTCATCTTTAAAAGGTGAATTTCAACCATAAAACTACTTTAAAAAAATGTTAAATAATATTTAGACCTTTTTAATAGACTCAACTATAAATTAAAAGTAACACATTAGAAATACGTGGCTTATAAATTAAGAGTAACACGTTAGAAATATGTGGCTAACACAATTAAGTTGATGATCAATAAATATAAAATAAAAAAATTGTTGCATATCATTTAATCTATAGTAAATACAATTATCTATAATTTTAAATATCATTTACTTTTTAACATATAATTTATAAATATGTGACAAGTGCAAAAAAAATCCAATTAACACAACACTTCTATAAAATATATATATAATATAATATAATACCTTCTTTTTAGCTATTTGACTTTAATTTTCCCAATAATCTAAACCCAAGGCTCACCTCTACTAATAGTTATATTTTCCTAATATACTAAAAATATGGAAGACACATTACAACAACTAACAAGAGTAACTTGTCTGGTTTTTGAAGTTAATTGGTTCCTGAAATTGATAACTTTGTTTGCTGGATTAACCTGTCTCATGTCATGTCTTTATTTTAAAAGCCACCATGTGATTATGTTAGACTATTACTATATAGTGGTCATTTTCAAAGATAAACCCCAAGTCAAATGTGGTTTATTAAAATAACTTTTTGAATTTGATTTTAGGGTGGAAATTTTTAATTTTATGTGGATCTGGTTAAACAAATTGTCCTTGTTGATATGTTTCTATTGGTATTAGGACCTTTCATTGAAATTTAGTGGTAATGTTTCTGTTTAGTTTTTTGTTTTGATGTGAATTTATCTATTTAATTGGGCCAACATGATAAATTTAATGTTATATATTTTGTAGCCAAGAAGACTTGTACACATGGCTTCATAAAATAGGATTATTGATTTGTAATGTTTTCAGAATAGTTTCTTATATCATATATCCTTATCCTAGTATATCTTTTAAGATGTTGAGAGTTGAATTAAGAAATATAATTAATATTTATTTTATAAAACTTAATTTGTAGTTTTTTAAATTGATATTAGTCTATGTCTAGGTAGGATGCTCTTAATTTGTAGTTTTTAATTTGTAGTTTTTTAAATTGATATTAGTCTATGTCTAGGTAGGATGCTCTCAAGTTGATCTCTAAATGTGTATATATTTTAAAAAGATTTCTGTCTATCAAATATTGTTTATATTAATTATTTGATATTAATAGTAGTGACTAAATTGATAATAATAGTTATAATATAAAGACTTAATTGATAGTATGTGGTTAAATATAATCAACTTGTTCCTTTAATAGAGATGAATTTTTTTTTAAAATATTTATAGTGTAATAGACGGTACTTTTAGTGTAAATTTTTTTTACATGATCATCGAATAAAAAATCATCAATTACAAATCATCTTATTAAAAATATATGAAAAAACACTTGAAACATTGCAAATAAGTAAAATTACAGAAATCTAATACACAGTGAACTAACAAAGTTAGTTCATTTAGTAGAAATTATTTTGGTAGGTTGCTTGAAGTTTAGTTTGGGAGTTGTTTCTAACGAAACTCTGTTAGCTACTTTGAATAAAGTAGGCTCTGCAATGTATATCAGAAATGCTTCAATTGTGTAACAGTTAACAATTTTTACATTCTATTCTTCTTTACAAAAGTTCCATCTTTCTCAATGTATAATTCAATACATTTTCATCTTTATCATTGTATCATTTGATGGTTACGATTATCTACGCTTCCCTCAATCTTTTGCTGCTTCTTCATCCTTGCAAAGCATATGTGATCACTGTTGATTCAAGGTGGAACAATGGAATCCACCGAAAATCAAAATTCAATTGTTCGAGAACAAACTCAATCTCAAACGAATTCATCAATTTTTGCATCTTCAAATTCGAACAACTCATTTGGACTGAAGCTTTCAATTTCAATCAAGCTGCAAGAGAAAAACTATTTGCTATGGAATCAACAAGTTGAAGGAGTAATCCTAACGCAAAAGATGCATAAACTTGTTGTTAATCCACAAATTCTTCAAAATTCAAAACGGATCAAGATCGAGTAACAAGTACGATTTCTGAAGAATATGAATATTTGATTATCCAAGATCAAACAATGTTCAAATGATTGCTCTCCACCATCTCTGAGTCAGTGTTGCCTTGATTCTTCTCATACAAACATGCATTCGAAGTTTCGGAGAAGATCCACAAATACTTCAATGCATAGTTGAAATTAAAGCTAGGTATAACGCCCCGGTTTTTGTTAGATTTATTTAATCGAGTCGATTTAATTATTTTTATTTTTATATTATTCTATTTTTTACTTTTATTTGACAATATATTATTTTTCATCGTGATTATATTTTATCGCGTTTTGAGAGCGTTTGCGAGATATTTGAGTGTATGGGGTATTTTGGTCATTTTACTTATTTTGTTTAAGTTAGAAACTTAAAGAGAAAAAGAGAGAAAAGAGAAAGAAGGAAAAGAGAAAGAAAAGAAGAAAAAGGGGAAAAACTTGGAGAGTAAGGAAACGATCCAACCGACTTTTGAAAACACGATTAATCGGGTAAGGATGCAAAACTCGATTATTCTATGCTTGTGTATGATTATGTATGTATGTATTTGTGTGATATTTGGTTGAAATTGGATATAGAACCAAAACCATTAATATGTTGAGATTGTTAGAATTTGATTCAAATTGTGTCTGAAATCATGTTTTAATGTTCCTAATTGTTGATACATGTTAGATATATGTTGCTGTGCATTCAATTGGTAATTTTCTGGTGTTTAGATGAGATTTGGGAGTGATTTTGATTGATTTTCGTAGCAGAAATTCTGCAGGAAAAATTCTGGGTTTCGCTACCTATACACGTATCAGACTTGGCATTACGCGTATTAGTTTGGGCAATACGCGTATGGCAAGGGGGAAATGAGGGAAATACGGGTATGGAACACATTTTTCACGGCCTTCTACTGATTTGCGTAATGGTACGCGTACGTGGCATGGCATTACGCGTAACAAGTGAGGCATTACGCGTATGGAGTGTTAGTGGGATTTTTGGGGAGAATTCAGTCTCTGCCCATATGCGTAGCACTTTGGGCATTACGCGTATGGAATGGCGAGCGAGCTGGGCAGTACGCGTATGATCCGTAACTTTTGATCCGTAACTCGGATCGAGACGTTCTTGGTACCGTTAGAAAGCTATTGAGATGTTCTTTCTTATAAAAATGGTTTTGAGATTGTTGGCCGATGTAATTATGTCAGGAATTTGGAAATGTGTCGTTTTGTCGACTTTTACCATATTAACTGTGTGTATTTGATGTGTTATCATGCAATATGCTTTCGATAAATGTCGTATGACTTGTATGCTGTTATACGATATGAATGCATGTGATGAAATATTGTGATGATGGTTTGTGGCCTAAGGGCAAGAAAATGCATTGTGTTGTGTTTGATTGTATATGCATGATTATGGATGTGTATATGTGTGCATTTGAATGTCATGAGTCATTGTATGCCAAGCATCATGATATGCATTCTTGTGATGTCGTGTGCCCTAGTGGGTGTGAGCGACGAAACGGTTCCAGAGGGAATCCGCTATAACATCGTGTGCCTTATACAAAGAGGACCTAAAGCGATGATTATAGACGATCGTGTGCCTTATACAAAAAGGACCTAAAACGATCGGATCGTGTGCCTTATACAAAGAAGACCTAAAGCGATCCATAAACGTCGTGTGCCTTATACAAAAGAGGTGTGAGCGAAGGGGAACATCGTTTGCCCGACGGGGAGTTACACTAAGTAACAAGCGATGATTCCAATAGTTCCTGAGTGAACTAATGATGAGAATGATGGATGGAACGGTACCGCATTGCATTGCATAGAGTCGTTGTGTCGGTCTCTGTGCATTTGCATAAATCATGAATGGATTGATTTTGTGTGGAATTGTGAATGGAATTGATGAGTTGAGATATATATATATATATATATATATATATATATATATATATATATATATATATATATATATATATGTTGGTGATAACTGTATTGTGCATAATTGATATGTCTTTGTGATGGATGTATGAGGTATGAATTGTGTTGTTTTGCATTTAAATTAGGGTGTAAGTTGTGGTGAGAATGTTTTATATGTGTATTTTGTGTTATTATATAATTGTATGCAATTATATTATAATTGTGTTTCTCACTCTTCTGCTGTTTTGAATGCTCTATGAGGCATTGCAGATTAGATGCTGGAGGTCTTTTTGTGAAGCTTAGGTCTTCATTCTTTTGTCGGTCGGCTCTGATATGTAGCACCGGTAGTCGGGGAGATCGTGTGTGATTATATGTATATGTATATGTTCTTTTTTGGATTGTACATGTATGACTCTGTGTATGGCAGACAAACTTTTATGTTATATATATATGAGATTCAGTTGCAGATTTTCCGCTTTTATTCTGTATTTGAATTGTGGGTGTTAGGAACTGAGTTCCTCTGTTATGTGCTACCTGATTGTTGCATATCTAAATGAGCAGGTTGTTTTATTTTGTTTCAATTTGATTTGACGCCTCTGTCTATGCCATGAATGTGTTAATTATACTCTGATGTTTTGTTATCGCTTTATTTGCTCGGGGTATAGATTGGGGGTGTTACATTAAGTGGTATCAGAGCCAGTTTGTGTCAGTTCGTGCCAGTCTGTGTCAGTCTTTGTGTTTGGGTGAGCTGTTTGTTTAACCATAGTTGCTGTTATTGGATATGAACAGAATATGGCTGGTAGGAATGATGCTGCTCTTGCTGTTGTTATGTAAGCTATGGCTCAGGCTGTGTGGGGTGCACGTAATACTAGTGGGAATGATGAGTTCAGGAAGAACAAACCGCCCGTCTTCAAAGGGAGACATGATCCGGATGATGCTCAGATTTGGCTTAAGGAGATTGAAAGAATCTTTCGAGTGATGGACTGTGCTGAGGAACATAAGGTGAGACTGGGTACTCACATGTTGCAGGAGGAGGCTGATGATTGGTGGGTTAGTAAGCGCCATGTGTGGGAAGCTACAGGTGAAGTTGTCACTTGGACTTTGTTTAGCAGGGAGTTTTTGAGGAAGTATTTTCCTGAAGATGTTAGAGGAAAGAAAGAGATAGAGTTCTTGGAGTTGAAACAAGGTAACATGTCTGTTGTGGATTACACTGCTAGGTTTGTGGAGCTTGTTCAGTTTTATCCACATTATGTTGAAGCAACTGCAGAGTTTTCCAAATGTGTGAAGTTTGAGAACGGGTTGCGTCCTGAGATCAAGCAGGCAATTGGTTATCAAAGGATTAGAAGGTTTTCAGATTTGGTGGATTGTTTTAGAATTTATGAGGAGGATAGCAAAGCTCATTCTACTCACTATAAGAGTGTGAACGAAAGGAAAAGGAAGCAACCGTTTCGTGGTGGTCCTTATGTGACACCAGCTGACAAGGGTAAGCAAAGGGGTAATTTTGATAAAAGGCCAAGTGGGGGAGGTATGTATAATCCTCTGAGATGTTTTAGGTGTGGTGACTTAGGACATCGTCAGTTTGAATGTAGGAAGGATATGGGGAAGTGTTCCAATTGTGGAGGTTTAGGACATGTCGCAGCTGATTATAAGAGGAATGTCGTGAAGTGTTTCAACTGTGGTGAACCTGGTCATGTTAGTACGAAGTGTCCGAAACCAAAGCAAGCTCAGGCTGGAGGGAAAGTATTTGCATTGGCAGGAACTCAGACTACTAGTGCAGACCGTCTAATCAGAGGTACTTGTTTTATTAATAGTACGCTTTTAGTTGCTATTATTGATACCGGAGCGACTCATTCATTTATTTCGTCTGAGTGTGCGAAGCGTTTGAATCTTTTGTTGTCTTCGATGGGTGGAGAGATGGTTATTGATACTCCAGCAATGGGGTCGGTAACTACTTCTTTGGTTTGTTTAAGTTGTCCTTTGACCATTTATGGTAAAGATTTTGAGATGGATTTGGTGTGTCTGCCGTTGGAGGGTTTAGATGTGGTTCTGGGAATGAATTGGTTGCAATTCAATCGAGTGCATATTGATTGTTATCATAAGTTGGTAAGATTTCCTTATCTTGAGGAAGACGAGGAATCGAGTTTCTTATCTACCAAAGAGTTGAAGAAACTTTTGGCGGATGAAGCTCAGTTGTTCGGGTTGTTTGCATCGTTGACCGTGGATAGTCAAGTTGTAATTGATGTATTTCCAGTTGTGTGTGAATTTACAGAGGTGTTTCCAGAGGATATTTCATATGTGCCGCCAGAAAGAGAGGTGGAGTTTTCTATAGATCTAGTTCCTGGTACTAGACCTGTATCTATGGCACCATATCGTATGTCAGCATCTGAGTTGGTTGAGTTGAAGAAGCAGTTGAATGAATTGTTAGAAAAGAGGTTTGTAAGGCTGAGTGTATCGCCTTGGGGTGCTCCAGTTTTATTGGTGAAAAAGAAAGATGGAAGTATGCGATTGTGTATTGATTATCACCAGCTGAATAAGGTGACGATTAAGAATAAGTATCCTCTTCCGAGAATTGATGATCTTATGGACCAGTTGGTAGGTGTGTGTGTGTGTTTAGTAAAATTGATTTGAGGTCAGGTTATCATCAGATTAGAGTGAAAGAGGAAGATATTCAGAAGGCGGCTTTTAGGACACGATACGAACATTACGAATATTCTGTGATGCCGATCAGAGTTTCTAATGCGCCGGGTGTGTTTATGGAGTATATGAATCGTATTTTCCATGAGCATTTGGATCGATTTGTTGTTGTGTTTATCGATGACATCTTGATTTATTTTAAGTCCCGGGAGGAACATGCGGAGAATTTGCGTGTTGTATTGCAAATTTTGAAGGAGAAGAGACTTTTTGCCAAGTTGTCCAAGTGTGAGTTCTGGTTGTCAGAAGTGAGTTTTCTTGGGCATGTGATTTCAGGTAATGGTATTGCTGTGGATCCATCTAAAGTAGAGGCAGTTCTACAATGGGAGGCTCCTAGATCTATTACTGAAATTAGAAGCTTTTTGGGTTTAGCTGGATATTATCGAAGATTCATTGAAGGCTTTTCCAAGTTAGCACTTCCTTTGACCCAACTGACTTGTAAAGGTAAAGCGTTCATTTGGGATATTCAGTGTGAGGAAAGTTTTAGTGAGCTGAAGAGAAGATTGACTACAGCTCTAATTTTGGTCTTACCGAATCCTAGTGAACCGTTTATGGTGTATTGCGACGCGTCTTTGATTGGTTTAGGTGGAGTGTTGATGCAAGAAGGTAAGGTTGTGGCTTATGCTTCGAGGCAATTGAGGATTCATGAGAAGAACTACCCTACTCATGATTTGGAATTAGCGGTTGTGGTGTTTGTATTGAAAATTTGGAGGCATTATCTCTATGGTGCAAGATTCGAAGTCTTTTGTGATCATAAGAGTTTGAAATACTTGTTTGATCAGAAAGAGCTGAATATGAGGCAACGGAGATGGTTGGAATTTTTGAAGGACTACGATTTTAGCTTGAATTACCATCCTGGAAAAGCTAATGTGGTAGCCGATGCGTTAAGCCGGAAATCTTTGCATATGTCCGCTTTGATGGTTAAAGAGTGGGAACTTTTGGAAGCCTTTAGGGATTTGAGTTTTGTGTGTGAATTGACATCTGATAGCGTGAGGCTTGGTATGTTAAAGGTTACTAATGATTTTCTGTTAACCGTTAGCGAGAAACAGAAGTTGGATGTGAAATTTGTTGATTTGATGATGGTTGGAGATCAAGGTGTGAATGGTGAATTTAAGGTGGATGATAAGGGTGTTTTGAGATTTCGTGGTAGAATTTGTATTCCTGATGGTTCGGACTTGAAAAAGATGATTTTAGAGGAAGGACACCGGAGTAATTTGAGTATACATCCGGGAGCTAATAAGATGTATCAAGATTTGAAGAAGATCTTTTGGTGGTCCGGATTGAAGAGGGATGTGGCTCAGTTTGTTTATGCGTGTTTGACGTGTCAGAAGTCGAAAGTAGAACATCAGAAGCCTAGTGGATTATTGCAACCGTTGGATATTCCCGAGTGGAAATGGGACAGCATTTCTATGGATTTTGTGACAGGGTTGCCGAATACACAGAGGGGACATAATGTCATTTGGGTAGTTGTGGATAGGCTGACTAAATCGGCACATTTCATTCCGATTGACATCAGTTTTTCTTTGGAGCGGTTGGCTGAGATTTATATCCGTGTGATTGTGAAGCTACATGGTGTTCTGTTGTGTATTGTTTCAGATCGAGATCCGAGGTTTACTTCCAGATTTTGGGAAAGTTTGCAAAAGGCATTAGGTTCCAAGTTTAGATTGAGTTCTGCTTATCATCCTCAGACGAATGGTCAGACTGAGAGAACTATTCAGTCATTGGAAGATTTGCTGAGAGCTTGTGTTCTTGAGCAAGGTGGTGCTTGGGATAGTTATCTTTCGTTGGTAGAATTCACGTATAACAACAGTTTCCATTTAAGTATTGGAATGGTACCTTTTGAAGCGTTGTATGGAAGAAGATGTCGAACACCTTTGTGTTGGCATGAATCTGGTGTGAGTTCGGTGGTTGGACCGGAGTTAGTGCAGCAGACTACGGAAAAGGTGAAACTTATTCGTGAGAAAATGAAGGCTTCTCAGAGTAGGCAGAAGAGTTATCATGATCGAAGGAGGAAAGATCTTGAGTTTCAAGAAGGCGATCATGTATTTTTTAGAGTTACACCGGTAACGGGTGTTGGACATGCATTGAAGTTGAAGAAGCTTACTTCTCAGTTTATTGGTCCTTACCAGATATCCGCGAGAGTGGGTGCTGTGGCTTATTGGGTGGCGTTGCCGTCGAGTATTTTGAATTTGCATGATGTGTTCTATGTTTCACAGCTTCGGAAGTATGTTCCGGATCTGTCGTATGTGATTCCGATGGATGAGGTTGAGGTAAGGGAGAACCTTACGGTTGAGGCATTACCAGTGAGAATTTTGAATCGCGAGTTGAAGCAGTTAAGATGCAAGGATATTGCGCTTGTGAAAGTAGCGTGGGGAGGCGCTGTCGAGGGCAATTTGACTTGGGAGTTGGAGAGTCGGATGCGGGTGTCGTATCCGGAGTTGTTCGTCTCAGGTAATATTTTCGAGGACGAAAATCTCTAAGTGGGGGAGAGTTGTAACGCCCCGGTTTTTGTTAGATTTATTTAATTGAGTCGATTTAATTATTTTTATTTTTATATTATTCTATTCTTGACTTTTATTTGACAATATATTATTTTTCATCGTGATTATGTTTTATCGCGTTTTGAGAGCGTTTGCGAGATATTTGAGTGTATGGGTATTTTGATCATTTTACTTATTTTGTTTAAGTTAGAAACTTAAAGAGAAAAAAAGAGAGAAAATAGTAAGGAAGGAAAAGAGAAAGAAGGAAAAGAGAAAGAAAAGAAGAAAAAAGGGAAAAACTTGGAGAGTAAGGAAACGATCCAACCGGCTTTTGAAAACATAATTAATCGGGTAAGGGTGCAAAACTCGATTATTCTATGCTTGTGTATGATTATGTATGTATGTATTTGTGTGATATTTGGTTGAAATTGGATATAGAAACAAAACCATTAATATGTTGAGATTATTAGAATTTGATTCAAATTGTGTCTGAAATCATGTTTTGATGTTCCTAATTGTTGATACATGTTAGATATATGTTGTTGTGCATTCAATTGGTAATTTTCTGGTGTTTAGATGAGATTTGGGAGTGATTTTGGTTGATTTTTGTAGCAAAAATTCTGCAGGAAAAATTCTGGGTTTCGCTGCCCATACGCGTATCAGGCTTGGCATTACGCGTATTGGTTTGGGCAATACGCGTATGGCAAGGGGGAAATGAGGGCAATACGCGTATGGAACACATTTTTCACGGCTTTCTGCTGATTTGCGTAATGGTACGCGTACGTGGCATGGCATTACGCGTAACAAGTGAGGCATTACGCGTATGGAGTGTTAGTGGGATTTTTGGGGAGAATTCAGTCTCTGCCCATACGCGTAGCACTTTGGACATTACGCGTATGGAATGGCGAGCGAGCTGGGCAGTACGCGTATGGCACAAGGCAATACGCGTATGACCAGAGAGGGTGTAGAATGGTTCCCGATTTTGCGTCTGATGCCGTAACTTTTGATCCGTAACTCGGATCGAGGCGTTCTTGGTACCGTTAGAAAGCTATTGAGGTGTTCTTTCTTATAAAAATGGTTTTGAGATTTTTGGCCGATTTAATTATGTCGGGAATTTGGAAATGTGTCGTTTTGTCGGCTTTTACCATATTAACTGTGTGTATTTGATGTGTTATCATGCAATATGCTTTCGATAAATGTCGTATGACTTGTGTGCTGTTATACGATGTGAATGCATGTGATGAAATGTTGTGATGATGGTTTGTGGCCTAAGGGCAAGAAAATGCATTGTGTTGTGTTTGATTGTATATGCATGATTATGGATGTGTATATGTGTGCATTTGAATGTCATGAGTCATTGTATGTCAAACATCATGATATGCATTCTTGTGATGTCGTGTGCCCTAGTGGGTGTGAGCGACGAAACGGTTCCAGAGGGAATCCGCTATAACATCGTGTGCCTTATACAAAGAGGACCTAAAGCGATGATTATAGACGATCGTGTGCCTTATACAAAGAGGACTTAAAGCGATCAGATTGTGTGTCTTATACAAAGAGGACCTAAAGCGATCCATAAACATCGTGTGCCTTATGCAAAAGAGGTGTGAGCGACGGGGAACATCGTTTGTCCGACGGGGAGTTACACTAAGTAACAAGCGATGATTCCAATAGTTCCTGAGTGAACTAATGATGAGAATGATGGATGGAACAGTACCGCATTGCATTGCATAGAGTCGTTGTGTCGATCTCTGTGCATTTGCATAAATCATGAATGGATTGATTTTGTGTGGAATTGTGAATGGAATTGATGAGTTGAGATATATATATATATATATATATATATATATATATATATATATATATATATATGTTGGTGATAAATGTATTGTGCATGATTGATATGTCTTTGTGATGGATGTATGAGGTATGAATTGTGTTGTTTTGCATTTGAATTAGGGTGTAAGTTGTGGTGAGAATGTTTTATATGTGTATTTTGTGTTATTATATAATTGTATGCAATTATATTATAATTGTGTTTCTCACCCTTCTGCTGTTTTGAATGCTCTATGAGGCATTGCAGATTAGATGCTGGAGGTCTTTTTGTGAAGCTTAGATCTTCATGCTTTTGTCGGTCGGCTCTGATCTGTAGCACCGGGTAGTCGGGGTGATCGTTTGCGATTATGTGTATATGTATATGTTCTTTTTTGGATTGTACATGTATGACTCTGTGTATGGCAGACAAACTTTTATGTTATATATTATGAGATTCAGTTGCAGATTTTCCGCTTTTATTCTGTATCTGAATTGTGGGTGTTAGGAACTGAGTTCCTCTGTTATGTGCTACCTGATTGTTGCATATCTAAATAAGCAGGTTGTTTTATTTTGTTTCAATTTGATTTGACGTCTCCGTCTATGCCATGAATGTGCTAATTATACTCTGATGTTTTGTCATCGCTTTATTTGCTCGGGGTATAGATTGGGGGTGTTACACTAGGGTTCGACAATTGAGAGTTGAGCTGAAATCAATGTAGAAAAGAAACAAATCCATCACAGAGTTTGTTCTAAGAATCAAAACTATTGCATATTCTCTTCTAACTATGGGAGATTCGATCTTTGAACAAGATCAAATTGACTCAATCTGATCGGAGGTGATCAAACTGGATCGTCGTGGCCTTCGCGTAGGGCAGATGATGATGCTTGTAGGAGAGAAGGAGGGTGTACTTGCAAGGCACTCGGACGCTCAAGTAAGAAAGGGTCAGAGAGAAAGGGGCAAGTACAAAGTGTGTTCTTAGGATGAATATTGGATATTTAACCCTCTCACTTGAGAGGGTTTATATAATGCCCCCAGCGCGTGGCCAACGGTCTCTATTTTTGGGGCGAAATAACCGTTTCCCGAAGAATAGGTAATTGCCCAAAACTAGCCGTTATGTCGGGCAGGGTGCCCAAAACTAGCCGTTATATCGGGCAAAGGCGTAGTTCCGGGCACCTGCCCAGAGCTGTCCTGGGATTAATGAAGCCTTGCGTGACGGGCATCAGTACCGGGGGGAGTGATTTAATCCTTGCCCGGTTGGAGGGCAGCAAAGTGTACTCTGTCCTTCGCGGATTAGGCTTTAGGCAATTGGGTCGTTCTGGGAGCAGAGGTAGATTGGGCCATGCCTAGCCATAGATCTAGTCCAGAATAGGATCCCCCCAAGCCGTTACTCCCGAGCTTGGGAGTGATGACTTAAGGATATCCCGTTGGTCCGGGGAATTGTATCGGAGTTGTCTTTTGGTGACGGAGGGAGTTGTCTCGGGGTGCCAGTGGGCCCTGGTGTTCGTAAGGCTCGTGACCCCGTCTGGTTTGCCAGTCGTACGGGGAGACCAATGGTTAGGAGGAGAGAGTCTGGTCATTTCACATTTTCGTTTCTCTCTCTTCTTCTTCGTCTTCTTCAGAGAACTTAGCTCGCCGCCGTAGCCACTGCACAAGCTTCAAGCACTTTCTTTTCACTTCTTCGACCACGTAAGTCATCCAACTCCTTGTCTTCTTCTAGCTTTTTCATTTTCGTTTTAGAATGCATGTGGTTAGGCTAGATTTAGGAGACATAGTGGTGTTTTCCTGGCGGTTGTTGGTGGCGGACGATGGTTGGGCCATCTTCTGTTGCTTACGTGGCCGCCGGAGCCCTTTAGAGATCTGGGAGTAGGGCAGTCTCTAGAGTCGTTGCGATGATGATGCCTAAGTGACCGTCGTGGCTACTCAGTTTCCAGTGCTCCCATGAAGTTTCCGGTGAACGTTTGAAGTTTCCGGTGAATGTTTGAAGTTTCCGGTGAACGTTTGAAGTTTCCGGTGAAGCTTCAAACGGAAACTGGGAAGTGACTCGAGGAAGCTCCTCGTTGTGTGAGGGATCCACCCCGAGTGCCTCCTCGTGGGAGACTCCTGTATTTTTGTTTAATTTAGTCCTTAGGCCGGGGACGGCGTCCTCGGTCCTTTGCGCGCCCTTTCACTTGACCAGTGGTGGAAGGGTGGATTTGATTTTGCGTCGAATTCACTTTTGTCCTCTGATTTTTAGGTGATGGTGATAGGGCCCGACCAGGAAATTTTAATAGATTCGTCCGAGGAGAGCTCCTCGGAGAGCAGTCGCACGGAAGCTTCAACCGTCCCCAGCGAAGTCGGGGAGGAGCTCGAGGAGAATCCTGCTGAGGAGTGGTTGGTGGCTGAGCCTGCCGAGCACGAATCTATCTTTGTGACTTTCACCGAGGACGTTTTCACGAATGTTAGACCGGAGGGGGAATGGAATGTGCATTTCCCCTCCCAAGATGATCGGATCTGTTTGGATTTCGGGAGAGATTCGCCATGTATGAATATGCCTTCAAAGAGCTAGGGTTGAGGCTGCCCTTCACTGATTTCCAGCAGTCTATCTTCGTCCACCTGGACCTAGCCCCGTTGCAGCTGCATCCCAACTCGTTGACGTTCATCCGCGCCTTCGAGTTGACCTGTGAGTTCCTGAAGATAGGAGCCAAGTAGCCTTTGTTCTTCACCATATTCCATCTTCAGCGGCAGGTCACGGGGAGGAGATATGGTTGGGTGTCGTTGAAGCATCCCCGAAAGTTGTTCAAACCCTTCTCGGAGTCAATCCGGACATTTAAGGAGAGGTTCTACATTATAGAGCCTGTGTCGGAGAGGGCCCAGGATATCACGTATGTCTGGGCGGTGTCGATTGACGAGAATGGTAACGACATGTGTGACGAGAACGGGAAGTTGATCGGGAATAGAGAGTTCAAATTTCCCTTTCAGTGGAGTGGGAGTCATTTCTCTAAGGAGCTCAATGGCTACGTAGCTCAGCCGAACATGATGGACGGGCAGGATCTGGCCGGCTACGATATGCTGGTGAACTATGTAAATTCTTTTAGACTTGCTGAATGTTGGACGAAGAAGGGGAGTCCTATTTTTTAGGAGGACGGTAGCCAGCGGGTGGAATACCGATACATTAATACAAAGGCGCTTTTGGAGTGCAAGACTCCCGCGGACGCTTATAAGCTTCTCGGTAGTTTTAGTTATTTTAATTTGCCCGAACTATATTTTCTTCGTCGTCTAATATATTTGTTGTGTTTTCGCAAGTGAGATGCCCTCCGCCCACGAAAGAATTGTGAGAAATGTTGTTGCGAGGAACAAGCTCGGGGCGGCTGCTCCAAAGACTCGATTTGCCCAGCGTGCTACTCCTCCTTCTCATCCTGCTACGGGGAGCTCTTTGCCTACTCCTGCCCAGGGATCCCCCTTGCCTTTGGCTTCAAGGTTTAAGCGGTCCAGGGCCAATGAAACAGTGGACCTCAATCGGGCATAAGAGAAAGGGAAGTTCGAGCTTCCTCCTTGTATTCTTGATAGAAAATTCTTTGAGGGGACGTCCCTGGTTGTGCCGCGGGAAGAGTCTCTCCAATTATAGGGCATGGATCGTCCGAGCAAGAGGGCGTTGGTGGCACAGGACGCCTCCGCACTGGTCAGAGTTCTGGAAATGGCAGCGATCTATGCTGAGGGGGATTCTTCAACTGAGTCTGAGCTCAGTGCTTCCCGGGCTACCATAGCCTCTCTGGAAGAGACGGCGAGGAAGGCCAAGGAAGAAGCGAAGGAAGCTGGTAACGCCAGGAAGAAGACAGACGAGGAGGCTACCAGATTGAAAGGGGAGAATGCCACGCTGGCGGCGGAGAAGAAGGCAACCGAGGAGCTGATCGAACAGCTGAGGACAGCAAGCGCTCCGGCCGAGGATGAGCCTGAAGACGTGAAGGCGTTGAAGACCAGGGCGGAGATAGTTGCTTGTATGCTTCGAGCGGAAGAGGACGTGTTTTCCATTGGGGAGGAATCGTTCAAGAATGTTGTGGCCCAGCTCAGGCTGGTGAACCCCGACGTCCAAATCTCCACCGAGGGTACCAACTTTCTTGGCCGCGTGGAGAACGGCAAGATAACTCTCCCTGATTTTATCAACCTTGGTGCTGAGCATGCCCGTCCCGAGGAGACCCAATCGTCGCAGCCTATCCCCGAGCAGTCAGAGTTCATCCAGGATCAGTCGGAGCGGATGGAAGAATAATTTCAGTTTATCTTGTTGTAATGTATCCCGTGCCGTGTTTTTTTTATGTATCTTGTTTTCTTTGGGGGCACGACCCCCTTCATCATGGAGAATGCATGCGCGAACGGAGATGCTCGTACTTTCCTGAGGGCCTGGATTTCTTTAGCGTAGGGGAATGTCTTGACTTCCGCGGAGGAGACCGGCGTCGTCTTCGTGCAAGATCGGACGCGGCCTCTTCTGATCTTGATCGTCTTCTCTCCGGGGAAAGGCTTCTGGACCCGTCACTCCTCCGTTTCTGAAGGGGAGACCGAGGACGTGGAGACGGGCTGCGAGGCTTCTCCAAGGACAGACGCTCCTGGAGGACGTGCTCGAGAGCGTTGATCTTTTTGCCTTGCTGGAAGATCAAGAGGTTTGATCTGTTAAAGGAGGCTATGAGAGCAGCCGTGCTGGGTTCAGCGTTTTGCAGAACCGAAATAGGCTTGAAAACACGGTCAGCAGCATGTGCTCGAGGTTTCACGTCATCGGGAGTAGGGAAGGTGGTTTTCCCGTCACGATGATATGTCTCTGGGAAAATAGCCCCGGAGGGGATGTGGTCGGCGTTATCGGGGATAACGGTGACAGCAGCATCATTCTTGGTGGAGGCCATGATGATCGAAATGGGTTTGAAGAGAGCTTAAGTCTTCGAAGTGAAAAAGAGGGGATCTTGAATCAAAAGACAGGGAAGCTAGGTTCCCACAGACGGCGCCACTGATCGGAGGTGATCAGACTGGATCGTCATGACCTTCGCGTAGGGCAGATGATGATGCTTGTAGGAGAGGAGGGGGTGTACCTGCAAGGCACTATGACGCTCAAGTAAGAAAGGGTCAGAGAAAAAGGGGCAAGTACAAAGTGTGTTCTTAGGATGAATATTGGATACCTGACCCTCTCAAGTGAGAGGGTTTATATAATGCCCTCAGTGCGTGACCAACGGTCCCTATTTTCGGGGCTAAATAACTGTTTCCCGAAGAATAGGTAATTGCCCAAAACTAGCCGTTATGTCAGGCAGGGTGCCCAAAACTAACCGTTATGTCGGGCAAAGGCGTAGTTCTGGGCACCTGCCTAGAGCTGTCATGGGATTAATGAAGCTGTGCGTGACTAGCATCAGTACCGGGGGGAGTTATGTAATCCTTGCCCGGTTGGAGGGCAACAAAATGTACTCTGCCCTTCACGGATTGCGCTTTAGGCAATTGGGTCGTTCTGGGAGCAGAGGTAGATTGGGCCATGCCTAGCCATAGGTCTAGTCCAGAATACAATCCTTGATGGCCTTCCCAAAGAGTGCAATATTTTTGTAATGCAGATGTATGGAAGCACAAAGTCATTGTCCCTCAATGATGTGGAAGCACTACTTATGTTCAAGAAGCACAGTTAGATAAGTTTAGACAAGAACTTGTTGTTTACACCGTAACAGCTAACCTAGCTCACACAAATCAAGAAACAATCAGCTTCAGATGAGCATTTTTTGGAAATCATGGTAGAGGAACTCGCTTCACTCGGGGTCGTGCTCGTGGCCAAGGGCGATATACATCTAAAAATTGCCTAACATGTCAACTGTGTGGCAAATATGGGCACTCAATCACTGATTGCTGGCATAGGTTTGATGAAACCTTCATTCCACATAATCCTACAACCTCTCGAGCCAACTATATAAGTGATTATACCTCAAAGTATGATCAGTCTCAAGGTTCCAACCAAAACACTCAATCTATGTATATGATGGCAACTACAAATTAACAATGTGCTTACACTCAAAAATATCCCCTGCCAGCTGAGTTAGAATCCCAGGTCTAATTTGCTAACTTAGGTGCTTCTTACCACCTTGCTCCTTATGATTCCTATTTACGAAATAAAAATCTTTATAAAGGGTATAATAAAGTCTATGGTGGTAATGGCCAAACCCTTGCCATATAGTTCATTGGTTCAACCTGTTTTTATTCTAAGTTTACACCTCATGAGTTGTTATCATTGTCTAATGTATTACATGTTCCCTCTATCACAAGAAACTTATTATATGTCTCTAAGTTCTCTAGGGATAATAATGTCATCTTTGAGTTTTTGGCTGACAAGTATTGTGTTATATCCCAAAATTCTAAGCAAATCTAGTTTAGGGTTTTCTATATTACAATGGTTTATACTGCTTCTCCAAGTTATCCTTGGAGCTGCCAAAGTAGAAGTGCATGATTAAAGCATATGTATTCCCACTAGTATACAAAGTTGCCATGTTTTTAATTCTACTATAGTAGTTGAGCCAAATAATTTCCATTCTAGATTCTTGTGGCATAATCGTTTTGGTCATGCCAATTTCAATGTTGTTAGACAATTACTAAAACTGTGTAATATAGTTATCCCTAATAAAGCTGATTCTTTTGTGTGTAAGTCATGTAATCTTGGTAAGGCTCATATAATGCATTCTTCATTGTCCACTATTGTTTATTCTAATGCATTTTATATCATTTATACTGATTTGTGGGGTTCCTCCCCTCAACCTTCTAGTTTTGGGTATAGGTATTATGTGGCCTTTGTAGATGGATATACTAGGTACATGTGGCTATATTTTCTAAAGCAAAAAAAATGAAGCCCTTCAAGCCTTTTCAAAATCTTTCATCTATTTTTCAAAACTCAATTCAAAACTACCATCAAGTCAATCCAGTCTAGCTATGAAGGTGAGTATAGACCTTTTACAAAATATCTAGTTGAGCTAGGCGTAAACCATAAACTGACTTTCCCACATACATCTCATCAAAACAATATTGTGGAGAGAAATCATTGGCATGTAGTAGAGATGGGTCTTACCTTTTTATCTCATGCATTTATACCTATTATTTTTTGGACCATAACTTTGCCACTTTTGTTTACTTGATCAATATACTTCTATCTCCCAATTTACCTAAGTTCAACTCACCCTTTCATTATATGGGAAAGAACCTGAGTACAAATATCTGACGGTTTTTGGGTGCTCATGTTTTTGTTTACTTAGACCCTATAACAAACAAAAACTTCAATTTAGGAGTCAAGAATGTGTTTATCTTGGTGTATCTCCTCAACATAAGGGTTTCAAGTGTTTAGGTAAAGAAGGTAAAATATATATTTCTAAGGATGTCAAGTTTCATGAATATGAACTCCATATCTCTAACATGTTCCCTAGTGAGTCTAACTCTAATTGTTCCACAGTCTCTAGGTTTGCATCAGGCTTAACACATAAATTACCCTCCCCTATGATCAATGGCTATCTTGATAATGTTGTGTTCTCATCTAATAATCAGATTAGGTCTACTCTTGTTGATGAGTCTTCCAACAAAAGTATTTATATTCCTTTAAATGGTATTCCCAATCAGTCTGACTCAGAAAACGAACATCATAAAGTCTAACTCTAATTGTTCCAAAGTCTTTAGGTCTGCATCATGATTAACACAAACATTACCTTCCCATATGATCAATATTTATCTGGATAATGTTGTGTTCTCATATAATACTCAAATTAGGTCTGATATTGTTTATGAGTCTTCTAACAAAAAATATTTTTATTCCTTTAAGTGGTCAAGTCATTACCACAATTACGTTTGTACATATCCCACTACATAATGCTTATGGTTTAATCAGTTACCTTGAGGGTACTGAACCAAATGAAAATAGTTACCATTTTGACCAAAGGTCTAGCTCTTCCAATTATCTAGAGTATAATGAACTACATCAATCCCATAATCAATAATCAAAGCACTTCTTTTAACCAACACAACTCAAATACTTGTCTAGTTTTCCCTGAATCTGATATGTTAATGTACCCACCCATCAATTCATAATAGAAAACTTGCACCATTTATGCCTCTCATCCATAATAATCATGCTATGTTAGCTAGGGCTAAAACTGGTAAGTCGGAGTATTTATAGGTCACAATAAAACTAAGCCAACAAGTGTGAAACAGGCTTTGTCCAAACTAGAGTGTGTCAAAGCTATGATGGAAGAAGTTGATGCATTAAGGGCAAATGGAACCTGGACATTAACTTCTTTACCTCGACGTAGAAAATGTGTAGGTTGTAAATGGGTATTCAAAATCAAGGAGAATCTGGATGGTACTGTTCAAAAGCATAAGGCTAGGTTGGTTGCAAAAGGGTATCATCAAGAACATGGGTTTGATTTTACTGAAATCTTCTCCCCAGTGGTAAAGCCAACAACAATCAAGTTAATACTTACTCTATCCATAACCCTTAAATTGGAAATTCAAAAGATAGATGTAAACAATGCTTTCCTAAATGGTACTCTTCATGAAGACATTTAAATGACCCAACCACCTGGTTTTGTGCACTATGACAAGACTTTTGTATGCAAGCTTCATAAAGCCTTTTTTGGCCTCAAGCAGGCACCTAGAGCATGGTATGTAAAGCTAACTCAATCTCTTCTTCAATTTGGTTTTAATCATTCTCGATGTGATTATTCTCTTTTTGTGTACTCTCGTCAAGGTGTTTCTCTATATGTACTTGTCTATGTGGATTATATATTAGTAATTGGTTCCAGTCCTACATTAATTCACAGCCTGATTGACAAATTCCATAAAACTTTTGCTCTGAAGAAACTTGGCATGCCTTCATATTTCTTGGGTATATAATGCCTCCTTGCAACTTACACAAACCAAATACATCAGAGATCTCTTGTTCAGGGCCAAAATGGAAAATGTTAATAGAGTCCCAACTCCCATGCATAGCACATGTAAACTAAGTAAACATGGCTCCATGTATTTTTTTGATCCACAATTGTATAGATATATACTTGGTGCTCTACAGTATGTAACCTTAACTATACCTGACATATAACCTTTAGTGTTATCAAAGCATCTCAGTTCATGACTTCCCATTTGGACTCTCATTGGGTTACATTTAGAAGAATACTTAGATATCTGAGTGGTAAAATAAATCATGGTTTGTTGTTGTCTTCTTCTGTTTTTGCTCAAAAGTTTCCCTAAGGGCCTATAGTGACTCTGATGGGCAAGTGACTCTGATGGGCAAGTGACCCAGATGATCGCATGTCCAAATCTAGTACATGTATATTTTTTGGTCTGAATTTAATTTCATGGAGTTCCAAGAAACAGTCCTTGGCTGCTCGTTCAAGCACAGAGACTGAATATTGTGCCCTCGCACACTCCACCTCATAACTTCTTTGGTTGGAATCTTTTTCGGATAAGCTTGATGCTCCATTCTATACACCAACTCTCCTTTGTGAAAACTTGAGTGCATTACTATTGTCCCATAATCCGATGTTGCATGCTCGTACTAAGCATATAGAATTGGACATACTATTGTCCCATAATCCGATGTGACAGGCTACTACTCAGATTGCACGCACTCTGACCAAGCCACTTGGGTTTGCGCGGTTTGAAGATTTTTGAACCAAACTCAAGGTACAGTGTGAAAGTCACACCCCTTGAGTTTGAGGGGGTGTTAGAGATATATGGAAAAACACTTGAAGCATTCCAAGCAAGTAAAGCTGCAGAAGTCTAATACACAGTTGTAATACCCCATATTTTCTAAAATACTCTAAATTATATCAATTGAGACCAATTGAGTTCCTATGTGCTCTGAAAGTAATCAGTTGGGATAATTAGAGTAACTAGTGAGCTCAGATTGACTTAATTAATATTATTCATGACTAGCCTTTTATTAATTGGTACAATTGAGACATTTTGATAACGTTGATACTGTGAAGCATGGGTACTCCATTTTAAGCAAAGTACCGGTACCTGGTACGTACCAGGTACCGGTACTCGTATGGTACGTACCGACACCGTACCTATTTTTTATTTTTTATTTTTTAAGTTGGTACTCCAACGGGTACATATTTGGTATATATTGGGTACGCGAACTCAATTTTTTTCGTTTAATAGTATAGTTTTAGGCTTTTTATAATGGGTTTTTCAAGTGCTGATGTATAATTTGGCCAATTTGATCCGTTGCAAGATCGGTGGATCTTGAAACCAAAGGAATGATGGATAACTTATGGATCTTAAATCCCTAAACTTCAATCCATTGCATTGAAACTCCTTGCACAACCAAATTTTTCATCTTCTGCCGAGAGAAATCGGAGTACATATGAATTTATACTCGCGTACTCGTACCTTAGTTTTTTTTAAATGATGTATTCCGTACCAGTACCTATACCGGGTACTGGGTACATACCCGTACCTTTGCAACGCAACGTTGATAATGAGTCAGTTGCTCTAGTAGAACAAATATTAGGTATTGTACCACTTAATATTGTGTTACTAGTAATTGTTTCATTTTTCTACCACAAGTTTTATACCCACTTCTCCATCACCCATGCCATATTGTCTTACCATCTTTTCCCTATATGATACTTTTATGTATCATTTCACTTCTTTTTCTTTTCCAACAAGTATGAGGATTAAAAGAGAAAGATAGAAAGGAGGAGTAGAGAGAAAAAGTAAAAATAGAAAGAAGAAGGAGAACCTGGAAGAAGGAGAAGAAAATTGGGAGTTCTTAATCATCCATCATCAACATCATTCATCTTCATCATCCAACAACTTATTCTTCCTCATGGTAAGGTGGGTTCTAGGTAGAAGCTTTAGGTTGAAAGAATTAGGGATTGTAGATAGAATTGATGATTTTGGCTTGTGATATATTTCTTCCATTGCTCATGAGAATCTTATGAACTTGTTGTTGTTTATGTTGTTGTGATGAAATGTTGTGTTTATGTGTTGGCATTCTTGTTGGGATTGAGCATGTATGAGTATTGGTGAAACCCTCTTCATTTGGTACCCTATTTTTGCATAATTTATGCAGAATTTGACGCCGCTGTCGGACGAGCTTTGGCGAGTCCGTGGCGACCTGTTTTCTGCTAGCGTCGGCAAGCTTTGGCAAACTGAAAGCGGGCTACCTCGCTTATTGCTCGTCGGGCGAACATGATGCAATTTTGATTCTGTTTGCACCTTGCCTGGGGTTCGTCGGACAAACCAAAAGCGAATCAGTCTCGCTGGCTGCTCATCGGGCGGCCGTGACAGAACTTTGAGAAATTCTTTTGTTACTTGTTTCCATCTCACATATCACTATCAGAAAAATATCTATTTTATTTTAATTAAGAATTTTCATTATTTGAGATAAAAAATCTTATTTTCAAAAGTCAAAATTTCTCTTTTTCTTATGAACCACTGTCAGCAAAATACCTATTTTATTTTAATTAACAATTGTCTTTATTTAAAGTACAAAATTGTTATTTTCAAATGTTAAAATTTCTATTTTCTCATGAGTCACTATCATCAAAATGTCTATTTTATTTTAATTAACAATTGTCTTTATTTGGGACACAAAATTCTTATTTTCAAATGTTAAAATTGAGTTTATATTATCGTTATTTATTTTATAATTAAATAACTTATTTTAAATTACATATATATTTAAATAAAATCTATATCATATTAAATAAATTTACTCGTGCAGACGTACGGGTATTTTGCTAATTGTGCATAGTAATCCTTAATTTTTAAGAAAGTTGATTTTATCATTTAAAAAGGTAGTGGTGTAACTAGTTGTTTAATTGTCTTTCATTTAATATTCTTCCAAATTTAATTTTATTGAAAAAACATTACATATTTATTAATCAAATTGTACGATAAACATTTTGATTATTAACTCCCTATTTTCTCTTATTTATGAATTCCCAGCCGTAGAGGAGTCAGATTCAAATACTTCAAACGTGTACATTGTAGTTTCACACTCATCTCTCAAAACGCCATCATCTTGACCAAACAATGACTTTGTCATTGGAGTCTCTGTTTATTCCACAATTGTTTTTGTCGTTGCTCTACTAGCCACCACACAGCAATCAAAGATACCTTCCACTTCACTCTTTGTTCTACAATGTTTCAAGTATTGTCGACTATATGAATCAAATTTTGTCATCTCGCCAAATTTTATTATGTTAATACAAAAAATCTTCAAGCACTAATTACATGAGTTAGTGGAATGATATTAATGTATGTTGAACTAATATTATTTTCTCTTTCATTTATACATTTTCTTTGATCAAACTAATTTTAGACTAAGGGAGTATTCTAGATTAAATGGGAATCCCTCTATAGAAAGAATATAAAGATTGAAAAAAAAATGAATGAATGATATAACAATTATCACCATGCATACATTTGAATGAATGGAGTATTCATAAGGTAAAGAAAATAAGTGTCCTAGAAACCAAATATAACAAGAAAGAAAATAAATAGGTGGGTTCATGCGCCAAAGTTATGCCAACTTGATAATTTATTTTATATACACTAAACTACAATAGATATATGAAGAACATCTGCCAAAAATAAATAAAAAGACAATTAATTTGAGAAAAAATAGGGAAAATGTAAGAAGATTGAGAAGAGAATAAGGAATAGACATAAGGATGAATGTTAAACTCTTTGAGCCAACGGGTAAAATTGTCGGAGTCTGAGTCGAATCTACAGAAGCTCCACGAGTTTGTGCAAACTCCTGAGTTTGACAACTTTAGACATAGCCTCGTAAAAAATGGGTGGATTCGAGGTTTCTTCATATTCATTTGTGCTTCCTTACAACTTCCTTGTTACGATGAAAGGGTTCCTCCATTTACTTTAACTATGTTTGGGAGATAGGAGAACCAGCAACCTCTGACTTATGCGGTGCTTGGCTAGAAGACTTGTCTGAGTTACGGACATTGTATTTTTCGTATACCATCTCCCGGTTCTCTGACCACCAAATTTCTGCTTGGTTCTCTCCGAATCTTCTCCGGCTGCAGTAACATTTACCATCAAACACGTTACGTATAATAGAGTTCAACTGTCACAAAACAATCAAAAGCAAAATATTGGTCGGGTCGAGGATTTTTCTTACCTGAAGCGCACTCGTTTCAGATCTCGTGTTCCATCGTGCATGGCCACCAGTGTTATATACACACCAGGTTCATACTGTTCAATCCATTCTGCATCAACTTGATTATTACTATTAGTAGCCAGTGCAGCATTTGTCGATTTCAAACCACTCTCGTCATCACGGAAATTCCCAGAATCCCTACCTTCAACAATATCTGACAAGCAACTACTGCTTGACTGAATCACACCGCTGCCATTCGGCAATTTAACATCTGGATAATTACCAGTCCCGTTAGATGTAACAATACCCGGGATTTGCTGGTGGAGGTTAGTTTCATTGGCTCCTGGAAAATCACCTGCAGTTCTGAACAGAGAGGACTCGAGTCTTATGGAGGCTAAACTAGAGCCACTGATGATTGATTCTGCATCCACATGCTGCTCCACGTTTGAATCCGGAGTGTGATTTCCATTTGACTCGAGGCCATTCGGTAGGTACGCTTGTCTAATGTTCATAGCATCATAAACTTCAGGAGGAAGCTTCTCAGCTAGATCTTTGATCTGAAACAAAATGTTAAATGTGTGGAACAACCATACTATTTATTCAGTACATGAAAGAAAACGAAGGAAAATGCATGGTAATATACTCTGAAAAAGACATCAAATCGTCTATAAATGAGACTCAAGTTCTTAATGAGCTTTAGTTAAGGAAGAATCGATCGGGAGCACCCCGAGTTTGCTCTCTGACCGAAAAATTTTCCGACCATAACTTCCTTAATTCCTGTTGAACTTTAGAATACTAGAGCTCATTTTCCAAGGAACCATAGGGTTAAGACAAAAACAAAAAAACATGAGACTCAGCCCTGTCTCTGCATAGATAGCAACGAACAAAATAATACCACTGAACCAAAAGAAAAAAGAAAAAAAGAAAAAAGAATGCAAATCAGTTTGAAAATTACATGCAACAAGATGATGAATGATAACTATTCCTCAAAAACTGAGTTCTAAATATCTTGTTGCTGATATAAAAGATATAAATGTAAATTCCATATTTCATACAATGGTTTTATCGGCATGTCCCTTTTATGCCAATGAAAATGGCGAAAATTAAACAGAAAACAGACCTGTGACGTAAGTGACTTCATAACTTCTTTTGCAGCTTTTCTTTTAGTAGACTCCTCAGTAGCAAGTGCCATGGCTTCTTGAGTCTTTTTTGCTGACCTCTGAAGCTCAAATTCATGCAGTTTACATCGTTGTTTCAGGATCTCAACCTAATGTTATCTATAATTAGACTTTTCTTCATACTACAGAAAGTTCGAGAAAAAAGTCCGACGACGTATATAAGAGAAATGATATTTTGACATACTAATTTGACATCAAATTTGGACAACAATTTAGATGTTATCGCAGTATAAGTATGTGGTTCATGAATACAACAAAGGTTGCAACTCATTGATCATCCACCGAACACAATTTAACTAGATTTTAAAAGCCACTAATCATGATTTTCAAATCAAGAAACATTATAATTCAGTGTTAATGGAACTTATACTAATTGATGCGCACCAAAAGCAAAACAAAAATGTACCTGAGAACGTAACTTCTGCACTTCTTGATTTAAAAGTTCGTTTGTTTTCTTCAAACTATCAGCTGTATTTTTGGAGAACGAAAGTCCCGACATTGTTGGAATAGGTGTAGCTGAACGAGGAGGGCTTGATCTTCTCGAGAAAGGGGATGTGGATCTAGAACTTACTCTCGACGCTGCAATCACTGGTTTTGGTGTGGTTCGTCTCAGATCAGCAGCAGTGGAGAAGACAACGTCTCTCAGCTGTAGCAAAGGGGTTTGTGAGTACAGTGAGAATGTATCAGCTTTTTTTCCTTGTTTGGCAGCCTTATTATCTAGCTGCTTTATCAAATCCATATTTGAAGGAACAACAGCCTTAGACAATCTAAGCTCAGACTTGTCTAACCTATCCTTGTTTTCACCTGAGAGACGCGGCAAAGTGTTCCTCCGATTATGATTGTTAGCTTCTGCAACCTTGCTCAATTTGGTGTAACAAGAATCACACACACGGTAGGGCTTGTCAGGGTTAGGAGACAGTGCCGCTCTTAATGCTTTCTTTGAACTACATGAATGGCAGTGCACAAGTCCACAATTATAACAATTATGCCGCTTTCGTGTGAAGCCGAATGCTTGTCTACAAGCTGAGCACTGAGACTGCTCCGCACTAGATACCCATTTATGAAGGCATATGGCGGCAGAGTAATTTGAACCACATGCAATATATTTCACATGCCTATCCTTCAATGCTTCAACCAAAGTTGGTGTTTTTCTATCTTCAATATCTCCATGACCTAATCTTCCGTTTGAACCTTTACCCCAAGTATAAACTTCATTTTTGGATGTTAAAACAGCCACATGATATGCACCACAAGCGATTTCTTCAACGGATTCGGACGCAATCTTATCGCCAACCAAGCAAGGAAGCTTTCCATCAGACTGAGGATTCCCAAGCTGACCATAAACAGTACTTCCCATGGTAAAAACTCGTCCGGATGTCGTCAGTCCTACTGTCAAACTGTGCCCACAAGCAATTCTTTGAAAATCGTAATCGATAATAGCAGGCACACAAGTTGGTGTAAGCCGTGCCTCCTTGTCCCCATGCCCGAGGCGATTTTTGTCTCCATCACCCCAAGTAAACAATTTACCTGACGATAAACTAGCAATAGATTGTGTTGCGATAACCTCTACAACAGCTGCAGTATGCCATACTCCACATGCAACAGCTATCGTCCTCAAGCCTAATAATGATTCCACTTCTCTAGGATATGAAACATTTTCCCTATCTCCATGTCCCAAGACACCGAAAGTTCCATCGCCAAATGTAAAGAGCTTCCCGGTTGAAGTAATCAAGGCTGTGTGCCAAGGACCGCAAGCAACAGATGAAACTTGAAGGCCCTCTAATGGACCCTCGACTCTCTTTGGTATCCACTGACTAACATTAGAGCCATGACCAAGCAGCCCTGCATTATGAGTACCGTCACCCCATGTATATAGTTCCCCAGTCATAGTAACAGCGCATGAATGGAACTCCCCGCACGCCACAAAGTCAACTGTAGTAGAAGTCAACGCTTCAACTAGACGAGGTTGAACCACATTCTTCCCAACGCCGTGACCAAGGCGTCCTCCCGATTCTTCACCCCACGTAAAAACTTCACCTTGCCTTGTGACTAACGAAGCATGTTTAACACCACATGCTATATGTTGTATGTCTAAAACTACATTAGATTCCAGTGGTCTCGGGAGAAGCACATCTGCCCTTGGGCTGAAATAATGGACGCTTTTATCGGCATCAACTTTCACGTTTTCGCAGATGATTTCCCCCCATATGTATACATCCGCCAGAGCATCATAGTCATCATGTGCAGATCCATGACTAGATGTGCTGGGGGCACTTGAAACACTAACACGAAAAGTATCATTGCTAGATCCTTTTAGTAGCATATTTGTTGAGTCAGATGGTGCATGTGACCTTTCGGTATTTAAGTTATTGTCAGGCCTAAAGGAGTTCGGTGAAGTATTTGGAAGACTCGCGGAAATGTCAGGAGAACTGATGTCTAGTGACGCACTAGCTGAACTGTCACTTGGACTATTGGATGTTAAGTCTTTGTTATCCTGAAATTAATTGAGAAAGAAAGAATTATAAGCAAAATGGTATCAATAGGAATACAACAACTTAGAAAACTTGCATACAATCAGTTCATTTTTTCATTAAGAAAAAATGAAAAGAAAAATCACATCATAACCCTAGGCTATGCTTCAAATTAGGGCACCACCATCCCTGACGAGGGGGAGTGACCTAGACTTGTGTTTTCAGTCGAGAACAACTAGATCTTTAATGTTTTGGACTAAGAGATATAGTAGAAAACATTACACAAGTACACTACTAAAATGAATTTTAACTACAAGTTGGTGTGTATTTACATCAAGATTGAGGCCCCCGTCACTCCATCCATCAATTTTGGACCGACCACCTTGACCTGAGGATATCAGTTTTTTAAGACCAGAAATCCACACGTCTGCCTCAACTTTATCTTTGCAAATCTGAAAATAAAAAAATAAAAAATAAATATAAATAAATAAAAAATAAAAACAGAAATTATTCCAACAGAAAACCGAAACAACAATAATTATGCAGTTAAGGACGGAGTCCCATAAATAAACTGTCACTAACCAAATCAAGAGACCGCTTTCCGTTCTTATAAATAAGTGAAAAAGACACATAGTCCTTCTCGGGACGCAGGTACCGTTGGAAAACAGCCTGCACAAAGATCATGGAAATTAAAATAGAGAAACAAGGTATATAAGCTTATGGAACAACTTTTCGATATCACTTCACTAATCAACTATAAGTACAAAAATCTTACAGTTCTTTGCCCAGGAATGATTCTTGAGACAGAAGATAGCTTTAGTTGTTTTTCGCCGCCGCTTGAAATCCAGATTAAAGAAGATCCATCCTGCCATTTTGGATATTTTGTACACAGAAATAAATATGAGTAAATTCCAATTCAAGGAAGCACAGAAATATATATAACTAAAAAAGCATACACCAAGTAGGAGTTAAGTTTGACCATAAATAGAGCTCTACAATATCACTACTATGTAGCGTTGTCACTAATCACACTAGTCACTGAAATGAGAAAATTAAGCTATACAAGTAACAAGTCAGTATAATTGAACTGAATATAACAAAAGTATTAATCGAACAGTCAGTTTATTACTGTTCAACCAGGTAGAAAGGAAACAAAATAGATGTTACCAAAATTTCTAGAAAAGCTTTCTTTCAACTTACATGTGAGAGTCTAAATGGACAAAATTTTGGTTTTCCCTTACGACCATATTTAAGTAGTTGAGCCCCCTTTTTCAAAGCAATCAACGCCTGCAGGATGAAAAAGTAACATCGTAAGCCAGAAAATAATATTATACATTAGATAGGAAGGAATGAAGAAAAGAAAGACTTTCAGAAGCCCTTTTTAATATATATTGTAATGTAAATTGTGTGAAATTTCATTAAAAAATTAAGTAAATTAGAACATTGACTCAGAAATCCCAGTTCCTTTATATTTTCATCAAATCTACAGGTTGGAAATGTTGTGCTTACTACAGATATTTCATTGTTGCTGTCAAACGTAAATCGCGAGAAATAGCGGTTTGCTTAAATTATGTCATGTTACAGTACTACTATAGCTTCTATATGAACACATCATACTAAATCACATATTATAGAAAAAATAGTGGTTAATTAATGTTATTCTACGCTATAGCTGCTATATGAAGATATTATACTAAATTGCATACTGCAGACAATAGCGGTTTGTTAATATTCTTCTATGCTAAAGCTGATATTTGACAGCATTGTACTTCATACTTCAAGGTATATGATACGATAAATAAACAAATTACATTGCATATGCATTAAAATGAAGCCAAAATCAGAATCATGAATAAACCCATCGTTTGCAAGTAAGCAATTCAACCACAAGCTAAGAAGGTGAACGAACTCAACTTAGAAGAGCTGAAACTTAGCTCTACAAAGCTCTACAAAGAGGTGAAGGGGAACTCAGTCCCGACATTCTTCACTTTTTTAATAACTTTGACCCTTAAGTTGTGACTTGTCAGCTAACTCGTTACTTTTGAACCTGTTATGCTTTTTGTGTTCTGAGTTGTTCTGAATCTATCTTGTGATTTATGAACTAAAGTTTAAATGGGTTAAAAAATCACAATACTTAGCACATGTTTGGATTGACCATGATTGACTGAATCATAGTGTGCCGTCATGATTTTAGAAAAAGCTACACTTTGGAGTTTCAACTAAACCACGGAGCCACCGTGATAATCGTCACACTCCCATGCATCCAAAAATGCACATAATAAGAACAGGATGAAACTTTTAATAAATACAACAAAAACAGGAGTGCCTCCATTAGTGCTCCCTCATACACTCCTACAATGTTCTCAAGTGCAGATCGCAGAAAACACCGATTTGTTCAAATTCCAAAACAGAATAGTGCTATATTGCTACAATAGTTGTTATTTGACAATGATTTGTACTGAATAGCAGAACAATAGAAATTTGTTCAAATTCTATTATGCTATAATGGAATGGAATGGGATGGAATGCTGCAAACTTATGTTCCATTGTTTGGATTAATTAAAAAAAGATGAAGCAGAGCGGAACCTGATGGAATGCAATCCATCTCATTCATTCACTTTCCATCATTTTTTGTACCCACCGATTTGGGCGGGAGTAGTCAATAGCGGCACTATCCTGCTATAGCCAAGCGGAGCGAAGGCCGGCCGCTATGGGAAGAGCCTTAGCAGTGCAGGACACTATATCAGCTGCTATAGGGTAAATAGCAGGTTGTGGGGGCGGAGTGGTTCCCGGTCTGGAGCGTTTCTGTCCCGCTATCCATTTCCTCTCTTAAAAACCAAAATTACCCCCTTAAATTTAAAACATTTTAAGGGTAATTTTGAGTTTTTCAATCAAATTTGAGTTGAGACTCAACCTTAACCTTCATTCACTAACGTTTATGCACTTGAGTCGTTTCAAAGAAAAATCACAAGTTTCTCCCTCGCCTCTCTCTCCCTACACTTCGATCTCCCCTCTTCACTTCATATGTTTATAATTATTATTCATGTAATTTTACCAAAAAATTATCAAATGGCAGTCATACCGCTATATGCTATCCCGATATCCCATTTTTGGGATCAGCCGCTCCGTGCCGCTATCTGGGATTGACTACTTTGGCAAAATGACAAAATCGCTCCATTGCCTCATGAAATACCCAAACACAATTGAATGACATCTTTATTCAATTCCTCTCCGTTCCACTCTGCCCCATTATACACCGCACCGCAACATTCCACTCCATTAGTCTTACAATATCCAAACATAGCCTCAAATTTCCCAAATATTATTCCAAACAAAAAAACAAATACACACAACAGCAACATTCTAAGCCAATAAATGTAAGGTTGTTTCACTACACAATATATCAAAAATACAGAAACATCATTGAGTCTAATTTTCTCAAAACTAATAACCATTCTAGAGAGAGAAGAAACAAACTAATAACCATTCTAGAGCGAGAAAGAGAGAAAACTCACTTGCTCAATATTACGATCAGCATTTCCGTAGTTAACAAGATCTGCCATTCAATGCAACAGATTCACCTAACCACCTCCACCCTCTCCGATCCCTAACCGGAGCTCCGGTCATCATAAACAACTCCAACCACTTCTTCTCCTCAAAACCATTCACCTTCACATCAAAACCAAAACCTCTACAACACAAACGAACCTCAACGATTCACTCCTCTTCGCCAAAAATCGAAACCCCGTTGATGATTCCAAGTCAAACCCAGTTCTTCTTCTTGTTGTTTTCAGCTCGCGAAATTGACTTGGACCGTTACAAAACTGACTCTTGAACCGGTTGAACCGGGTTGTTAAAAGGGGATTGTGGTTTGGTAAGAAAAAGGGAAATTCCGGTGACGAATTAAAACGCCGGCGAAGGAGAATAAAGAGAGAAAAGAAGAAAATAAAGAAAAATGAAAATGAAAAACTGAAAGAGGTTTTAATAGAGAGAATTGGAGTACGTAAAAAGTGTAACTAGTCAAAGCTGAAGAAAAATAAACAAACAAGTAAAAAATAATAATTTCTAATTGCTTTAAAATTGTGGGTATCATATAAATAACTTTACAAGTGGAATAAAATAAATAAATTAATGTTATATTTAATTGTTAAAATAGTTTTGTTTTTATAAAATGTTATTTTAAATTTTAAAATAGAATTTAATTATATTTGGATATTAATTTGCTAACAACTAACTAATATCCGATTTTACTATTTGAAGATGAAGTGACATTCGGAATAATGTTGAGGAGTTTGAAGTTGTAGAATATGCAGAAATGTATAAGAAAGATTTTGATTTGAATCAAATTCCTAAGTAAGATGTGATATTCATTGAAGGTGAAGAAGTTATGGAATGCAAAATAGTGAAGAATCTACATCAAAAAATTGTCTAACTAAAAAGAGGTGTTTTAATCTGAATTTAGTGTTAGATGAATGACTGGACTTTAGATACGAGATTAAAGAGATTAAGAATGGGTTTCTAGATTTGATGAACATTTACTTAAGTTTTTTTCACTAAGCAAGAAATTATAGGTTCTTTGAATTTGAATGCTTTTATACAAACATAAGAGAAGATACATTCTTCCGCACGAATAAAAGTATTTATATCGTAAATTATCTATTTAAAATAGAATTAAAGTTAATGAAAAATTATTTTGCATGACACAAATGTATTCAATGCACATTGAGAGTAACATTTATGAATATTTTATTGGCTGAATCTAATTGATTGTGTCTCGTGTCACTTCAAGTATTTAAATCATATTTTTAACATTAGACACAAATGCAAATGAATGATTGTCTAACACCTATTACACAATAGCAAATTATCTTGAGAATGGAAATAAATCGATTATTCAATCATATGCATAATAATCAAGATTTCAGACATTTCATCATTGAAAACAACATTTATGCATGATTTCTTGCTTTTATCTAACTGGATGTGTTCCGTGTCATTTTATATAGTATTTAAATCACATTTTCAACATTAAAGACAAGTGTAAATGTTTCAATAATTTTATGCATCTCAATTAAGACATTACCTTTACATTATGTGTTAAATACATTAACAAATTAGCACCTTAGCCAAATTTATGTCTGAGAACCCTTTTAAAGTGTAATGAGACATCCATGTTGTACTAAACAATGCTCATGTATGCCAATATTTGTGATACACCTAATATTACGCTTCCGACAACATTGTTATGTAAAACATCTTCCGCGTGTGACAGTAGTAGTTAATACCTAGTGTTTTACTTATCCATGTGATAGTAGTAGCTGATACCTAGAACTGTGGTATTCAAAATTTGTACTTGCTAACAAAATTGTGTCAATGCTATTTTATTTTCTTTTGTCCATAATTTATTCATGTGTTAGACCAATTTTATGCATATTTCAATGTCTTCTACAGACTACTTATTATGCACTGTCAATTTTTTCCAGTACACTTTATAGTGATGTTGATGTTTTTATTAAATAATGATGTAGAGAAAGTTATCCACTCACACACTTCAGTTATCATTGTAACATTGATTATGATTCCCAAAGCAAATATTTGTTTTCAAAGACTGTTTTAGTAATTAACAATTATAAGCTCTTTTGCTCTTTCATCATCCAAAGCATTTCAGGGTAACTAACGGCATAATCAAAAAAACATACAAAAGAAGCAATAAATAACACTGGTAACCACTACAAACTAACCTTACAAATGAAAGCATTAGTTATTTTACAACTATACAATACGACAAAGTGAAACAATTGAACATTCCAAAACAAACACCTTTTTGAAAAGGAAAAAAGGTGTTTCAAGTTAAGATATGTTTTTAAATGATTTTGCAAACAGAACTTGATAAAATGATTCTATGCAACAATGTCATTTCCATACCTTCAAAACCATTTAGAGAGTTTAAAGTTGGGAATGTGAAAGAAGATACATACTTTTATAAGTTGCACAATTACACTTTTTTAATATTTAAATTAAACAAAAGGTACCTATTTTTGTAAGTTAAAATGTGCTAGATTTTTTAGGTCTGCTTCCTGCTCAACTGCTAAACTTATTAGTCTGCTACCTACTAAATATTTTATCCATCTTATAACTCCTAAAATTTCATAACATGTTGTCTAAGTTTCAAACTTAAATTCAGGAATGAATGAATTGTACATAGTTGACATGTTCTTATATATGTCCATCGATTCCATCAAACTCCTTGTCCAAAAATCTGAGTTATCTTCTAAGCTGAAGAACACATCTCCACAAACACTACAATACTCACTAGCTATTGATAGAGCGCTGTAAATAATTAGATCCTCTTCGAATGATAACGAATCATCCTCGTCAACTTTTGGGACTAAAATTTCATCGCTACCTTGCAATATCATATTCAACCAAAGAATTTCCACTTCTCTCCCATGCAAACGCAACGTGTCGGCTGAAACATCAACCTCATCATCCAGAATGTCACCAATATGATCCTCCTCAGAACCTATAAAATTATCAGAAGACATTGTAGTTATAGCATTTGATATCAACATTGCATTTCCATCAACTTTCTCGAAACATCCATATGGGTAGTTATGGTTGGATTATAACACATTGAGTTGCTTGATCTTATTGGCACTTGAAATAGATGGCCATTGATTGCTATAAAAGTCGGCGTGGCCTTTTAGGATGGCATTGAATATCCCATATTTAGATTCTATCAAATTATGCAGACATAGAATCAATTCAATAATTAAGCTATTTCTATTCAAAAATAGATTAAAATTAATTTAGTGATTATAAACATGCCCAAGAGTCACCACATAATAATGTATATCATGTAAATATAGCCAAACGGTACAATAATCTATGCATAACTTACCGTATTTCCATCTACAACACGCAACTTGATTTCACTTTTGATAGTAGCATCTACAATTGCTTAGGCATTTAAAGTATTAACCTTCACAGTGTCAAAGAAACCAAGATCCTGAACTTTAAGTTTCTTTAACCCAAGAGCAAACACGCCAGCAAGACCATGAACCCTTTGCGCAATGGCTCTAAGACCTTCAGGTCCATGATATACAACATACATAGCAGCCATGTTTGCAAGCATTTCCTAAACAAAACCAGCCAAAATCAAATAAAGTCCTCAACCAAAATTGATTCTACTTAAAAGCTAATATTTCTAGCTTCATAATTAACATATAATCAATTATGAAATTTATTAAAAGTGGTCGTCATATCATATGACACACAAAAAATTTTGTGATCCAAACATAAATTACTTTACCTTAACCTAAATTCAATCAGAAACAATCTTATAAAATCAATTCACTCAAAATTAATTTTGGTCAAAGAACATCACACATACTAAGTTACTCGAGTAGTGCAAATGTTGTTGGTGGCCTTGTCCCTACGGATATGTTTCTCCCTCGTTTGCATAGCCATCCTCAAAGCTTGCTTTCTAGAAGAATCAACACTAACACTAATGATTTGTCCATGCATCATCCTTGAGATAGATACACTGCATACAGACATATCTCTATAAGAAACAACAACATGGTTTGGATGTTCACTATGCGCAAAGATAATAACATTACTATTAACCATATCATCAACAACATTACTCATAGAGATTTCCTTAGAAAAAAATGTTTGCAGCATTGAGAGATTCATACCATACTCAGATATTTTGGTCCTCAACTCAGCCAAGTTCTAGTTTCACTCGCAATAAATTAGTTTTCTATCTGAAAGAAAACGAGAGAAAATTACCTGCTAAATCAGCTGTTTTTCAGTATCCAAAATTTTGTCCATAATCCTAGACCGGGACGGATTAGATGAAATCCCTCCCAGCACTACTACAAAACGCGCAAACAACAATGCTAGTTTTACAATGAATTCATTTACACCGTTGTAATAGGTTATAATGTTCGTGCAATGTTCGTGTATCAGTGAGTAGCTGGATTTATTACTACGACTGTCTTATAACACCGTAGTAATATATGATTTGTAGCAAGCTTCGATCCCCAGCAAATACACGTTTTCAATTTTTTAGACTACATTAAGTGCGTGTCATTATTTAAAAATTAAATTGTAAATTATTTTACAACGGTTAATAAACCAACTGTTGTTATAAGACTTTTATAAAAATAGAAATTTGAAAATTATTTAACCAAGATATTTAACCACGGTGTTACTAAGCAACCGTTGTAAAATTTGAAAATTGCATGACGGTTGTAATTTCTAACCGTGATGAAAAGTGATATTTTTTAGTATATAAGCACACGTATCTATCGTTCACTACATAGCAGTCGTTTCTCTCAAAAGAAAACCCTAACATATTTCAGTCTTCCCTCTCATAACATAACTCTAAACCTACTTCAACCTTCAGATACGTCTTCAGATTCGTCTTCACTAATCGCTAACTCGAGGTTCGTTCATTACACTTATGCTTCGATTTCGTTTACCTGTCTTGTTAAAAATGGGTTCTAACTTTTTTTTCTTGAATGTTCTCATTTTTTCAGATTAATCATCACCACCTTAACAAATACAAGAAGTATATTTTCGCTATGTTACATATGGTTTGTGTAGTTATGAAGAAAAATACAAGAAGTATGAAATCATTGTGTTAACTTCATTCACCTTGTAATTTTTTTCATAGCTTCATGAACTAGATGAAATAGGAAAGTGTCTCAGCAAATCCATCCATAAAGTTTCGCCGTATACTTTTTTTCATTCTTTTCCATAAAGTTTCCATCAAATCTTTCCATTAAAATGTCTCAGTGGTCCGGTTGTAGCCATGGAAGCAGGTCCTCAAATCGTTCAAGGTACGTATCCAAGTGTGGTCTCAACGCTTCGTTGATGACGACATGGACCGACTCGACCCAGACCGCCGTTTCTATGGTTGTGGGATGTATAAGATTCAAGGATACAAACAATGCTCTCACTTTGCTTGGTTGTATTACGAGATGGATCCTAGAGTAAAACAAATAATTTCTTCACTAGTAAAGAACTTGAATGAGGAGAAGGGAATGGTTAACACCTACAAAGCCAAGGAGGACGAATTGATGTTGAAGGTGAAGATCCTGAAGAAACAGTTGAAGATTACCTGGATTTTTTTATTTTTAGTGTTCATTGCATTTGTTGTAATGACGAATTAGGTTATAGTTGATTAGGTTTGTATGTTTACTGATGGTGTAATGGTTGATGTATTGGTTACATAAGATTTATGTGATGATGTTATGGTGTATCATGAATATAATACAAGTAATATTATTATAACTTTATCACAAATTTGTGTTGTATTTTCTGCTGTGATATTGTGAACAATAATATAGGATAAAAATTGGTATAAATTATAAAAGCAGGATATAATTGTAAATTCTGCAGAAAATTTTACAACGGTTATATATCATGACCGTTATAATAACTCGCGTGTTGTCTAGTAAAAAATTAAAAACAAAATCGCGAAGCTGGGAATCAAACCAAGGACCATCACTTTATCACAATGGTTTTTTGGATAAACCGTTGTGATAGGGCGCACGCTTTCCAGTTTATTACAACGGTTACAGAGCCTTAATTGTAAGTACCATATATACAACCACACTCTACATAACAATGCCTGGTTCTTTGTGGTTATATATCTTTCCCAACCGTTGTAAAAGGTCTGTTCCGTAGTAGTGTGTAGCGTGAATTTTTGTGTGGTTGCGAAGCACTATCGCTTTGGGGTACTACAGTTCGATTCATTTTTTATCCTATTGAAGTTAATTAAGGAAGGGAAATAGATGTCTCCAATTAACCCTGCTTGCATACTGAGTTTAAACAGATGACTATTGATTTACAGATGTTATTAAGATTGTGGGTCTCTCTTAGGTTATTTTGTTAAAAAAAACAGAGTGTTTGGACTATTTGTGAGGTTTTAAGTAATGTGTTTAGGTTTGATGCTTTTAGGTTGATTTGATGGAGATGCTAGATTTTGGGTTTTTGATTAGTATGCTCGTAAAGATTTTGCAATCTTATGCCTACGTATTCCCGTTTAACGAAACAGGAAAATCTGAGCGATCGTAGTTCCTCCTATTCTATGGGAGGAAAAAGGTTGTTTTGGTGTCTTGTTCAAAGCCCAAGACATGAAGCTAAAGGTGGTTTGTATCTTGTTCAAAGCCCAAGATGTGAAGCTAAAGGGTTTAGAGAGAATTTGTCATCTATAAAGAGGAGTTATTGATGTTTGTATGCTGTGAACAAAGCACCAATTTGACGCTAAAAGGTTGATTGACCCAACCGAGGTTTCCTTATACAAAGCCTAAGAGGAGGTGATTGACCCAACAAGAGGGTGCCTTTTATTTGTGTCTTGTACGAAGCCCAAGACGGAGGCTAAAAGGTTTGACTCAACAAGAGAGTACTTTTATCTGTCTTATATGAAGCCTAAGACGGAGGCTAAAAAGGTTTGACTCAACAAGAAAGTCTTTTATACTCAACAAGAGAGTGATTTGTTGTCCGTACGAAGCCCGAGATTGAGGCTAAAAGGGAATTAACTCAACAAGAAAGTCTTTTATACTCAACAAGAGAGTGTTTTAGTGTCTCGTACGAAGCCCGAGATAGAGGCTAAAAGGGAGATTGACTCAACAAGAGAGTCTTTTATACTCAACAAAAGAGTGTTTTGCTCTCTCGTACGAAGCCCGAGATAGAGGCTAAAAGGGGATTGACTCAAAAAGAGAGTCTTTTATACTCAACAAGAGAGTCTGAAAAGGTTAGCTCCGCTGGGAAGAGTTATTTGTACAAAGCCCAAGAGGAGGCTACCTTACCGCTGTGGATTCTGGAGATCCTGAAGCAGGTCAAAGTATGGGGAACTCTCATGAGAGAGACCGAGTTTCTGCCTATGTTTGAAGGGAACTTGAGAATGTCTTTGAGACTCAAGGGTCTTAGACTATCTAAGTCTAGAGTTTTATCTTTTGTACAATGCCCAAGAGGAGACACGGGCATTAAGGGATGAGTATCAACCCTACAACAGCCAGAGTTTTGACGCTGGAAAGACTGCTCTAGCAACGGATGACTAAGTTCTGTCTTATACCTTTAAGAGGTCGTCAGGGTCCTTGTATTAAGCCCAAGAGAAGTCATGAGAACTTCTAAGAAGCCGAAGGGTCCTTGTACAACGCCCAGGAGGAGGCGGGGATGCTTTTAGGAAGCCTGTGGGTCCCCAAACCAAGAGAAGTTCAAGAAATGCAATTCACAGAGAAGAGATCATTCCAGGAAAGTTTGAGAATTTGGAAGAAACTCAAGAGATGCTATTCACGAAGAATAGATCAACTCTGGGGAGGAGAGTTTCTTTGACAATTTCTAAGGGTGACAGTCTGAGAAAAGGTTCACCGAGAATACTGCCTTTCTCTTTGTTCCATATTAATTAACCCCAAGAAAAGGGAAGATTGTATCTGGAATCCTACGGGGGATCTAGTTTTGATTGTATTTAAGAGTGACCAACAGGCTTTTCCTATTTCTAGACGTAGTTGCCGGGAAAAACTCTAAATATATATACTAGTATTACACAGTGGATATCTGACGAGTATATAAAAGGATATGAAAGAATACTTACAGTGAAGCAGCCCCACAATACAGTTATATACATATGAAAGCGATAAATAAAAGCAGATAAACACTTACCTGTTGTAGGGCTTCCATGCTGTTTTGTTAGTTGTTCAACAAAGAAAACTTTGATAACACTATTATATTTAAAATCAAAGGAGAAAGTGCTTTGAAAAGATTGTTGGGGCTTACAGCTCAAGGAGAAGCCCAAGTTTTAACAATGATCGCACTGTTGTTTTGAAAACTGTACAGAGAGACTTATAGAATATGTGAGGCCCAAAGGTTTTTATGTACAAGGGGATTGAGTCTTACACTCTATTAGAGGCCCAAGGGTTTTTGTACCAGTGATGGGGCTTACAGCTTAAGGAGAGACCCAGGATTTTATTTTGAACTGGCGATCGTGCCGATGTTTTTTTCTTTTAACACAGAGGGACTTATACAATATGTGAGGCCCAAAAAGGTTTTGGTTAAAAGGGGATTGGGTCTTACACTCTATTAGAGGCCCAAATTGGTTTTAAAGAATGGAAATGGGACTTATAACACGAGGGTAGACCCAAAAAGGTTTTGGTTAAAAGGGGATTGGGTCTTACACTCTATTAGAGGCCCATAGATGTTTTAAAGAAAGGAAATGGGACTTATAACATGAGGGTAGGCCCAAAAGTTTTTCGTTTTGAAATGGCGATCGCGCTGAGATTTTTGAAAACGCAGTGGGTCTTATACAATGACTAAGGCCCAAAAAGGTTTGGTTTTCAAAGGGGTAGGGTCTTACACTCTATTAGAGGCCCAGGTGTTTTTAAAAAAGTTTGATGAGGGTTGAATTAATCAAAACCCTAATTTGTTTTCAAAATATATTTTAATTGAATAAAAATTCAATTAAAATGATCAAAATTGTTAAACATTGTGTGAAAACAAATTGTGATCTTGGATTAATGTTTGAAAAATCATGTTTCTATCCACAAAATGATTGGAAATCAATTAAGTTTGGAAAATCAAGGGAGAAAAAATATTTCAAATGTTAAAAACAAATAAAACATTAATTCTTTGCAAAAATATCAATTATATGAAATAAATAATATTTTTGGGATTTTTTGGTAAAATAAAATATTTTAACATTTTTGTGACTTATTAAAAAAAGAATCAACTCAAAATAATTAAAACTCAGAGAGAAATTAATTTTTGAATCAATTAAATAAAATCACAAAATTCAAATATTTGAATTTTCAAAAAGGGCGCCAAGAACATGGCAAGAACACGCGCCACCCTCTGTTTCTGCAGATTTGCATTTTCTATCCAATCTCACTGAATACTTGATTATATCATGCAATCTACATATCAATCTGCTCGTTTTCACCTCACGATCATGTATATGGTCTTTAATTTCATTTATTTTAAGCATGGAATAAGAAATCAAAGAGAAACCTCAAGAACCCTAAAATTTGCATGAAGGCTCAGAAATTTCACTCACGATTCAAACAAAGCAATTGATTGAGGGAAAACACTCTATGCATGATTATGAACATATGGCCAAATTATTGTGCAGGAAAAAATGCATGGATCATAGAGTTAGAAGAGCTCATGCTTACCTCTTGCAGTTGGTGATCGTGTTTTATGTTGGAGGTGTTACAGCTAGGTTCCAGTGATGTGGATAGCTTCCCTAGGTGCCAAGTGATGTGCCTGAGTGCTTGGAATAGTTTGAAACAAGCTGGAACTGAAGATGGTACCCCAACTGCAACTTGGTTAAAACCTTGAGCAGTTGGCTGGTGATTCTGAGAAATCAGTGTTCCAAATGTTATTTAAGTGTTTGGATCACTTCTATATGATGTTTATGAGGTGTGTGTGTGATTGGTTTGGTTGGAATTGCTCTCAAACTCAAAACCCGATAGTGACTTGCTTTGGAAGGCAAATTTGGAGTGAAGGAAGAGATTTAGAGGAAAGCATCTGTTTGATGGCTTTGGTGTACTCAAACTGATCACAAATGAGCTCTATTTATAGTAGAGCAAGTTTGTTTTGCAAGCAAGAGTGAATGGCAGCTGCAGCAGAGGTTTGGCCAATGTTGATCAATGGGAATCCAAGTATCCTCTAGCCATTGACTAGAGGTTAGAGCACAGGCTGCTGGTTCCCTAGTTCTTGGATATGTCTTGACTGAATTCAGTTGGAAAGGGCTCAGTCCATGCCACTTTGGTGTATCCATTAAATGCTCCAAACCAAAATTGGAGTCTTGTCCCTCTTTTAGGCATTTCTAGGTTTGGCATGCTACTTTTGGTTCCAAAGACTTGGGAGGCTTATGGATCAGTGTTTGTCCCTCCTTGGTCTCCCCCTGAGATGTTCAGATGGATAGACTTGTTGTTTATTTGAAAAAATTGGGCAACTTGAGCAAAATGCACAAATCTGCCTTGCCATGACAGTTTGCAGCAAGGCATATTGCCATTGTCATATCTCATGGTTTAAGTGGAGTTTCATGGAGTTCTTGGCCATTTTGGAAAGCTCTTATATGATACAACACATGTGTGATAATAGTTTGTCTTGATACTTTTGGATCCAAGTGAAAAATCCCCCTACTTTTGGAAAAAAGCAAGACAGATTCTGACTTAGTGAAAATTTCACTAAGTGTTGGAAAAAAGTGACATTTTCACTTTTTGTGATTTTGGTCATTCCATAACTTGAAATCAATGAGGAATTGGGATGAGGTGTAGTTGCCACTTTTAAAGTATGCCATGGGAGCTACAAATCCATCTTTGGATCAGCCCAAATGCTTGCTTGGATCTCAAGTTATGATCCTTGGAAGTTGGTACCCTAGCCACTTTGTTCCATAACTTAGAAAATTTCAAAGTTTTTTATGGTTACCCCTTTTACAAGTTATACCACTTTCTTTGATTTTTCTTGATGAATGATGATTCCAATCACACATTAACATCATTTTAGGGTCAAATAACCATATTTGTGAAAAATCTCAAAAAGTCAAAGTTGACTTTTGTGATTGTCAGATGAACTCCAAACTATGCGATCCTCTATGAAATTAAGTCCTTGACCTAAATCAAACTTGATGGATTAATTTCATAGGTGTTATAGGGTGTATTGAATCATGTCCAAGGTTTGGGAGCATGCCTGGGTCAAACGTCAAAGGCACAGTTGACTTTTCCCGCGAAACCCTAACTGTGGTTCTGATGAACTTGAAACTTGTTGATCAAGCTTCTTCGATCAATCCATTGTTGCAAATGGATCAATATGGTGTATTGGAGACCCTCAAATCATGTCTTGAGGTCTTGGCCCATGTTTTGTCCCAAAAGTCAACTTAGGGGTGAATTAGGTCAAGAAACCCTAATTCCTGATTTTTGATAAATGCATCCTCTGAGGCTAAATTGACTTGATGATTGGGTTCATGATGTATCTTAGGTTATGCTTTAAAACATTGGCTCATGCCCAGAGGAAAATTTCCATCTGGAGGCCCTGGTCGACCAAACCTTAATTTGGTGATACTGGCGATCTTGAGGCTTGATCTGAAGGTGTGAAAAACGCAAGAAAGGGGGGTTTGAATTGGTTTTTCAAAATAAACCGTTTCTTTAAAATAACTTTCTCTTTAAAAATTTACCCCTTTTCTAAAGAAAAACAACTTGGTTAAACAAAGAGATATAAACACGTTATGTTTATACTAGTTCACTTGAAAACCTCTCAAGTTAATCTAGTCCACCCGCCAAGGTGATTTCGCCTCTCTCAACGAGGTCTTAATCCACTATTCAACAAAATAGTACAATGCACGAGCTAACACAGCTGGTGACTAACAACAACCTCTAGAACTCACACGTTCTAGACTTCTCAAGTAATCTAACCACACAGGTCTTACTTAAGGCATAATCTCTAAGACACACGTCCTAGACTTCTCAAGAGATCTAATCACTAAGACTCTCTTAAGGAATACAACTTTAAGTTCAAATACAATGGGTTTACAAAAAATTGCTTCTTATCAAGCTGATAATGTAGACAAGTTTTTAGACCAAGAATGACTTAAGAAAGAACAGAGTTAGAAAGTATTGTAGCAGTTCGCGTGTATATCTTTCTTCAAGTCTTTGAGCTTCCTTTTATAGCCGAGTGAAAAGAGCCGTTGAGATGGAATCATGATAGCTAAGTAGGCTTACGGCTAGAAGCATGAGGACAGGTACAAAGTTTTCTGCATGCTGCGTGTTTTGTCTGTGTCAGATTTTCTTGTTTGTGTTTCGCACAGTCTTCAAGAATTTTAACGTTGTAATATGGTACAGTTGTACAGTGTGGCAAGTTTTCTTGGCTTCTTAACTTCAGAGGCTTTTTGTGAGCATGAGTAAGAAGGGAAAACATTGCTCGGTTCTTGAGATTATTAAGTCTTCGAATCATCAGCTCTGCGCTTCCAGAATCTTCAGAACTTGTCTTCAGAACCTTGTTCTCTTAATCCACTTTCTTCATATCTTCAGAGGCTTCTGATAATATTTGATTGAAGCATGAGAGTCGACTTTGGGTAGGTCTTCAGAACCTTGATCAGAGAGCGTGAGGCTTCAGCATCTGGACTTCGTTCCATCAGAACCCTCGTCTTCAGATCTTCAGAACTCATACTTTTTTCCTTTCGAATTAAAGTCTTTTGTGTTATCTTCGTTCAGCTCTTTTAAGTGCATAGACGAAATGTCTTTCTTTAAACATTGCGCTGATTCTCATGAGCATAACCTGTTTGCTAGGTTTTCACAAGTAACAACATTAGTTGTGCAAAATTGTTCATGCCAATACTCATTTGTTATCATCAAAACTTAGAGATAATATTGCAGAACCAAATCTTGTTCTCTCAATCTCCCCCTTTTTGATGATGACAAAAGTATGTATTTGATGACGCAATTTTGATATATAAATATATAACACAGATAACATGGAAAAAGGTTTTTAGGATAGCTTATCCTTTTTATGAAGTGCTCCCCCTGAGTATTTGATTTGATTAAGGTTCGTGCTCGGGCTCCCCCTGACTTCATTAACCTTTTGAGTCTTTCTTCATCATTAGAGTTCTGAGTTATCTGCACAGAGGAAAAATACAGAAAAATAATCTAATGATAGATTTATCTGTTAGCATGTAAGCAACATTGTTTTTCAGAGAATGACTATAAGATCAAAATTATCACATTCATATACTTTCTCCCCCTTTTTGTCATGAATCAAAAAGATAAACAAAGGGTAGTCCAAGGGTGAAAAACACAGAAATAAAACTTAAAAGAAAAACAGAGGTTTATTTGCTGTCAGAGGACATCTTGTCCCAAATCTTCTTCATCATGATCTGAATATTTTCATTGACAGTATCTTGCTTGTTAAACCTTTCTCTGAAGTTCTTCTGTTCAATTCTGATTTCATCAATGGCGTCTCCCACACGCTTGATAACAGGATCAGAAGTGGAAGCAATCATAGCACTTTCTTTAGCTCTTTCAGCTTCAGCAGCTTCTTGTGCCTTTCTAGCAGTTTGCTCTTCTGCTTCTTTAGCAACCTTTTCTTTAGCTTCTTTCTGCTTGGCAGCCAAGAACTTGAGTACTTTGACTCTTGCTTCAGCTTCTGCTCTCTCCTTAGCCTTTACTAGTTTAGTAGTTATGGTTGTATTTGAGAAACTTACAATTCTTGTAAGTTCCATGTCCAGCCATTTTTGAAAACTTTGACAGGTACTCTCAAGTTCCATGAGCTTTGTGCTTGTACAAAGTTCCGCTCTTAGCTTAGCAAACATCTCAAGTGCTTTGTCATGAAATTGACTTGTACATTCTTCAAAGGATGTTGGAGGTTGAGCATTGTAGATAACCAGAGCGAGGTTGGATTTATCAGAGTTGGTTTCAAGTGGTGGTTGTTGAGATAAGTCAATCTTAGTAGCAGCCAGTTCAGGTGGTTGTTGTTGATCGTTAAGAGAGGATACTTCAAGTGTTTCCAGATTGTTATGGATTTTAGGAGAAGGAAAATCATAAGGCTGGATTAAGGATTCAGTTATGATTTTCTGATGAAAAGCATAGGCCATTGGTGAGACAGGTATGTCTTGTTTTATGATAGGTAAGGTTGTTGATGAAGAAGGAATTTGTGGGGTTTCTGAATGAGACATTGATGGTTGTAGGTTAGATGGTTTAACACAGACTGATGGATCAGGATTGGATTTTGATGTAGTAGATAAACTTGTATTCTCGAGGAATTTTGATCTTTTACTCCTCTTCCTTTTCTGAGGCTTAGAGATGATGGTAGCATGCTTTCTTTTCCTTCTAGGAGACTCAATAAGAGTTGGTTTCGAATTCAATTGATCTGTTTGCTTAGTTTTCTCTGTTTTCTCCCACTCTTATTCTTCATGCTTGATTTAACAAACATCATACCTTTGTGCTTTTACTCCATCTAAGTATACAGCTAATTCTTCAAGTTGGTAACTTCTGTGATAGATAGGATAACCCGGCACAGTGACCCTTCGTTTACTTAAATCGTCAGAGATGGTGAAAGGATTCACCTTTACTTTATTGATTATTCTCATTTGCTTAAGAGCTGTGGCATTTACTGGTTCTCCAAGGGTTGTGGTCAGATCTTCTGTGTATTTGACTTCTGTAACCAGAGTGTCTATTATACCACTTTCATAGAAAATGTCTGAGAGCATTCTTCCAAAAGGGATGTATCTTGGTATATCATTTCTGTATCCACCGGTTGTCCTGGTTTTTGTTACCATGTCTCTCAGATAGTAAAATAGGATAGAGGGTAGGCACATTCTTTCTTTGGTGATCAGATAGTAAAGCATGTATTTCTGGTTGGCATTGAAGAAATCTGCAACATGTGATGAAGGCCTAGGATTGATGCAGCCAAGAATGATCTTGTGCCAGATTTTTAAGTGTGCATGCAAATCTTCTCTCTTGTACTCCTTTTTGCTCAGTTGATAGTTAGCGTAGATGATTGGGTTGACCTTCTTTTCCACAAATGAAGATTTACTGTTCATCCTATAGACTCTCTTGTTCTTCATAAACTCCAGGTTGTAAAGATCGGCAATGGATTTTTCGGTGATGACGATCTTTCTTCCCAAGACATAGGAGACAACATGGATCTTGTCACAAACAGCTTGTCTCCAAAAATATTTTACAAGTGCTTCAAAAACTAGTCCTTTGAGCCTATCAAAAAAATTGGTCCATCCTTGAGCTTCTACTTCTTTGATTAGATTAAATCCATTTTCGGCAAGATTCTGGAAATCTACATGCAGTTCCTTGAGTACAGCTAGATTCACAAGATTACAGGTGTCAGAAGCTTCTCTTTGGGTAATGTGTTCTTCGTTTATTTGAGAAGAATGAGATGAAGATGAAGCGACCATTTGGTTTGTTAGAGATATTGTTGAGGATGGCTCGGTTAAGGGAGCTGACAATCTCCTTGATAATGCTTCAAATTCTTGTGAGAACTTGACGGCTTCTTCTTGCATTGGGGTCATCATTTTGAAAACATGAGCAATTTAGAGGAAGAGTAGAGATTTAGGGTTTTTGAGGGTTTTGGTGAGGAGTGAGAGTGATAGAATGTTTTGAAGAGTTGAAGAACACGAAAGGAGAAGAATGAACGTCTTTGGATTATTCCCAAGAAGAATTAGAGGTAATCTAGGTTACGTGTGTTAATTATTCTCTAATGGAGTGAAAAGTTCTGGTATTTATGAGATTGTGAAGTATTTGAGTGGATAGACACGTAAGGGGATAGGTGAATAAATGTGATAAAATTGAGTCAATCTCGAGAAAAATGTTGTTCGTTCAATTTGAAAAATTAAAGTGTCTTAATTTTATTTAAATCACATGCAAAAATAATTTTCCAAATATATGACATGTCACATATTTATCAGAACTTGTGATGCGTTAAGAAAAAGGTTCTGATGATTTGAAAATACTTTTCTTCTGACTAAACACATGAGGTTCTGAAATTTTTTTATTCTGAACAGTACTCCATATTCAGATGTTTTAAAATGATTAGAAATCTATCTTCAGCTAAGGGTTTTGTAAAAATGTCAGCCCACTGATGGTATGTATCAATGAATTTTAAGCATAGAGTTCCCTTCTGAACATAGTCCCTAATAAAATGATGTTTTATTTCAATGTGTTTAGACCTAGAATGCAAAATTGGATTTTTACTTAAGCAAATAGCAGCAGTATTATCACAGAAGATAGGAATGTTACTCTCATATATATGATAGTCTTCCAGCTAATTTTTCATCCATAGCATTTGAGTGCTGCATAGGGAAGCTGATATGTATTCTGTTTCTGCTGTTGAGAGAGCAGTTGTAGATTGTCTCTTGCTTGACCATGAGATTAGGTTGCTTCCTAAGAACTGACAATCCCCTGATGTGCTCTTTCTTTCTAATCTGTCTCCGGCATAATCTGCATCGTAGTAACCAGAAAGAGTATACTCTGATGTTTTCTTATACATCAGGCCAAGGTTAGTTGTTCCTTTCAGATACCTTAGAATTCGCTTGACGGCGGTTAGATGTGATTCTCTTGGATCTGATTAAAATCTAGCACATAGATGTACACTAAATAATATATCAGGTCTATAAGCAGTTAGATATAAGAGAGAACCTATCATATCACGATAGAGTTTTTGACAAACCTTAACTCTTGTTTCTTCTTTTCCCATGACACAAGTTGGATGCATTGGTATTTTAGCAATGTTGCAATCCGTCATATTGAACTTCTTCAGAAGTTCTTTTGTGTACTTGGTTTGATGGATGTAAGTGGCCTATGATCTTTGATCAATCTGAATTCCAAGGAAGAACTTCAGGTCTCCCATGAGGCTCATTTCAAATTCGGCCTGCATTAACTTTGAAAATTCTTCACATAGAGAAGAGTTAGCAGAACCAAAAATAATGTCATCAACATAGATTTGAACAATAAGAATGTCATTCTTATATGTTTTGCAGAAAAGAGTTGTGTCAACCTTTCCTCTGGTGAAATTGTTTTCTAATAAAAATTTGTTCAATCTATCGTACCAAGCTTTGGGAGCTTGCTTTAAACCATAGAGTGATTTTTTAAGTTTAAAAACAAAGTCTAATTTTTCTGAATTTTCAAAACCAGGAGGTTGTTTGACATAAACTTCTTCTAATACATAACCATTTAAGAATGCACTCTTAACATCCATTTGATATAGAGTGATGTTATGATTTACTGAAAAGGATATTAGTAAACGTATTGCTTCAAGTCTAGCAACTAGAGCAAATGTTTCGTTGTATTCAATTCCTTCTTGTTGACTGTATCCTTGAGCAACAAGTCGTGCTTTGTTTCTGACAACTTCTCCCTTTTCATTTATCTTGTTCCTAAATACCCACTTAGTTCATATTACATGAACATTCTTAGGTTTAGGAACTAGATCCCAAACATCATTTTTGGCGAACTGGTTAAGTTCTTCTTCCATAGCCAGAATCCAGTCTTTATCCATGAGGGCTTCTTCAATTGTAGCTGGTTCTATCAATGATACTAGTCCTACAAGTATTTCTTCTGATGGTCTAAAGGCTGATCTGGTTCTGATAGGAGCATCTTTGTTACCCAGAATTAGTTCCTCAGGATGGGATGTGGACAGTCTTCTTCTTCGTTGAGATGGAGTATTTGGAGTTACTTCAGTGGTTTCTGGTGTAGGATCTTGCTGTTCTTTAACTTCATCTGTCTTTTCCTTAGGTTCGGAGAATCTGATTTCCAAATCTGCAAGTTTCTCAACTAGCTCTGACTTTTCTGAGTCAGGCTTGTCATTGAATCTAACATGAATAGATTCCTCCACAATTCTTGATTCTATGTTGTAAACTCTGTAGCCTTTCGAGCGTTCAGAGTATCCCAACAACAGACACTTATGTGCTTTGGAATCAAACTTGCTAAGATTCTCTTTAGTGTTAAGCATAAAATAGACACATCCAAATGGATGAAAATAAGAAATGTTAGGTAATTTATTCTTCCACAATTCATATGGAGTTTTATTCAAGATAGGTCTTATAGAGATTCTATTTTGAATATAACATGCTGTGTTAATTGCTTCTGCCCAGAAGTGCTTAGCTATGTCAGTTTCTTGGATCATGGTGCGAGCCATTTCTTGTAAAGTTCGATTCTTTCTTTCTACAACTCCGTTTTGTTGTGGAGTTCTAGGGCAAGAAAAATCGTGAGATATTCCATGTGAATCAAAAAGTTCTTCAAAGTTTTTATTTTCAAATTCTCCACCATGATCACTTCTGACTCTGACTATTTTACAATTTTTCTCATTTTGTACTCGAGTGCAGAAGGAAGCAAACACAGAATGTGATTCATCCTTGTGTTTTAAGAATTTTACCCATGTCCATCTGCTGTAGTCATCAACAATTACTAGTCCACATTTCTTACCATTGAGAGAGGTCATTTTTACAGGGCCAAATAGATCAATGTGAAGAAGTTCCAACGGTCTAGAGGTGGAAACAACATTTTTAGCTTTGAAAGAGGTTTTTGAAAACTTTCCTTTCTGACATGCTTCACAAAGAGCGTCTGACGAATATTTCAGATTTGGCAAGCCTCTAACAAGACCAAGCTTGTTAAGCTGAGAGATTCTTCTCAAACTGACATGGCCAAGACGTTTGTGCCAGACCCATTGCTCTTCGTTTACACAAAGAAGATATTTTACATGTTGATGTTTTAAATCAGATAATTTAATTTTGTAAGTGTTGTTTTTCCTCTTTCCATTGAATAGGACAAATCCATCCTTCTTACTTACAGCTTTACAAGACGTTTGATTAAAAATGAGATCATAGCCACTGTCGCTAAGTTGACTTATTAACAACAGATTATGCATTAGACCTTCTACTAATAAAACATTCTTAATGGAAGGAAGCTTACCATTTCCAACAGTTCCGAAGCCAATGATTCTTCCTTTCTGATATCCTCCGAAACCGACGACGCCTCCAGGCTTAAGTTTCAGATCTTGGAACATAAGCATTTCTCCCGTCATGTGTCGCGAGCACCCACTGTCCAGGTACCATGACTGGTGTTTCAATGGAGCTATTAAGGATATCTGCAACATAAATTATCTTGTTTTTAGGTACCCATTTTGTGGGTCCTTTCACATTAGTTTTTCTAAAGGTTCTGATCCCTTTAGATTTCCTTACGTTAGCAAAACGGTGTGGAGTTTGTGCATAGTTTTCGTGTTTAGGATATTTCTTTAGTGTGTGTGTTTGTGTAATCCTAGTGTTTGAACCTTTTGGTTCTGAATGCTTAAGGCCAGTACCAGAGGGAATAAACTGTTTGGACAGAGGTATTATTTTGATGTTTTTGGTTTCATCATATGGTTGAGATGGTCCTGAATATCCTAGACCTCTACTGCCATTTCTAGTGACTCCATAGATTAGTGAAGCCATTTTGCTTCTATCTACGCTTTTGGCAAGAAATTTTTTAAATGCGTTATCATATTTGTCTTCTTCACTAGTGTTGGTTGAGTTTGAAACAATTTCTTCTTCCAACTTAGATAATTTACATTTCAGGACAGTGTTTGAGTTTTCTAAGACAAATATTTTCTCATTTTGTTCAGAAATGGTTTTCTTGTTTTTAGTAAGATCTTCTGAAGAAACTATAAAACTCTTTTTCAAGATTTTGAATTTGCTTTGAAGGTTTTGATATCTTTTTATAAGTTCAGTTAATCCTAATTCAAGTTCAGAACGTGATAAGGAGGAAAATACCTCTCTTTCATCGTCGGAGTCTGATAGTTCTTCCTCTGACGAGTCGCTTCTGGTTTTTACCATGAATGCCATGTTGACCCGACCTTCATCAGCATCATCTTCAGATTCTGAATCATCCCAGGTTGCCATGAGACCCTTTTTGGCTTTCCTAGGTCTTTCTTCTTTCTTGGCCTTTGGACAGTCATTTTTTAGATGTCTAGGTTCTTTGTATTCAAACCACGTAACATCTTTCTCATAGTTTCTTCTTTGACCAGATGTAGATTCGGATCTTCTCCTTGGTCCTTTGAACTTGTTCCTTCTGTATTTCCAGAGTTGACTTATCTTTCTTAATATGAGTGATATATCATCTTCTTCAGATTCTTCCATTTCTTCTTCTACCTGATACGCCTTCTTCTTTTCTGGCTCAGCCTTCAGTCAATGGATTTGTTTTTCTTCTGAGGTTCATCTCCTTGAAGCTCTATTTCATGACTTCTTAAAGAACTGGTAAGTTCTTCAAGACTGATACTATTCAAGTCCTTTACAAGTTTCAAGGCAGTCACCATTGGTCTCCATTTGGCCGGAAGACTTCTGATGATTTTCTTAACATGATCAGTAGTAGAATAGCCTTTGTCCAGAACTCTGAGTCCGGCAACAAGCATTTGAAACCTTGAGAACATGGTTTCAACAGACTCATCATCTTCCATTTTGAAGACTTCGTATTTTTGGATTAGCGCAAGAGCCTTCGTCTCCTTGACTTGAGCATTTCCTTCGTGAGTCATGCGAAGAGAGTCAAAGATGGACTTTGCAGTTTCTTTGTTTGTGATTTTCTCATACTCGGTATAAGAAATTGCGTTCAACAGAATGGTTCTTGCTTTGTGATGATTTTTGTAAGTTTTCTTCTGAGCATCTGTAAACTCACTTCTTTCAATCTTTTTATCTACAGAATCTACAGGATGACTATAGCCATCAAGTACTAGATCCCATAGATCTAGGTCAAATGATAAGAAATAAATTTCAATTCTATCTTTCCAATAATCAAACTTTTCGCCATCAAAGATAGGAGGTTTTGTAGTGTAAGATTCTCTTTCAATAACATTTGTTTCAGAAGTTGTTGGTGGTGGTGTAGTCATTGTTTTTCACACTTGGATCGGTACTGAACACTGTTAAGTGCTTGGTAAAAATTCAATCTTTTTATCACATCAGAACCGGAGCTCTGATGCCAATTGAAGGTGTGAAAAACGCAAGAAAGGGGGGTCTGAATTGGTTTTTCAAAATAAACTGTTTCTTTAAAATAGCTTTCTCTTTAAAACTTTACCCCTTTTCTAAAGAAAAACAACTTGGTTAAACAAAGAGATATAAACACGTTATCAAAAATATAACTAAAATATTAAATGGAAATGGAAAAATAGTAGCATACTGAGGGAGATAATTGATTTTCCCAAACAACAAACTGGACTAATTTCTTTATAAAAATGATATTATTGGAATGGGAAATACAATACAGGAAAGAGGAGCCCATCTTGCTCACATATCTGTTTTGGAAAAAAGAAAAAAGAAATAGGTAGCACTCCAAGATTTTGGAAAATAAATTATGTAGGAAATCAAGCTTTTCATCAAGTTTAAAGTGCTCCAATAAATTATTATGAACCAATATGGAAAATTTAAGTCAAATCAGACAAAATATAATGAAAAAGAATGGCTAATAGCCACAAAACTATAAGGATTCACTAAGCATGTTGTACTTGTGAGGATTTCACTGTTTTTTTCTCATGTTATCATTGTTTATAAGTTATAACAGTTCGGTAGTCAATAATGTATGATCTAAAGCCAGAACATTACTTTATTAGTAACAGATTATGGAACAATCAATGAAGAATCAAATGATTCTGTTTTGTACAGCTGATTAAGATTTAATGTAGATAATAAGTGTGAACTTTGCCAATTATATAAACAATACAGTATATTACTTACCGAATGAACGGGAAATTGGCGACCCCCAAAAAACTCTAAAATAGACCCCTCACAACCTCAAAACCAACAAAGCCAATGCATGTTATAATGTAAAAGAAGTACACACTCTGCTCTAGGTTTCATTTTCAATCATTCTGTCCTAGACTATGATTTGGTGTAACTAGAAAAAAAATTATCAGCAAAATAACCCAAAAGCTAGAAATACATACAAGCCAGGAACATTGTACATGATTTGTAACCACTAACAATCTAGTAAACTATTTTACCAAATGATATACTACGGTCTATGATATACAATGTTGATAATAAAGCATATCATAAGACAGGTGAAAAAAAAGAAAACATGTGTTCTCAATAAGTAAAGACTAACCTCCTCTGTTGTCCAAACACTATTGGCACGCCTTATAAGACCGATTGTTCTCCTGTACAAACATATCATATAGACAAGAATAGTATCTAGAAGACCCGCATATCCCCAAAATAAGCAACAAACTGACAGTAGCAGCACTTGGAGGAAACCTATAAAATGTATATAGTACTTCACACATCAGATCAAAATCAAGCATTCATTCAAATTCCGTGTAATCAAATACAAAGAAATTAAAAAATCTGTAAAATTACACTCTTTCAAAGTAGCCAAGAAAGCAACATGAGAACAACCATCAGTTATCCATGAAAACACGTCAAAAAGACAAGAATAAATCAATTTCTAATAAACAACAAGACATTAAAGGCAAGATCCAACTTCAAAATTACACATAACTTCAACTACAATTTAAATTTGTTTAAAACACACTTCAAAACTTTAAAACACACTAACATATCCATCAATTTCAAAAATCAACAAAACCTTAATATTATTAGCAAAAGTTAGAAAACCATACCTTGCAAGCAATCATTGTTTCCAGCTTCTTTTCAACCAAAATCAATTAGCTCAGCACCTTTACACTACTACAAAACGTGCAAACAACAACACAAGGTTTACAACGAAAGAAATATACACCATTGTAATATGTTAAATTTTCACGCCCAGTGAGTAGCTGGATTTATAAACAGTGATTTTATGACGGTTGTCTATAAAAACCGTAGTAATAAATAATGTGTGACAAGCTTCGATTCTCAGCAACTTCATTTTTTCCATTTTTTTAGAGTACATTAAGCATGTGTCACTTAAGTCCTTTATTTAAAAAATAAAATGTAAATTATTTTACAACGGTTAGTTGAAACAACCGTTGTTATATATTTGTATCCATTAAGTCCATTATTTAAAAAATAAAATGTAAATGATTATACAACGGTTAGTTTAACCAACCATTGTTATACTCTTGTGTCACTTAAGTCCATTATTTAAAAAATAAATTGTAAATGATTTTACAACGGTGAAGAAAGTCAACCATTGTTAGAGGACTTACATTTCCCCTACAGTTGCGTTACACAACCAAGATTTAAGGGTTTACTGATAAATTAAAAACAAAACTTAATTTGTATTTCTTTCATAAGACGCCCTAGACGAACAAGCGAGCCAGAGACGACAGTGGTGGCATAATATTTACTTTCTTCGTATCCATTCATTTGGAGCTCAAATCTTCATCTTTCTCAGTACGATACTATTCAACATCTTCATTCATTGTATCTTGCTTTATGTTGTATATGCTCAAATATTCACCCTCATCCTTCATTTGATTCCTCGGCTTCGAAGTATGGTATTCTTCAACATCTTCATTCTTTTTTTCTTTGTTTATGTTGTATATGCTAAAGTCAGTATGAGAGTACATGTTTCATATGATATAGGTTATGATTGTATGTTGGGTTGTACTTTGGTATAAGTTACCAATTCGTAATGGTAATCTGATTTCATTGGCTATGATATGACATTTGTTGGTTATCATAGATAAAATTTTGATTTCTCTTGTGGAAGTTACAAGTATATAGAACAGGGTTCTGCAAAGTTTTGCAAGAAATCTGGTAGGCATGATGTTCAAGTTGGTATTAGGTAACACTTGTTGTATTGCCGATATCATTAGTAGTGTGTTATTCATGCCTCGCTTGCCATATACACTATGTTTTAATTCCTTCAAGTTGTGTCTGTAATAGAAAGAATGCTGAGGAAGTTATTCAGAGATTAAATGAAACAATGACATCAAAGCAGACCGTGCGTCTTTTTGGGTAGCAGTCTGGGAAATAAGCATGTCAGTTCTATTTTCTTCTACTTTAATTTATTCGTGATTCTTCAAACTTAATTTATTCGTAATCTGGTCTAGTTTGATGTTTGTGTACTAAAACTTCTAATCTAAATTTTGTCATCGTAACCATGTACATGCATCATTAATGAATGTTTTTATATCATCATTATTTAATGTTTTGTGACAGGTTATTTTAGTAATGTTTTATACATAACAAAAATTTATAGGAACATCATGGTGTGGCATCTTAGGGCCCATTATTCCTTAAACACATATTACCACTTCTTATGTAAATAGTATTAGGGCTTATATTAGTTTATTTAATGTTTTGATTTCCAATGCCCCATCTTAAATAAGAATATAATAAAAAATGAATGAGGAAGATGAAGAATGAGCAATGGTTTTTAAATTAAAGAAATAATAATGACTTTCAACTAAAACGATTATATTTTCAATATAAAGAGAAGATGAAGAATCAGAGAAATCATTATAAATACGTTATTCCTCTTCTTACCATCACACAAGCAGCATCATTGAAGAGAATTAATCAAAATGAGTTCCAACAATGCAGTCCTGGTCCAACAAATTGTACATGTTCAAGAAGTTGTCCAAGAAGTCCAACAAATTGCGCGTGTGGTTAAAGATGCTGTAGATGTCCAAGAAGTTGTCCAGGTCATAGATGTTGTAGATGTCCAAGAAGTTGTCCAAGTCGCAGAGGCTGCAGAGGTCCAACCAGTTGTCCAGCCCGAACAAGCTGTACAGACCCAATAGACAGTTGTCTTGCAAGGAATACGAAATAGGTGGAGAATAAGGAGATCAAGAAGAAATAGAAGGAGGACAACTACGGTCGATTCAGATGATGATAACCAAGCACCGTATAGTTGGAGTAATTTTATGTCAGCTAGGGCATTTAGATTTGATAATTAAAACTTAAAAGTGTCTTTGTTGTCTTCAATATTCAGGATTTTAATTTGGATGTATTAAATATGAAACTTGCACTTATGAAACTCTATATGAAACTTGCATTTTGTTGTCTTCGATATGGCACACAATTCTTATTAAAAGTATTTACATATGTGGTAAACTCATCACATAACCTTGAATATATGAACTTGAATGAAAACTTTATCACATATGTAGGTTGTATTTTCTGTTGTGATATGATGAACAATAATAGGATTATATATAAAAGCAGGATGATATTTGTTAATCCAGCAGAATATATAACAACGATTATACATCATAACCATTATAATATCACGCGCGTTGTTTAGAAAAAAATAAATATCACGACGCACCTGGGAATCAAACCAAGGTCCATTATATTTATCACAACAGTTCGTTTGAAAAACTGTTGTGATATGGCGCGTAGTTCCCATGTTATTACAACGGTTAATGGGTCGTCATAGTAAGTATCATTTTACAACACTCTACATAACAAGGCATGCGCCCGCGTGATTATACATCTTTCCCAACCATTGTTAAATGAGTTTTCCGTAGTAGTGTTAGTCTCTTCTTAGCAGGAGTCGACATCTCTACCACCTACAAAAATCAACAACCATAAAAAAGTTCCAAAGTATTCAACTTTTATACACATAAGGTAAAATCAGATGTTTCACTCAACATTCATCTTTGCAACGTTTCTCAAACCCCACATTCAAATATAAAAAAAAAAACAAATCCAAAATCATTACAATGAAAAAAAACTTGAAGCAAAACAACATTATGATGCATGCGAACATACCCTTCTTAGAATTCCACATTTGTTGTGTGATTTCAGATACACTCAATGCCCTGTACTGCTGAGAACCTCTTAAAGTCAAAGGTGCAAACCCTAGCATGAAAAGGTGGAAACGAGGGAACAAAATCAGATTCACGGAAAGTGATATTCTTTCTTCCACCACCCTCAGATGCCACAAGTCTGAACGTGACTCCCCCCCCAGAATCGCGTTTCCCCTGCCAGAATTACATTTCGCTACCGCCATCTATTTTCGCCGGAAAACACCTCCCAATTAAATATGTTTTCAATTTCATTCATGCTCTTTGATTTACTTTAATGATTTGAGAACCATTGATAGAGGGAGGAAATGATATAAAGAAAAAAGGAGAAGAAAAAGAATGAGGAAGAAGATGGAGAGAAAGAGGGATACGAGAAAAGAGAGAGAAAATGAGGTGAAAAAAGAAGCAACATTTGTTATGCCACTTGGCAATAAGAGTTGTTTTCACTGGCCTAAAAATTTGTGTTAGTCAACTACAAGTAAGGGCATGGTTTAGTGTAAATTAGTTTCCAGTATAAGGGTAAATTAGGTAGTGCATAGGTATTTTCTAGTCTTAGTTAGATAGTTGAAAACACCTCCCGGTTAAATCCGTTTTCAATTACATTCATACTCTTTGATTTGCTTTAATGGTATGAGAAACAGTGATAGAGGGAGGAAGTGATATAAAGAAAAAAGGAGAAGAAAAAGAATGAGGAAGAAGACGGAGAGAAAGATGGAGACGAGAAAAGAGATAGCAAGTGTTTTTAAGATGTTTATCCAAGAAATAAACAGATGTAATTTTCAAATAAAAAGATGAAGTTATTTATTATTTTCAAATAAATAGATGAATTTATTTATTATTTTTACAAATGTTTGACTTGTACCTTTAAAATAAAATTTTCTTTCATGAATTTTTTAAACAATACACTTAAGACACATATTATCACTTTAGTAACTAATAAAAGTACTATTCAGTTGGTAGAATTCCTTGTCTTTATTCTATTCACGTGAAACCTAACGTTTGTTGTCCCAAGCCTTTATTGTCATTGCAAATGGGTTTTCCTTTAAATAAAAAATGAAAAAAAAATTGATTTGTTTAATTTATTAAGTACATTATGTTATTTTCTAAGTGTCGTTTTATATTTTTTTTCTTCATAATTTATAATAGTATTAACTATATAAAATGAAATAATAAATGATCATTAATATTAAAAAATCAAATAAAATAATAATATTTATTCATTTTCTTAACATATACTCCCTCCGTCTCATAAAAAATGTCCAATTTGAGCAATGCGCGGTTCTTAAGAAAATGATTAATAGTGTTGGGTTTAGTGAAAAAACTAATGTCATTTACTAAAGTACCCCTATTAAAAGTAGTTAATAAAAAAGTTGAATAAAGTGAAAGCTACTAATGAATAGGGGTAAGTAGTGGACAAATAATAATAAATGTTATCTTGATAATTGAAATGGACAATTATTTTGAGACAAAGAAAAAATGCAAATGAGACACTTTTTATGAGACGGAGAGAATACTATTTAAATATATTAAAGCAATACTTTGGGGTGGGCCAGATATCACCTTGAGAAGTTGAGGTTGGAAAGAAATAAAAGACAACTCAAAGTACACTTCCTTATTTGTTTTACAATAATTCGAGTGTTTAAAAAGAATGTGTCACTTGGGAGGGAGGCACGTAGGCAGGGCCGGCCCAACACATTTTGAGGCCTAAGGCGAAAATAGTTAATAATATTTTAAAATAATATTTAATTAAAAGTAAACTAAAATATATATATTATATATATATATATATATATATATATATATATATATATATATATATATATATATATATATATATATATATAATCATTTATTTTAATTTATGTATAATGAAATTTTAGAATTTGTTTTAAACAAATTTTAAAAAATGATGGAATTTGATTGATTTTTCAAAATTATGTAGCTGAGAAGTTATGTACGAGAGAGAAGTTAGTAAGAAATGGTAAAAACGTGCAAATTGTGGAACAACAGTATCAAACCCAAATACCATTGCATGTTTGACCACATTCTTCACCACCTGACAATCGTGTTTTGTTGAATTGGATTGAAAACTCACTCTAATTATATAAATCTAGAGGTCTTTTTTTTATGATACTAGGCCTATTTTAAAAGCCCCAAAAAATGAGGCCTAAGGCGATGGCCTCACTTGCCTTAGGCTCGGGCCGGCCCTGCACGTAGGGTAGACTAAAATACTTTGGTAGTCCTATGGGAAGGAGGCAGGGCATTTAAGTCGAGATGTCATGCAATAATGCAACAAAGTTGGTTCATGTTTTGGTTAAGGTTGAAATAAATGAGAAAATGACAAATACTTTTCAGTGTATATATATATATATATATATATATATATATATATATATATATATATATATATATATATCTCGTCAAAGTAACGAGTTTTGATTTCATTCTCTATAAGAATTTTTTCTGTGATCTCCCTTATCAAATTCAAATTCCCTCAGTAAAGACCCTAAGTCACATTTGTGCTGACTTGGCGAGTCAAGTATAATTTTTTTTATTAATATCCACGTGGATTTTAAATTAGTTTTTAATTCCACGTGGATTTTAACTATATTTTTCCAGTTTTTTTAAACGTTTTTTTTAATTGTTATGTTAATAATTTTAATAATTAAATAAATGATAATAATTGTAATTGATTTATTTATAAAAAATTAATTTAGAATATATTATTACATATTTAAAAATATAACATTTGAGCTAAATACCTGCATTTTTTTCAGTAGCAGTTCAATACTTCAAATTTATTACAGGTAGTGTGAAAAAGATATATAAACATTAATCTTTGCTAACCCATATTCGATGTGGGACTCTATTGTTGGTGAAAGTAAAAACTCTACTGAACCCAAGTATTTCAACAACACAATACATGCATGCATACATATACAATAAGAACAATTATTCTAATAGCTTTTCGGTGGTGTATAATCAAATAGATGATGGTAAGATAATGGAAAAACAATATCAAAAGCTTTTGCAGCTTTGAATGTTCAATGAGGTTATTCTCAAATCCTTCATCTTGCGATTCTGCTACCAATTGAGACATATTTCATTAGAACTTGTGTTCTTGTTTAGAATTTGAAGCTTGAAAATGCAAAGTTTATGTTCAACCCACAGTGCATGTGTTATTATAACTAAACTTTGATTTCAACTCGTTATTAAAAGTATGGTTGTAGTCCTACACCCAACATTTCTTTCAAGGCATGTGATTCATAAGACAACTAATTAATCAAAGCTTGGTTTTAAAATGAGTGGTAATCGAGACAATAAGAAGATGATTTCTGCTATATTTTTAACAAACATAATCTACAAAAATTAACAAACATTAAATCAAAGACAATATCATTTAAATATATGAAGTCAGTATCATCCTAAGTGCATGTTTCATAAGTGCGTGTTTCATATTGAAGACAACAAAAACTCCTGCATGTTGAAAACAACAAAAACTCTTGATAGAATTCCTTGAATACAATTTTCATTAAATAAACTTTCATTAACTGCAACTTTTATTTTTTTAATAATAATTTCTAAATGCCCTGGTTGAGATTAAGTTTTTCCAACTATAAGGTGCTTCTTCATCATCATCATCAGATTGAAGATAGCTCTCTCCTTATTCTTCTTCTTGATCTCCTTCCCCTGATAGTTCTCATGGGTCTCAAAGGTCCTCTTTCAACGACTTCTTGATTCTGATGAGGGTTTTGTGCACCCACAACCACAGCTTCTTGGACCTGGACAACTTCTTGGACCTCTACAGTCACTTTGTTGGAAGTTTCAGCATTGTTGGAAGTACTTATTTTGATTCTTCCTCTTCTCTGATTCTTTTTGTGTTTTGGTTCAAAGAGAAATTCTGTTTTTATAATGGTGCTTCTGATTTTTCCTCTTCTCTCCATGTTTGATTATTATTGGCTGAAAACTTTGAAAATCTAAAATCCAGAAGTTTCATTATTGCTTATTTAATTCTATATGTTATCTTCTCTTGGAAGTGGACAATTTTTATAGACCCTGGTATTCTAGCAGCTATTAAATCCACGTGAGATATCATTCAGTTTCAGCAACTACTTTGGATAGTGTGGCTTTTAAATTTCCAACATACAAAAGTAATACAAATATTTAGTTTCAACTACTTTGGAGGCTTGTGCATATCATGTTACTGTTTTGTCTTCAGTCTGCACACAGCAGATAATTTACAGGAAAACTAAAAAATAAAATCCACTAATGTTATTAAACAAGCCACGTTGCATGTTACCCTGTAACCATGTCCCTCAACGCCTCTAATATAAACTTCCTCCATACTAACCTCTCTCATTCATTCTACCACTTTCTCTCTTTTCTCAATTTCTACATTTCAATTTGCTATAGCTAATCTACAATTTTGAGATTTCCATTTCCCAAATTTTTCCTTACACTGTGATCTCTTACCGTAATGGGATACACTCACCCTCATTTATATTGCTTACTGTATTGTGGTAGACATACAGTCCTCAGTAGATGTTGGAAGACCACCTGCATATGCCCATGTTATGGGACAAGCTGGTTGCAGATGTTGGAAGACAAGTCTGTAATTTATTAAAGCTTGTTTTAGTCCCACATCGTTTGATTCAGGAAAACATTTAGTGTTTATATTGTTACTTATACATTGTATTTGTAAATGAAAGGATACATGGGCCAAAGATGCTAGGCCCAATATAATTATATAAGATTTTGAGAAATTAATTTGAAAAAATAGAATTAAAAATAAAAAAATACGAAAAAAATAAATAAAACTTAAAATTAAAAAACTGAAAATGAAAATTATATAAACTAGCAAAAAAAAATTAAAAAAATCCACGTGGAAAAAACTGATGCAACATGTGAAAATTTTCATAGTCAGCAAGTTATCCAATGCCACGTAGTATTATGACTTTGGCTTGAACTATCATCCCGGTAAAGCTAATGTCATGGCTGATGCTTTGAGTCGGAAGTCTTTGCATATGTCTGCTATGATGGTTAGAGAGTTGGAATTGATTGAGCAGTTCAGAGACTTGAGTTTGGTCTGTGAGCTGACACCACAAAGTGTTATGTTGGGTATGTTGACGATCAACAACGATTTTCTTAATATTAATAGAGAAAGTCAGAAGTTGGATGTGAATTTCGTAGACTTGATGGTTGGAAGTGATTAGACTGGGAATGGTGACTTTAAAGTAGATGAGCAAGGTGTGCTGAGGTTTCGTGACATGATTTATATTCTGAATGATTCTGAGTTGAAAAGAATGATTATAAAGGAAAGTCATAAGATCAACTTGAGTATTCATCCAGGAGCTATAAAGATGTATCAGGATTTGAAGAAGATATTTTGGTGGTCTAGATTGAAACGAGATGTGGTACAGTTTATGTATGCTTGTTTAACTTGTCAGAAGTCGAAAGTTGAACATCAGAAACCTGCAGGGTTGATGCAACCGTTAGACATTCCAGAGTGGAAATGGGACAACATTTCTATGGATTTTGTGACTGGGTTGCCAAATACTCCGAGAGAGTATGATGCTATTTAGGTGATCGTTGATATACTGACAAAGTCGGCACATTTGATTCCGATTAATATCAATTTTTCTTTGCAGAACTTGGCATAGATTTATATCCGTGTAATTGTGAAGCTGCATGGAATTCCGTTGAGCATTGTGTCGAATAGAGATCCGAGGTTCACTTCCAGATTTTGGGAAAGTTTGCAAGAGGCTTTGGGTTTGAAGCTGAGGTTGAGTTCAGCTTATCATCCACAGACAGATGGTCAGACAAAGAGGAATATTCAGTCTTTGGAAGATTTGTTGAGGGCTCGTGTTCTTGAAAAAGGAGGTGTCTGGGATTATCATTTGTCGTTGATTGAGTTTACTTATAATAACAGTTGTCATTCTAGTATTGGAATGGCGCCTTTTGAAGCTCTGTATGGTCGGTGGTGTAGGACACCTCTGTGTTGGCATGAATCTGGTGAGAGTGTAGTGCTTGGACCCGAGATTGTTCAACAAACTACGGAGAAGGTGAAGTTGATTTGGGAAAAGATGAAAGCTGCGCAGAGTAGGCAGAAGAGTTATAATGATAAGAGGAGGAAGGATCTTGAGTTTCAAGAGGGAGACCATGTATTCTTGAGAATCACTCCGGTGACCGGTGTTAGACGTGCTTTGAAGTCGAGGAAGCTTACTCCTTGGTTTATTGGTCTGTATCGGATATCCTGAGTTGTTCGTATCAGGTAAATTTTTTAGGACTAAAATATTCTAAGTGGGGGAGAGTTGTAACGCCCCGACTTATTTTATTTTGTTTTTCGTATTTTAATTATGTGTTGTTGTGAATATTTATGTGTTATCGATGTTTTGATGTGTTGGGATACCCAATGGTAGGGGATAGTGACCTTAGAATTATAAACTCTAAGGGTGAAGGGTGTGTGACTAATTATGTAGAACTTGGTGGTGTGGTGAGAATGACTAATTAAATAATATTAGTAATATTAGATGAATATTATAAATTTATATAATTAGTGGATATTGTTATTATTATTTAATTTGTAGAATTTTTAGTAATAATAATAATAATAATAATAATAATAATAATAATAATAATAATAATAATAATAATAATATAAGAATAGAAAAGGGGAAGTTGAGAGGGATTTGGTCAGTACGTGTTTTTTTGGGAGAAACAGAAGAATGAACGTGAAGTGAGAGCTAGGGCAAGGGAAGAGAATCCATTGTCGAGGAAGAGGAAATCGTTGCAAGAACTCTAAGGTAAAGGTGGGGTTCTAACTAGTTAAGTGTTAATATGATGATAATCGTGGGTAGATTTTTTCATGTAGGTTTTGTGCTTTTTCCCTTTGTTCATACTTTTGATAGAATGGTTTTGTTGAATTTGGTTGATTATGATGAATGTTGTATGTTGTTGTTGGAAGTATTGTAGTTGATAAAATTGTTGCTTTGTTGCCATGGTTGAATCGATTAATTTTCGTTTCTTGTTGTTGTTGATGTTTTTGTTGTGTGAAATCGCGAGTTAGAGTCGAAACGATTGTTTTAGGTGTTTTCGGGGAAAGAAATCGGGGTTTTTGTGTTGATGAAAACTGGTTTTTGAGTAGAACAATGGATTACACATTTTGCATGAAAAGTGGAATTTTGGGGTGGATTACAAAACACTTTTCGTACTGATAAACACCAGAAAAGTGATTCTGCTGCAGGTGTAATCGGTTATCAGAAATAGGGTAATCGGTTACACTATTGAAAAACAACGTTTTTGGGAAAATTGTGAGGGTGTAATCGGTTACCCTGATTTAGGTAACTGGTTACACTGTATGTTTTTGGCGTGACAGTAGCTGGTTACACTGAGACCAATTTTTGAAAAACTATAAAATTCATAACTTTCGTTCCGGGAGTCCGATTCGAGTACCGTTTGAAGCGTCGGGAAGCTGATGTGTCAAACTTTTGTAGAAAAATAGTTTCGGTGACAGAAGTTGAATAATTCTGCTGTTGGTTATATTAAATGCATTATTATCATTTTGTTGTGGTGTGATATGATTTTAATTGCCTTGAGGATGCTTGCCATGTTGTATGTCATTGTTGCTGGATTGTATGACGTGTTGTTGTTGTTGGCCTATAGTGGCATGTTGCATTGTTAAATGGTTGTTGTTGTTGTTGTTGTCATGCATTTAATGGTTGCATGAGTTGTGAGATAAGTCGTGTGCCCATGTGGGGTGTGAGCGTCTTATCCGGATTCTAATTACAGAATCGTATCGTTGTTGTTGTTGTTGTTGTTGAGGTGATCGTGTGCCCATGTGAGGTGTGAGAGATCACGGAAGTCGTGTGCCCATGAGGGGTGTGAGCGAAATTATGGAAATTCTGACAGGAATTGTGATCCTGAAATAGGGGTCGGGTTCTAAAATAGGGACCGACGGTGCCACATGCATTGAGTCAAGTTATGAGTCTTAATGTATTGCATTATTGCTGTGTTTGTTTTTGTTGTGTTGGATATGTTGTCATGTCGATTGTAACTGCGGTTGTAGGATTATATGTTGTGTAATGGGTGTTTGTGCATGAGAAATCTAAAACTTGATTTATTATGATGCTTTCCTTTATCTATTTATGATATCTCACCCCTTCTGTTTGAATGTTGCCTTTACATGGGAATCGTGCAGATAACTTGCAGTAAAGAAGTTGAAGTGAGTAGAAAAGGAAGTCTTTTATTTTCCTTTAGTGTCGGCGTCTGCTCTGGTGTGTAACACCGGGGTCAAGGAACATTGTGTTATGTTGAGTTTGATAGAGATTTTTGGATATATCTAGAATATTTGTTGTTTATGTTATTTTGAAGAATAATTATGCTTTGAATAACTGAGTATGTTAATGCTTTCGTTGTTCAATGAAAGTTTGATGTTTCCGATATGTTGAGTTATTATGGTTATTATAAATAATTTTTTAAAATAAATTGCATTATGTTACATATCTTGCTATATGAGCAGCTGATTGTGTTGAATTGTGTGACATCCTAAATATGAAATGTTTGAATTCACTCTGATTTTTAATTAAACGCGCGAGATATATTTGGGATGTTACACGAAGGACTGTACTATTCTTCACACCTGTCACCAATCTGTTAGTGGACAACTGCATTTTTACGTATTCCTGATTTGCCCTCCAATGGTTCCTTTTTCATGCTATATAAAGAGGACTTATATACTTGAAGGAAAAAAGAAGAGGTCAATTTTACAAGATTGTTTCTACGTGAAAAGCTCTTAACTTTGTGCTTTCTTTTCTTTAAGTGTTTGTATTTCATTTGTGTAAAATCTACTTGTGTAGAAGCAACTTGTAACACAAAATTCTTATTCAAACTTGTTGTTTGAATTTCTTTAAGGAACAAGTTGGGTCAGAATCCTTGAGAAGACTTTGACAATTTGTCATTGTGGTTTGTTAGTCACCACCTGTTACTTGTGCATTTGTAATCAGTTGATTATAGTGGATTAAGTCCTTGTGTATAAGTCGAAATCACCTTGGTGGGTGAACTTGATAAAATTCGTTGTGTCTTTATTTTTTCAATCTTTTGACTGTGTTGAGTTTTTAAGTTGGTCGAAAAAGATTTTGCTTTAAAAACCCAATTCAACCCCCCCTTTCTTGTGTTTTTCGCACCTTCAATTGGCATCAGAGCTCCGGTTCTTATTGTGATAAAAATTTTATCAACACTTCACCGTGTTCAGTATCGACCTAGTTTATGTGTGTGAGAAACAATGGCTGCTGCTTCTCCTGTTGCTAACAACAACGAGAAAGATCACTACAATGCTAAACCACCAGTCTTTGATGGTGAAAAGTTTGATTACTGGAAAGACAGAATTAAAAGTTTCAATCTGGGATATGATGTTGGTCTCTGGGATCTTGTAGTCGATGGCTACTTTCACCCAGTTGATGCTGTAGGAAACAAAGTAGCAAGAAGCACTATGACAGATAAACAAAAGAAAGATTATAAGAATCAACACAAGGCTATAATGATATTGCTTAATGTTATCTCTTATACTGAGTATGAGAAGATAACAAACAGAGATACTGCTAATTCTATTTTTGAATCTCTGAGAATGACTCATGAAGGGAATGCTCAAGTAAAGGAGATAAAGGCTTTGGCCTTAATCCGGAAATATGAGGCATTCAGAATGGAAGACGATGAAACCTTTGAGACTATATTCTTAAGATTTCAAATGCTTGTCTCGAGCCTCAAGGTTCTAGACAAAGGGTATTCTACGGCTGACCATGTCAAGAAAATCTTCAGAAGTCCCCCCCCCCCCCCCCCCCCCCCCAAAAATGGATACCTATGGTAACTTCCTTGAAGCTATTTAAGGATTTGAACAATATTAGTCATGAAGAACTTGTTTGTTTTTTAAGAAGTCATGAGATAGAACTCGAGGAAGATGAACGTCAGAAGCGAAGTAAATATGTTGCCTTGAAATCTAAGCCTAAGAAGGCAATGGCTTATCAAGCTGATGAAGAATCAAAAGATTCTGATGAAGACTCAAAAGATGATGATGAGTTGTCGTTGACTTCTAAAAGAGTAAACAGACTCTGGAGGCACAGACTGAATGGTCAAGGGAAGTTCAGAGGAGCTAGGAAGACTGCTGGTCATTCTGATTCTTCATCTGGACAGAAGAAGCAAGGTTCTGGTAAAGAGGTTATCTACTATGAATGTAAGGATCCAGGCCACTATAAGAATGAGTGTCCTAAAATGAATAAGGACAAAAGGCCTAAGAAGAAGTTTTCTAAAGGCAAGAAGGGGCTCATGGCTACATGGGACGACTCGGATTCAGAATAAGAAGATTTTGAAGAGGAACAGGCCAATGTTACAATGATGGCAACTACAACTGATCCTGAAAGTTCTGAAGAATCAGAAGACAAGGTGTTGTCAGAATCAGAATCAGTATCAGACTTCAATTCTGAAGAGGTATTCTCTAAACTCTCTCGTTCTAACTTAGAGTCGTGTCTCTCTGAAATATTGGAAAAGTACCAAAGTATTCAGAGTAAATACAAGGACCTTAAAAAAGTCCAAGTAGTTGCTTCTGAAACTTGTAGTCAGCTTGAAATGGATATTTCTTCTCTAAATGAAAATATTTTTTCTTTAGAAAGTAACAACTCTACATTGAAAATCAAAACTACAAAACTAGAGGAAGAAATAATCTTAGAAGCTTCTGGTACTGATAGCGTCATTATATATGACATATCATTCTAGTAATTTCTGGATAAAAGCATAGATTGAAGCAAAATGGCTTCCATGATATATGGAGTTAGCAGAAATGGCAAGAAAGGTGTAGGTTGTATAGTAACTTCAAAACCCGACAAAAGTTAGATTGTAAAACCGAAACCTCTCTATGAGCATTTCGTGCATACTGGCACTAAGCTTGACTATTTTGAGCTTGCACAGAAACCTTCACAGACACAAAACTCTGCTCTACAACCTAAGTATCATGCATAAATTCCACTTGATTATCCTGCTGCACACAAACCCAAGGTTGTAAAAAACTATGGGAAAACAAACAAAAGAGGACCCAGACAATGGGTACCTAAGGATAAGATCATTATGTTGCAGACATTCTTAGCAGCTCAGTTGAGACACCAATCATGGTACCTGAACAATGGATGCTTGTGACACATGACGAGAAGAAGGCATATATTCATAAATTTGGAACTTAAGCCTGGAGGCTTCATTGGTTTTGGAGGAAACCAGAAAGAAAAGATCATTGGCTCTGGAACTATTGGTAATGGTAAGCTTCCTTCTATTACTAATGTTCTTTTGGTCGATGGTTTGATGTATAACTTATTGTCTATTAGCCAGCTTAGTGACAATGGTTATGACATCATTTTTAATCAAAAGTCCTGTAAGGCCGCCAGTCAGAAAGATGGCACAATCCTTTTTAACAGAAAGAGGAAAAACAACATTTATAAGATCAGACTTTCTGATCTTAAGAAGCAAAACACAAAATGCTTAATTTCTGTTAATGAGGAGCAATGGGTATGTCATAAATGTTTGGGCCATGTTAGCATGAGGAGGATTTATCAGATAATTAAGCTTGGATTAGTCAGAGGCTTATCCAACCTGAAGCTCACTTCAGACGCTCTTTGTGAAGCATGTCAGAAAGGTAAGTTTTCTAAGACTTCTTTCAAAGCAAAAAATGTTGTTTCTACCTCCAGACTGTTAGAGCTTCTGCACATTGATATGTTTGGACCAGTGAAAACCACCTATATTAGTGGTAAGAAGTATGGATTGGTCATTGTTGATGACTATAGGCGTTGGACATGGGTAAAGTTCTTGAAACATAAGGATGAGTCACATTCTCTGTTCTCTACCTTTTGCTCACAAGTGCAAATAGAGATGGATTGCAAAATAGTCAAAGTCAGAAGTGATCATGGTGGCGAATTTTAGAAAAAGCACTTTGAGAATCTTTTTTATTCTTATAGCATTTCCCATGATTTATCCTGTCCTAGAACTCCACAGCAGAATGAGCTTACAGAAAGGAAGAATAGGACTTTGCAAGAGATGGCTCGCACCATGATTCAAGAAACTGGCATGGCTAAGTATTTTTGGGCAGAAGAAGTTAACACATCTTGTTATATTCAGAACATGATTTCTATTAGACTTATTTTGGGTAAGACTCCTTATGAATTATGGAATAATAGAAAACCCAACATTTAGTATTTCCATCCTTTTGGCCGTGTTTGTTTTCTGTTGAACACTAAAGACACTACTAGAAAATTCCTTAACAATGACGGAATTTAGAGAGGGAATTGATCCTTCTCTGTTAGAGATGGATTTAAAGACGGAATTTTCAAGATAGAGACCAACTTTAAATTTGGTTAAATAGTGACAATATTTAGAGACGTAAAATTCCGTCTCCGAATACTTCCGTCTCCAATTGGGAAATTTGTAAATTATATCAATAAGAAAATGTTTGGAGACGGAATTCAAAGAAGGATTATTTCCGTGTTAAATAATTCCGTCTCAATGGTCGTCACCCATATATCAATTAAAAAAATTAAAAAACAAATTTTTTTATTGAGACAGAAAATATCCGTCTTTGAATAATTCCGTGACCAATTTCCATCTCCCAATAAATTATTAAAAAAATAAAAATGAAAATTCAGTTTCCTAGGTCAATTTTCAATTCCCCCCATTAATTTCAAATAGTCCGCTTAAGCTACAATTTATTATAATTATTTTAATATAATTTTTTAATCTTTATAAAAAAATAAAGGAAAGACTTACAATACGTTTTCTCTTCCCTAACTCAATACCCTAACCCAATACCCTTTCTCTTCCAAAAACACTTATGTTTTCTTCTTTCACTGCGCCGTACTTCCGTTTCTACTCGTTTCCTCTCCCATCACTGGAAATCAATTCTTTCATCTTCAATTAAAGGTATTCTTCATCTACAATTTCTATTTCTTCTTAACTTTTGACTTCAACTACTTGGTTTAAGGTTTGTTGTTGTTGGGTTTTTTTGTTTGGGGTGGAATTAGAAGTTTTGTATGTAGAAATTATGTTTATGTTTCGACATAGAAACTTAGAGTGGCTCACAATCCCTATGTTAGAGATACTTTTTTCTTCATCTACAATTTTTTCTTGTTGGGTTTTTTCTTATAATTTTCCATTTTAGAGATACTTTATAATTTATAATATGGTTAAATAGAGATCAATACATAATTTCTCTTTAAGCTAATGCTTGAATAAAATGACAGAAAAATTGATTGAAATAACTTGCTGGATCTGTGGAACCTTTGGACTACATTTTAGATTAATCTCTTGTCTCTTGTCAATAAACAGAAAGGTGAGTTATAACTTAATTTCTTGTTATTTCTAATACATGGATCTTTCTTTTTCCATACATGGCTCTGTTTTTTATTTTATACTTTGATCTCTGTTTGTTATTTTATTCAAAATACAAATTAAAACTAATAGTTATTATTGGTTTGAGTTTTGAAACTTAGAGGATTGATAGTAAAAATATGGACTTTATATATTGTTATACTACCTAAGTTGTGTGAAATAAAAATCATAATTTTATTAAAAAGTATATGCATGGAAGAATTATATGCTTCAAATCTCTACGAATTATACATTGTTATGTAGCACAAGGAAGAATCTTTAACACTATTTTAGGAGCTAACATTTGTAACATTGTTGACATTCTGTGGACCATAATTTCAATATATCGTATACACTTTGCCATTATAACAACTTTTTAGGTTTATATTTGAGGTCAAAAACCACAATGAATGAAAAGAAACATGTATTTCAACATCGTGTGTTATTATCGTGTTATGAGTGCAATTACTTTACAAGAAATGTGGTTCTGGTACTTAGACTTGTTGTCATCTATGTTGTTCTCTTTTTGACAAGGGATTCCTCTAGATTCTCGAGATAATTTAAGAGCCTAAATCTTGATTACATGAATTGGATAGTAGAGCCGGTGATAAGGGCGTGCAAGGTGGAAGTTGAAAAAAAAGCGATATAAAGAAAATAACTGAACATAATAACATAAATTGAAGAGACTAGGGAATTAAGGAGAGAAGAATAGAAATTGAAAAGTGAAACTCCAGTGATACAGAAATCCAATACTTATTTAAGCTTGACTTTGTTGTTTGTGTGTTTCATCTCTACATGCAAGTAATTTAAATGAATGACATTTAAATGATGGATAAAATGGTGTATCTCTAACTACTCTATTAGTTCTCTGCAATCACATTTTAGGAATTCAGAGATTTTAGTTTTCATGTTTGGCTTCACTTTCTTACCTTGTATTAGCCCTACATTTGTTTCAATATTAAGGGTTGTGTTAGATAGAAAATAGGTACATGAATTTTCTGCACTTGTTAGTAGTATAATAAAAATGTAGAAAGATTTTTATTGTGACGAAATTATTTTTCAAGCAATGAATAAAATATATATATTAAGACCAGTTGAAGCATTTTGAACTATGTTTATTTCTGTTGTCTTTTGTCCTGTTTGTTCAAATTATATTAACATTTTTACCGTAAATAGTTAATCATAGTTAACTAGTTATTTTTTAACCTAAAAGTAGTTATTGGAAGGGTAATATTGAAAAAAAAATTTAACAAAAATTGCCAGAATAGTATATATATGATTGGTAGAGGTAGAGGGAAAGGTAGAGGAAGAGGCACATGTTTGCCACCCCAACCACCTATCACATCAACCACATCTCAGAACGTGGAAACTAGGTCCATGCGAGTTCTAACTTCACCTTTACCAAGTGCTCACCTATCTACTCCATCCGTTCACACCAAAACTAGGCCTGCAAAAGTTTTATCTCCACCTTTACAAAATAATAACACATCTACCTCAACCCTTCCAACCTAAACTAGACATACACCAGTACATGTTTCTTGCACTTCTACACCAACCCCTCATGACCAAATTAGGCTTACACCAACTTTGTCTCATCAATTACATACTACCCATACATCTACCATGTCTTCTCACACTCAAACTAGGCCTACACCAATCTTATCTCAACATTTAAGGAGTGACCCCACATCTACACCTTCTACTCATTCCAAAAGTAGGTCTAAACTTGTCATATCTCCCTTACATACTTCCCGCACATCTACCCCATCTCCTCACACTCAAACTAGTCCTAACCTAGTCTCATCAAAACCTTTACCGACTGCTCCCTCATATACTACGTCTCATTCTCAAACAAGGGATACACCAGACCCATCTCAACCTTTACATACTACCCACACATCTACCCCATCACCTCATTTACAAACTGGATATACATCATCCCCGTCACCTCATTCTCAAACGGAAGCTTCTAGAGATATGTCACAAGACCCTTCCATCAACTCCGAAGCAAATCCACCCACTCAAACATCAATTAGGACACCACAAAACATCAAGTGGGGGTCAAGGGATATAGATGGACGAATTAGGATTAAATCAGCACCTGGGAATAAGTAATTATTTTTCATAATTTAAATTCTTATTAAATATATATGTTATTTTTGATGTTGTTTTAATTTTTTTTTGTTCTAGCTTTCATCCTGAATGGAAAACAAGGAGTGTCATAACAAAAATCTTTAAGACAAACTTTCAAGGAGCTTGGAAATCTTGGAGTAGTGTGGATGAAAATACCTTAAAGTTTTGGTTTAATGACTTCACGGTATATTAGTTTTTGTTCCAAATCTTAACATTCATGCATTCAAATGCTTGCATTTTGTCCTATTTAATGTGGTTCACTTTCATTTAGTTATGTCAATTGTTTTGGCACTGTTATGTCAATTTAGTTATGGTTTATAACTTAGGTAGCATTTATTTAGAACATTATATACAAACATTCAATCTTTGTTATGTCACTGTTGTATGGTTTATATATTTGGTTTATATCTGTACAATCTTTGTTTTGACACTGTTGTATGGTTTATATCTTTGTTTTGATTGAATGTATGCTACCTTAGTTATATAAATGTGGTTCACTTACTTTTTCTTAAAATTATGTTCCTATTTGCAGGGAAGATTCAAGTGGCTTGAACATGATGAAAAGAACATTAAAAAGAGTTTTTCTAGTAGGGGATCTATAGCGTTGAAAAATGCTTTGTACAAAGTGCGCAGTGGTAAGGATGATGGTAGTTGGATTGGACCAAACAATTTAAAAGAATTGAAAGATGAATGGGAGAAGGAGAAATGGCAAGAGATTTCTATGATTAATAAGAAAAATAGACAATCTCAAGAAGGACATAATGTGCATAGTGGAGGGTCTATTTCTGCTAGAGAACATGCAAAGAGAATGGTTAGTAACTATATGTATTTTCATAATTTTACAGATTTGACAAATTTAATATTCTAATAGTTTAATATTTTCTTTTTTAGAGACTAGAATTGAATAGGGAACCTTCATGTTATGAGCTTTACGAGCGGCTTCATAGGCCAAAAGGGAAACCAAATGAATGGTTCAATGAAAAACACGCAAAAGTTGCTGTAAGTATATTGTTTTATTTTTCTAAGGTAGCATACACTTAGTTATGTCAATTGTTTTGACATTGTTTTGAGGAGTAAACCACATTTGGTTATATCAAATGTGACAGAATAAGTATTAGACACTTGATTTTTACTTGCCACTAACACAATACTAGAGACATAAAACAACAATTCTATTTAAGATTTAGAGATCTTTATGTTTAGTAATGTAGTATCCACAAGAATCTGTAGCACACAATTGCTTGAGCACACTTTCCATGAAAAAGCTCCTTGGATTGTGGATATGTAGTGTTTATTTCCATTAATAACATAATTAAATATATAACTTTTTGGTTTATTCTGGATATGTAGTGTTTATCTCCATTAATGACATAACTAATTATGGGGTGAGATTTATTATTAATTTTCTGCATTACAGTCTCACAGATGATAAATAGAGAGAGATAAATGTTATAAGATATGTTATTATGAAACACTTAAAAACAAATTGTTTTTCCAGTAACAAGCAGAAACAAACCTGCACTACATTGAATGTTTTTGGAGTTCTAAAAGCCTTAAGCTCTACAGGTTCAACTAGTAGTACCACCATGGTTAATGTAGTAACTATTAACACATGTTTTATGATTTTCATTCACAAACTTACTAGATAGCTTAGAAAGTAATAAATTAGTTAATTTTGATTGCTTGGATTTGTACCTTCACTGTTTCATTTATTTATATTTTGGATTTATCACACTACTTGAGTTCTATTTAGTGTTTTTGTATTTTGATTTTTAATTTTATTTCAGGAATTATATCAAGTGCAAAAAGGTGAGGCACAACTTCATAGTGGTGAGGGAAGTAGCCATGAGTCTACATTAGACTTAGATAATAACATATACATGGAAGTGGTTGGCGGTATAAACAAGAAGGGGCGCATATTTGGATTAGGATCTCAAGCCGCCACCATCAAATCATTTGCAAAAAATATAATTTCTAATGATGCAACATCATCGGAAGAGGTTGCTGCATTGAAAGATCAAGTTCAAGCATTAACCAATCAACTTCAACAAAAGACTCTTGAACAAGAAAGTATAAAACAAAAGGTGAATCGATGGGAGCGCATGTTTCAAAAACTAATGCATGACAAAAATATGAAAAGTTTATTTCTTGAAGAAGATGGTGATGATATTGGTAATGAATAAGATAATGATATTGATAATGAAGGAGAGGAAAATATTGGCATGGAAGAAGATTATTTTGACATAGAGGGAGAGGAAGGTATTGGAAATAATGGAGAGAATGACAACCATTACATGGATTAGATTTATTTTATGTAAGACATACTATTTCAATTTTGAAGTTATGCGTACATTTTTAATATGACTAATTACTTAACTATTGCTATATTTTGGGATGTATTGCAAAGATCATTCTACTATCACTTTATCTTGCAATGTTGCAAGTATCTTTTTGATATCACTATATTTTGAAATGTTATTATGAGAATCATTTTATTATCAATATATTTTGATCATGAATGTTACAAATTTAAATTTAGTCTATTATAATATTAAAATTATGTCCAGGTTGTGTATTATAAAATGATGAATACTATAAAATAGTATAAAAAAATTATATTAAATTTAGAGACGGAAATATCTATATTAGACACCAAAATAGTCAACATAGTTAATTATGGAGAGACGGAATTATGACTATCAGAGACCAAACTTCTGAGACGCAATAATTTCATGCAGACACGGAATAGACAGTGACGGAAATGGAATGTTTATATCTAATTAGGAGAGACGGAAGTTCTTTTTTGATGATGGACAAATTCCGTCTCTGAATATAGACGGAAATAAAAAATCCGTCTTTGACGCGTTTGTGACCAACATTTTAAAGAGGGGTTCTTTTCCGTCTCCGAGTTCGTCTCCAAATCAGGTGGAGATGGAATTTAAGCATTTTAGACACAAATTTCTTCTGTCTCTGATATTAGTTTTTTTAGTAGTGAGAGAATCTTAGCAAGTTTGATTCTAAAGCACATAAGTGTTTGTTGTTAGGATATTCTGAATGCTCAAAAGGCTACAGAATCTATAACACTGAAACACAAATGATTGAGGAATCAATTTATGTTAGATTGAATGATAAGCTTGACCCTGAAAAGTTAAAGCTAGTTGATAAACTTGCAGATTTAAAGATCACCTTCTCAAAATCCAAGGATAAATATTCTGAAGATAAAGACTGAGAAGGTAAGGATAAGGATGCTGAAGCAAAAAAACTCAGAAACGACTCAACTAGAAGCTATCGTTGGTCCATCTCATCAAAAGAAGAGTAAACCAAGAACTTATCATTCAGAAGAATTGATTCTGGGAGATAAAGACGCACCAGTTAGAACTCGATCTTCGTTCAAACCTTCTGAAAAAACTCTTATGGGTTTGGTATCCTTGATAGAGCCAACATCTATTGATGAAGCTCTTTTGGATAATGAATGGATTCTGGCTATGCAAGAGGAATTGAATCAATTTACCATAAATGACGTTTGGTATCTTGTTTAGAAACCAAAAGGTGTTCATGTCATCAGAACCAGATGGGTATTCAGAAACAAGCTCAATGAGAAAGGTGAAGTTATCAGAAACAAAGCTCGACTGATAGGACAAGGTTATAGTCAGCAACATGGGATAGACTATACAGAAACCTTTGCACCAGTTGCAAGGTTATAATCATAACATCATTCTGTATCAGATGGATATTAAGCGTGCATTCTTGAATGGGTACATTTCTGAAGAAGTGTGTGTGCACCAACCCCTGGCTTTGAGAGTTCTGAAAACCCAGATTTTGTTTTCAAACTTAAAAAGTCATTATATGGTCTGAAACAGGCTCCTAGAGCTTGGTATGAAAGACTAAGTAACTTCCTTTTGGAAAATAATTTTACTAGAGGGAAAGTGGACACAATACTCTTTTGCAAAAACTTTAAGAATGATATTCTGGATGTGCAAATATATGTTAATGATATTATATTTGGTTCTGATAATGCTTTGTTGTGCAAGGATTTTGCTAAGTTAATGCAGGCAAAATTTGAAATGAGTTTGATGGGAGAACACAATTTCTTTATGGGGATTCAAATTGACCAATGTTCAGAAGGAACGTACATCCACCAAAGCAAGTATACAAGAGAACTTTTGAAGAAATTTAACTTGTCAGAATGTAAGCAAGAAAAAACTCCAATGCATCATACATGCATTCTGGAAAAGGAAGAGGTAAGTGGTAAGGTAGATTAGAAGCTATTCAGAGGTATGATATGTTCTCTCCTTTATCTAACTACTTCTAGACCTGATATTTTATTCAGTGTTTATTTGTGTGCTCGCTTCCAATCAGACCCTAGGGAGACTCACTTAACTGGTGTTAAGAGAATCTTTAGGTATTTGAAAGGTACTACTAATCTTGTTTTTTTAATAGAAAATTAAGTGAATACAAGTTAGTAGGTTATTGTGATGCTAATTACGCTGGAGACAGAATAGAAAGGAAAAGTACTTCTGGAAGTTGTCAATTTCTGGGAGATTATTTGATCTTATGGTCCAGCAAGAGACAATTAACAATTGCACTTTCAACAACTGAAACTGAGTATATCATAACTTTTGGATACAACACTCAGATACTCTGGATGAAAAGTCAGCTGGAAGATTATCAGATCTTTGAGAGTAACATTCCTATTTTCTGTGATAATACTTCTGCTATTTATTTACCCAATAATCCTATCTTGCATTCTAGGGCTAAACATTACTTTTTACGTGACTATGTTCAAAATGGTATTTTCCATTTAAAATTTGTTGATATAGACCACCAGTGGGCTGATATCTTTACAAAACCCCTTGCTGAGGATAGATTCATTTTCATTCTGAAAAATTTGTTTATGAACTCTTGTAAAAAATGAAAAGATGTTATCAGAATGTTAAGCTTAAAGAATTCTTAATTAAGATTCTGAAGATTTATTGTTGTTTGTATGATTCTGAAACATGAGCTTTCTGAAGTGAAGAAGTTTCATGAATAAAAAGGTGTTGATCAGAAGCAATCCTATCTATTTGTCTTCTTGACTCTAAATAATTACAACATTTAATGGTTGTCTTTTTGTTTGATAACGTGTGGTCTTTAGTGGTGACAATTGTCCCATTTCCCAAACATGCGTAATAATGATGTGACACATTGGGTTTAACATTTCTTGGAACTAGGTTAAATCTTTACGCATTCCCCATATGTTTGAGCATTTATTATTGTAATTATTGCTAAAATGTTTATATTGACCCACTTCACTCACATTTCGCACTACACTCACATTATTCCCACACTTTCTCTCTCTTTCAAACCTGAAACCCTTCCCCGCAACTATTCATCTTACTCAATCTTCAACCTTCTAGAATGGCTGAAAATCAACAACAACAACCCGATGCTAATGAAGAACTTCCAATCATCACCTTTAACACTCTAGTAGAAGAACTGATGGTCCTATGTGAAACCATTGTTGATTTCAAAAACCTAAAGAAAAATGGTCTTGATATTACTGGAACTTTGGAATTCCAAGGTTGGAATACTTTCTTTGAAAGATTTAAGGGTCCACTTTACCCAGTTCTTGTCAAACAGTTTTAGATTCATGCTGCTCCTGAAAAGGAAAAGATGACTTCCTACATCTTTGGAAGAAAACTAGTAATTACAGAGAAGACTATTGCTGATTTGATTTATCATAATGGAAATGGAAAAAGGGTTTTCTACATCAAATTTGATGCTAAGAGAGAAGCAAAGGTAGCATCAGCAATCTCCAAGGAAGGAAAGGGTCCCAGTGCTAAGGATTTGATCGATACCTTAAGGGTAAGGTTCAAAATTATCCTGGGTTGCATCTATCACCGACCTGGCACCAACTCGACTAATTACATCAACACCTCCCAAAAGTTTATGTTATTCTTTTTTAAGAAAGATGTCAAGCTAGCGCTTCCAACAATATTGTTTAGACTTCTCAAAGATTCAGTGGTTCCTATGATAAAGAACATTATAATGAAGAGATCTATTAGGATGCATGCTGAGAAGACTGGGAATAATACTTTTATCAACCTAATCCCACACCTTGTTGGAAATGTTGTTTGGGTCGTTACGAAAGGCGATTTGAAGGAGGTTAGCGAAGAGGTTGTCAAGTACAAAGTTTGTACTCGTAATGAAAGTCTTATGATTGCAAAAGCCCTAAAGTTACATCGTAATCCATTATGTGTTCCTGCTCCTGAGATTGTGGAAGAAGCAAAGGGTATAGAGGAAGCTTATGCGCTTTCACATATTGTCATGGAGGATGTTTCTTCTCAACTAGACAAGGGAAAACAAGTTATCTCTGAAGATCCACAACAAGCTGAAGACAATGTGTCAATGATCCGCTGTCGCACACGGATAAAAACAAGTGATTTTAAGAAAATAGTTAGCGTAACGACAATTCGACTATCGTTCTCAAGGATTCTTGTACTATTATTAACTAACAATTGGAAAAATGGGGGGGGGGGGATAAAACATAAAAATAGTGCAAATAAGTGATTATTAATTAATCTAAAATGGCTAATCCTACTAATTCGGAATCCGACTTATCATCGGATATTATAACACCAATCCCTAAGCAGCTTCGATACTATTCGATTATGAGATCAATTAGACAAACGCTTATCAAAATCAAATGAATTATGTTCCTGTTTACCGAATTAAGCAAACGGTTAAGAATATGATGAGTTAACGAATTAAGCAAACGATAACACACAATTAAACTTAGGAACATGCATACAATCAAATTTAATCAATTATATCCTATGAACATCAATCGAATTAAACAAACAATTGCAATCAAATTAAGCAAATGACTTCATAGAAAAGGATTGAAAGGAATCGAATTAAAAGTGGTATTAGAATAACCTCAAAGCGATGGAACCCGTAAGCAGCAGGATTTGCCTTCGGGAATTAGTTCTCCATTCAAATCGTACAAAACAAAAGAAAAATCGTGAAAAGAAGGTAAAGAATGGTAATGATGAACAGTGTGCAGCTGCTAGGTATAGTAAAGCATCACAAATTCCGGTTCTAACCTAACTGGATCGAAAAACATAAAAAACCCAGCCCAAAACTAAATATTCCTTAAGGCAGAATTTGGGTCCTGACTTCAACGAATTATTTGACCCTCTTTCACTCTGAATAAGCTATTTCCTTCAACATAAAACTTGTAGCTCTTTGTATTAGCTTTCTAAAGCCTATTAGAACGCGTAAATACGATTCTCTTAGCTTTAGTTATGACCCAAACAGTGGACATATATCAAATAACCGCTAAAACAGCAAGTTCCTCACAGGATAAAATCAACTCAACTCTCAAGTGTTTAGGTTAAATGTTTACACTCAAAGCAAGACATGAAAGTTAGTACTACCATAAACTTGAAAAGACTATAACATCTATAATTTAAATACACGCACACACAGATCAAAAGGACTTTTATTCGGTTGTAACTTGACCAAGGTAAGGGTGAGATAAATCCTTAAGGGGCACTAGGCTAAAAATCAAAGGGTTAAAAGAAAATTGAAAGGATTGCGGGAGCTGAACTATAAGATACGCCGACTGCTTTCAAACAACAACCTCACAACTTATTTCTTTTCTCTTTTTCCTTTTATTCTTCTTTTTTTTTCCCGGAAGGACTATACAATGAAATCCAACTCTATTTTTTTTCTATTTTTTTTTCTATTTTTTTTTCTAGTTTTTATTCTTTTTCTTTTTCTATTTTTTTTCCTTTTCTGCCAACATTTGAAACATCACAGTAACATCACAAAAATGAAGTTTAACCCCACACAACTCCATACAAGACTCTTTCAACCCTTGATTAGGGTGATAATTTTGTTTTTCACTTTTCGGCTTGTAATGAGTTAATCATAAAAAATGATAAATAGGCTCAAAGGGGTTTTCAAACAAAGGGATGATATTGATCAAAGTTATTTTTTTGGCTAAGTGGCTAAAATTAAAACAAAAATAAGTTGCCTTGATCATATAGTGTGCACAAGTAAATAAAAAGAATTAACAAGAGTTAATTCAAGTTCTAGAGACTAATAGAAATGAGTGAATCACACACACAAGAAATAAAGAGATGGATTTTTATATGTTATCTATATAAGGCTCAAAACTCACAAGGGTTAATGATCTACAACTAATGATGTATAGTTCAGACTTTAGTCTTACTTATCATACTAAGAATGCACAACGATTTTTTCACATCACATCACAAAGTTCTATTCAAGAAAACTATGAACAAAACTCATACTTGTAACTCAAAAACCAAAGAAAAACATGCAATTTTTTTTAACAAAACCAAAACAGAGAAAATTTAAAACAAAACAAAGAAAACAAAATAAAGAAATAGTTCCCTCTACCACACTTAAAACATGCATTGTCCTCAATGAAAGGACATAACTATTAATTAAGAGTGAGAGAAAGGAAAGAACACACCGGAGTAGTCAAGGTGGATAGGTGATCGCATAAGCAGCCTTTCCCAAAGAGAGATCTTCTACAGGCTCTTCTTCCAATGTGAGGATATCATAAAGTAACTTTGGGTAGCATCCATCGACCTTGAAATTTTTATTAGTGCCTCCGCCTTTTATTCCAGGATCAAAGAAGAATCTTCGATAAGTAAAAGTGTCAAATGGGCATGTGAATGTGATCTCTTTTTTCACAACATAAAGAATCAAAGGATTAATGGGCTGCCTCACTAATTTACTTCCATCTTCAATCGAGGTCCATCCAATTCCCTTCTTATGTTTCTTCAAAACCTGCAAAAGCTTATTTTCTTTATCGAAATCAAGATTAGAAGAAATTATAACAGGTAGTTTTTCATTCCTCTATAAATAGGCATATTTTAGATTGTCCGAAAGTGGTTTAAGCTCTAAGGAATGAGGTTGTTCAATGGAAGGCATGGTCGGCGCATCCGAGATATCAAGAGCTTCAGCTGCATAAATGATATCATGAAAAGCATCATCCTGCAAGGCAACATTAATCTCAGCATAAACAGAGCAAATGATAGTGTCGGTACATGAATCGCAAGAGTAAGTATCATCAAAAACTGCTAATGATGGAAAATCAGACAACAATTCAGAATAAGTATCATAAACTAAATCAGAAAGCAACTCTTTTGGATTCACTACTATTTGGGTAGGTAGTCGGTTTGATTCTTGAGCTTGCTGCATGACATTCACTAAAGTGGCAAGCTGTCCAATCTGTGTATGCAAAACTTGAATACTAGAATATGTTCATTGCTGAAACTGGAGATCATTTACAGTCATTTACTTGACAAGGTCCTCTAGTGAAGGTCTGGAAGGTGTAGAGCACACAATTTGGAATTTCTTCAAATGCTTATTCGGATCCTCACCTGCAAGACCATTAAACATTGGCAACAAGTGTATTAAACTAGGTTTCAATACAAAAGGTACAATAACAGTAGGATATTCAATACATAAATCATTATAATTCACATCAGGAGCAGCAAGCTCTCTTAATATTCTTTGTTCAGCCATGTTATCAAAAGGGAGAAAAAAAAGTTAACAAAGAATGAGAAAACACAAAACCAATTCAGCAATTCAAAAAATGCAGCAATAACAATTTCCCTATTGAGAAAAAGAGTGGAAAAATAGGAAAGCGGTTAAAGTAAAATCTAAAAATTATAAAAATATAACTAAAAATCAAATTAAATCAGAATAAGCCTCTACAAAAATTTTTGGAGTTTTTTGAAAATATAAAAATAGAAAATAAATCAAATAAAATAGGAAAATAAGGAATTTACGATTTGCAGGGTCAAAATTGTTTAGAATCTTATTCTAAAAGAGTACTGTTCATCGATTTTTTTTTTATTTTCTGGAAAAAATTTGGAGCAAATCGAAACAGTACCTTCCAAATTTACCTGATCGGCAGGAATACTTACCACTGTACTGCAACCCTGAAAATTAACAAGCAAAAACAAAAACAAAAAACAAAAAAAATCTAACAAAACTCTAAACTAGAATTCTAAAATTGGCTAAATTCAACAAGAATCCCCGGCAACAGCGCCAATTTGATCTGCTATCGCGCACAGATCAAAATGAGTAGTTTGAAAACGATAGTTTAGCAACAAGTATTCCCGCCTGACACACGGGTGACACGGGTTCGATCCCCGGCAACAGCACCAATTTGAACTGCTGTCGCGCACGGATAAAAAACGAGTGATTTTAAGAAAATAGTTAGCGGTAACGATAATTCGAGTATCGTTCTCAAGGATTCTTGTACTATTATTAACCAACAATTGGAACAATTGGGGGGGGGGGTTTAAGTTTCGAATAAAACAGAAAAATAGTGTAAATAAGTGATTATCAATTAAACTAAAATGACTAATCCTACTGATTCGGATTCCGACTTATCATCGACTATTATAACACCAATCCCTAAGCGGCTTCGATCCTATTCGATTATGAGATCAATTAGACAAACGCTTATCAAAATCAAATGAATTATATTCCTGTTTACCGAATTAAGCAAACGGATAAGAATATGACGAGTTAACGAATTAAGTAAATGATAACATGCAATTAAATTTAGGAACATGCATACAATCAAATTTAATCAATTCTATCCTATGAACAACAATCGAATTAAGCAAATAATTGCAATCAAATTAAGCAAATGACTTCATAGAAAAGGATTGAAAGGAATCGAATTTAAATTGGTATTAGAATAACCTCAAAGCGATGGAACCCGTAAGCAGCAGGATTTGCCTTCGGGAATTAGTTCTCCATTCATATCGTACAAAACAAAAGAAAAATCGTGAAAAGAAGTTAAAGAATGGTAATGATGAACAGTGTTCGGATGCTAGGTATAGGAAAGCATCATAAATTTCTATTCTAACCCAACTGGGTCGAAAAACATAAAAAACCCGGCCCAAAACTAAATATTCCTTAAGGAAGAATTTGGGTCCTGACTTCAACGAATTATTTGACCCTCTTTCAGTCCAAATTAGCTATTTCCTTCAAAATAAAACCTGTAGCTCTTTGTCTCAGCTTTCCAACGCCTATTAGAACGCATAAATCCAATTTATGTAGCTCTAGTTATGATCCAAACAGTGGATAGATATCAAATAACCGCTAAAACTGAAAATAAGTTGCGAAAATAGATTAAAGGCAAACAAAGACTTAATTCTAAAAAAATAATAAAATAGTAAAATAAAAAAACAAACTAAGGAAATACCTAAGTACAAACATAATTGAATGTGCATTAAAATGCAATGATCAGTCAGAACAACAAATTGTTGTTTTCTGAAAATCAACATGCTGCTGAAACTTCTTCTAGGGCGATTCCTGAAATTCTGAGGACTCTTGCTGAGATGAAAGAAGATAGTGCTATGGTCAAACAACACTTGGATAAGAAGGACTTTATGTTTGAGCTGATTCTCTCCAGGCTCCTGCCTCCTCCGCCACAGAACTCAAACCCTTAGTTTTCAAAATTTGTTTATGCATTTTTGTGTTTTTTGTTGTTTTTGTTCTGTTTGTTTTATACTGTTGTGTCTTAGGGAAATTATCAATGAAATTATGTTTCTTTTCTTTATTTTTTGTATATGTCTTTTTGATCGATGACAAAGGGGGAGAAACATATTGATTTTGATATATCTATGTTCGTGAATCAGAACCCAAACATTTTTTTTAATGTTCTCCTAATAACTACTTTGAAGATATTTTTTGTTGTTTTTCAGGGAAAATTAAGAAAATCCGAACCTCTTGAAAGGTTTCAGATCAGAACTTAAGTTACTGGTTTCTGTTGAAATAGTTTACTCTCTGAGTCTGAAGGATTAACTTCACCTTTTGAGAAAACCCTACAACTAGACATAACCAGGCATTAAGTTTTATGGTTTTTAACCAGGTTATGAAGCTCTTTCAAAAAGAGTTTAAATCAAGCTAAGATTTCGAACCAAGCTTCGTAAGTAAAGTTCATCAGAGTGTTGAATTTGACAACCAGTTTTCTGGATAAGTTCAAGCAACTTCTGAAGACAAACCAGATTCTGATAGAAGATCATTCAGGTTCTGCAAAAAGGTTGATCAGGAAATGTTCTTTCTTTCTGATTTTATATTTTTGGGATTTTACATCCCAATGGGAGCTTTGTGCTTCTTTCTGATGTGTCTTTTTGTGATTACCCTGTATAAATTGTTCATCAAAATACATAGTTTTGTCATCATAAAAAAGGGGGAGATTGTTAGAACAAGATTTGGTTCTGCATCTATACCTTTGAGTTTTGATGATAATAATGTAGTATTTGTGTGATAACAATTTTGGTACCCTAACGGTTTGTTATTGTGTAGCTTTAACAACCAGTTATGATTCTGAGTATATAACGTGCAACGTTATCAGTTTTTGAACTTTGTGTTATGAAATTTGCTTCTGCGCTGATTCACTCCTTTCATTAGAAGCCAATGAATTTGAAGATAAGATCAAGAGGATACGTGATCAAATAGTACATGGTACAAAACGAAAAATATTCCTTCCACTAACCTGAAATTGTGGGTGAAGGATTATTTTATTCTTCACACCTATCACTAATTCGTTAGTGGACAACTGCATTTTTGCGTATTCCTGATTTTCTCTCTAACAATTCCTTTTTCATGCTATATAAAGAGGACTTGGAGACTAGAAAAAAAAGAGAAGAGGACAACTTTACAAGAATGTTTCTACTTGAAAAGCTCTTAACTTTGTGCTTTCTTTTCTTTAAGTGTTTGTATTTCATTTGTTTAAAATTTGCTTGTGTAGAAGCAACTTGTAACACAAAATTCTTATTCAAACTTGTTGTTTGTATTTCCTTAAGGAACGAGTAGGGTTAGAATCCTTGAGAAGACTTTGATAATTTGTCATTGTGGTTTGTTAGTCACCAGTTGTTGCTCGTGCATTTGTAATCAGTTGATTATAATGGATTAAGTCCTTGTGTATAAGGAGAAATAACATTGGTAGGTGGACTGAATTAACTTTGATTTTCAAGTGAACCAGGATAAAATTCCTCATGTTTTTCTCTTTTCAATCTTTTAATTGTGTTGAGTTTTTTAGTTGGTCATAAAAGCTTTTGTTTTTAAATCCCAATTCAAACCCTCATTTCTTGTGTTTTTGCACCTTCATATCTAACTCAAGAGATTAACATCTAGAGGGGTTTGAACCAAGGTGTCCCCATAGATCATTTCCTTTTTATCCTTGTGGCTAAGGGACTTAGCGGCCTAGTTTCAAGGGATGTTGAGCTTAGTCTTTACTTCGAGTTTAGAGTGGGAACATCTGATTTATTGATCACTCATCTTCAATATGCATATGACATCGTCTTATTGGATGATGCTATTGTTTAGAACTTGTGGATCATTAAGGTAAACCTAAGGGGTTTGAGTTGGCTTCGAGTCTCTAGGTTAGTTTCTTCAAGAGAAGTCTTGTTGGAGCTAATGTAAATCCTGTCTTTTTGGCCTCTATGGGTGATTTTCCCTACTGTAGGATTACACCCTCATGGTTAAGTACCAAGGTTTGCCTGTGGGGGATACCCCGAGGCTAGAGTCTACCTGACTGAAACCCTTTAGTCAATTTGTTGGCTTAGAGATTTCATTCATAAAAGCATAGATATGTTAGTTTAAGAGGTCGAATGGTCCTTCTTAATTTAGTGCTTAGTATCATCCATGTCTTATTTTTGTCTTTTATCAAGATGCTTGTGAAAGTTTGGAAGAAATTAGTTAAGATTCAAAGAAGGTTCCTCTAGAGAGGTGTGAATGATGGTTTTAAGATCTTTTGTGCATTTAGGAAAATGCATGCAAACCTAACAGCAAAGGAAGGCTAGAATTAGGGATCTCTCTTTGATAAACCTAACCCTCTTGGCTAAATAGAGATTGGTTACTGACACTTCAGGTCTTTGGTACGAGGTTTTTGTAGATAGAGATAATTCCTCTATTGTTTCCTTTTTTTGAGGAGGAAGAAATCCAAGATTTTGATTTACTTCACCTTGGTGGAAAAATGTGTCTCTTATTGGGTGTAATGAGGTTGACCCGTCTGATTGGTCTGTGATGGTATTCTTAGGATTGTGGTTTCAGGCTTCCAAAATTATTTTTGGGAGAATTTGTAGGTAGGACCTTTATCTCTTAAAGAAAGTTCCAGGGTCATTATTTAATCTCTACTCCACAAGATGGTTGGGTGGAAGAGATTGGTAAGATGGAGAATATGAATCTTGTTTGGGATCTTATTTGGAGAAAACCCCCTTTCCTACTCGAGTTACTTATGGTTGAAGAAATTCTTTCTGTAATTCATAGTTCTACTCTCTCTAGGGACTGAGATAACTGAAAATGGAATCATTCAGGAGACATTATTTTCTCTGTTGCCTCTACTTATCAGATTTTATTGGGCCTTCTTCCCCCTAATTTGTATCAACTGAGCTCTTCTAAGGTGGTGGTCTTCTCTTGCCAGCTTCTGCAAGATTGACTTCATTCTAGAGAAAATCTATTCAAATGGGAAGGGTGATTATTGATTCTAATGGGTATTTTTGTACCTCTTGTGCATGTACGGTTGAGTCGGTCTCTCATCTGTTTGTCACTTATGAGTTAATGTTGTATAAGTTCTTTCATTGGTTATGTTGGAAGGTGGTTATTCCTAGTGACCATAGGCTCTTCTTTGAATATTTTCTCTTCCTAGGTGGTATGGCTAAGTCTACGGATAATTTTGCTATGATTTGACATGATGTTGTCTGGTCTATTTCGAGGGTTCATAACAATGGTATCTTTAAACGTGTCTCAAAAACTATGAAGGAAATGGATAAGTTTTTTTTTTGTTCTGAAAATTGTGGTTTCTAAGAGGTGGACTCATGTACTTTCTCTGTCTGACTTTAGAACCATATCATCTCTCTAAACCAATAGTGAATTGTGAGTTTGTCCTAATTCAGAGGTTGGTGGTGATTTGTGGTTTTTGGTTTTTGGTTCTCTTTTGTTGTTGTTTGATATGTTGATAGTGGGCCTGGTAGTCTGAGATCTAGTCTGATTTCTATGGTGAGCCTTTTACATGCTCGAGTGTTCTATTTGTGTGATTCTTCTAAGTTTCAATTGCTTTATTGTTTATGCTTTTTCGACTTTTTAACTTTTGGTTGGTGTATTTTTTGTATCTTTCATTGAGGTGGCCTATTTAGTACTTCTTGTGCTACCAATTAGTAGCCTTGTGTTTGTGATATTCACCTTATTATTAATATATTATTTTGTTATTATTATTTTTTGGAAATATTATATATAATATTATCTAGACAATATATTGATCGTAAGACAATTATTATATCAAAAATAAAAAATAAAATTTATTTTTAAACAATATTTAATTATGGTCTTTTAAAATTGATCGAGACTAGAGAGCTTGCATAGACATTTCTTCAGACAATCATCTGTATAAATATGTCCATCAGTTTGCATACTTTACAATTAAAAAGAAAAGCTTTATCACATTTCTTTGATTAAAAAAAAAGTACCAAAATGAATATTTACCTTTTCAAATTATTTTATGCAGTAATGTTACTGTTATTACTTACCTCGGGATCACTAAAAAAAAAAGGTTATCCGCCACGGCCAGAAAACCGCGGTTATATGAAAAATAACCGCGGTTGAAAGCTTTGGCCACGAATAAGTGACTGTGGGATATGCAGCCGTGACCTAAATTATAAGCCACGGTTTTCGTGTTTGGGCCACGTTTTATATACATCAGTGGCTTGAATAGGTCACGATTTAGGTATCTAGGTTAAGGTCACGGTTTATCATGCGCCGCGGTTCTTAACAGTGGCCGAATCTAGCCACGGTTCTCATTTAATGTATAGGGTTTTAATTTATGGCCACTAATTAAAACCGCGACTATATTTTGCTCATGGTTTTACACCATTTAAGTAGGCCACAATTTCTTTTTGTGCCGCATAGTTGTAACCATGTTGTTCTTCATAACATGTTATAAAGAACCATTTTAGATCAATATAACACTACAAGTTTAAAAATACTTTCTATAATTTATATTCTTTTAATAATAACATTTAAAAATACTTTCTATCTACACCACACAAAATTTAAAACATCAATGCTAATTTCATTTATATTGCCAAAATAGCAAATCTTACAAACATATCAAAATAAAAACGTAATGTCAATTATATAATAAGAACCACTAAAATAGATGCTACGACAACAAAGCAACACAAAAACATATTTAAGATAAAAACATTTTCTAATCTTCCTCTCTCGCATCTTCATCAGTGCATGGACTTTAAAAGTTTGTCTGCTTTGGGGTACTAGAAGCATTTGTAACCTATTGAAAATAAAATAAAATAAATTACAAACTCAATTTAATAAATGTTTTCATAATATTCAAAATATAAACTTGAAAAATAAAATATAATATACATGTCTTGCAGCTTGTTACCATTGTCGAATTTAAAATCAGGTGCAAGATATTCCACATTAACAATCCAGTTAAGCTTTCTTGGTAGTTCATACTCAAAATACTAGAGGAACATATAATCTCAGGTAATAAGCCTTGTAAGCACCTGAACCTTCTTTAAACAGAATTGACAAGCCACTTTGAATGAGAAAAGTTCGCAACTGAGACAATTATCAAAAAGTCTTAACTTCAATTGAGAAAGTCTTGAACTTTTGATCGTTAAGATACTAACCTGAAATGCCTCACTCTCTACACAAATTATCACACCAAAACTCAAATTATTGCACCAGGTTAAGTTAGAAGTAAGAAAGGTTTGAACCACAACACAAACAAGTAAAAGGCACTTCAGCTTTATCTCGGCATAAGAAAAATGCTTACTCTAGCAATACAAGATCACGAAGTTCATAGTCCCCAATTTTAGTCACACCGGTGGTTACTTCCGAACTCTCTACAACATCATCTGCAAACACACGGATCTAAAGAGAGAATATTTGTTGTCATTTCTGCACTAAATGTAAGTAGAAATTCAGAAGTCTTCAAGCAAGTCAATCAAAGGACTATAAAACTCACATGCTCCTTTGTGGTATCGGATATTAAGATCAGAACGTGCTGCTCCACCTTTACAACCATGCCAGTCGCACCCTCTTGAGCACCAGAAATAACTTTAACATGGTTTTCAGGTTCAATATATTTCGAAGACCTTTGTAAGCCTGAAACACATAAAGGGCTTAAATAATCTATATATTATGAACTAGTGTATCACAAAATATACAGCTAAAGTTACTATATATGATTTCAGTTCATAAACATAAGATAGTATATTCAGAGGACAAAAATTGTATAGCCTAGTATCAAAAACTCTAATATAGATGAGAACTACCAGTGCAACAAGATATCCCTTGATCTATCATAGTTTAGGGTGATGACATGAAAAAACTACAATCCAAAACCAATTTCCAACATTTTGAAATAACATCACAGTGATTACCAAAATTTCTTTCCTAAACCAGAAGGGACATTATTTCAAAAAAGATTCATTCCTAAAACAGGCATCAGACAAAATCAAAAGCTTGCAACAAATTGGAATCACGTTTTCAATACGTTTTCAATACAGCAGTAAAGAGATTTTCAAAAACAAAAAGGACCACACAAAAAATGATACAAAACCAACATCAATTCATTGTACCAGAAACAAAAACCTCAAAATCATTGTGAAACCAAACATCATCACACATCCAAACAACATCAGAATACACCACAACCATCACAAAGAATAATACACCAAAGTTCATCTCCCCATCATACACCAATCAATAAACCAAAAAAATGCAACGATACATAATTTGAGGAAGCTCAGAATCTCAATAGTGAGTTTCTTCATTGCATCCATACCAGAGAGCCAGACATTCAATCAAATCAAACCAATCATCCGTCAAATCCATCCAATCGCCCAACCGCAGAAGAAAAAGAAGAATACATCAGAGAACTCATAACATACACACACGTAGGAGCAAGGAAGGATATTACCGGACTTCGCCGTCCCGTCGCCGTGAAGCACCATCGGAGTGTCTCCGATAGGTAACCCTAAATCTCCTTTTTTTACTCATTTGCTTTCGTTTTCCCATGTATGTGTTTGAATCGCTATGCATTTCTGAAACCTCATTTGCTGTGTTGCTTGTTTCCATCGATTGTTCTTAATTTCACCGTTAGGGTTTAGTTTGGGGAAGAGGGTTTCATTTTGGTTTCTGGAACGAAAGTGGTATGAGCTTTTGAAGTTGGAGACGGAGGAAGAAGGTCGTGTAGGCGAGGATTGATGGTGACCGTGACAAGCCGTGAGAGAGAGAAAAGGGTTTGAGACGTGGAGTTTTTGACGCGAGAGGGAGTGAGAGGATCAGAGAGAGAGAGAGATGAGTGGCATGAGGTTTTTTTGACTTATGGGATCTTTTTCTTTTTTTAATCTAAAAAAAATAGAAAAGAAAATAATTAACGAGAAGGAAACTAAAAAACGAGAGGGAAATTCTGGCGGGGTATATTTGTTTGGGCTTGGGCCACAGTTTGAAGTGGAATTATAATTCCGCGTTTTTCTTTGTGGCTTAAAATATCTACAGTTTGCTGACCGTGGCTTAAATATAAGTGTGATTTTGTAACCGTGGCAATTGAAGAAAAGGCTACAGTTTCACACTCTGGATTCAATGTTTCTAAACATATGTCTACGATTTAAAAACCCTGGTCAAAGCTTGTATGTGGCCACAGTTTTTGAGTTGTGGAAAAATTTAGCGTGGCCGTAGGCCAAAAATATTGTAGTGGATCCACTCTCGAGTTCAAAAATACAACAGCTAAAAGTGCAAAATCAAAGTGCATAGAGAAGAAGAAACACACACTCCTCAAGTTCAAACAAACCATCCTTGTTGACAACTACATGCTGTCTACATGGAGGGACAGCGAGGAGGATGAAGATTGCTGTAAATGGAAAGGAATTGATCGCAACAATGAAACTGGTCATGTGAAGAAACTTCATCTAAAGGGTGATGAAACACAATACTTGATATGCATTTTTATTAGGTTATAAAAAGGATATTACGAATTCTTGGGATTTATGATAAAACAATAGTAACTACTTCAAAATATACATAATAATATGGAATTCTTAGGTATATACTATAATATTCAATGTATAATTTTCAAATAACTAAAACAAGAACAGTTTATTACTCGGCTCCAAAAGAGAGAATTAGAGAATTCATTCAATCAAAACTCGTCCAATTACAACAATAATATGCATCTAGAAGGCTTTGATTTCAATTATGTATATTTTAACAATATAATTGTAGAAACAAATTTCATCAAATCAAACTATTTGTAGATATAAATTTTCGCATTTGTTTTCATTTTTATGTGACCAAAGCCTATCAACAACAAACTTGGTCACTTTGATAAATTTAGATTTATCAAAGAATCGAATAAAGGTACAACTTCTTGATTGTTGGAAATCTATAACCACATTATCATTTCTTGATTTGAAAAGCAACAACATTTCGGGTAAGCAATACTACAAAACGTGCAAATAATAACGGTAGATTTATAACGGATTCATATACACCGTTGTAATAGGTTAAAATTTTCACGCCCAATGAGTAGTTGAATTTATAAATAGTAATTTAATGACGGTTGTCTTAAAACACCGTAGTAATAAATGATGTGTAGCAAGCTTCGATTCCTAGCAACTATATATTTTTTTTTCATTTTTTAGAGTACATTAAGTGTGTGTCACTTAAGTCCATTATTTAAAAAATAAATTGTAAATGATTTTACAACGGTGAAGTAAACCAACTGTTGTTAGAGGACTTACGATTCCACTACGGTTGGGTTGTCCAACCGTGCCTAAAGGGTTTACTGATAAATTAAAACAAAACATATTATGTATTTCTTTCATAAGACGTCCTAGGCGAACAAGCGAGCCAGAGACGACAGCGGTGGCGTAATCTTTACCCTCTTCGTATCCATTCAGTTAGAGCTCAAATTTTCACCCTCTTCATTCATTTGATTCTTCAGTTTCGAAGTACGTTACTCTTCAACATCTTCATTCCTTTTTTCTTGGTTTATGTTGTATATGCTAAAATATTTACCCTCTTTGTTCATTTGATTATTCAGCTTCGAAGTACGATACTCTTCAACATCTTCATTCCTTACGTGCACAAGATTCTTCAGCTTCAAAGTACGGTATTCTTCAACATCTTCATTCCTTTTTTTCTTTGTTTATGTTGTATATGCTCAAGTCAGTATGAGAGTACATGTTTCATATGCTTTAAATTTAGATTTGCATATGCATCTGCTTAAGTTTTTGGATTAGATTTTGGTGTGTCATTCACATTATTATACGTGTATAAATTTCATAAGTTGTTATGGATCGTAGTTGGATGAAAGCCGATAGATTAGGTCTGGTTTATAAGAAAGGAGTTCTTGAATTCCTTGAATACGCTGAGAAACATCTTCCCGACAATAATGGTATCTTTTATTTTCCTTGTGTTGTTTGCACGAATATAAAAAAGGGTACAAAGAAAAAAATATTCCACCACCTTTGTTGTGATGATATATGTCAAAATTATATAATATGGACGTGGCATGGTGAGGTGGATAAAGAGGAAAGTCGGGTGTCACAAAGTCAAAGAGTGGATGAAGATGAATATATGGAAGATCAACTAGAGGATATGTTCCGTGATATTGCAGGATCTTCTTTTAAGAATGCTCATATTTATGATACTTTATGTAGTGATAAAGACACCTCTTTATATAAGGGATGCACAGATTTTACACAATTGTCGGCGGTGTTAAAGTTGTTTAATCTGAAGGCAAAAAACGGATGGCCGGATAAAAGTTTCACGAAATTACTTGAATTGCTAAAGCAAATGTTACTAGAAGATAAAAAATTATCGGATCGTTGCTATGAGGCCAGGAAGATATTGTGTCCAATGGGTCTGGAGTATATCAAAATACATGCTTGCCCTAATGATTTCATATTATTCCGAAAAGAGTATAAAGACTTGTATCAATGTCCATAATATGGTGTGTCGCGTTACAAACTGAAGGCTAACAATGGTGATGAAAATGACTATGACAATGTTAGTAGGAAGCATCCACCTGCTAAAGTGTTATGGTATTTGCCAATAATTTCACGATTTAAGAGACTTTTTGCTAAGTCGAATGAGGCAAAGAATCTTAGATGACATGTATATGAAATGACTCGTGATGGAAACATTCTCCATGTAGCCGATTCTTTGCAATGGAAGAAAATTGATTCGTTGTTTCCGAATTTTGGAGTTGAGCTAAGAAACCTTAGGCTTGGGCTTGCCACCGATGGAATTAACCCCTTTGGTAATCTGAGCACTAATTATACTTTGTGGCATGTTCTTCTCACTATTTACAACATATCTCCTTGGTTGTGCATGAAGCGCAAGTATATACTGTTAAGTATGATGATTTCTGGACCACGACAACCTGGTAACGACATAAATGTTTATCTAAGTCCATTAATTGATGATTTACGAATCTTGAGGGATGAAAGCATTGAAGTTGATGATGCATATTCTGGAGAAAAGTTTAATATGCATGCAATGTTATTTTGCACAATCAACGACTTTCCTGCTTACGGTAACTTGGATGGATATAGTGTCAAAGGTCATAGAACATGTCCTATATGTGAAGATCATACTTGTTATCACCAATTTGAGTTAGGAAAAAAGACCATTTACCTTGGGCATCAAAAATTTCTAAAACTCGGTCATCCTTATCGTATATTGCGGAAGGATTTTAATGGAGAGCAAGAGTTTTATGAGGCTCATGAACCTTTAATAGGGGATAAAGTTTATCAATGGCAGGAACACATTAATGTTGTCTTTGGGAAGAGAGAAAAAGAAAAGGGACAGTTGCAAAAAATATATGGAAAAAGAGGTCTATCTTATTTGATCTTCCATATTGGTCAAGTCTTGATGTTACACATTGTCTTGATATGATGCATGTGGAGAAAAATGTGTGTGATAGTTTTATTGGCACACTTCTAAATATTCCAGGCAAGACTAAAGATAGTAAGACTTCCCGTCTTGATATGGAGAAGATGTGTATACGAAAACAGTTGGCTCCAATAGAGAAAGGAAAAAGAACTTATCTGCCTCCAACATGTCACACTCTATCTAAAAAGGAAAATAAAATTTTCTGCGAGTGTTTGCAAGGTATTAAAGTTCCGCAAGGTTACTCATCAAACATCAAGAAACTTGTATCAATGAAAGATCTCAAGTTAATTAGTTTAAAATCTCATGATTGTCATGTATTGATGCAACAACTTCTACCAGTGGCTATCCGTGGGATCCTACCAAAAAATGTGAGAGGAATTATAACGAGATTGTGCTTATTCTTCAATGCCATATGTAATAAAGTTCTTAATTTCAAAAAATTAGATGAATTAGAAGACGGGGCTGCCATAATCTTGAGTCAATTGGAGATGTATTTTCCTCCATCATTTTTTGACATTATGGTTCACTTACTTGTTCATCTAGTCAGAGAAATCAGAATTTGCAGTCCAGTTTATTTAAGGTGGATGTATCCAATAGAGTGATATATGAAGATCTTTAAAGGATATACGAAGAATAATCACCGACCGGAAGCTTCGATTGTTGAAAGGTACATCACAAAAGAAGCTGTTGAGTTTTGTACAAACTATTTGTCGAATGTAGATTTTATAGGAATTTCAAAGTCTCGTTATGCTGACACAGACAGAAGAGGTATTCAAGGTCTAAATGTTAAGTAAATGGCTCGAGATGTAGTTATTCAAGCAAATTTCTATATATTGAATAATATATATGAAGTTCAACCTTTCAAAGATACTCACAAAAGACTTTTGAGGAAAAAATACCCCCGAATGAGTGACAAGTTGTTGTTGATAGAGCATAACAAGAGATTCATAGATTGGTTTAATAAAAGTGTATCTAATGATCATAGTGCATCCGAGATACTTAAATGGTTGTCGTACGAGCCAAAATTTTGTGTCATTACTTGGACTGCATACACCATTTGGTCATTATACCTTTTATACAAAATCAAAAGATGATCGTAGTACAATTCAAAATAGTTGGGTTATGGTTGAAGCCGAATCGATGTATTTCTCTAGTTCGAAAGATAAGAATCTTGTATTGGCAACTACCGCGTTTTATGGTGTCACTGATGAGATTTGGGAGATTGATTATGTTATTTTCAAAGTGGCTTTATTTAAATACAACTGGGTTCCCAATAATAGTAATGGTGTACACATTGATGACTTAGGATTCACCCGGGTCGACCTTGGCAAGACATCTTTTATGACCGAACCATTCATCATGGCTTCTCAAGCAAAACAAGTATTTTATGTTACCAACCCATCGAACATATCGGGAAAATGGTCAATCATTCTCTAAGGAAAACACATTCCTCTTAGTGATGAAAGTCTTGATATTCCGTCCACACCTTCTTACATAACACAAGTTCCTACCTCATATGATGAAGTTGATGGAGATGCCGTGCATGCTATTCGAATCGATCATGAAGAAGGCATATGGGAAATTAACAAGTACGTAATTTACACTACTACGGAAAACTCATTTAACAACGGTTGGGAAAAATATATAATCACGCGAGCACAGACATTGTTATGTAGAGTGTCGTTGTATATATGATACTTATAATCACGACCCAGTAACTGTTGTAATAAACTGGAAAACGTGCGCCCTATCACAACGGGTTTTCCAAAATACCGTTGTTGTATTCTAGAAAGCGCGCGCCATATCACAACGGTTAGTTAACCTAACCATTGTGATAGAAACCGTTGTCAAAACTTCCTCTGTTTTAAATATGCAATTCTTTGCTTTTCAAATTCTTCACATTTTTTATCCTTTAACTATTATAACCACATCAGAGAATTTACAACAACCTGTATTTTTGTTAACCATGCATAAAGGTCATAAAAACAGCTAACATTATGCATCAAAAGGCAAAATTAATATTTACATCAAACACAATATGTTTAAGTCAAAAGTAATATTCACATCATCAATACATAAAATAAGTCATTAGCACATCTCAATAAATCAATCAGCAGGACCCTTAAGCACATTGTGGATATACGCCCAACGTCTACGAAGATCTACAAAGTCCTCAACGGGGAATGGGGTTTCGTCGTTAAACATTTACATAAGAAAGTGCAAAAAATTGAATATCATACATGATAATAATTCAATAGTCAACTTATATATTAATACATGTAAACATTTTATGACATATATACCTTATCTCATGAATCAATAATGTCGGCAAGGACAATGTTTAACATGTGTTTCATGACATAATACCCACACTTGTAAGTCCCGGGTTGTCTCCTTGTCTGCAAATTTAAGCAATAATTACATGAATATAAATGAAAGAAACAGGTAATCGGGCCATTTACTTTAGGAAAGATCCATGAGGGCTTTTTTCTAACATTGTTCATCATATTCACTTGCTCCACAACACTGTATATTGAAAATGAATTAAACATATTACATGATAAACTAATTACAATGTCAAAGAAAATGAATTAAACATACACTTACGAATTAATAATGTTTTTCATTTTATTTTTGAGTGGATCATTCAAGGAACACATTACAGTTACCGTATTCGTCTTAAATGATATGATGATCAATTGCCAATGACCACTGAATAAATACGAGCATATATATTATTAGTATTTGCTAAAACAAAACTAAATATAGAATACATAAACATCAGTTACAAAAATACTTACGAACAGAGAAATGGTGCTAAGTAACATTCTTTTCCTCCCTCATTTAACCGTTTTTTCAAGTACTCTCAAATGTCTTTTGGTTGATTAAACGCCTATCAAATAAAAAGCGGATCCAAGATTCCATAAATACTCGATTTATTTAACTCTATACAAACACGGTGAATGTACCTAAATGGTTAAAGAAAATGAATAAATTAAGGGAGGAAATACAAAAAAGGATAATGTTCTATAACGACATGTATACTTACATGCACCAAACTTGCAATATCCCTACGTTCAGCCACTTATATCCACCGAGAAAATCCCTTACATCATCAGGACTGTAATAGAATAACTCCAAACATGGACAATGTTCTAGTGAGAGATGTTGCGTATCATTTATCACCACAACATTCAAGTATAGCATGGTGATTTCATTTGTGTTAGGTTCTATTATCTCATTCTGGTTTTCTGGAGGGGGAGGGGTTGAATAACTACTTCCTTTTATAGAAGCACGACGTACAACACTTCTACTTGGAGTTTGATCATCATCATCACCATCAACATAACCGTGATCTTAATTTGTACGTTGTTCGAGGTTTTCACTTAATCTCTACATCATAATATTCAATTAGAACATAAAACAAAAATAAGCACAATATATATTATACATTTTTGATAAAACACTGACATCTCAAGTAAAGCACATACCGAATATAACTCTTGAAACCTTTCCATATCTTTCTCCTTTTTTTACCTCTCCTCTTCTAACATCCTCCTTTGTTCTCCTAATTGCTTCTCAACATTCTCAATCTTTTGTCTTTGTGCATTAAATTTTGGGCTTTCAGTACTTTTTCTTTGAGACCCAAAGAATGATCTCAAGCCGACACCTTCTCCAACACCACGAACACGCCCACCATGCTCATCTGTTCCGATAGTTTCTACTAATATGTCATGTCGTGCTTCTGGAACAAATGTGCCTTCACGGGCCGCCTCAACCAACTTATCCTACACAACATGAGCAACTTACATATATTGTTACCAACACATTTAAATAACAAATAACATAAGCACAACAAATCATACTTACAATTTTCTCAGCAACTACTCTTGACCCCTCAGAGGTGTACTCTCCATTTGGCCTTAATCGAGCCCTCTTCCATTTCTCATGTCTTGACGGTGGAGATGGGATGCGATCATCTCCTGTTTCTTATTGTTTTTCAATCATGATTCTTTTCTCAATTTCCTGTAACCCCCACGAGACAATCTATGGGGGTACATGTTCTTTGCCTTGTTTTGTATTCCTACTTCGCTTTTAACCTACTATTAACATAGTGAAAAATATATATGATTAGTATCTATAACTCATTAGCATAACATTATCGGTTACATAAGACTAGTACTAACCTTGAATTCCTTAGAACGGCGTAGTTGTTGAGATTCCCCCCATCCCCCCATCCCCTTGTTTAATAATTCGGTTAGGATATTTTCTTCTATTTGAATTTCAATAATTTAATGCGTATTTATAAAAATTGAGCAAAACCAGATTCGAACTCACGTACATCATAACAAGAGCCTTAGTTTCTATCCAACAGTCTATACACATTTTATGTTAATATATTGTCTTCACTTGTATTTATACATTAAATTATAATATTTTTTTTATTAAAACTTAAATTTCAATCTTATAAGGAACAAATTGAGAAACTCAAAAGCAAAATTAGGTTTTCATATCGTCTTCGGCGGCGTTGCATTTCTTCCTCACTTAAAACAATTTCTGCCCTAGCCTTTTTCATCTTCATCCTCCCTTTCATTATTGTACTCGTTTATCTCATCATTCTCACTAATTCTTTCATTCATTCATATCGGATTTTAAAAGGTATGTTACAATTTATCATGATTTATGAAGTGATTGAGACTCATCCATTTTTGTTTCTTATTGATTTTAACGAGGTTATCCATTTTCGTTTCTTATTGATTATGAAGTGATTCAGACTCATCCATTTTTGTTTCTTATTGATTTTAACGAGTTTATCCATTTTTGACTTATTTCATTCTCTTTTCTTCTGTCTTTTCCAATTTCCAAACTCCATATCAACCATGACATAACATTTTACTATTACACTTGTTAAGTATTTATGTTTTGTTATCATCTACCTTTATGTACTTAATTTATTCAGTCATTTTCATGCTTACTGTGGTGCCATAGATTTGGTGAGTTGGTAGCTGCTTTTCTTAGTTGTTGATTTAAAGGTGTACTAGTGAAAGGACATTACGTTGGTTAGAGTGGAAATGGACTCGGTGCCATAGATTTGAATCATCGTGTCATAGGTTTGTGTTGGGCTTGACAGAAAGGAATTGCTCGAGAATGTATCATATAGTATGAGTTGATTCTTGTTGAGGCTACTGTTATGGAAGACAAGCTGCAGAAAGGGGTAGGTTTTATCATTACTTATGGTCTATATATATTGATGCTTTCCTATAATTTTATCACCTTCAAGTTTTTTTCCTTCTTAGGTGCTGCAATGCATTGATAAACTTGCTCAAATCAATCTAAAGATCTGGGGTTTGACAGGGGATAAGATGGAAAATAGCTATATATGACATATAGATGACATAACATCTGTCTGTGATGATTACAATGTTACATTATTGTTTCTTGAATTTAATAAGTTCCATTATGTATTTAAACACTGAAATTCTAGCCTATGTAGACAGCAGATGTCCTAACACATGTCAAAACATTGAGCTACATAATCTTTTAAACTCAGAGGCACAATAGAAGACTGATACCTTGAATATCAGAACTGCACAATCACAGATGTCACGACATTTGATCCAACATATTTATCATGAACCCTAACAGAAAACGTAAATCTGCAGAATGATAAAGAACACAAAAATTGTTAACCCAGTTCGGTGCAACTCACCTACATCTGGGGGATACCGATCCAGGAAGAAGACTTCACTATCAATAGAACTGTCACAAAGCTAAACTCTCCCGTTTACAACTTTATACCTAACATCTACCCAATGAAAATCTTTACCAAAGCTAAACTCAAACGTTTAGAACTCTGATATGAGATACCCCACTCACTTCCTTTAATCACCACCTGTGATATCTCTGTCTTCTGCCAATTCAGAATCTCTGTCATGCTTTCTTGACCAACAAGTCATCTTGGACTTGCTTCAAAGCTTCGTCCAAGACCAATACACGGACCATTGCCTAAATGCTTCTGGTTCTGTCCCTGTACCTATGTCTTCCACTCTGCATCCCATATTACAGAGTGGAGACTTACAACTCCTAAGAGAGCTGACGACTCTCAAACCCTAAACCCTTATTCAACACAAGAGAACTAGGTTACAAAGTTACAAGTGATACAAAAGGTACATTAGATTTCAAAACGCTAGATCTAAGTCTTCTTATATAGTCTTCTGCTATCTTCGGTTTTCTATCTTTGATCCTATGATTCCTTGATCCGCTCCTTAATTCTTGCAACAAATTATAACCTGCTAACTTAGTAAGTCAGTCAGGATGTCGAGTCACCATGCTGGGACATCTCCTTCGACATCTTTTTCTTCTGCAGATTCTTCAATTATATCATTAGAATATTTTAGCAAAATTTAGTCAAACAATAAGTGCTTTCAATCTCCCTCTTTTGACAAATTTTGGCTAAAACATTTTCTTCTGCATTCTGCAATCAGCAAGACTCCTACATCAAGACTCATCTTGAGAATTGATTGGAGCTAAGGTCTGAGAGAGTCTCCCCCCTTTACATATTCCCCCTCCTTTCAAGGGAGGTCTTGAGAACCAGAAGACTCCTCCAGAAAAGAGACAACAGTTATAGGCTTCATAACACTAAGAGCAAAGATTGCGTAACTCAGGTCACAAGACACAACCTGTAACACCCTTTTCTACCCCACAATTATCGCAGCGGAATAAACATAAAATCATAGTAAAATACGAATCACCTCAAAGGATGCACATTTCTCAATAAATTCAAATCAACAAAATTGCTCCGTAAACAACGGGTTTTCCTCAAAATAACTCAAAATTCCTTCAAAGGGCAGAAGAACCACCATAACCACAAAAATCCCACAAAAGGGTTTTTAAAACAAAACCATAGTCCTCAAATAAAAACAAAATACAGCCAAATAAAACTCAACATGGTTCGACTCAACGACCCAACCCGATGTTACACTATCAGAGCAAGACCCTCAACATCGACCAAAAGCAAATAAACTTCAAAAGTTCCTCGAAGCATCCACGACTAGTCCTTATCACCTGCACGTTACCCACGTGGAGGCAACCTTCAAACAGGCAGGGTGAGTAATCACAATTCATTATAACCAATATAAAAATAAGATATGCATAAAATGGCATCATAATCATAAAAAACATCATCAGAATCATCAACAGGGTCAACAATCACAACATCATAAAATCATATCAATAATGCCACATAAATGCAATGCACAACAGGACTCATGCATGTGGTACCAATCGTCACAATCGGTGGACACTTAGACCATCACCCTCCAAAGATCCCCATCATTAGGATCGATTCTACACAAGAACCGGAGCAACGTCATACACCACTTCACATCCACACAATGGGATGGAAGCCATAATAGACCAGAGTCTAACATCATCATCATTGGACCGAAGTCCTAACATCATCACCAGAATATGCTATAAATGCATGATACACAACATCAATAATCGTCATCATCAAAATATCATTATGTGTATCATCATTCATCAAAACCTCATGTTAATCATGTCATCATATATTCATCAAAACATCATAAATCATCATCTCATAGTCATCAATAACATCATAATAAACCATCAGAAAAATCACAGCGTCAAGCATCAAAACATCACAGCATCACAAAACAAATTTCGCGAACTGCAGGAGTTCGCTACTGAGTTCGCTGTGCGAACACATTCGTTGGGACGTTCGCTTTGCGAGCTCCAGCAAATCCCCCAAATCCCACACAAAAACCAGAGAGTTCCCAGTATTCACCACCAAAATCATCGCGCATTCGCTGCGCTGCTCGCTTTGCGAGCCTAGGCGAATGTTCGCCTTGCGAAGGAATGGTTCGCTTTGCGAACCTGCGATTTCTGCAATTGCTGCTACGCACCAGTAGCATCCCAGCCCCAAAAACCTTTACGATTCCAACCTCAATTCACCCTAAACACTCCCAAAACAGTCCTGAAACATCAAGGTAATCAAAGGCATAAAACCTACGACTATTAGGTCGGTTAATTTCACTATTCTAACTCGAAATACCTAAACCTTCACAAATTCTCAAGATTCCCATAAACCCCATAAATCCCTTTCTCATACAAGATCTCACATATCATCAAAGAAGGGTTTGCCTCGAAAGCTTATTTTTACCCGAATCAATTCAACCTTTAACAATCCATCATCGATCCTCAGAAATACCTGTAAATCGTCAATAACTCATAAACCCTTAAAAAACCCCAAAAAACCTCAAAATCCTCTTTAAACACATCACTTCCTATATTGAAAATAATGAAAGGCAATACTCCTCATACCTTAGATTGTCGATTCAGAGCTTTCTCCACCGATTCTTCGGAAACCTTCTCAAATCCTTGCCTTTTCCTTCTTTCCTCAGAGCTCTGCACTTTCTCCTTATTTTCACGTTCCAACCAAAATGGGCTTTCCCTAATTTACCCTCACTAATCCTCCTCAAAAGTCCATCTTACCCTTAATTCCTCTAATATTATTTAAATTAATAATAATACTAATATATTCATATTATATACTATTATTTAATTAAAATAACCAAAATTTCACCAAAATACCGACATCGACACAAACCACCAAAATTCACCGAAAATTCACAAATATTATATTTAAATAAATTAAATAAATATTCTAATAAATTTGGGGTTTTACACAACCTGCTTCACAACTCATATCACAAGACACAAGGAAAATAAGATTGTTAAGATGTCAGAACATCTTAACCTACATTCTTGCAAAGCAACTGCAGGAATGTACCCAATCCCAGACAGCATCAGAAACCCATTCTCCCCCTTTTTAGCCAAAACTTGGCAAAAGTGACCAAGACAGCTTTTGACTGTTTCTTCTTTTAAGAACGCCGACCAAATAACCCATTACATACACACATGTTTTATAATACTGTCCTGACATCATGTCAGACAATATCATCACTTTGCATGCACTCCACTTTAGACAAGATAAGACTTCTCATATCAGCATTTCAAACAGAGACTATTTCACAAGATAATGACTTTAATCTGCAGAGAAAAATAAATTCTCCCAGACTGATCAATGATCCCCTAAGCATCCATCAGGAATCACATATTCTTAATTGCCAAGTCTCCCCCAACTTGCAACAATACAAATGTCAAGACATCCTTCTTGACATCTCATCACAACTTGCTTGACGCATAATGCAAACTGGAACTCCACTGCACCCCCACAGTAAAACATCTTAGATCAAGGAGCAACCCCATATCTAAGGTAACCAGTGCTCCTCCACAGAACACCTAGCTGATGAATGGAAAACATAAGACGCATCTTCATGTCTTCAAGAGTGCACCCTCAGTTCAAGCCACCTGCTGAACACAATCATCAACTCTCTTATTGCTTCTTCTCACAAGAACCAATAATCACTCACACATGATCACCATCATGCTACCCGTGAGGAAATAACAGGATAACCATCCTACCATAACAAGCTCTTGGCTTAAGATCAAAGTCCCATTGATACCCCTCTTCCTGCAACCATCTACACACCACACGAACTCCTCTTGAATTCTCATGTATAGACCTCCAGCTGCTTGAGGCACAAACCAATTGAATTAGAATGCTTCACATTCCTCAAAGAGATGCACAAGGCCCCTTAGTTTGTTATAACGATGTCAGATATCATATGCATGCTCCAGAACTTCACAGCTGCCAAACTGATCCACTACTAGCATGACTTGCAGCCAGTTGCAGTATCCCCTTTGCAAGATTTTCCACTAACCTTACCAAAGCCAGCAACTGAGATAGACACCCCATAATCCAAGACAGTCATTCCTTATCATTCTCCCGTATGATAACCTGGAATACTTTTGATCTTCTAGTGAATATCCACTTCTGAACGCATCAGAATCCAGACCTTCATGCAATCAACATATGATCCACTCCAGTCTTCCCAAAACTCTTACATCAGACTTCCAAGACAGTTTTTCTACTTCATCATTCTCCCGTATGACAAGATAGATACTTCTCAAATACGATACAAGTAACCATTCCTTACAGAACTTAAAATCCTTCACCAAGGATAACCAACCCAAAAATGTTCTAACATCAGTTAGGACATCTTCCACACATCATGGACACCACACGTCATGGTTCTTGATATGCTCCACCACTGGACTTACTATCAGCATAGTAATCCAAACTGAAGATCTTCACACAACACTGCGCCACCAGCTTGAACAAAGAAAGCTTCAGAAACCCGGAGAGAAATAAACTCTCATCCACCAAAAGAAGGTATACTTCCATCCTCAGCCCATAACTTCTGCCACAAGCTCCAAGAGAACCAGAACCTCCTTACGTTCTCAACTAACTACTCTTCTGCACAAGAGCAATCAGTTTCAAGCATCCTGCTTGAATGCACACTATGAAACCAACCAAATGCCACCTTTTGATTGATCTCACTCTTCTTCAGAATTCCCACAAGATACACTAATCCACTAATGAAAACAGATCTTCAAGTCACATGAACTACTTGCACCATAGCAAGACATCTTGTATTCACCAAGCCTCTTAGACATGTAACATCTTCCCATCCACAGCTCCCGCAAACTGCATGAGATAGACCTTTTTGAAGGATCCAAAACATCCATTCTCCTGTAGATCACCTTATCTTAAGCTGATGTGCCACATCACCAGCTGAGACTTCTGATGTTAAGCTAGATGTCAGAACATTCTGATACGACATCTAACTGCTGAATTCAGCTCCTCCTTCCGCCACTTAGAAGAACCTCCCCCCTTTGCAGAACAAGAGTTACATGCTCTCATAGACTTGATTCAACACCAAGTTTGAGTAGACAACCTCCATCCTTCTTTAAAACTCCAAAGACATCACACCTGCGACGTCCGAGTCTTTAGAAAATAAGTAGTCCAAGACTACACCATAGCCAAACCAAAGAATGCCACTTTCCTTAGTAAAGCATATTGTAGAAAGTCATAGATAACTGCCACTTAACTTTGACTTCCAAGAAGAGCAAGATCCATGTTCCAAAGCACCTAGATCAAAAATAAACTGATCCAAGATGTAACCATCAAGATTATGATGTCTTCATCTTCATCTTCAACAGCATCAAAGTCCAGACCAGTTTCTTGCCAGGAAACTCTCCAGAGAACACATGCTTCTGTCACACCCGACTGAAGCCCATTCTTAGGTCACCACCTAAGACTAAAACAGATGCTAAAGCGTATGCAGTACCCCTCCCATGATTCTGCATAAATTCTGATGATGAGATGTTCCAACATCTTGTTGAACATCAACAATCTTGACTTTTAAGGATAATCAATTAAATACTTGTGGAGTCCACAAATAGCAATTGATCTTAAATCCTTGTACAATAACCCTTCTTCACTGTTGTAGCTAAGCTCCACCAGATCACTTCGTGAACACTTATCAAGTATTCAATATTTTGCAAGTATCTTCTTTGACAAACACTGTTGAGATACCAAGGCTGCCACCCTTGACTCAAGTAACTAAGACTTCCTCTGAACAAATCTTATTTACCTCAACATTTCTGAATGCTCCAATCAGATTCGATCCACTCTTAGGGTCAAGAGAGATGAATCCTTCCTTGCTGTTTTTGGATGGTGAAAATAAGTCACCTCCACTTTCTTCAGATTATGTTTCAAAGAAACACCTCCTAGTCAGAAGAATAACTAGAAGACTCCAGATGCACGACTGAGACGCCTTTATGAGTGGGCTTGAGAGAATTCTCAAGTATCTTTGATAATCTAGCCAATCAATAATTTATCAAACTCCCAGAGCAAGAACTTGATAAACTTAAACTCAACTCCTCTCCTCTTCAACTGACTTCAACTGCACCAAGAAACCAAGCTTCCAAGTACCAAGTCACCATACCAAATATCTACCAACAACTCCCTTCATTCTTTGGAATAAGAGAATACAGATATCTACACATATAGAGGCCGATGATTGAGATCTTCCACCAACTGTCTTCAGTAACAACTCCAGAATCCCATAATTCTAGAGCTCTTCCATCAGAAGCACATGCAGGGGAACCACCAAGGAACAGATCTTGCTTGCCCTAATAAGATGTCAGAACATCTTATAAGACACCCCAACAAGAGAACTAGCCACTTCTCCTGTAGTTTTTGTATAACCTCCTCAGCAACACGAACAACCTCCGGGTTGCTCCCTTCGATCCAGAACATCTATCTCATCCATTAATACCTTTGGGTATGTCTGAGTAGATTGATCTGATCTTCAAACTCCTTCTTGTTTAAACGCCATAAAGTATCTCCCAAATATCTCATCCAGAACCAGACAAGATGCCAGCTCTGATACCAATTGAAATTCTGGCCTATGCAGACAGCAGATGTCCTAACACATGTCAAGACATTGTGCTACATAATCTTTTAAACTCAGAGGCGCAACAACAGACTGATACCTTGAATATCAGAACTGCACAATCAAAGATGTCACGACATCTGATACAACATGTTTATCATGAACCCTAACAGAAAACGTAAATCTACAGAATGATAAAGAACACAACAATTGTTAACCCAGTTCGGTGCAACTCACCTACATCTGGGGGATACCAATCCAGGAAGAAGACTTCACTATCAGTAGAACTGTTACAAAGCTAAACTCCCCCGTTTACAACTTTATACCTAACATCTACCCAATGAACATCTTTGCCAAAGCTAAACTCAAACGTTTAGAACTCTGATATGAGATACCCCACTCACTTTCTTTAATCACCACCTGCGATATCTCTGTCTTCTGCCAATTCATAATCTCTGTCATGCTTTCTTGACCAACAAGTCATCTTGGACTTACTTCAAAGCTTCGTCGAAGACCAATACACAGACCATTACCTAAAGGCTCATGGTTCTGTCCCTGTACCTATGCCTTCCACTCTGCATCCCATATTACAGAGTGGAGACTTACAACTCCTAAGAGAGCCGACGACTCTCAAACCCTAAACCCTTATTCAACACAAGAGAACTAGGTTACAAAGTTACAAGTGATACAAAAGGTACATTCGATTTCAAAACCCTAGGTCTAAGTCTTCTTATATAGTCTTCTGCTGTCTTGGGCTTTCTATCTTTGAACATGTGATTCCTTGATCCGTTCCTTAATTCTTGCAACAGATTATAACCTGCTAACTTAGTAAGTCAGTCAGGATGTCGAGTCACCATGCTGGGACATCTCCTTCGACATCTTTTTCTTCTGTAGATTCTTCAATTATATCATCAGAATGTTTTAGCAAAATTTAGTCAAACAACAAGTGCTTTCAAACACATATTAGTCCACGAGCCGTCATGCTTACGGATTCCGTTTATTCACTCATTATTTTCCCATTCCAACCCTGAGAGATTTTGATTTAAACTTTGTGAGTAGAAAATTTGAGATTATGATTTAAAGTCCTGTTTTGCAAGGAAATAAGAAAGTCTTAATCCTTTTTGGTGTCACTATTTCCTTCATGATGTATGTGACATGCACCTACTATTTCTTGATTCATAAGCATCTTGTGTTTCAGTTCTCTTGTAGGGAGCATCTTAATCCTTGAATATGTCATTGGCTTTTATTAGCGCCATCTTACTTCCAATTGTAGGAAATATCACAGAGTATGCAAATGCTATCATGTTTGTCGTAAAGGACATGCTAGTAAGTGACTTTTAAAGCCTTCATTTATCATGAGTACTCTTTAATCGGTTAATGGATTTAATTTCTTCATAGAATATCACAATTGGAGTTGCTGTTGGATCATCAACTCAGATATTGATGTTTATGGTAGGGCCTAACTGTTATCAAATAGCCTAGATTTCTCCATGTATTTGAAAGATGTATCTAAGTCCGATTAATGCTTGTTTTGTACTTTGAGAATCTATATCTATATAGATAAATGAATAAAGATTTTAGGCTGACCATTTTATTCTTCCAATTTTACAATTAAATTATATTATTATATAAGAGAAATTCATTTAGTTATCAATTTTTTCATAGTAGTTACAATTTATAGATAGACTGTCATGATACTTCTAGTTTATTTATTTTAATATACCTCGATAGTTTTTAATTACTTTAATCTCTTACTTATTTATCTATGATAGATTAAGCAATGACTAAGGTAATTCAAAATGTCAAAACGTTATTTAAAAATCTGAACCAGATAAGAGATTGGAACTCTAAATTTTGCTTGTTTTTTATGGTAAACATGGAGCTGAAAATGAAATAGGTAGGAAAAGGATGGCAACGATAACAGACTTGATTGAATGGTAAACATGGAGCTGAAAATGAAATAGGTAGGAAAAAGGATCGCTGTAACTATATTTAAATGAAACGTATTTATATTATATTGATACAATTTCACATATAATAAAATTTGTAGTGAATCCTGATACTTTTTCACTAGTTTGATTATAACCTATGTCTATTTATAATTGTTAAGACATTATACATATTTCATTGATTATAGTTTCATATATATGGATGTTTATGCTGATGTGGAGAGTTCTAAACTTATTAACAGGCAAATTAAATCTATTTCTTTCTAATTAACCATGTTTTTTAAAAACTTTGTAAAGTAATTATTTAATTTTCAGTTTAATCTGTTACTAATTTAATACCAATATGCTTTAAATACTAATTAACTTATTTCTATTTAGGTAAGGATTTAATTCTTTTTATGACTATAGGTTGTTTATGTGATATAAACTTGAAATGTAAATGGTCTAGTATCCTTAAAGTAGAATATAGAGGACAAAATATGTTAAAAAAATATAAATGGTCTAGTATTCTTAAAGTAGACTATAGAGGACTAAATATGTTAAAAAATATAAATGGGCTAGTATTCTTAAAGTAGACTATAGTGAGTAATATATAAATACCAACAGCTTGAATTGAATCATTGTTGCATGAATGTTGAGTCATTAGTTGAAGCTTTGCATATGCCGCTTTGATTATTATAACTTCATTATCAAATAATATATAAATATATTTCTTCATATTTACAAGTTAGAAATGAAAATGATCCTCAAGATGAACAAGATGACAATCTCTAAGATGACGATCTTCATTATGATCAAGATGACGATGATCTTCAGTATGATGAAGATGTCGAGGATCTTCAATATGATGAAGATGACGAGGATATTTTGTTTTATGGAGTTACATAACGCTTGGATTTATTTTGAAAATATTTGTTCTTACATAACATTTCAAAGAGTTTATTAGACTTCAACTTATTAATACTTCATTTCGATATATTTTTCAATTTATAAATTATAACTTGTGCTTCTTCTCATTTAATATATTGGCAAATAATTTATTAGAGTAATGTGAAGTTATATGATCGAAAATGTATTATCATATAAATGAATAAGAAATTATATATTAATTATATCTTTAAACGTCTAAAGTGCACAACATGGAAGTTACATAAATATGTAACATTTGATTTATTTTTCAAACTATAGGCAACATTTTTTTATGTGTTGCTTAATAAAAACTGTGGACTTTTGTGCCTTGAAATTAAAGATTAAGCTACGTACGGTTTTATTCTGTTGCTATTAATAACTGATGCCTTTTCATGTGTTTTTGGGACGGTTATTTTATGTTGCTACTTGAAAACCGCGGCCTAAAACTTAAACTAAAACCGTGGACTTTTGATGTTTAGGCGACGTTGTTAAGAATTCCCGGGTAGAAATGAAAAAACCGCGCTCTAAAGAAATAGGCAACGGCCGTTTATTCCACGCCTAAAAAACTGCCCTCTAAAGCTCTAGGCTGCGGTTTTCTTACTTTAGGCCGCAGTTTTTCATTATTGCTTAAAGTCATTTTTGTTGTAGTGCATTATGAAGAATTGTGACACATTATTGTTGTTGGATGTGGGTGAAAACATGTTGTCGGACCAAATTCTATCATGGATAGGAGAAAGTATGCAACAATTGATAATCTTAAGCATGATGAAAAATCACTTTCATGGAAAAATTCCTATTCACCTCTCTTATTTAAGTGAGAATTCAAATTTTGGATTTTCTTTAAAGAATTTATTTATCAAAAGAACTTCCAACATGTTTAATGAATTTTACTGCATTGTCTGAAAAGAACATCAATACCAGTGAAACTGAAAGTCGAATATATTTAATAAGTAAAGTTTTTTTTTTTACTTTGTTGGTATTAGTTTAGACAATTAAGTTAGATTTATCTCACTTTTTATGAGCTACAATTAATTGTTGTTTAATTTGTAAAAAATATGTTAACCGTGATTCTGACGGGGTGCATATTAAAGCATTTTTATTGATTAAGTGATCTCTTTTAATTAAAGGTCGAGTATCTGAAACTTAATTGGTGTGAACAAATGTGTAGACTTTAACCCTATACCCATAGTGGATATGGACTAGGGTTATATATATATATATATATATATATATATATATATATATATATATATATATATATATATATATATATATATGTCCTCTCTCTAATCACAAAAATCAGAAACATGATTGACGACTTTACAACTTGTCTCATTAAGAGTTGTGAACGAGAGCGTGAGATACAGAGGAAGATCCGGTCATTTATCTTTTCGAGATTCCGAATCATAACTTTAACAAGTAAGTATTGATATTTTAATTTCATATAATCGATCATCGAATATTTCCGTTTATATTTAGTATCAGAGCTTAAATTATATAACTTATCACTCAATTATTTATTATGAAATTATAAGTTAAGAGTTTTGATTCAATCTTAAACGATTATCGTAATCAATTTCCAATCCAACAACTTTGGTACTGAATGGCCAAATCCAATTAAAATTAATTTTATTAACGTAGATAGTAATAATATATCAATTTGAAAGAGGGTTCATTTTTTTATATAATCACTATTATATAATTATATAATCAATTTTTATGGTATACACTTTTTTTCCTTCTACTTCAGAGTATTGCATTCAATTTCATCGTTTTCGGTTTCGTGTACTTTGAATTTTTTAAATTGAAATTGAAAACAAGCCAATTTAATTGGATACACAGTATTTAATAGGGGTGGACAATCGGTCGATTACGGCCGGTTTCGAACCCAAAATTTAAATTTGACGTAAATTACGGTTTCATTTTTATGGCTCAATTTCGACCGATAAAATTTCGGTTTTCGTCGAATTCGGTTAAGTCGGTTTGACAGTTAAGTCGGATCGATTTAGTCGGTTTAATATTTATTAGAAAAAATTTATAAAAATGATTTTTTTAATTTTTGTATAAAAAATATTAAATTTTTAGAATAAAACTTTTTTTTTAATAAAAATTATTATTACGGAATAATATCTTTAATATTATTTGACATTAATTTTGATCATTATCATATTTTATTCGATAAACTAAATAATATATAAAATTTTATATTACATATCTTGTATTTTTGGGAGTATACAGTGTAATTATCAATTTATAAAAATTATAGTATTTTACAACATTATGAATCTCATTTTTATAATGAGTCATTTATATAGTAATAAAAATAAATAAAAAATATATTAATTAAGTTCGGTCGGTTTCGATTTTCTTCGGATCCAAAATTATCATCCGAGCCCGACCGAAGCAATCCTATAATATCCAAATTAAATAACCGAATTAACCCGACATCCGACCCGACCCGATCCATTTGCACAAAAAAGACAACAGGTCAGTCGGTTTCAATTTATCGGTTCAAATTTGTCCACCCATAATATTTAAACCGACAAACTACTTGTTCATTATTTGAAGATACTTGAATTGAATGTATGTTTTTATTGGGTTAGTTTTAATTAAGCTGTATATGATGAGGTGTCGTAGCCTGCGTGTGTACGGTTAGTAAAGGCTAGTATTCAGGAAAATTAAAATTATTATTTGGCTTAAGTCCCCCTATTATTAAATTTTTCATCAAATATTAATTTTTGATTTTTAAAATATTAATGTTTTATTAAAATATATAAATGACATGGCAAATGAGGTTTCATGCCAACTCAGTCTGAATAGAGCCACATAATCAAAATATGAGAGAGACTTCAAAAAATCCAAAAAATTTACAATTAAAGGGATCAAAAAGCTGAAAAAAATAATAGGGGGCTTAAAAGTTAAAAATCTGTAAATAAGGGAACTAAAAGTGCATTTAAGCCTTATTATTTTAATATCTTTTTAAGTGAAAAGGCTACTATTCAAGAAGTGTTATTCCGTTGCCTGATGAAAGTATACCATTAAGATATCTGTGTCGTTTCCGCAAGTGTAAAATATTGTATATAATATATTTAAATGCAATTATAAATATAAAATAATAAATTTAATTCTGTAATGAGTTTAATTCGTATGCACTGACAGTGTAAAATAGTTTTACACTGTTATTCAATAGAAATTTAACAATCTGCCATGTCATATCAGTAACTTAAAATTTACAGTTTGATGTGGCGGAATACATGAGGGTGATTGGTAGACAGTGTAAAATAAATTTACACTGTCAGTGCATACTAATTAAATTCTTCTGTAATAAGGAGTGATCATATAAATTGAATTAGAATAATTATATAAGAAAATTTGGTTACACAAATATGATTTTAAAACATTTGATTATTATATTTGGTTACACAAATATGATTCAAATAAATCACTTATTTATTGTGGGATGAACGGAAAGGAGTAAAGTCATACCTAGATTTTTCAAGAATGAGGTATCTGAAATTATGGAAAATACTAAATTTTCTAATGAATAACTTGAATGCATGCACATGAAGAGTACCCTTCAATGATATCATAATTAACACGTTCATCCTTATTACAATATCATCTTTCCGGTTTCAGTTAAAGACTCTCAATTTAGTTCCGAAAATATTAATCTCTTTAATTTGGTCCTTAAAGTATATTAAAATTTTGAAGAGTTTTTAAATTATTTTTTCATCCTTCAATTTAATCCTTTCGTTAATCACTTAACTATGTGTCAAGCTGACACCCCTTTCTTTCTTTTGTGTAAAGAACTAGTGGGAGACCCGTGCATTCGCACGGGTACTGGTATGGTACGCGCATTTATGTGAAATTAAAATTTAAAAAATTTAAATTTTTAACAAAAAAAATAATTATTTTTAAAAGATATAGTAATTTAGTGGGTATAATCAACAACGAATTTAAACCCGTATAATAACATACGCGTTTCGACAGATATTGCCGTGGATACTCGTGCGTTTGCAGACCGGTGTGTTACACAGATTAGTTTTGGAGCATAAATAATATAATTATTTATAGTTGGAGCATAAATATAGTTTTAAGTAATGTTAATAAGTTAGAAAGAACGATATATTTGAAGCTTAAATATTAATTTATTTTTAAATTATTGATAAAAGTATTAATGTGATTGTGTAGTATTTGTAAATTAACGTATTTTAATTAATTATATTTGCCCACCGTTTCTAATCTGTGTTAATTTACAAAAAGGCTTAATAATTGTTACTTGCGTATAAATATTAAAGACAGTGGATTAAAAAAATTGAGTAACAGTTACTTTAACCACTTACCTTAAAGACTTTGAAATATTAGAAACCTAAAAAACACATTTATCATTAAGAATATTATTTTAGGCATCCCATTTATTTTCAAACATTAACAGTTTTGATATGAATGTTTATGGTTAACTTCTTAGGAAATAAAATAAGATACATTGAACATATTTAACATAAATAATAAGCAACAATAAAATAATAAATACATAGTAAGTCACACATTTATTATGTATATACTTTTTTGAAATTATAGATAACCTAAATAAAGATTTATTATCGAAAGAATTAACTAACTTATATTTCAATGTAATAGAAAACACTATATAAATAATCTTTTATAACACGGAAGTTAAGTGATTGAAAAAAAAAAGTTGGTAATAAAAAAATTTTACTGTGAATATTATAAAGAAATATTTGGAGAAATTAATAGTGAATGTTGTTGTATATAGAAGATAAAAAAACACATTTATTTATACTACATAATGTTAATAAATTATAAAGTAATATATAAAATAATAATGAAGTAGTTGAGTAAAAATAATTTGATAATGTATTATTTTCATGTGTATTGAAGCATAAACTAAAACTAAATAGAGTTTTAATTTATAATTGCAGAAGACAAAAAGTTAATGCTATTAAAAGTAATGCTTCAAAAGTTGTGATTTCTAATTCAAGAACACAAAAACTTTCAAATAAAGTTAATGGGATAGGAATAGTAACAGTACATGTCAAATTTAAGTTGAGTTTGGACTGAAATACAAAAGACATATTGAATGACTTAAAACAAACTGAAATAAAAGTTGCATAGTAATCACTATCTGTGTAACTCTTTCCATACATAAAGTTCTCCCATGTATAGTCCCGCTCATCGTCATCATCGAAATCAACCGATTCGTAGTCAGGTTGTTGGTCATCATCTGAATCCAAATAAATTACTCGGGTCAGGAATGAACCAGAAGTCGTTCTTCTTCTCCTCTTTCTTGAATGTCGTACTGGAGGAGGGTTATGGAGCTGTAGAAAAAAAAAACCAGTCAATGAATATTGTCAAGTGATATGCAGGGAAAACTGAAATTATGATGTATTGTAGGATATTGTAGGACTCAGTTAATAAAAAATGGACATACTGTATGTGTTAACATGAAAAGAAATAAGATACAGATCGTATGAGATAAGGAGGGAAAACTAAAATGTACCGGGGGGACCTGCAGAGTTGGTTGAAAGTTGGGTCCCTCTTGGTGCGGTTCACGGCGCTCTGAATCCGGGAATGGTTGAACCACCGTAGGTGGTCGGATGTGAGTATCAGGTTGTAGGTGGACGGCAGCTTCGACATGTTGTTGGGTCTGCAGACGTTAAGAAAATTATAGTATATAATAAGATTGAAAGAAAAATGGGATTGTTAAATTAAGTGAGAATAATATGCCACAGTACAACTATTTCATGAACCTGTATAGTTGGTTGGGGGGTCTACAGGATGATGGACAGGGTGAGGTCGTTGCAATTCCGGAGCAGGCATTTGGTCAGTTGTCGTATCGACGTGGATAGGGGCAGCGGGTTGGATATATTGGTTGGATGCCATTGAAAAAGTTGGGTTTTTCTGAAAAGTGGGATGTGAAGTACATAATAGGTGGAAGGGTTAAATAATCAGGGCTGTGACTGTGGAGCTTCCCCCTACATTGGAAATGGAAATGCATTAACACAGTTGAAACTGTATAGTTGGAAAAATGAAAGGGAGAATAATAAAGACTGCTGATGGTAAAGATTCCCATTAAGTTGCAAATTCAATGTATAATGCGAGTGTGCATTAAAAGCAATTTGAAGTATGCATAAAAATGATTATGGATAGAAAACTTGACATATTAATGTAGGTACCTTAAGTCCATTAATGCCAGGAAAAAATCAATGAATCACCTGGAATATGAAAAAAAAAAGAGCAATCCGAAAATGTATGCATGTTAATGCAACCTGATGCAGTTGGATCAAAATAAAGGACACTTAAAAATGTTTCAGAAACCAAAAGACACATTACATATTATTATTATTAACTAACTGCTACATAGGCAGACATTGAGCAGTAACATTAATTAAAAGATGGACACAATATGGACAGAATTTTGACATGACTAACCATGATATGAAGGTAAGTATCAGCATCTGTGTATTTGGAAAAAAAATATACTTACCTACAATATTAGCAGAAATATCAGTTGATGACACTCACATTCACAGACCAATCATACTCGAAACAACCAAGATATGCTAAATTCTCAGAATCGGAAACACAAATTTGGGAATCATTATTTGCTGCAATGACCCACTGCAAAGAGGCAGTCGAGTTACAAACCAAGCAAGTAAAAATAATTAAACATAAGCTTGTATCTTTAGATGCCTACCTGGGGTTGTGGAAGACATCCACTGCATTGGTTATAGCATTATCCTCTGTAGTTATTTTACCGCAGAATGCAACTCCAGAATGATTCAAAATCCCCCCCCCCCCCCAAAATATAATTTAAACCCGTTAAAAAGGAGACCTTCATAAGTTGCATTTATTCAATTAAAAGAAAGTATGATATGCCAAAGTCTCATCCATACCTTGCAAATAAGCTCACCGTGGAAACCACCTGCCACCATCAGGTTCTACTTAACAGCCATGGTGCTAATTTGCACTCGCGAAGTAGGGTGGGCTAATTCAGAATACTTCTGATAATGAACATAAGGATAGTAAAATAAGATGATATTGCGTATAAAAGAAACATATTTCATTTGATCGGTTAAGTAACTACGTACAAGGGTTGGAATAATCGGTCATGCCACATTAAGCACTTATTTACTCCTTTGTAGTAACGGGGACCAATGCATCATAGAGTAGTTTTACATAAGGTATACATCATGCGTTGCAGTTGCCCACAATAGATTCCTCAACTACAATACACGTCTATAACATCAATATCAGCACCCTGAGAGAAATATATGATTATAAAACAACATATTACTATAACTCTAAGCAAATAAGGCACCATATTCTAGCATTGAACATGAAAACACATTCAGAAAGTTCAGTCAGCAATCTTTCCCGTTCTCCATGCTCATAGAAATTTTGGAATCTGTTATTTAGCACTGAAGCAAAATGAGTCATTGGCATCCAAGGAATTATTAGAATTTAAGATATTAACAAACAATGCAACTTACATTTGTAGTTGTTGCGAAAGTCTATCATTCTCCAAAGCAAATCCGGATGGCTCAGAAATTTTATCAATCTTCGTTTTATGAACCCAAAACTCCTATTTTAAAGCCCTATTTTCCTCCATGAGATGCTTCTCAGCTGAGAGTTGACCATCTACCAACAATTCAAGTTGTTTAATTTTCTCCTCGCAGTGGCTAAGCATAATTGAAGTATGTTGAGCATCTTCTTCCTTTTGTTGAGCCTACAAAGAATGTGATACAACTATTATTAGCTCATGATATTGAAAATACTGTAACTTACTCACATTTACAACCTATTAAAAGGTCAAATTGTGAGAGTTATTGTTTAGCCAAAATAATGCATACCAAGCATTTCATGCGATCAATTTCAATGTTTAAATTCTGGATTATAGTCTCGGCCATTTTTTGTCTCCTCATGGCTCCAACGAAAGCAGGTTTCATGCGTTTAATCTGCGAGATATCACAGGTCAAACTGTTAGTGAGGCTTATTGTGATGATCATTATAAGTATTGGATAAAATCCCTTGACAATCTTATACAATCCATGATTGGATAAAGTTCCCTGATAATCTGACATGATTGATAATACAAGACGCTCGCCATTTTTGACATATAATGTACCTCTTGGTTTGGAGTAAGCAGCTTGCCATCTGTGGTCATTCTTTCTCCCATAGAATCGTGTTCTTCTGATGCTTCACTGAACCTACAACTATCAGGATTTGGCTCCAAATTTGATACCAATGGTGGAAAAACTTTATTCTTTGTCAGAAATGATAGTTGACCCTGCTCCAGTTCAGTATATATAAGTCATTCATATGATTTAGTATAGTATTGTGGAAAACATGAATAATTTTGAATGACCTATTGTTGCTGCTCTGGTGGCAGGAAACTCAATTGTTCCAGTCTTAGATTAAATATTTGTAGCAGCAAAACAGACTCACATCAGATGGAAGCTGAAACAAACCATATATATATATATATATATATATATATATATATATATATATATATATATATATATTAAAAATGTCATATAAATGATCATAATGTATAATGTTTTGAAGTTGGTGTTACACCGTAATCTTTATTCATCGAATAGAAGTATTCGGTTCCTCCGTGTAGCAAGCCAGTATGACTACAGGCAGAGAGAACACCAACCTGAAACATGATAAAGAATTCACAATAAGCAGAGTGTAATATTATATATAGCAACCAGGTATTTCCCTAGGAGATGTTTTGATCTTATTGACTGACAGCAATTCAATCAAAAGATTAATTTGTAAACCAGCTTTGTATAAATAAAATGTAGTTATGTAAAATTTAAGTTATGTCTTGTATCTTGGAAACTTCAATTGGCTGCACTTTAAATGTATGGGTTGCACTTCAATATGAAGAATAAACTCACCTTCCGAGATATCCAATTAAATGCATTACGATAGTTGACATCCATTATGTGACTTCTAGCAGCTTCATCACGCAGTATCGAGTAAATATCAGATATAACAACTTGCACTAAGACCACGTGTATGCAGCTAAACGTAAATGATTGGGAGGGGAAGAGAAGCCTGTCATGTATTAACATACCTTATTTATTTTCAGCCAGTTGTTGATGCACTCGGGATGGTACAGATGTTTGCAGGAAAGAATTGTCAGGGACTCGTCATCCTCATAGTCCACCCGGAAAATGAAACACCTAAAAGGGACACAGAAATTAGGAAACACTAAATATTATCATGATCTCAGACAGGTAACGATAGAAGGAGCATTATTTTGACATATGAATCATCGCTCCCATGGTGATCACTCCCCGTGTTATAGTTGACTGAACATAAACAGGCAATAGTATCAGTCGAAAGGTGTCTGCTCTCAGTTCCTACTACCTCAGCCAATACCAGGAGTTCCTAAATTAATTGAAGCATATTTTTAAAACATGAGAGAAGCCATCAAAAAAGTAGGAAGGGCAATATAAACTTTGATATTGATCAAATTTACGTCATACGAATGTTCATCTGGATCAACATCCTCCCAAGCATCCTACAGAATTAGAGGGTCACAATAAAGTTAGAATTGAGTTAACTTAACACGTGGTCTTATGACAGGATGTTTAAAAATGAAGACAACATACATATGGTCCTTATCAGTTCCAGGACCTATCATAATTACAGAAACATAACCTCAATGAGAGATCTTTGAGAGGACATGTTTAATCCCCCAGGACATGTTTCTGAAATCAAAAACATGTATATTCCGTCATCAAATTTAATAATATTACAAATTTTATTGCATCACATTACCTTAAAAAGACCTTTACAATCAAAGGGGGCACCTCCTGTCTGTATGGTTGCATCATGTAATCTGTGAAGCATTTGAAATAAATTATATATCATCAATAAGATCTCGTTATAATACAATAATCACTTGCATTGTGAAAGTTATATGGTTTGTAACATACCTGCATATAGGCCACTGCTTCAAACACAAAGAATAGTGTGTTGAGAAACTCCCATCGACTCTTTTATCGCAGGTACACCATTTATGTCCCGTACATCTCACTTCCAAAGGATTCCAGTGATATCTAAATAAGCAAAAGACAGCAGACAGTGATAGATATATAAGCAAATGATGGTAGACGCAGATTACGAAAGTATAAACCTTTCGAAAACGTTGTAAACACGTTGAATAATTCCAAGAATAAGTATAGTCAAACATATAAAAATAAATGTTATGCTTTTAAAAGCTATTTTGTGTTGTCCTAAAATATAATTAACCATACACAAAGGAATATGACGTACCTTATGAAAACCCTCATGTTACAGCACCGGAAACCATACGACCTAAAACTTGTCATTGAAAATAACAACAATGTTTGTTAAAATTCTTTTCATTTCCATGAAGTATGTTTGAAAAGGAAGAAATCTATAATAAGAGCTAAAGACTCAAGAACTAAATACTGAAGAACATTAAATTAGATTTCAATATGGACAAGCACACACCAACCTAACATAAAATTAGAAGAAGGACAACGTTGTGTAAGATCAAGCTTTGATACCGGTTTGAATACAGATTCGGAGTTAGGTTTCCATTGTTGTAACTCCGATGATTTTGCTCCGGTCTTTGCGTTAGGTTTTTGTGGCGGTGTGGAACGATGAAGCTTGGGTCGTATTGGAAGTTTCTGCAATTAAACATTGACGAAAAACCCAAACACATAGGAGATGAAAGAAGAAGAGGAAGAAGATGAAGTTCGCAGTGCAGGGGGAGAGAGAAACCAAGCGAAAGAGGAAGAGAAAGAAAGGGAAAGAAGGAAAAGAGGAAAGGACGGTGAGAGAGAAAGACAGTGTATGATCCAGCTGGTTGTGGTAGGAATCAAATTGTAATGGTTACTTTTTGCCCACAATTTAGTGTAACTATCATAAAGAGTGTCATTGGGATTCAAGTAAGTGATGATTTGGTTTAAAATTGTTGGTTTTAGACACTAAACTAGTAAAACACCTGTGCTCCCGCACGGGTAAATTTATTTTGATATTGTAGAAATAATATATTGAGATATAATTGTAAAAAAACTCATTTATACAATAAACTCATTGATATTGTATAAATTTATTTTTTATACAATTGCAGCACATGGCATACGATGAAAGTGTCCCGTGTAACAAATAACATCTGAAGCATCATAATGTAATACATATTAATTATATCAAATGAAAATGAATAGTATATTAAAATTGTATATATAATTTGTTTATACAATAAACTGTAATGAACTGAAATCTAAAATAAAAGTGCAATCTTGCAAAACAAATGTACAATAAACCTCCATTCAAAATGACCACATATACTATTCTGACCCAAGTGCTGGTCCAACCCACATCAATTATCCATCTGTAGAAGAATGAAGGTATACCAATGTTATCACCAACTTGCTATAACATTTATTTGTGCACAAATGAACATGAACTATAATGAGCATTCAGTTTGAACTATAAGATACAAGACTGGTATTAAAATAACAAAAAACTGAGAATAAGTAAAATGCAATAGAATCATATATACCACTCTGGCAAAACCGTCAGGATTATGTTCAAGTATTCTACCCAAGATTTCGGTTTGGCCAACTCCGTGAGCAACTCCTTTGTAACGCTGATCTAAAAGTCTCAGTAATCTACAAGATAACACAACCATCAAAATAATTCTATTTTCTGAAATATCGCAACTCACAATACATTATTATGAAATATCTAGTTATAATCTTAGAGATGTATTGGAAGCAAGTTCCAGTTATATCAAAGTGCATACCCTAAACGTTCAACACAGGTTTTTGATATAATGGTAGACTGTGCTCCACTATCAACAAATGCCTGAAACAAAGTGAAAATCCAATTAATTCATGCTCCATTTCATACAATTTTCTGTCATTGAAGAACAGAAAACTGCAATACGTAAGCAACAAATCCTGAACTTAAAGAACAATGCTCTTTTGAGCCGCCACTTACCTTCATTGGTACGCCATTAACCTCCATGTCAACATACAACATGACCTGAAATATTACAGCTTGGGGATTATTATTACGAAGAAAAAAAAACAAATCTGTGAACATTAAGATACAAAAGTTGAAGAATCATATATACCACTCTTGCAAAACCTTCAGGATTATGTTCAAGTGCAGCTTCCCAATTTTCATCAATTCCTTTCTGTAAAATTAGTTGAAATGACGTTATTCGCAATAAAACAAACACAATCGATGATTATGAACATTGCTCATTGAGGACAGTAAGAGGTAATTGGTTGCATCCAATGAAGCATAGTAAACATTAGAAACTGAGAAACACTAAATATATCTGTGCAACACTGCACAAACAAATATAGATTCAAAACTTTCTTATGTTTCTCAGATAAGGCAAATTAGCATCTCTGCAAATTGACAAGTTAGAAATAATTAGTCGAAATGCATTATAACGCTTAATGGGTTCTTCCTGTATCTGTAGAAACTCCAAAGTAAACACCTACCCTGCAAGTTTCCTGGCAAGGTACAGGAAAGGCTTCTCAAAGTTGTAGTTGCTCTTAGCTGATATCTCATAGTACTGCAAATTCTTCTTCCTATGGAAAGTAACCTGCTTGGTCTTCACTTGCCTGTTCTTCACATCAACCTTGTTTCCGCAAAGAACAATTGGGATGTTTTCACAAACCCTGAAAATAAGTTACAAAAGGAAGTGTCCATAAAGAAATATAAGGAAAATGGTGCTGAATAAATAAACAGTGTTACGAAAAAAGAGCATGCATGGTCAAAAACATGTGTTTGGTTTATGAAGTTTGCATGCATCTACATCCTTGGCCTTTCAGGAGTAGGTAATTAAATGTGTCATCTTAGTTGATCATATGAATATTCAATGTTTGTTTTATTGTTCTATGGATTATGTGTTCAAAATTTATTAAAAGGGATTGAAGAAATCACAAAGATGAAACAAAAACACAAATGGAGTGGTCAACTATTGAAAAGATTTATGGAGAACCCTTATCAATCGTATTTGGGAACCGGCACCAAACCAATACAATATGTCATTGGAACAGATTTCCTTTCTGCTTACAAGCCAAATCAGGGTATCTAATTCCAAACTGTTTAATTAACTGGTCTCTATGTAGTTTATTGTTAATAACATAATGAAACTTGCAGGAAATAATAACAGTGAGGAGTCATCGATTTCTAAGACACTGGAAAGTGAGACAGCAATTTTGACAGCAGCAAGAAATGGCATAGTTGAAATAGTGAATGAGCTTATAACAAAAATATCAAGTTCAATATACGATGTTAACTTGGAAAATAAAAATGTATTACTTGTAGCAGTTGAGAACAGAAGAACCAATGTAGTTAAGGAATTAAGAAAACAGTTTGAAGAGGATAATAAAAAGGCAATATTTGATAACTTAATCCAAGGTGTGGACAAGGAAGAGAACACACTGTTACATTTAGCAGCTACAAAAAGTGATAAGGATTGGAACATTTCTGGAGCTGCCTTGCAAATGATGTGGCATATCAAATGGTTTAAGGTATATATCTTTTTTATATAGTATAAGCTCAACTTCAACCTATTTGAAATTGAAATGACTTATTTGAGCTTATTTACCAACATAAACAGTACACTAAAGAGCTAGTGCCGGAGCATTTCACAGTTAGAACAAACAAAAAGGGCAAAACAGCAGGAGAATTATACAAAACAGACAGTCACCTAGAAACGAAGAAGGGAAATTTAAAGGAAGCCAAAGATTGCTGCCACCCATAAGTACGACGGATCGGCATAAAGAAGAGCCTTGAAAAAAGATCAAAGAAATTAATGAGGAAAATAAATATAACAACAGAATAATGAAAACGTTCGAGGAATAGGGATGAAGAAGCTTGTAATGATATACAGTTTAACCTCTAGACAAATGAAGAGAAGATACAATGATCATACAATCAGCTTACCAACTCTTCTTCTTTCTGACGCCGTAATTGATCTCTTTGGCGGTGACGCAATCGCAAAATTTCCTGGATTTTATTGAGATCATTCCCCAGAATAACTTGTGCCAACTCCGGGTCATTCTGTATGTTTCATTATAAATCGTGTCAGAATATAGCCAATACCAAAAACAAAAGAACCAAATAACGTACTTAAATCCGCATATGAACTCAAAAGCACGATAAAGAAGACGGAAAAACTTTAGTAACAAAAGAAACATCAATTACCTGGAAGAGCTGACCCATCAAATTAGAATCGCGTCTAAAGTGCTGCTGAAAAGCACCGGGGTTTATAGCAGATCCATCAGTATTGAAGCTCATATCATTGGCAGATCCACTGAAATAATGTAATTTCATCACAAAAATTATCAAGTTATCGAACATTGTAATGATTCAACTTCATCACAAAATGTAAAATCAATGGAAATTATACCTAGAAGCACCAGCACCGGCACCGGCCCCGGCCCTAGAGACCGTCATCATTAGCAAATCATCATCCTTAACACCAAGGGCACTCACCAAATCATCATCCATTGAAAAGAATCTGTTGTTGCTGTATAGGCACACTTGTCTATTGAAAAGCACAACAAAAACACAATTAACAAAATTAACCCCAAAAATTCACATATTAAAACCGTATCAGATCTAAATCAACTACCAATATGATGAAATGGGATTTTTTTTTATTTCTAGGTTTTGATAATAATGATAATCGAATGACCCACAATTTTAAACAACATTAAACTTAACAAAAGATAAACTTTTTAATCCAAAAGTTATATTTTTAGCGAGAAAAACGATATGTGTGAGGATGGTTGCTTCAAGATTTTGTGAAGAAGACTCATGGTTTTTGGAAGTCATCAATCCATATAGAAGCTCTGTTATCTCAATCTCCATGTCTGATGTAGAGGATTTAGATGTATTAGCAATATCTCCAATCGCTTTCTGCAACAAAACATACACATGAAAATTGAAAACTCTTATAATTTTAATTCAAACACAACAAAAAAAAAAAGGAAAAAAAAACTTGGAACAGACCATCTTCTGCTTAGAAGAAACATTCAAAGAAGGCAAGGCCGTCATCGGCAAGAGTTCTGCTCCTCCCGGAGAATTAGGCTGAACGTTTTCAATCTAAAAGGGAAAAACGGGAGAGAGAGAGAGAGAGAGAGAGAGATAGAAAAGTGGAAAGTGTGAGGATTTAGGGTTTTTTTGGAGGGATTAGGAATTTTGAAATTCTGGACCAATCACAGTGTAACAAATGGCAGCATTTGTGGGAAATAAGTTAGGAAAAGTGATGAATTGGCTAGTTACATTTATGCCCTTATGTAAGTGTAAAGGTTTTTAAGGGAAATGGCACAAGTGGAAATTCAATTATCTTATTTTTAGTTGCTTTATAGTAGATACCCCTCAAATGCTGACATGGCGAGCTAATTAGAAGGGTTATAAAGTGGTTTTCCAGAGCCACAAAAATTCCTATATTATAGATTAGACAGTAAGGTATAGAGATTTTTCAATAACACAATGCCTGCATTAGAAAAGCAAAACATTGAATTGGATGTCTATGAACATTTTCTTGTAAAAGAGGAGTGATTCAATATTGGATTAGAAATGTGAACATCGGTAAGAAAGCATATTGGTATCAAGGGAACTTTTTTCATAGTAGTCTATGTAGCATGCTTTTGGATCAAAGATATGCACACATTGTATTAAATAATAAAAACTCATCCAGAAGATAATAGCGGTAGTACAAAACAGTAGCTAGGACGTGAGTCAGGTCTGTAAAAAGAGTATCATGATAAAATGGAAGAGGAGAGGATTATGAAGGAAAAATGAGGAGATACTATAAAGAAAAGAAAAAACTGGAGGGTAGCCTCCTCACTCTGCAGCCTAAGATGAAGAAGAAAAAATTTGTTTGATAAATCAATTTCATACTTATAATTTTGAAAACAATTTTTTTTTCTTGAAAGCTAAAGATGCAAAACACCTTAGAGAGTTACGTTCCTTTCCAATTTTATGTTTTGATAATTATATTAAAAAAATGGAGAAGTTTTAAAACACATAATAACAGATCTTGTTGACTTAAAGAATTATACTTAAACACTACTTTTTGTGTTACAATCATATTTGCATGCCTATGCCTCTCTTATATTATTACTTATAGAGAAACATTTTTAGTGTACTTTACTTAACTTAATATAACCTTTCCTTTATGCTTACTGTCATGATAAACTTGGAAAACTTTTTCTTTAACCTGTCCAAGCAAACAAAACCATGATCAATAAAAGATTAATCAATGAATTTAGATATAACTTTTATAATTGAAATGGTCAATAAGAGATCAATCAATGAATTTAAATATAACTTTTATAGTTGAAAGAATGTTGGCTTTTATATCAGTATCATCCAAAATGAGTAACAGTGAAGACTTTGACAAAATTTGACACAATAATCTATGATTATCCAGTACAAATGATTGATAGTTTTGCTCATAACCAATTACCAAAATCTTGTTGTTTTTGGACTTGAAGTTTGAACGTTACGTAGGTTATTTAATTCTCTAAAATATGTTGTTGTTGACATAGTTAGAAAAAAACTAAATCTAAACCTCTCCTCGATAACAGTACAACACCAGTAAATAAAACTCAAGCAAAAGCAGGACAATAACATCTCCTCGATAACAGTACAAATGCATGACCTAGTGTTGATTTTATCAATGCTCGACGACTTTCTAATGCTTAAAGTAAGAACTTACAAAACTAGTAGTGTACAACCAAGGACATGACATGTTATACCTATTGATGTTTTGTTTTAATTAGAAACTCAAAATTACATGTACTTTTGTATCAAATCCCCATAATCATGCACTTGAAAATTACATCTCAATTGTCTAAACAATGTCTAGTGCTAAGTTTAAATTATAAATGGTTTTAAAATTCGACAGTACATTAGTAATCCTTGCAAGTAGAGTTGTTTTCGGTTCGGTCCGGACCGGTTATTTAAGGAACCAGATGTTGGACCGATACCCCTATCGGGTAAAACCGGACCGGTCCGAAACAGTGATGGATTAAATATTAGAACCGTTACTGGTCCAGAATTTTCGGGTAAACCGAAACCGGACCGGTTAACCGGTTATTTGGAAGTGAGAACCGAAACCGAACCAGTATTTTCGGTTCGGGTACCCGGCCCATCCAATAAAAATGCATATTTTGGATTTTTTTTTTCCAAAAAAAACATAAATTTTTTTAACAAGATTACAAAATTTAACAAATGTCTTCAATCATCATCATACAATACAACATGCTTGTTCAAAGTTATAATTACAAAATACTAGTATTACAAAACAACAAAACAACATCACAAATACATTTGTGAATGATATATGCCTCAGAACAATTTCATCATTGGCAATTTGGCATTGAAGTTATAATTACAAAACAACATCATAAAGAAGCGACACCCGGATCCTATTCCTGACCAAAGTCATATGTTAGAGGTTCATCTTGAGGTTCTTCAAGCTACAAAATAAAAAATATAAGTTAAACAAGGCAACTTAAATGTAATAATCAATATAAATACAACATAAACCAAGAGATACTTACAATACTTGCAGTGCAGCCCTTTTTAATACCATATTTATCCTTCACCCAATCACCCCCACAAAGTACCATTTCAGCTCTCTTAGTTTTTATAGAAGATCGTTTCGGATCAATAACCCTTTTACCAGCACTAAAAGTTGCTTCTGAAGCAACAGTTGTAACTGGAACAATTAGGATATCCTTTGCTAATTTACTAAGAACAGGATACTTGACTTCATTCCCCATCCACCAAGTTAAAACATCAAACTTAGTGTTTGGAGGAACCTTCAAGGGAGACTCCTCAAGATATAATTCAATATCAGATTTTGAATTAGAACTACCAACAACTGTTTCTAAAAACATCTCAAAACTCCTCCTTCCCAACCCAGAACTAGTTCCTATTTCAGGAGTTTCAGTTACAGGGGCATCATTAGCTCCATAGGTATCTTGATACATTTGGAATAGAGTTTTTAAGTTGGTTGCCAACCCTTGTTCATAGGCAGTGGCTTGAGTAACATTTGGATACAAGAAGGGATATACCCATTTGATGAAGATCATTTTATACCTATTTGAACAAGAAGAGTTGTCAACCAACTAAAGTATTTGCAAGCCTCAGAATCTGAGACAAGTAATGTCACACAAAGAGGTAACATAACTGGACTTAGATACAATAACTAATGTCACACTCACACAAAGAGGTAACAGAATGCAGACTCAGAGACAGCTAATGTCACACAAAGAGGCAACATAATTGGAGTCAGATACAACTAATGTCACACAAAGAGGTAACATAATTGGACTCAGACAGATTCATCATAGGCAAGCCTTACAAGCCTCAAATTCATCATAGGCAGATAACTATAAACCAGACAGATCATACAAGCATTACAAGCCTCAAATTCATCATAGGCAAGTAACTATAAAATGAGGCAACAGCAGGGTAACATATAAACCAGACAGATCATACAAGCATTACAAGCCTCAAATTCATCATAGGCAAGTAACTATAAAATGAGGCAACAACAGGGTAACATATAAACCAAACAGATCATACAAGCATTACAAGCCTCAAATTCATCATAGGCAAGTAACTATAAAATGAGGCAACAACAGGGTAACATATAAACCAGACAGATCATACAAGCATTACAAGCCTCAAATTCATCATAGGCAAGTAACTATAAAATGAGGCAACACCAATTAATCAAAAGGCAACACCAATTAATCAAAAGGCAACAATAATTAACCACAAGGCAACACCAAGCAGAATAGTAGCTACCTAAAGTATAAACAATGACAACTTATTTAACTATCAACTTGGAAGATGTACATACCTTGCAAATGTCATGAACATCTTCCCAATCATTTGCATCAGGCAAATAACTGAGAAAGACTCCATTTTATTTAGCATATCTAGGCCATACTTCTCTGTAATGGTAAGCAGTGGACAACATCAACCAAGTTGAGTTCCATCTTGTCTTAGTATCCAACACTTGCATTCTGCCTTCAAGTTGCATCTCATCAATAAATTTCTTGAATGCTTTGCACCTAGTTTCAGAATTCAGCAAATATTTGACACCATTCCTAATCTTATCAACAGTCGCCTTAATCATATCAAGGTCATCCTGAACCAACAAATTTAAGATGTGTGCACAACATCTAACATGAAACAGTTTACCATCCAATGGTAGATTTCTCCTACCAGAATAATCCCTCTTCAACCTAGAGATGCAGTTATCATTGGCACTAGCATTGTCAACTGAAATAGAAACAACCTTATCCCTTATTCCCCAATTATCCATCACCTTAATCAATTCCCTACACAAAACTTCACCAGAATGTGGTGGCGGCACATTCTTAAAAGATAAAACTCTTTTGTGAAACTGCCATTTTGAATCAATGAAATGGCCAGTCACAGTCATATAACCAATTTTTTTGTTCACCAGACCACCACAGGTCAGTTGTAAGACTGATCCTGTTAATCATAGACATAGACCTTTTCATCTTAACTCTCTCGGCCTCATAAAATGTCTCACAATCCAACTTAACCCGTTGTCTACTAATCTTTTTGTACCATGGATAAATTTCTTTAAGAAATTCATTAAAAATAACACCTTCCATAACAAAAAAAGGAAATTCATGACCTAGAATCATATGAGCTGCAACTTCTCTAACCCTAGCATGGTTATATGTCCAAGTTGCCAAACTATGAGTACTATCAGCACCTACATTTAACCTAGACTGTGTAACTTCTTTGTCAGTATTACCTCTCAACCTCAGCTTTCTTTGAATGCAATTTTCTATATGTTTTTTACCATTAGAAGTACTTTTCCATTTCACATCATAAGTATAAAGCTTACCACACCATTTGCATTTCCATTTCTTGGCACCATTAGGCATCTCAATAAGTACCATCTCAGTATGAACAGCAGATTTCTTGGGACGAGGAGCTTTACCAAAAGCATTAATCTGGCTCTGTGAACTCTGAGCTGGGTCAACTGGAGGGGTTGGCTCATCAGCAGTAGTTGTATTTTGAGTTGTAGTTGTATTTTGTGTGGTAGATGTATTTTGAGTGGTTACATCAGTTGGAATTGAAACTGGAACTCCCAAGTCAATCATCTCACCAATCTCTATATTTCCTCCATCCATTGTCTCCTCTTCCCCATCAAGCAACATGTTGATATCAATTAGATCATCCATGGTTGGAGTCAATGAAGAATCTTGAAAAGACATTACAAGAAAAAATATATCAATCAAACAATAATAGAATACGAAACAAAACAAAACTGAGTCACTTAATACAACCTCGGCAACACAATTTATTATTATGCCAAGTTACCAACATAGAACCACAACAACAAATTTACAAGATACAACCTCAAATCAAAACCCTAGGCCGAAAATACAACCTCAGCTCAGCAACAAAATTTTCAAAACAAACCCTCAAATCAAAACCCTAGGTCAAAATTATGTTTCAAATCTACGCATTTTAGGTCAAAATTTAGGTCAAAATTTATACAAGTTGTATAACTACTTCATACCTCAAACATGCAAACTATGTACAGAAACAGAACAACATAAAAGAAAATAATGTGCATAGAGTTTGGATACATTACACAAGTTAAAGATTTGTCTTGAATGCTTTCCACGGTTCACCAACAATCACAACACAACGGAATAATGATCAAACTTGAAGCCCTAGGAGAGACTAAGAGACGAATAGAAGAGAAATAACAGAGCTACTAGTATGTGAGGTGAGAGAGAGTGAGAGACGAGAGAGAGACTGAGAGCGTCTGGAAAAAGAGAGAGGAAAAAATGAGAAAACCCTAAAATTTTAGAATTTATATGCATACTGAAACCGGTTACTCATTGGATACATGGATACGGTTATTTCTGCTGGATACAGATACAAATTATATCCAATACCATACCAAAGGCCATTTCGGCCGGTTCTTTGGGGCGGCTCTACCGGACCGATTCTCGGTTTTAGAGGCTCGCTCACAGCCCTACTTGCAAGCATTAGTGACTACAATGTTGAAAACTGTTTGAAGCATCGTTGTTATGTTTCCTTTGCAAAGAAAATGTTAGATTTATCTAATTTTTTATAGGGTATAATTAATTATTGTTTAGTTTGTGAAAAACAAGTTAATCATGATTCTGATGGGGTATGGACTAAGGTTATATATATTATATGTCTAGGTCCCCTATGTAATCACTTGAATCGGAAACATAACTGACGGTTCCACAACTTGCCACATTGAGAGTTGTGAATGGGAGTGTGAGATATAGAGGAAGATCCGGTTATTCATCTTTTCGGGATTTTGAATCATGACTTCAACAAATAAGTATTGATGTTCTAATTTCATATAATCGATAGATAAATTTTTCCGCTTACATTTGGTGATCAGAGCCCGTTTATATGAGTTACGACTCAATTATTATGAATTAAGGGTTCTAATTGTAATGATCTAATCTTGAACAATTACCATAATCAATTTTCAACTAGGGCTTTTTGAGTACTGTTCAAGTTAATTAAAATTTTAAAAATCAATTATATTACTTTAATAAATTATTGTATTTTAAAATGTTTAATTAAAAATTAATAATTCACGAATCTTCTTCTGCTACGTCGACTGACTATAATGTAAATCCCCTAGAGAGACTAGATCACGTATATGTGATTTTAGGGTGCCTTGACTTTTGCATTAATCAGTTAACTTTGTACATTTTATCTCATCTCATGGCAGTAATTATTTTTAAAATTATTTGGTTTTCGTAGATAAATAGAAATTGATTTATCTTATTTGCTTTTTATTTAGATTATACCATACTGCTCAACCTGAATTGTTTGTGTGCGAGAAAAATACTTAGGAATTTTAATTCTGCAAGAATAAAATATTTGAATGGTATTTGAATAATTTAAAAATTAATAATAATAATAATAATAATTCATTGATATAAGTATAGTGCTTGCATGTGTAATTTTTTTTCTTTGTTCCACTTTGAGTGTTGATAACTGATCGTACCTGATCAGAAAGTAGATTAGTGGCCAGCAACGTCGTGAACTCCGCTACTCCGGTGGTGATGAGACCGGGGGAGGGAGGTGTACCTGCAAGGTACTCTAATGCCAAAGTTAGGACCGGAGCAAGCAAGTACAAAAAGTGAGAATAAGAGTTAGAATAGAATGTAACCTGACCCTCTAGGGAAAGAGGGTATTTATAGGTTGCCCCCAGCGCAGGGCCAACGGTCATCTGCTTTGGGCCTTGCGACCTAGCCCAGTACAGATAACTGCCAGGGCTTATGTGGCGTAGTGAAGACCAGCACGTGGTCTTCGCCCTGGAGTAACGGTCTCGTGATCTCCGGAAGGTGGGTTGACCGGCTCTTTCGAAAGTGGGCGTTACCTGATGACGTGTTCCAGCGGGAGGAGCACGTGGAGGGATGGGGAAGAGAGTCGTGACCTCTCCTTGCGTCAGGAAGTCTCTGATCGACAGTAAGGCCACTGAATGTGCCCGACAGGGAAGTGAATTGGGCCATATTGGGCCTCACATCTCAATATTGGGGTTGGGCCTGCCCGACGGATGGGCAGGCGCAGACCCAGTCCAGAACAGGAGCCCCCCAAGTCATTGCTCCGAAGAGTCGGAGTAATGACTTAAGGGTTAGCCCCTCCGTCGGGGAACCGTTGAGTGGGGCAGCGTGTCCGTAAGGCCGAGTCGGTGGACAATGCGGGTGATCAGGAGCAGGGGATGCTCGGCGGGCAGGAGTCCCGAGGACTGCGAGCCATCGATGGTCAACAACACGGGGAGGCGAAAGGAGATGGATGCGTTCATCACGCGGGCACAAGAGGGAAACAGAAAGACGCGCGTGGGAATCCGAGTGCCACGTGTCGCTCGTCATCAATGCCTAGGGCGGCTAGGACTAGGGCACTCAAGTGTCTAGGGACGCCTCAAGTCCCGTGAGAGTCCTATAAATAGGAGTTGAGTTTGTGCCATTTGCACGTTTTCGCTTTCCCTGCTCATAGCATTTCTCCTCTCTCTTCAGCTTCTGCCGCCGTCTGTCCGTCGTACGCCGCCGCGCCGGAAATCCATAACCGCATGTTCCAAGTAAGCTTCTGGTCCTTTCCCTCAGTTTATTGCTTTCTATGGTGGCTCCTCTGGTGGACTGATGAAGTTCCCGGGGAAGCCACAGAGTTTCCGGGGAAATCGGCGAGACTCCTTTAAATTTCCGATGAATGTCCTGGAGAGCTGAGATGCATATTCCGGGGACCTGATGAAGGTCCCGAGAACACGGGATGAATCTCCTGAGGACTTGGGATGAATATCCCGAGGTCACGGGATGAAGAACTCGGGGATCTGGTGAAGGTCCCGGGGAAGTTAGACGAGTACCCCGGGGCGATGGTAGAGGGCCTCGAGGGCGCCAGGTGGAGGCCTCAGAGGCCTTTCCCGACGTACTCGAGGCAGATCCCCGTGACGTCGGGCTTTATCCGTCTCCTCGCCTGCCTTGCTCGCTCTTTCACTTGATCTGCGGTGGAAGGGTGGATTTGATCTGGAACGTCGAATTCACCGTTTTCCTCTGCTTTTCAGGTAAAATGGCCGTGAGAATCGCGAGCATTATCCAGATAGACACCGAACCCGACCTGCCCGAGCCCGTACGGCAACCCGGGGAGGAGCCAATTCATACGCCCGCGAATTAGGCAGGGGAAGAGCCCTTAAGAATCAGGTCGCGGTTTGCTCTTAACGACCTGAATGCTTTTGCGATTGTCGAAGATGTCACCGTAGGTGAACAGGTGAGCTGGACGGTCTTCAAACCCAGAGAGCATCACCGCATATGATCGAGCTACCGAGGGTTAAGGTTCCCTATGTATGAGTTCACGTTCAGGGAGGCCGACATCCGTCTCCCATTAAACGACTTCCAATGGGGTGTGTTTGACTGGTTGCGTCTGGCGCCCTCCCAGCTCCACCCCAACGCATTGGCCTTTATGCGGGCGTTCGAGCTCGTGTGTGACTACCTTGGCATCGGGGCCACTCTTCCCCTATTCTTCTGCACTTTCCATCTACAACGGTGAACTGACAAGGGGCGACACACTTGCGTCTAAGTACCCCCTAGAGTGGGAGGAAGCGCACTTCGAGAGTGGCACGGAGGCCTACATTGTGAAGCCCCGTGAGTTGGGTGTCGAGGACAAAGAGGCGTTCAAGAAGCAGGTCGAGTATGTCGCCGACTTCAATCGGGCCGAATGTATAACCAGAGATGGGAGTTTCGTCCTCGACACTCGAGGACAGGTCGTGACTGAACCCCATTTCATCAACACTAAGGCTCTCCTTGAGTTCAAGTCTAAAGATGAAGCCAAGAGGTTTCTAGGTAGTAGCCCACTGCTTCGCTCGAGCACTCACCCTGTTTTGTTTTCTTATGCTGACTTGTTTCTTGTTTTCTGTCGCAGGCCAGATGTCGAACGCAACTGAGAGCATCATGAAGCTGGCCGCCACTCGGGGTGCAAAAAGAAGTAAGGGTCGGGTCCAGGAAGTCATTCAGACGGAGGTGTCGGTCGGGGGAGGAAATGGCTCTTCGTCTCCCCAATGCAGCCAGTCTCCTCCTCCGGAGCAGACCCCTTCCAAGAGGCCGCGTGGCGAGGGACCTGTGTTCGTGGACCTCGAGGGTCCAGTCCCAATTGAGAAATTTGTGTTTCCCGCCTGTCACCTCCAGCGAGATTTCTTCGGAGGGGGTCCCCCTGCTGTTGCCGAGGCTGAAGTGAAGACGATCTTGGGAATTGAAAGAACGACCAGGAGGAAAGCGCTTGTCGAAGATATAGCGGTCATGGTGCGAATCTTCGAAACCGCCTTGGTCTTGAATGATGATACAAGCCCCGCTTTCGAACTGCAAAACTGCGAGACGAATACAACACCCTCGAGAAGGAGAAGGATAAAGCTGAGAGCGACCTGCAGGAGGCCAGGATGAGGTGTGAGAACCACGTGCGCGTCCTCCACGAGCTGAACGAGACGAATGCGAAGTTAAAGAGAACTCAAGAGGAACGGGACCGTCTCTGAGACAAGGTGGCCGAGCTGGAGGTTGCTGCTAATCCAGCGGAAGATGAGACAGAGGATGAGAGGTGCCTCATCGGTCATGGTGCTCTGATCGCCAAGGTTCGGGAGCTCAAGCAAGACTGTTTGAAGGGTCTCGAGGTGGGCTTTAAGAGTGCTGTGGCGCAGATCGGGGCTGAAAATCTGGACGTCTAACTTGCCCTTGACAGAGTCAGCCCGTTCCATCATGTGGTCGACAACAAGGTGGTCATACATGGGGAGGATGAAGATGGTGACGGGGAGACTGAGGTCCGGATCGAGGAGGAGATTGCTGTCTAGTTTCTTTTATTTGCCCGGCCTGCGTGCTGTTTTCTTTTAACTTTGTTTATTTTGGCCTGCGTGCCGTGATTTTGTAATTACTTTTGTCCGGCCTGCGTGCCGTGATTTTGTAATGACTTTTGCCCGGCCTGCGCGCGAGGGGTTTGTGATATTTGTATGTACTTTCTGAACAACGGGCTTCTGCCAGATTCTATTGCACTGTTTTGTTATCTGAGTGTGTGTTGTATGTTTGATGATATATCTGTTTCATTTTTGTCTAAGTAATTGGGGTTTTGATCGACTTTGTCGGTCCTCAACAGTGCAGGGAACTGGTCGAGTGGTCGGAGCTGTGTTCCGACCTTCAACGAGGCTAAGAGCTCAATTGAGGTCTTAACTTCGTCGTGTGGGCTTCCCATCGCGAGCTGGGTCCCCTGCCAAACTGGTACAACAAAGGTGGAGCTCAGTTGAGGTGTCTCCGCCGGGCCAAGGGTCCTCGCACACACACAACGCGGGCCCTTGTCTTTTTGTCTCGAGGGGAGTCGCACTTGTACCTTAGTGCGCCCCCGTAGTCGTGACGTGGATGGGTCGCGGGCAGTGTTTAACTGTAATATTGGTTAAGCTTTTTAGCATTCCATGGTTGAGCAAGTTCCTCCCCATGTAGATTTTTAAGGTAGTAGGCTCCTGTCCCCGTTTTCGCGCGAACGCGGTAGGGGCGCCCTCCCAGTTTGCGGCGAGTTTGCCTTATCGCGAATCTTTCTGGTTCCTTCGTAGGACGAGGGTGCCTACTTGAAAATCACGTTTAATAACTTTGTCGTTATAACGTAGAGTTATCTTCTGCTTGAGTGAGACTTCGCGGAGGGACGCATCCGACCTTATCTCTTCGACTAAATCGAGCTCCTCCCTAAGGGCCTCATCGTTCGTCTCCTCGTCGAGAGGAGACTCTGTTCTTCTCGAAGGTTCCCTTATTTCCAAGAGGATCACCGCCTCAGTTCCGTAAGTCAAATGGAAGGGGGTCTCCCCAGTAGTGGAGTGCAAGGTTGTTCTGTAGTCCCAGAGGATGCTGTGTAGCTCCTCAGCCCATCTTTTCTTGGCGTCGTCCAGTCTCCGTTTCAGACCTCGCAGGATCACCCAGTTCGCGGCTTCAGCCTGGCCGTTAGTTTGTGGGTGCTCGACCGAGGTGAAGTGTTGCTTCGTGCCCAGCTTCGCGACGAAGTCCTGAAAGTTCTTATCAGTGAATTGTGTCCCATTGTCGGTGACAATTGCCTGGGGCACGCCAAACCAGGATAATATGTTCCTCTTGTAGAAACATAGTATGTTGTGGGCCGTGATTTTGGCCAGGGCTTCGGCCTCGATCCACTTCGTGAAATAATCAACGCTGACGATCAGGTACTTGTTTTAGTACGACCCCACAACGAAGGGCCCGAGGATATTCATCCCCCACCATACAAACGGCCAAGGGGACGATAGCGTTTTGAGCTCACTAGGCTGGACCAGGTGCATGTCCCCATGTCGTTGGCATCTGTCGCACTTCTTGACGTGTTCCTTGGCGTCCTGCTGCATGGTGGGCCAGTAGTACCCTGGTCGCAACGCTTTACGGGCTAGTGATCGACTGCCGAGGTGTTGCGCATTGATCCCCTCGTGGATCTCCTGGAGTATGCTGGGGACCTTGGACTCCTCGACGCACTTGAGAAGAGGGATCGAGAAGCCGCGTCTATATAGTTTGTCTTCGACGATTGTATAGGAGCAGGTGCATCGCTTAACAACTCCGGCGTCTTTAGGGTCGCCGGGTAGCTTGCTCGTGCTAAGGTACTCGTACACCGGGGTCATCCAGCTATGGCTATCTCCAATGGCGTTCATGTCAGCCGCGGGGACGGCTTTCTCGATGCTCGGAAGAGAGAGCACCTCTTGAATGACAGATTTGTTCCCGCCTTTCTTCTTTGTGCTTGCGAGTTTCGATAGAACGTCCACTCGAGTGTTGTGTTCGCGCGGGACGTGATTCACTTCCACCGAGGGGGACTTTTTCATCGTTTCCTTCACTAGAGCCAAGTATTCGATGAGGTCGTCGTTCTTAGCTTGGTATTCTCCCCGTACCTGGCAGGCCACGAGCTGGGAGTCAATGAATATTTTGATCTCTTTGGCCCCGAGGCCTTCAGCTAAGCGTAACCCGGCGAGAAAAGCCTCGTACTCGGCCTGATTGTTCAACGTCGGGAAAGACAATGTGAGGGAGACTTTGATCAGGATGCCCTCCCCATTTTTGAGGATGATGCCTGCTCCGCTACCTGTCGAGGTGAATGCCCCATCGACGTAGATCGTCCACTTTTGGGATCCGTTGGTCGAAGGCTCTAGGAGGGTCATATCCGCCACGAAGTCGGCCAACACCTGGGCTTTCAGGGCCTTCCTCCCCTCATATCACTACTACGAAAAACCCATTTAACAACTGTTGGGAATGACATATAAGGACACGGGCGAAGGCATTATTATGTAGATTGTCATTGTAAGTTCGCTGTTTCTACAACGGTCTGGAAACCGTTGTTGAAAGGCAGGACGCGCGCCATATATCACAACAGTTATGATAATAAACCGTTGCGATACATACACTTAGGTTCTGGGTTCGAAACCCATCAGCAACGAATTTATATAAAACCTAAATTACTTATGATATCGGTTACAATAGATAACCGTTGTTGTAAGTACCATAAGTTTATTATATTAAATGTAGATTGCTTATTTTCCAAACACCTCACTAAATAAATATACATGGATTAAATTTGATGAAGATGTCTATAATCTGCAAATTAAACTGTTCTTGAAAACCAACTTAAACAAACCAATGTTGTTTTTTGATTGCATTCGTCTCATCGTGCATTTCATGCTCTTTTACATATATTGTGGTTTATTGATCTGACTCCTTCGATATATCGTTATCTTCTATTATAGTTAAATTTCCATAAGATCAACAAGACATTGGATAATTTGCCTCATCTTTGATTGAACTATAATGGAAGATGGCGATGCATCTAAGGAGCCAGATCATTATACCATAATCTATATATAAAAGAACGTGAGATAAATGATGAGAGGCATGCAATCAGAAAACAACATTGGTTTGTTTAAGTTGGTTTTCAAATACAGCTTAATTTGCAGATTATAAGTATCTATGTCAAATTAACTGAATGTATTTTAAGTGAGGGTTAGTGAAACAAACAATCTACATAGAATATAATAAACTCAAACAAAATTCTATACCAGATCTAGATATTATAAACTCATATAATACGCTTGCTACCACCAGCAAACTTTAAGTGAGGGTTAGTTAAACAAACAATGTAAATAGAATATGATAAACTCAAACAACATTCTATACTAGATCCAGAAATTATAAACTGATATAATACGCTTGCTTCCACCAGCATCATCACCCTGTATCATCCCCTTAACCTGAAAGGAAACAAAGCAAACTTCAAAAATGAGCATCCTCAGTTGAAAACAAACCCTAAAACCATAATCCAGTGATGAGTAAAGAGAGGAACAGGAATAACGCACCTTTTAATGAAACTAATCGCGGAACAGGAATCAATTATGATGTTGAACTAGTTTGGGAAGCTACGAAAAAGAAATATAAGGAGGAAGAAGCTTACACAAAAGCTTCATACTTCTTATACTTCTTTTTATTGCTTCTAAAACTAGATAAAGTTTGCTTACACTGTTGTTTCTTCATTTACAAACATCTTGTCCGTGATGCTATGAAAAAAAAGTATAAGGTGGATGAAGTTTCCATCATAGCTTCATGCTTCTTATACATTTTTCCATAGCAACACAAACATTATGAAGTTTCCAAAGTATGGTCTTTGTTAAGGTAGTGAAAACGAATCTGAAAAAATGAGAACAATCAACAAAAACAACATGCAACAAACGAGATAATGGGAAATATCTAACAATAGATGGAAGAAGAAGAATACCTTAATGTATGAAGCACAAGATTCACGGCTAATGGTGAAAACGAAGAGAAAAAATGGGTTCTAGGGTTTCACTTTGAAGGCAACGGCGTTACTGTCAATTAAGTGAAAGTTATTTCGCTTATATATGGGTAAACTATTTCACAACGGTTAACAATAACAACCGTATAGATATGTATTTATTTATTATAAATATATCACTACGGTTGACCAGAATAACCGTAGTGATAACCCTTTTATCTGTGAATTTTAAAATAAATAAAAACCGTATAGATAGATATTTATTTATTATAAATATATCACTACGGTTAACCAGAAGAACCGTAGTGATAACCCTTTTATTTATGAATTTTAAAATAAATAAAAAAGAAAAGGTGCGCCTTAATTTCTAACTTAATGCATCTGCAGTTTAAACATCAACAATGTAATTCACAATGCATCTGCAATTTAAACATCAACAATGTAATTCGAACCCTAATTCAACTATTACATTTCATAACAAAGTAAATATTAAACATAAAGGAGACAAAAAAACATAACATCTTGATATTTCCAGAAAATATCTCTGATTTCAAATTGTTCTTCAAATTCTTGTTCTTTTTCTTTAAATCCTCATACATAACCTTCAGATAGCCCACAGCTTCCAACTCTGACTTCATAATGCTCTCATCGTCATTTCCATCTCTTTCTCCCACGTCTTCATCCCATATGAATAAATTACATGTTTCATCGCTCCTCCAAAATGGACATCTCCAAAAAAACCTTCCTTTATTTTGTCCCTTCTTGCATTGATACGAAACCATACGACCATCACAACCACAAAAATTTCCAGATCGAGATTTTACACTGGAACAAGACGTAGAAACACCTTTGGATGATTTTGTATTCAAATGTGACATTGCAACACCTTAAAGTCGAACACTTTGTCGTTGTTTTTGTTGTCTTCTTCCCGACAATGGTGACGGCGTTGGTGTTAGGGTTGTTTCGTCTTGTTTCTTTTTTCAATGGATAAATTGATATATATACTTGGTGTTTAAAATACATAAAAAAAAGCTTCAATTTGTAACAACGGTTTTGAGAAAAATCCGTCGTGATATCCTTATTATTTTTTAGTTAAATATTAATAAAACTTAAAAAGGGAGCATTTACGTCAAAGGGATAAACTATTTGAGGGCGATGAGGTTCGAACCCATGATAGCTAGATTGTATCACCATGGTTTTCATAACAACCGTTATTGTACCCTTGAGATTTCTAATTAAAATAATGCGCGCGCATCCAGTACGCACTATAAGAACGGTGTATAGGATGTCGTTGTAAACCTGGCGTTGTTGTTTGGCCGTTTTGTAGTAGTGTATTGGATGTCGAACTCAGCGAGTTCGAGCGACCATCTGAGCATCCTCCTCGTCATGTCTGGCGAGCTGAGGAGTTGTCGCACGGGCTGTTCTATCCTCACCACGATCGTGTGGGCCAAGAAGTAATGTTGCAGTCTCCTGGCCACGGTGATGAGAGCCAGAGTGATCTTTTCGATTTGCTGGTACCTAAGTTCCGGACCTTTGAGGGCTTTGCTGGTGAAGTAAATCGGCGTTTGCCTGTTGGGGGTTTCCCGGATTAAGACTGCGTTGACTGCTTCGCTCGTGATGGCGAGGTACAGGAATAACGTCTCCCCGCCCTCTGGTCATGAGAGAACCAGGGGTTTTGAAAGGACTTGTTTGAGGCGGAGGAGCTCTTGCTCACATTCCTCGGTCTATTCGAACGTGGCTTTCTGGCGTAGAAGCTTGAAAAATGGGAGTGCGTACTGTGCAAACTGGGCCACGAAGCGGGAAAGCAAGGTCAGCATCCCGTTCATCGATTGTATCGACTTATTCGAGTTCAGAGTTGGGATCTTAGAGACTGCCCTGCACTTGTCGGGGTTTGCCTCGATTCCTCGCTCTGTGAGGTAGAAACCGAGAAACATGCCCGCTCGGACGCTGAAGGTGCATTTGTCGGGGTTGAACCTCATCCTGCATTTCCTCGCTGTGTCAAAGACCTTTGTGAGATGGGTAGCATGGTCGACTTCTTCTGCAGATTTGACGATCATGTCGTCCATGTAGACCTCGAGCATGTCGTCGATCTCTCCCCGGAAGACTTTGTTCATCATACGTTGGTAGGTCGCGTCGGCGTTCTTCAGGCCGAAGGGCATTACGTTGTAGTAGTAATTACCCGACTCGATCATGAAGGAGGTGTACTGCTTGTCGGCCTTGGCCATGGGGATTTGGTTGTACCCCGAGTAGGCATCCATGAATGACAATAGTTTGAAACCTGCAGAATTGTCGACCAGCTGGTCGATGTTAGGCAATGGATAAGAATCTTTTGGGCACGCCCGGTTAAAATCGGTATAGTTAATGCACATCCTCTATTTCCCATTATTTTACTTGACAAGTACAACGTTAGACAGCCAGGTTGTGTACCTGGCCTCCGAAATAAAATTTGCCTCTAAGAAGTCTTTTACAGCTTTTTAGGCAGCCTCCGCTTTCTCAGGAGACTGCCTACGCCTACGTTTCACTATAGCCTTAGCGGCTGGATCTATAATGAGCTGGTGACAGGCCACCTCAGGGTCGAGGCCAGGCATCTCTGATGTGCTCCACGCAAACAAATCGGCGCTCTCTCGGAGATATGCCTTCAACTGCTTCTTCGCCAAGTCGGGGAGCCTGGTGCCAATCTTCACGCTCCTATCTGGATTATCCCCGAGGGCGACGAGCTCGAAGTCTCTGTCTGGGATGGGGCGCATTGGGTGAAGAGGCTGCCCGTTGCCTTCAATTGGGAGGTCATTGTCCGCTGCTCCCTCTTCCTCCAGCTCTCCGGGGAAACGACTGTCGAGGTCCACCATGTTGATGCGCGGGAATGGCTTTTGTATTACATCCGGGGTTGACTTCTCTCCGGCCTTGGGCTTGATGTTGATCGAGCCCAGGGCCTTGGTTGCAGCTTTGAAGCATCTTCTAGCAGCTTTAATGTCCTCGTGCATGGTGACGACCCGGCCCCTGGCCGTATAGTACTTCATCTTCAGATGGACTGTAGATGGTACCGCCGTGAGTTTGGCCAGAGTGGTTCTCCCCAAGATGCATTGGTACAGGGAAGGGCAATCCACCACTAGGAAGCGGGTCTTGACTTGTCGGGCAGTGTCCTCGCTCCCGAAAGTGACCATTAGTTCAACATAGCCCCACGGTCTGGTGGTGGTGCCATTGAAATCCTGTAGATCCGAGCCCACGTGAGGGGTCAGATGCTTTTCGTCGAGATGGAGGGTTTCGAAGAGGTGGGCGTACATGATGTCCACCGAACTCCCTTGGTCGACCAAGATTCTCCGGACGTCAAAATTCGCCATCTGCGCCCAGATCAGGAGAGGGATGGTGGAGTTGGGCGCACCGTCTGGAAGTTCCTCGAGATAGAAGGTGATGTGGTTTGACTTCCCTTGCACCTTCTCAAAGGTGGCTGTATGTTCCGAAGTCGCGGATTCCAGTTCGTCAAACTTCCGTTTGATTGACTCGACAGAGACCTTGTTGAAGCCCCCGTCGGATATAACCATTGTCGTGGGGAAACTTTCCCATGTGCTACGGGCTGTGACAAGGTCCTCAAGGGGAAAACTCTCCCACAGGCTGCGAACTTCCGCGGGGGTCCTCGATCCCTTCGGGGACGTAAAAGTCTCTGGGCGAGTGACGCTTAGAGTGACTTGCAATCTGTTCTCTCCAGAGGGGGTGGGGGTTGTATCTTCGACGCTTTGCGCATTCTGTGCATCAAGTCGAGGAGCGTCGTTCCTCTTTGTATGCTGCTTTAGACGCCCCTCCTTGATTAGGATATTTATCACATCCTTGAGGTGGATGCAGTCTTCGGTGACATGTCTGTGGCTCCGATGGAACCTGCAGTATTTGGACTTGTCAGTGTTTGATTTGGGGGGCGTCGGCTTCAGAAAGCGGACACCCCCTTTATGAAATTCTGAGTTGGTGCACTCGGAGAGAATTCGCTCGCGGGGAGTGGTGAGTGGAGTGTACTCCGTGAACCGGCCAGCTGGACCTCTCGGCTCGCGAGAGTCCCTGGGATGGCCTTCGCGTCTTCTCTCTCCCCCGCGCCGGGGGGCAGTAGAGTCTTCATCCATGGAGCTCCAGGGGCCCTCTTGGTGTCGCGAGTCGAGGGCAACGTGGGCGGCCTCCGACTCTTCGTACTAGATGTATGATTGGACTCGGTGAAGGAGGTCTTCCAAGTTACGGGGTCTATGGATGGCCACAGCCTTGGCGAACTCGGTCCCGTGATGCAGTCCCCACTCGATTAGGAACTTCTTCATGTCATCGGTAGCGGGTACCTCGACGGTTTCCCGGTTGAATCTCTCGATGTAACCTCTGAGAGATTCGTCTCTCCCTTTGAGGATGGCTTCCAGGGAGGCCACCGTCTTCGGGTGGTGACGGGACGCAGTGAAATGCCTGGAGAACCGCCTCTTCAGTTCTTTCCAAGCAGTGATGGACTCCGACTTGAGGCTTTTGTACCACGCCATGGCCCCTTTCCGGAGGGTGGTCGGGAAGAGCCTGCATTTGATGGCTCCCCGAACATTCCATTAGTCGAGCATTGCCTCCAAGCTCTCTACGTGATCGTCGGGGTCGGCGGTGCCGTCGTACGTCCCCAAGGGTGGAGGCTTTTCCATCCCCACAGGTATAAGGGTCTCTATAATCTCCTTAGACAGCGGGGTCTGCTGGTCGTCCTCGTCACTCCTAACTGGTGACCGTGATGAGGAGTGGTTGCCCCGACTAGGCCCGTGTCGTCGGGGGGAACTCCTTGGACGGCTCTTCGGTTTTCCGCCATCCGCTTTGCTCCTCTTCTGGGCATGGGAGCGTCGTTGTTCCTTCTGAGGAGGTGAACAATGGCGCTTCTGGGCAACCACAGGCTGGGCTCGTTCTAGGCGTGGGTGGCGTCCCGTAGGCTGGGGAGTCGGGCTCCTAGAATCGACCAGTGGTGTCCTTCGCGGGGAAGGAGAACGACTGGGAGGTGGAGGGCGACGATGTCTCTGTGGGGGAGAGCGTTGTTGTCGCCCCCTTTTGAGCGCTTTTATCCTCATGTTCTGCTGGGAGATCAGTTGGTTGGTTTGATTGATCAGAGCGAACATGGCCATCGTGTTCGGACCATCATTCGGTGGTGCGGGGATCGGCTGGTAGACAGCGGGGGCGCTGTCCTGTTGGGCGATGTTGTATGTCGCGTCGTCAGAGGAAGGGGATGCAGTACGCCCGTCCCTTTCATCGCCTTCTTCGATGTTGACGACCACATTGTCCTCGTGGTCATCTCCATTGTTGAACTGTGCAAAGGTGGTGTCCGGAGTCTTGGCCTCAGGTTGGGTGCTGGTCATGGTTGTCAGAAAATGGAAGTTGCTTTGGTTTTACGAAGAGGAAAACGGGGAAACAAAGGTTCCCACAGACGGCGCCACTGATCGTACCTGATTTGAAAGTAGACTAGTGGCCAACAACGTCGTGAACTCCGCTACTCCGGTGGTGATGAGTGGTGGGGGGGATGTACCTGTAAGGTACTCCGATGCCAAAGTTAGGACTGGAGCAAGCAAGTATAGAAAGTGAGAATAAGAGTTAGAATAGAATGTAACCTAACCCTCTAGTGAAATAAGGTATTTATAGGCTGCCCCCAGCGCAGGGCCAACGATCATCTGCTTTGGGCCTTGGACCCAGGCCAGTGTAGATAACTGCCAGGGTTTACGTGGCATAGTGAAGACCAGCACGTGGTCTTCGCCCTGGAGTAACGGTCCCGTTGTAACACCCCCAATCTATACCCCCAATTAATTAAAACAGTAAAAGAAAATTCAAAATTTCGTCAGAGTATATTTAAATTATCAAGGCATAGACCGAGGGGTCACATCAAATTGAAACAATTCATACAACACCTGCTCATAAAGATATGCACCGGTGGGGTAGCAATTAACAGAGGAACTCAGTTCCTTACACCCACATTTCAGAATTTAGAATAAAAGCGGAAGATCTAAAACTGAATAACATACATATATATCACATGAAAAGTTTGTCATACATCAAGTTGAACATGCACAAGCCAAAAGTTTATATATACAGAATACACAATAATCACTAACGGCCTCCCTAACTACCCGGTGTCACATATCAGAGCCGACCGACAAAAGAATGAAGACGCAAAGCTTCACAAAAATACCTCCAGCAACTCTAATCTGCAATGCCTCATAGAGCATTATAAAACAGCAGAAGGGTGAGAAAAACAATCATAATACAGTTGCATATAATTATATATAACACAAAAATACACATATATACGGTTCTCACCACAACTCACACCACAATTCAAACACAAGGCATTACAAGACACAATACATGTTTCCATCACCAACACATATCCATATATCAATTCATCCACAAATCCACACATGAACAACCATAATGATTTATGCAATGCAAGAGACCGACATAACGACTCCATGCATATGCATATGCGGTACCGACTTCCATTGTTTCTCATCACTAGTTCACTCAGGAACTATGCTGGAATCATCGCTCGTTACATCACTGTAACTCCCCGTCGGGCATACGATGTTCCCCGTCGCTCACACCTCTTTGTATAAGGCACACGACGTTTATGGCTCGCTCACACCTCTTTGTATAAGGCACACGACCCGATCGCTCACACCCCACATGGGCACACGATCGTCTATAATCATCGCTCACACCTCTTTGTATAAGGCATACGACGTTATAGCGAATTCCCTCTGGAATCCAAACCGTCACTCAGGACGTCACAACAATGCATATCATGATGCTTGGCATACAATGACTCATGACATTTAATATGCACACATATACACATCCATAATCATGCATATTTACATCATACAACAGCACACAAGCTACACTTTACATAACAAAAGCTTATAGCATGATAACACATCAATCACACACAATTAACGCGATAAAAACCCGACAACCAGACTATTTTTCCAAAAACACGAATTAATTAAATCATCTTTTACTCTCCAAACCATTTTTAATAGAAAGAACTTTTCATTAGCTTTCCAACGCTTCAAACGGGGGTCAAAACAGACTTACGGATCAAAAGTTATGAATTTTTGAAGTTTTGGAATTTTTCATGTTTGCCCAGACCTGCGCGCTGAGCACGCCACCTGCTGAACCTCCGCCTTAAAAACACCATTTTTAGACTTCCGGACATCCGTTTTCGATTCTGTAAAAAGCTGCGATCTCAGAATTCAACGTACTACAATATTTTCACCATTAAAAAGCCATCCAACACATTTTCACGGTTGAAATATTTTGACACATAGTTTTATCAGTTTAACCCAATTCCAAACTCGATTAAAATCACTCGAAAGCACACAAACAACCATTTCCGATTAAATATCAACCTATACCAATGTTCCCAGACATATCCAAACACTCTAACTCGATCACAACATCAATTTGCACAAAACATCGATATATATCAAAAACGCAAAAGTTACAAATTCGACTCAATTCAATCAAACGATCATGCTAAAACACGACCCAACATCACACGACTCTACTACGCGATTTATTCCGACTTTCGTCCGTGAAAACATCGATTTCTAACCATTTTTCTCATTTTGACCTATATTTGAAAAAAACAACAAAATCCCACACAAACATACATAATCATACACAAACATAGTATAATCGAGTTTCGCACCCTTACCCGATAAATCCGCGTTTGAAAAGTCGGTTGAATTGGTTCCTAAATCCACAAGTTTTTTCCTCTTTTCTTCTTTTTCCTCTTCTCTTTCTCTTCTCCTTTTTCTTCTTCTCTTTTCTCTCTATTTTCTTTTCTTTCTACTTTTCTCTCTTTCTTACTACTTTTCTATTTTATAAAAAATCAAAATATCTAACCACCCAAAAAGACCAAAATACCCCTACACTCAAATTTCTCGCAAACGTTCCCAAAACGCGACAAAATATAATCACGATGAAAAATAACATATTTCCAAATAAAAGTCAGAAATAAAATAATATAATAATAAAATAATAAAAAACGACTCAATTAAATAAAAATACTAAAACTGGGGCGTTACAACTCTCCCCCACTTAGAAATTTTCGTCCTCGAAAATCTTACCTGAGACGAACAACTCTGGATACGACTCCCGCATCCGACTCTCCAACTCCCAAGTCAAATTGCCCTCAGCAGCGCCTCCCCACGCCACTTTCACAAGTGCAATATCCTTGCCCCGCAACCGCTTCACTTCGCGATCCAAGACCCTAACTGGTACTGCCTCGATCGTAAGGTTCTCCCTTACATCAACCTCCTCCATCGGAATCACATGCGACGGATCTGGAACATACTTCCGAAGCTGTGAAACATGAAACACATCGTGCAAATTCGACAGATTCGGCGGCAACGCCACCCTATAAACCACATCACCCACTCTCGCGGATATCTGGTAAGGACCAATAAACCGAGAAGTAAGTTTCTTCGATTTCAATGCACGACCCACACCCGTTACCGGCGTAACCCTCAGAAATACATGATCGCCCTCTTGAAACTTAAGATCCTTCCGTCGCCGATCATGATAACTCTTTTGTCTACTCTGAGAAGCTTTCATTTTCTCATGAATAAACTTCACTTTCTCTGTCGTCTGTTGCACCAATTCTGGCCCAACCACCGTTCTCTCACCAGATTCGTGCCAACACAACGGCGCCCGACATCTTCGTCCATACAAGGCTTCAAACGGTGCCATTCCAATACTCGAATGGAAACTGTTATTATACGTAAACTCAATCAATGCAAGATAACTATCCCACGCACCACCTTGTTCCAAAACACAAGCTCTCAACAAATCCTCCAAAGACTGAATCGTTCTCTCCGTCTGACCATCCGTCTGCGGATGATAAGCCGAACTCAATCTCAATTTAGAACCCAACACCTTCTGTAAACTTTCCCAAAATCTCGATGTAAATCTAGGATCTCGATCAGAAACAATACTCAATGGAACCCCATGTAATTTCACAATCACACTGATGTAAATCTCCGCCAACCTCTCCAAAGAAAAACTGATGTCAATCGGAATAAAATAAGCCGATTTAGTCAGTCTATCAACAACCACCCAAATAGCATTATGCCCTCGCTGAGTATTCGGTAACCCTGTTACAAAATCCATGAAAATACTATCCCATTTCCATTCAGGAATATCCAACGGTTGCAACAAACCACTAGGCCTCAGATGTTCCACCTTCGATTTCTGACAAGTCAAACATGCATAAGCAAACTGAGCCACATCTCTTTTCAATCCAGACCACCAGAAAATCTTCTTCAAATCTTGGTACATCTTATTCGCTCCCGGATGTATACTCAAATTACTCCGGTGTCCTTCCTCCAAAATCATCTTTTTCAACTCCGCATCATCTGGAATACAAATCCTACCTCGAAATCTCAAAACACCATTAACATCCACTTGAAAATCACTATTCGCATCTTTTCCTCCAACCAACATCAAATCCACAAGTTTCACATCCAACTTCTGTTTCTCACAAACAGTCATCAGAAAATCATTAGTAATCGTTAGCATACCAAGCCTAACGCTATCCGACGTCACTTCACAAACCAAACTCAAATCTCTAAACTATTCCAAAAGTTCCCACTCCTTAACCATTAAAGCGGACATATGTAACGATTTTCGGCTCAATGCATCGGCTACCACATTAGCTTTACCAGGATGGTAATTCAAGCCAAAGTCGTAGTCCTTCAAGAATTCTAACCATCTACGTTGCCTCATATTTAGCTCTTTCTGATCAAACAAATATTTCAAACTTTTATGATCACTAAAGACTTCAAACCTTGCACCGTAGAGATAATGCCTCCAAATCTTCAACACAAAAACCACAGCCGCTAACTCAAGATCATGAGGAGGATAATTCTTCTCATAAACTCTTAACTGCCTTGAAGCATAAGCCACCACCTTACCTTCTTGCATCAGAACACCACCTAGACCAATCAAAGAAGCATCACAATAAACCACAAATGGTTCATTAGGATTCGGCAAAATCAAGATCGGAGCTGTCGTCAATCTTCTCTTCAGCTGGGTAAAACTCTCCTCACACCGAATATCCCAAATGAATGCTTGCCCTTTACAAGTCAACTGGGTCAAAGGAAGTGCTAGTTTCGAAAAACCTTCAATGAACCTGCGATAATAACCAGCCAAGCCCAAAAAGCTTCGAATTTCAGTAACAGATCTCGGAGCCTCCCATTGTAGAACTGTTTCTACTTTAGATGGATCCACAGCAATACCGTTACCTGAAATTACGTGTCCAAGAAAACTCACCTCCGACAACCAGAATTCACACTTGGACAATTTAGCAAAAAGCTTCCTTTTCTTCAAAACCTGCAAAATAATACGCAAATGTTCTGCATGCTCCTCCCGAGACTTAGAATAAATCAAAATGTCATCGATAAACACCACCACAAAACGATCCAGATGCTCGTGAAAAATACGATTCATGTATTCCATAAACACACCTGGCGCATTAGAAACCCCGAACGGCATCACAGAATATTCATAATGACCATATCGTGTTCTAAAAGCCGTCTTCTGAATGTCTTCCTCCTTCACCCTTATCTGATGATACCCTGACCTCAAGTCAATCTTACTGAACACACAAGCACCAACTAACTGACCCATCAGATCATCAATCCTTGGAAGAGGATATTTATTCTTGATCGTTACCTTATTCAACTGGCGATAATCAATACATAATCGCATACTCCCATCCTTCTTTTTCACCAATAACACTGGAGCACCCCAAGGAGAAACACTTGGTCTCACGAACCTCTTTTCCAATAACTCATTCAACTGTTTCTTTAACTCCACCAACTCAGATGCCGACATACGATAAGGTGCCATCGATACAGGTCTAGTACCAGGGACTAGATCTATAGAAAACTCCACCTCTCTCTCTGGCGGCAAGTCTGAAATATCCTCAGGAAACACTTCCGGAAATTCACACACAACAGGAAACACCTCAAGTGAAACTTGACTATCCACAGTTAAAGATGCAAACAATCCAAACAACTGAGCTTCCTCCGCCAAAAGTTTCTTCAACTCTTTGGTAGATAAGAAACTCGAGTCTTCGTCTTCCTCAAGAGAAGGAAACCTTACCAGCTTATGATAACAATCAATATGAACCCGATTGAATTGCAACCAATTCATACCCAGGACCACATCTAAACTCTCCAACGGCAAACACACCAAATGCATCTCAAAGTCTTTACCATAAATGGTCAAAGGACATCTTAGACAAACCAAGGAAGTAGTTACTGACCCCATTGCTGGAGTATCAATAACCATTTCACCGCCCATCACAGACAACACAAGATTCAAACGCTTCGCGCACTCAGACGAAATAAACGAATGAGTCGCTCCAGTATCAATAATAGCAATCAAAGGAGTACTATTAATAAAACAAGTACCTCGAATCAGACGATCTGCACTCGAAGTCTGAGTCCCCGATAATGCAAACACTTTCCCACCAGCTGGAGCTTGTTTCGGTTTCGGACACTTTGTACTAACATGTCCCAGCTCCCCACAGTTAAAGCACTTCACCACGTTCTTCTTACAATCAGCTGCCATGTGTCCTATACCTCCACAGTTAGAACACTTTCTAAAATCTTTCCTGCACTCAAACTGACGATGCCCCACTTCACCACACCTATAACATCTCATAGGACCAGACATTCCTCCTCCACTTGACCTCTTCTCAAAATTCCCTCTTTGTTTATCTATATCAGCTGGTGTCACATACGGACCACCACGGAACTGTTGTTTCCCTTTCCTCTCGCTCACACTCTTGTAATGAGTAGAACGAGCCTTACTGTCCTCTTCATAAATCCTACAACAATCTACTAAATCAGAAAACCTCTGAATCCTCTGATATCCAATCGCCTGCTTTATCTCAGGACGCAAGCCATTCTCAAACTTAACACACTTAGAAAATTCAGCAGTCGCTTTAGCATAATGAGGATAAAACTGCACAAGTTCCACAAACTTAGCAGTATAATCGACAACAGACATATTACCTTGCTTTAGCTCCAAGAACTCTATCTCCTTCTTTCCCCTCACATCTTCAGGAAAATACCTTCTCAAAAACTCCATACTAAACACAGCCCAAGTAATCTCCTCCTCTGCAGCTTCCAACACACGACGAGTACTAACCCACCAGTCATCAGCTTCTTCCAATAACATGTGAGTACCCAGTCTCACCTTCTGATCTTCAGCACAATCCATCACTCAGAAAATCCTTTCAATCTCTTTCAGCCAGATTTGTGCACCATCCGGATCATATCTTCCTTTGAAGACAGGCGGTTTGTTCTTCCTGAACTCATCATTACCCGCAGCATTAGGTGCACCCTGCACAGCACGAGCCATAGCTTGCATAGCCGCAGCCAAAGCAGCATCATTCCTACCAGCCATATTCTGTTCATTTCCAATAATAGAAACTATGGTTAAACAAACAACTCATCCAACCACAACGACCAACAAGGACTGACACAACTGACACGGACTGACACAAACTGGCTCTGATACCACTTAATGTAACACCCCCAATCTATACCCCCAATTAATTAAAACAGTAAAAGAAAATTCAAAATTTCGTCAGAGTATATTTAAATTATCATGGCATAGACCGAGGGGTCACATCAAATTGAAACAATTCATACAACACCTGCTCATAAAGATATGCAACGGTGGGGTAGCAATTAACAGAGGAACTCAGTTCCTTACACCCACATTTCAGAATTTAGAATAACAGCGGAAGATCTAAAACTGAATAACATACATATATATCACATGAAAAGTTTATCATACATCAAGTTGGGCATGCACAAGCCAAAAGTTTATATATACAGAATACACAATAATCACTAACGGCCTCCCTAACTACCCGGTGTCACATATCAGAGCCGACCGACAAAAGATCGAAGACGCAAAGCTTCACAAAAATACCTCCAGCAACTCTAATCTGCAATGCCTCATAGAGCATTATAAAACAGCAGAAGGGTGAGAAAAACAATCATAATACAGTTGCATATAATTATATATAACACAAAAATACACATATATACGGTTCTCACCACAACTCACACCACAATTCAAACACGAGGCATTACAAGACACAATACATGTTTCCATCACCAACACATATCCATATATCAATTCATCCACAAATCCACACATGAACAACCATAATGATTTATGCAATGCAAGAGACCGACATAACGACTCCATGCATATGCACATGCGGTACCGACTTCCATTGTTTCTCATCACTAGTTCACTCAGGAACTCTGCTGGAATCATCGCTCGTTACATCACTGTAACTCCCCGTCGGGCATACGATGTTCCCCGTCGCTCACACCTCTTTGTATAAGGCACACGACGTTTATGGATCGCTCACACCTCTTTGTATAAGGCACACGACCCGATCGCTCACACCCCACATGGGCACACGATCGTCTATAATCATCGCTCACACCTCTTTGTATAAGGCACACGACGTTATAGCGAATTCCCTCTGGAATCCAAACCGTCACTCAGGACGTCACAACAATGCATATCATGATGCTTGGCATACAATGACTCATGACATTTAATATGCACACATATACACATCCATAATCATGCATATTCACATCATACAACAGCACACAAGCTACACTTTACATAACAAAAGCTTATAGCATGATAACACATCAATCGCACACAATTAACGCGATAAAAACCCGACAACCCGACTATTTTTCCAAAAACACGAATTAATTAAATCATCTTTTACTCTCCAAACCATTTTTAATAGAAAGAACTTTTCATTAGCTTTCCAACGCTTCAAACGGGGGTCAAAACGGACTTACGAATCAAAAGTTATGAATTTTTGAAGTTTTGGAATTTTTCATGTTTGCCCAGACCTGCGCGCTGAGCGCGCTACCTGCTGAACCTCCGCCTTAAAAACACCATTTTTAGACTTCCGGACATCCGTTTTCGATTCCGTAAAAAACTGCGATCTCAGAATTCAACGTACTACAATATTTTCATCATTAAAAAGCCATCCAACACATTTTCACGGTTGAAATATTTTGACACATAGTTTTATCAATTTAACCCAATTCCAAACTCGATTAAAATCACTCGAAAGCACACAAACAACCATTTCCGATTAAATATCAACCTATACCAATGTTCTCAGACATATCCAAACACTCTAACTCGATCACAACATCAATTTGCACTAAACATCAATATATATCAAAAACGCAAAAGTTACAAATTCGACTCAATTCAATCAAACGATCATGCTAAAACACGACCCAACATCACACGACTCTACTACGCGATTTATTCCGACTTTCGTCCGTGAAAACATCGATTTCTAACCATTTTTGTCATTTCGACCTATATTTGAAAAAAACAACAAAATCCCACACAAACATACATAATCATACACAAACATAGTATAATCGAGTTTCGCACCCTTACCCGATAAATTCGCGTTTGTAAAGTCGGTTGAATCGGTTCCTAAATCCACAAGTTTTTTCCTCTTTTCTTCTTTTTCCTCTTCTCTTTCTCTTCTCCTTTTTCTTCTTCTCTTTTCTCTCTATTTTCTTTTCTTTCTACTTTTCTGTCTTTCTTACTACTTTTCTATTTTATAAAAAATCAAAATATCTAACCACCCAAAAAGACCAAAATACCCCCTACACTCAAATTTCTCGCAAACGTTCCCAAAACGCGACAAAATATAATCACGATAAAAAATAACATATTTCCAAATAAAAGTCAGAAATAAAATAAAATAATAATAAAATAATAAAAAAAACGACTCAATTAAATAAAAATACTAAAACTGGGGCGTTACACCCGTGATCTCCGGAAGGTGGGTTGACCAGCTCTCTCGGAAGTGGGCGTTACTTGATGACGTGTTCTCGCGGGAGTAGCACATGGAGAGATGGGGAGGAGAGTCGTGACCTCTCCTTGCGTCAGGAAGTCTCTAATCGACAGTAAGACCACTAAATGTGCCCGACAGGGAAGTGAATTGGGCCATATTGGGTCTCACATTGCAATATAGGGGTTGAGTCTGTCCGACGGATGGGCAGACGCAGACCCATTCTAGAACAATAACGTAGTCACTACAAAGAAAAATGATACATGTAATTTATGATTCCTAACTTAATGTGCCTTATCATACTATGTGATAGTACATGTCATTTATGATAGTCACGTGAATTGATACATGTATATTGTGAATTGATACATGTATATTGTAAAACCAATGCCCTTATTGTTTGTTTGTTTTTTTTCTATACGTCAATAGTGCGGTAACTTTTTTTACCTGGTGTTCCTTTTGCAAATTAATAGAATAATTCCGGTATTTGTGTTTAATTTGTTTTCCTTTTCCAAGTTAATAGCCAGTTCCAGATTCTTTTGTTTAATTTTTCCACGTCAATACACTATAATATAAAACTATATATTATTATCAATTGAATTATTATATATAAAACTATATATATATTAAAATTGAACCTATATAGAACTATATATTAAACTATTATTTATTTTTAATTGAATTGTCTTAGAAATTTTATTAAATAAATATTAGTTTATATATAAATTTGTGATATATTTGTTTTGTCAAATATTTTGAAATACTATGTAATATTTTTTTACTATTGAGATTGACACTGTTTTAGACAAAATTTATTGGGAATGCTATATTGTTTAAATTCATGATTGATTCATATTTTTTTTTGCAAGAGAAATTTGATTCCTATGCAAGAAATTCTATAAATAATTGTGTGTGATTACCACCAAAGTGAGATCACTTATTTTTATTTATAAAATTCTATTTGTATAGTTTGAGGAATGATTTTAAGTCATTACTATGATTGTCTTCCCAAAGGTGGACAATTGTATGTAGAGATTGTGGTTGATTAAGGATATAGCTATTGGAGATGCTTGAGTCCAAGGGATTTGTTTACCCAAAAGAGATAAATTTTTAAACTCGATGTATGCTCACTGAGTAGCTTATTCTTGAAATTTATGGATGAAGTTGTTGTAGGTGTTTTGGTTTAGAGAATTTATCTATCCAAAGGAGATAGATTTTTGAACTCAACGTATGCTCATTGAACGACTCATCTGAGGTTCTGACCTTGGTTGCAACCTGGGTTTTGCGCATTCCACCCAAAGGGGATTGTGTGATAATGTTGGCCTCTTTGTGATAGCTTATGCTCATTAAAGCTATATCTTACCTTTATTATTTGTTCTTATGCATTCCTGATTTGTCTCAACAGTGATCTTCTCTATGAACAATTGTTATGCTTCTATTGAGATCCTGAATGGGTCTAATTTTAATAAATGGAAGAAATACTTAGAATTTTCATTAGGGATTATTGATCTTGACATGACACTGTGTGAAACCAAACATGTGATCAATTATCAGAGTACACTCGAGGAGAAAGAAAAATTAGCTAAGTGAGAGAGGAGTGATCAACTTAGCTTGTGTGCTATTAAGAGGACCATTTCTAAACGTTTGATAAGTGGACTGCCTGAGAAAGAGAATGTTAAAGAATATAATACTGAATGTGTAGCTGAAGAAGAGAAACTTGAGGGAGAGAAAGCTCAGGGTAGGAAATATTCTTGAAGTCGTTGTGGAGCTAGTGGGAGATGTCAGCTTAATTCTAGGAACCGGTTTTAAACTTGTTTTGAAAGATACGTTTTATGTACCTTATTTTAGAAGGAACTTAATTTCAGTATCTTGTTTGGATAGACTTGGATTTCGGTTTAACTTTTATGATGGGAAAATAAATTTGATGTTGAATTCTCAAGTTGTTGATAATGGTATCTAGTTGGATGATTTATATAAGTTGTCTTTGGATTGCGATAATATTTCCTCATCCTTGAATGTTGAGAGCTTCATTGCTAAAAGGACTAAAATTAGAGAAAAATCCTCTTTGTTGTGGCACAAGCGTCTAGACCATATCTCTAAAGAAAGAGTTGAAAGGTTAATTAGAGATGATATTTTAACTTCCTTAAATTTTAGTGATTTAGAGACTTGTGTGGACTGCATTAGAGGAAAATTTACCAAGACCAATAAGATGGGTTCAACTAGAAGTTCAGACCTTTTGGAAATAATACATAGAGACATTAGCGGCCCCCTCTCTCCTATTATTTGTGGTAATAAATATTTTATCACTTTTATTGATGATTTTTTCCGATATGGCTATCTCTACTTGATTAAGGAAAAATCAGAAGCAATTGAAAAGTTTAAAATCTTTAGGCTTAAATGCAGTTTTTGTCCCCATAGTATCATTTTTCTAAACTTTTGATCCCCCTTAAAAAAACCCAGGTTTTAGGTCCCTTGTTTTGATTTTTTTTTTGGATTATTTTGGTCCCCTCTCAAAATTAGGGTATGTGGCATTTTTCTCGCTGATGTGGATTGCTGACTAGGATTATTTATTATTTTATATTTATATACATAATTAATTGATATTTTTAATAGAGTTTCTCTAAAAGTTAATTAATAAATATTTTTTAGAAATTAGATAATTAAATTTTTTTAAAACAATTTAGGTCACAAACCCAACTCATTTTAACACTAGTCCAATACACAAGTTTACACTTGGTAGTCATAATGAGCTATATAAACACTAATCACTTTTGTTAAAAAATCAATGTGGGACTTTAATGGGAAACAAAACCCACACTACACCTAGTGATACAAACAGTGATGATTCTTTGAATACTAGTCACCTGTTTCTGAATAGTGAAGATAATGTCATTCCTTTATGATTATAATACAGTTCTAACTTTTAACTGATGTGTACTGAAAATTCACAGATTCTTATTGTGAAAGTGTAACCATTTTCATTGCCCTCTCAGATATAACTTGTGGGGGAATAAGTGTTATAATGTATCCTATAGTCCGAACCTCCACTTCCACCCAATCTATGATTTTTGTTAGCATGCAAATCAAAGAAGGAGGCTTCCTCCTTAACCTTAACACGTTGTTCCTCAACCACCTAAATTTGAAGGAACAACCACCAATAGAAACAAGGATTTTTTCATCTAATAAAGGTCCTAGATTTTTAACAAACGTAACTCTCCCCACCTCAAAATGATGAGCAGCTTTAGTGGAGGAGTCCACCTCTAAAAGATAACAAGACCTCTTTCTTAAAGATAGAGAAAGACAGACCAATCATTAAGTGGTATAAGGAATTGATTCCAAAAGGAGGACTCTTCAAATTTGAACTCCGAAAAAGAGGTTTCATCATAAGAACAGAGCAAAAAGTATTTACCACCAATCTTAGACACATTGATGTGAGAGTAGCCAAAGAGGAAAAAATTCTTAACCACTGACTCATATGAACAATTGTTTTTCAACATACCAATAAGACAAGGTGAGGGCCAAGCTAGACACAAATCGTCTTTTTTAATATCCAACACTATGCAAGAGGATGATGAGGCAACAGGGATAAATGTTACAGTTACTCCATTATAACAGGTTGCAGATTGGCACTTTTGGAAAACCTAACATGAGGATTGGAAAATAGAGAAACATGGCTTCTCAGTTTAAAGCTATCTAATTCATATAAGCAAAAGTCAAAAAGAGAGAAAAATAATGGCCTCACTGCAAGTTATATAACTCTATTCCAACAATATCTAAGATTCCTTGCATGTGTATGCATTTTGCATGGTGTAGTGTGGGTATTGTTTTCCATTAAAGTTACAGGTGTAGTGTGGGTTTTGTTTCCCATTAAAGTCCCACATTGATTTTTTAACAAAAGTGATTAGGGTTTATATAGCTCATTAAGACTACCAAGTGTAAACTTGTGTATTGGGCTAGTGTTAAAATAAGTTGGGTTTGTGACCCAAACTGTTTTTAAAAAATTTAATTATCTAATTTCTAAAAAATATTTATTAATTAAGTTTTAGAGAAACTCTATTAAAATTATCAATTAATTATGTAAATAAATATAAAATAATAAATAATCCTAGTCAGCAATCCACATCAGCGAGAAAAAGGCCACATACCCTAATTTTGAGAGGGGACCAAAATAATCCCAAAAAAAAATCAAAACAAAGGACCCAAAACCTGAGTTTTTTTAAAGGGGGGTCAAAAGTTTAGAAAAATGATACTATGGGGACCAAAACTGCATTTAAGCCAAATCTTTAAAACTGAGGTTGAAAAGCAACTGGGAAAAGTGATAAAGGTGGTACGTTCTGACCGTGGTGGAGAGTATTATGGTAGATATGATTCTTCTGGGCAACATATGTGGCCTTTTGTAAAATACTTGCAAAATTGTTGAATTGTTCCACAATACACCATGCCCGGTACTCCTAAACAAAATGGTGTAGCCGAAAGGCGAAACTGCACCCTTAAGGATATGATGAGAAGCATGAGGAGTTGGTGTAATTCACCAAAATTTTTATTGGGTGACGCTTTGAAAACATATCTCTATATACTTAATAGAGTTCCTAGTAAATCAGTTCCAAAAACACCTATTGAGCTTTGGACAGGTAGAAAACCCAGTTTTAACCATCTCCGTGTCTGGGGTTGCCATGCAGAGGTTAAAATATATAACCCTTTTGAGACAAAGCTTGACCCAAAAACAAGTCGTTGTTTTTTCATTGGACATCCGGATCGATCTAAAGGATACATATTCTTTTGTCATGGTATAGGTAATACAATTGTGGAGTCCATGCATGCAAAATTCCTTGAGCTTGATTTTGCTGAGCCTTTTATTACATCTGATAATATTGATTTTGTTATGCCTGATGTTGTTACATTATTTGTTATTCCTGATGTTGTTACATTGTCACTACCTAATTTTGATAATGCTAGATTATCCACTGGTCATGGAGATTTTGCTCCAAATAAGAATGTGGTTGAACATCCAGTTGAAGAAGTGGTTGAACCACTTGTTGAAAATATAATGGATCCTCCTATTATAAATGAGGTTGCACAACTTGATGAGCGAGTTGAGCAAATTCATGTTAGAAGGCCAGTAAGACAAAAAAGACTTGCTATCCCTGATGATTTTGTAGTTTATCTTAGTGAGGATGCTTATGATGTTGGTATTGTTATTAATCCTAAAAATTATCTATAAGCTATTACTTGTTCTCAATCTAGCATGTGGACAGATGCAATGCATGATGAAATGAAATCTATGGTAAATAATGATGTTTGGGAACTAGTGGAGTTTTCAAGAAACTGTAGGGCTATTGGATGCAAGTGGATATTCAAAACAAAGAAAGAATCGAAAGGTAAAATTGAGAGGTTTAAAGTAAAACTTGTAGCTAAGGGCTTCACACAAAACAAGGGGATTGATTTTAATGAAACCTTTTCTCCTGTTTCCACTAAAGACACTTTTAGAATTGTTATGGCTCTTGTAGCACATTTTGTTTTAGAGTTGCACCAGACGGATATTAATACTGCTTTTTTAAATGGTGATCTTAATGAGGAGGTGTATATGCAGCAACCTGAGGGTTTTGTGTCAAGTGGTAATGATCATTTGGTTTGTAAATTTAGAAAATCTATTTATGGTTTGAAACAGGCTTCTAGACAATGGTACTTGAAATTTGATGAGGTGGTGACTTCATTGGGTTTTGAAGAAAATAAAGTTGACCAGTGCATCTATCTTAAGGTCAGTGGGAGCAAATTCATCTTTCTTGTGTTGTATGTTGATGATATTTTGCTTGCCAGTGGTGATCTTGGTCTACTTCACGAGACCAAACTTATGCTAACCAAGTTCTTTGATATGAAAGATCTTGGTGGAGCATCATTTGTGTTGGGAATTGAAATACACGGAGATAGATCACGTGGTGTGCTTGGTTTTTCATAGAGGGCTTATATTGATAGAGTCCTAGAGAGGTTCAATATGCAGAACTGTAAGCCAGGAGATGTTCCAATTACTAAAGGGGACAAATTCAGTAAAGATCAATGTCCTAATAATGAGATTGAGCGAGCAGAGATGAAGGGAAAACCCTTTGACAGTGCATTGGGCAGCCTGATGTATGCTTAAAAGTGCACTAGGCCTGACATTACTTTCATAGTTGGTATGTTGGGATTATACCAGTCTAATCCTGGGAATGATCATTGGATCGCTGCTAAGAAAGTGATGAGATATTTGCAGAGAACTAAATAGTATATACTTGTTTTTAAGAGAGTTGACAACTTGGAAATAGTTGAGTATACTGACTCTGATCTTGCTGGATGTGTTGATGATAGGAAATTTACTTCCAGTTACATTTTTATGTTGGCTGGAGGTGCGATATCATGAAAGAATAAAAAGCAAACTTTTGTCGCCTCTTCTATTATGCAGACAGAGTTTGTTGCTTGTTATGTTGCTGCCATTCATGTTGTTTGGTTGAGAATTTAGTGGCCGGACTTCGTATTGTTGATTCCATTGCAACGCTTGGATAAGTAGGACTTTATGTTTGATATGATTCTCTCCAGGCTCCCCCCTCATCTTCCTCCTCCGCCACAGAACCCAAACCCTTAGTTTTCAAAATTTGTTTATGCACTTTTGTGTTTTTTTTGTTTCTGTTCTATTTGTTTTGTATTGTTGTGTCTTTGGGAAATTATCAATGAAATTATGTTTCTTTTCTTTATTTTTTGTCTATGTCTTTTTGATCGATGACAAATGGGGAGAAACATATTGAGTTTGATATATCTATGTTCGTGAATCAGAACCCAAACATTTTTTTAATGTTCTGCTAACAACTACTTTGAAGATATTTTTTGTTAGTTGTTTTTCAAGGAAAATCAAGAAAATCAGAACCTCTTGAATGGTTATAGATCAAAACTTAAGTTATCGGTTTCTGTTGAAATAGTTTACTCTGTGAGTCTGAAGGATTAACTTCATCTTTTGAGAAAAACCTGCAACAAGACATAACCATGCATTAAATTTTATGGTTTTTAACCAGGTTCTGAAGCTCTTTCAAAAATATTTTAAATCAAGCCAAGATTTCGAACCAAGCTTCTGAAGTAAAGTTGTAAGATGGAGAATATGAATCTTGTTTGGGATCTTATTTGGAGAAAACCTTTTTCCCTACTCGAGTTACCTATGGTTGAAGACATTCTTTCTGGGATTCATAGTTCTACTCCTTCTAGGGACTGAGATAACTGAAAGTGGAATCATTCAGGAGGCAGTGTTTTTTCAGTTGCCTCTACTTATCAAATTTTATTGGGCCTTCTTCCCCCTAATTTGTATCAACTGAGATCTTCTAAGGTGGTGGTCTTCTCTTGTCAGCTTCTGCAAGATTAACTTCATTCTAGAGAAAATCTATTCAAATGGGAGGGGTGATTATTGATTATAATGGGTATTTTTTTACCTTGTGTGCATGTACGATTGAGTCGGTCTCTCATCTCTTTGTCACTTATGAGTTAGTGTTGTATAAGATCTTTCATTGGTTATGTTGGAAGGTGGTTATTCCTAATGACCATAGACTCTTGTTTGAATATTTTCTCTTCCTAGGTGGTATAGCTAAGTCTACAGATAGTTTTGCTATGATTTGACATGATGTTGTCTGGTCTATTTCGAGGGTTCATAACAATGATATCTTTAAACGTGTCTAAAAAACTATGAAGGAAATGGATAAGTTTTTTTTTTCTTCTGAAAAATGTGGTTTCTAAGAGGTGGACTCATGCACTTTCTCTGTCTGACTTTAGAACCTTATCATCTCTCTAAACTAATAGTGAATTGTGAGTTTGTCCTAATTCAAAGCGTGGTGGTGATTTGTGGTTTTTGGTTTTTGGTTCTCTTTTGTTGTCTTTTTATATGTTGATAGTGGTCCTAATAGTTTGAGATCTCTCGAGTGTTCTATTTGTGTTATTCTTCTAAGTTTTAGCTGCTATATTGTTTATGGTTTTTCGAGTTTCTAACTTTTGGTTGGTGTATTTGTTGTTTCTTTCATTGAGGTGGCCTGTTTAGTACTTCCTGTGCTACCAATTAGTAGCCTTGTGTTTGTGATATTCACCTTATTATTAATATATTATTTTGTTATTAATTTTTGTTTGAATCAACATAATACAACTAAAATAACAAATCATAAACTCTAATTAACTTTAAATTTGAACCACATAATACAACTTAAATTATATTTAATATCTCAACAACGTCGACTCCTTTAAGTTTATGATGCAACACTAAGTGAGTTGAATATTTGACCGATTTATAACATAATATATTCTACACTTGTGTGCTTGATTCCAAAAGTGCACAAAATCACTTTGGGAGAAAATCACTTTAAGAAAAACAAATCTTAAAAGAGGATTTGTACTTTTACATAAATTCTACAATTTTTGTACATAAAAAGATTTTGATTCAACATTTTTTTTGCTTGAGTTTTAACTTTAGTGCAATAATCACAATATTGATGTTGTGTTTGAAAAATTATAAATTAAACCGTTGATAGATAGTTAATTTGATCGGTTAAATTTGTTTGATATAGTATTCTAAAACTTGATGCCAATTGCAATTAGTTTGTGTTGAATTTATAAAATAGATAAATCTCCAATTGAAAAACTTTTTTTATTTATTTGAGAATTTAACATCTAAATTGATTGATTTTTTTTATCAAAAACAATTGTGATTTGCAATCAACCTAAGATTGTGTATCAAAATCGTTTCAATAAAATTATTATTAGCTAAAAAATATTATTTTTGGAAAATCACGTTTCTACATTTTAAGAACTCGAGTTTTATTAACCCCTTCTAGTAAATTTGTATAAAATATATTTCAGTAATTATATTATATCATATATTTACTAAAAGATAAATATTTTTCGTTAAAAGAAATATCATTTATGATTATACTAAAAGTAATTAGTTTACCTTAGTTGATTTATTGATAGTTGGATTTGATAAAGAGAAGCACAATTTGATCATTTACAATTATAATTGAAAGATGATTGAAATCACTTAATATCTAAACTAATCTTCGAATCAGATAAATCGATTCATTTGACAGGATATTTTGGTGAAAACCGGAAGAAAAAAAATTGATTGGTTTCTTTTACTCTTTACTTTCCGAGTTCTAATGGAATTCGTATATTTGATTATTCCGATCGATGACTTTAAGTATTTAGACTAATTTCTAGTATTTATTTATTTTTGATGTGATTGACGGCTTAATTTCAACCCTACAAAGAAAGTTAGAACATTGAAAATCATAAACTATGAATATTCACATAAATTAGAAGAAGATATTAGTTCAATTATTATGGTATAAAGTTCCGAGAAGTTAAGAGTCTAGCATGACTATCTATCTTGAAATTTGTCACATAAAATGAATAAGATGTAGAATTATTGTTGGAAGAATTTTTTTTTTTTTAATTAGGGAATATTGAATATTGTGGGAATTTTTTTTTAAAGCAACATCTTTGTAAGAGACACATTACATATTCATTTAAAATTTTAAGGTGATAGATGCACGGGTTCTCCCACTTATAAATATTCAAGTCTCCACATTTTTAGTCAATGTGAGACTATTACATATACTACTCACACTTGCTATACTTAACACTCCTCCTCAAGTGTAAGTTTATCCACAATGCTCCCCCTTAAGCGAAAGCTTTTTTCATCTACATACACTTGTACTGTCGTTGACACTCTTCAACGGGACACTTAACCCATCGCATGTGAGGATACTTTCGATACAAGTGAGTCGGTCCTTCACTCGAACCAAAGGCTCATGATACCAATGTTGGGGACATTTTTTCCACTAGGGAGTATTGAATATTGTGGTACTTTCTAGAGCAACATCTTTGTGAGAGACACACCACATATTCACCAAAAACCTTAAGGTGATAGGTGTGTGAATTCTCCCACTTATAAATGTTCAAGTCTCCACATTTCTAGCCAATGTGGGACTATTACCCATACTACTCACACTTGCTATACTCAACAATTATTGATAATAATTCCTTTGTCGTTTATTCGTAAATGTAAAGAAGAATTAATTAGTCCAATTATTCTTTGAAGGATTAGGGAGTATCAAAAGTGTCAATGAGTCAAACGATTATGATTTAAGAGACTTTAACGTCACATATCCACCCAAAAATTTTAAAATATCAGGGGTATGACTCTTTTCTATGATATTTCAAGCATTTCTTCCATTTCTAATCGATGTGGGATTTAGTTACTCATACTAGAATGCCAACAATCTCTCCCACAAGTGTGAGTCACCCATATTACTAGTACTGAACCACACTAAGATCCACTTCCGCTCTCCCACCGAGTCTAACCTGACTGTGATACAACTTGTTGGGGAGTCTGGGGAGCGTCGAAAGTGTCAATAGGCTAAATATCTAAGATCCAAGAGACCTTAACACCACATATCCTCCCAAAACCTTAAGGAAATGAGAGTATGAGTTATTTCTCTTATATATCCAACATTTCCTCTGTTTCTAGTCGATGCGGGACTTAGCCACTCACACTTGAAACTCAACAATCTCCCCCACAAGTGTGAGTCATCCACATTAATTCCATTTCAATAATACCCCTCTCTCTAATTATAATTCAAGTTACCCTGATATTTGGCATCAGAGCTTGGTTCTTTGATCAAACACTTAGTGTGAGAATATGTTTTCCATCTCTAGTGAATGTATCCCTGCAAATCTTTTTAGGTGAGGCATTTAGGTGGGTCAATCTAACGAGACTCTTAGTCCCTCAAGCGAGGTGTTTAGACGAGTCTATCTGAGAAAACTCTTAGTCCATCAGGAGTGCGTTTAGATGAGTCTCTCATACTAGACTTCCTCTGAGTCCTTCACGAGAGAGATTTTAAGTTAAGTTTCTTGGGCCATACTTTAGTTGAGTCCCTCGAGTGAGACTTTAAGTTGAAACATGTCTGGCAAGACCATTAGGTCCTTAGGCGAGGCGTTTAGATGAGACTCTTAGTCCCTATGGCGAGGCGCTTAGATGAGTTTTCTGACGAGATTCTTAGTCTCTTAGGCGAAGCATTTAGGCGAGTCTCTGGTGCTAGACTTCAGTTCATTCCCTCAGGCTAGACTTTAAGTTAAATCTCTTGGACCAAACTTTATTTAAGTCCCTCGGGCAATACTTTAAGTTGAAGCATGTATGAAGAGACTCTTATTCCCTCAAGTGAGGCGTTTAGATGAGCTTGTCTGACGAGAATCTTAGTCCCTCAAACAAGGCGTTTAGATGATCTTATATGACAAGACTCTTTTGTCCCTGAATATATATCCCATTTGCATTACCCGTGAGAGCGGCAAGGATTTTCCAATGGAGGTCCATCATTCATGTATTACCTTAATAGGTAGCAAAGATCTCCATGTGGGAGTCCAACATTTATGTATTGCCTTAAGAGGCGACATAGATCTCCCTTTGGAAGTCATTGTATTTATATTGCCTTAAGTGGAGGCAAGGATCTCCCTGTGGGAGTCCAACATTTATGTATTTCCTTAAGAGGTGATAAGGATCTCTCTGTGGAAGTCCAACGTATTTATATTTCCTTAAGAGGAAAAAAAGATATCCATGTGGAAGTCCAACATACTTAATAGTAAAACCAAAATATTTTTCTTGCTAAAAAATAATAAAAAAATGCATACATAGGTAGGCAATAAGCCCCCTCTGAAAATTCATAAATAAATCAACTATAAGTATATTTCAAGAGGGTAGAGTTCCAAGTCTTGGGGACGAGTCTCTCGTCCAATTTTTCAAGCTTATATGCTCCATGCGGTAGCTTCTGGAATATGCAATATGGTCCTTCCTAGTTGGGATGCAATTTTCTCTGTTGAGTAGGCAAGACAACTTATCTTAACACCAAGTTGCCTTCCTGCATTTCCTTTGACATTACCTTGGAGTTGCATCTTCTTTCTACTCTTTGCTTGGCAGAAAAATGTCAGATGTGAATGACATCTCTTACCTCGTCGATTAAGTTAGCAGTGCACCTCAGCCCTGAATCATTCACCTGTTGGTCAAGCCGAGAATGCCACCATGTGTCGATCTCTATGGGTAGCATAACATATACCCCGTATACCATGGTGAAAGGGGGTCTCTTTGGTAGTTGAATGGGCGAGGTGTGGTACAAACATAATATTTCATAGAGTAAATCAGCCCATAACCCCTTGACATCATCCAATATTTTCTTGATTTCTGTATCACTTTATTAGCCAACTCTGCTTGTCCGTTGGCCTGTGGTTGGACGACAGAGACAAAATTTGTTTTCACTCCCAATTCTCGGTAGAAGTTCGTAACTATCGTACTGACGAATTGTGTTCTGTTGTTACAGATGATGACGCCTGGCAGCCCAAACATGCACATGATTTTTTGTCAATAGAAGTGACAAACTCTTTATGGTATAATCTTTGAGATAACCTCTACCTCTATCAAATTTTTGAAATAGTCGACTCCTATAATCACAAATTTCAATTGTCCAAGCGCCAGAGGGAATGAACCTAGAATGTCCACCACATTGGTAAAATGGTTAGGGTGATGTCATGGAATGAAGGTGTTTAGCTGGGGTATGATGTAGGTTAGCGTGTATTTGGCATCAGTCACACTTTTTGACGAACATCACACTATCTTTTAACAAGGTGGGCCAATAGCAGTATGCCATAAGTAGCATATGGGTGAGGGCTCAGCCGCTAATGTGGCTACCGTGTGCTCTCTAATGAACCTCGACAAGGACTAAGGCATTTTTGTGCTACCCTAGATACTGTAGCATTGGGAAGCCTTTTTCCATCTTGTAGAACTTTCCCGCTAGCAGGGTATATTTAGCAGCCTGCTTCTAGACCTTCTTCACCTCCACCTCCTCTAGGGGGAGCTCGCCTTCCTCCAAATATCGTAGTTTGGGCAACATCTAACTAGATTTAGGGGAGACTTCCAGGTTATAGATCTTGTATACCTAAATACCGGGGGTTCCAAGAGTCTTTTGTATCACTGTCCAATTTAACTTGTCGTCTTCGTGCTAGCGAGTTTAGACAGAAGATCTGCTTTGAAAATTTTCTCCCTAGATACATATTTTACTTTGAAAAAACATGAAGCGTGTTGACAAATCTTGAACCTTGTGGAGATATTTTATGAGTTAGGGCTCCTTTTCCTGTTACTCCCTGATAGCTTGATTGACAACAAATTGGGAATCGCTTTTTGCCTTTAGTCTTGAAGCACCCATTTCATGGGTGAGAACCATGTCGGCTATGAGATCTTTGTACTCGGCCTAATTGTTGTTGGTCCTAAATTCAAATTTTAAAGATTGCTCGATTAGAATCTTACCTGGTTTTCTAGCATTATCCTTGCACCACTTCCCTTGATGTTTGAGGTGCCATCAACCGATAACGTTCATCCTTAGGGTGCCTCTTCGTCTATTGACGAGCTAAATTCTGCCAAAAAAAATTTCCAGAACTTTTGGACTTGATGCTTCCACTTGGAACACATTGGATGCCATACTCCAATAGTTCCACCTCCCAAGACACCATTCATCCCACCAGATATGGCTTCTTGAGGACCTTCCGGACATGGTAGTTGGTTTTCACGAGTACTTTATGGCCTTGGAAATTGGGTAGGAGCTTCCTTAATGTGGAGACAATGACCAAAACTAATTTCTTGATCTTCTGATAACGAATCTCAGTGCCTTTAAACATTTTTCTTACGAAATACATGGGCCTCTCTGCCTTGTCCATATCTTGGACGAGTACTGAACTCATTGCTTAATCTGTGACTATAAGGTAAAGGATCAATGGCGACCCCATTTTTGGGCAAGTAAGGATAAGCAGAAATGTGAGGAAGGTTTTTATTCTTGAGAATACCATATCGCATTCACTAGTCCATTCAAACTTCTCCTTCTTTTTTAGGGTGGCAAATAAAAGAAAAGCCTTGTCATCCACGCAAGAAAGGAAGTGAGATAAAGAGGAAATGAGAACTTTTAATTGTTGGAATTCTCTGACATTGGTGGGGCTTCTCATGTCGATGACGGCTTGATAGTTTTATTGGTTCGCCTCGATCTCCGTTTTGCTCAACATGAAAGCAAGAAACTTACCTTCTTGCACCCCGAAGGAGCACTTGGCGGAGTTTAGGCTTATGTTATACTTCATGACTAATCCCCAAACATCATCCATGTTTCCTACATGACGAATAAGTTAACGTTTCTCTTGATTTGGTCAACTAGTTTGTGCTCTTCTTCTTTGGAATATGAGGTGCCTATCTTTGTCACTATGTGACCCAAAGGATTTATCTGAACCTCCTTTAAATCTTCAGTAGGCATGAGTCTTTCATTCTCTATGCCTAATCTGGGATCCCAACTCACGGTGTGTGTGTGTGTCGCATACCTCGAAAAAAGGGACAGCCTCGTGGGAGAATTCTTCCTTCCTCATCGCTAGTCTACTCTGATAACATTCTTGGGAGATTTCATAATATCCTCGGACTTCCTCGACTCGGCCGCTGGGTAATAGGTATTTCATGTTGATTGTAGGCCTGCCAAGGATGACATTATAGGGAGGTAAGGCATCTACCATGAGGTAATTGACTTTGATCGCCTTGGCATCTTTTCTTGCGCCGTATGATGTTTTTAGGGTTATGTGACCCCATACCTGCACTGTTCCCTTAACAGACCTACTAGCGAGCCTTGGAATGATTTAATGTTGTCTGGATAGAGTTGGAGCTTCTAGAAGGTGCTCTATAATAAGATGTCTATTGAGCTTCCCGAGTCTATCAAGACTCTCTTGACATCTTAGTTATTGTATTGAACAATGATAACCATGGGGTCGTTGTCATGAGGATAGACTCAGAAGGCTTCATTGTTAGAGAGAATGATTATTTCCTTTGGTTTTCTCCGCATGGAATTGGAGAGACATGTGGAAATTATGTTCACATTCAGTACCTTCCTGGTGTATTTACTTTAGGAGGAGCTAGAACTTCCTTCACTGGTGAAAACTCTAACAATGGTGCTAACCAGTGAGCTTGCCTCTTCTCAGGCCATTTTCAAGAGAAAGTGGTGGGAATAATGGAACGTGTGGCCCATGTTAGTTTTATCGCGGCCCCACGGTGGGTTTCACTGTACTTGTTAAAAAAAGTACATATGCGTGGCACCCCTATGTTGGTAGGGGTGACCTGAGGCTTTATAGTTTTCAATGGTTAGGGAAAGTTTGCGGTTGTGAAAAACCTTGTTTTGGTGGTGTTTTCTCAGAGGTTAGAGCAAGCTCATAAGGGCGAGAAGCAGTATATTCTAGGTTATTTTGTGGTGAATTTAGAATATCCTCCTCAACCCTAAAGTTGAGGAATTTATGAAGGCCTTTTAGGCCTAGATTTAGGATTTCTCTGAAATATCATCCGTCCAACAAAGTAATGATCATGGACCATTAAATCCTTATTTCCTAGGGAAACTTGGATTATACCCTAGATTCCCTATCTACATTATCTATGACCAGGACACATCACTTTCCACATTTTCAAATCCTGAGCTAGAGATGTGTGTCGTAGGTAACATTATCCCATTGTGGATGATATAATCTCATTGCACATTGTGGGTGACATGTTATCCTCGTCTCTTGTGGACCCTCACAAATATATCACTACAAGAAATACACACACACACGCACACGCACACGCACACACGTGCGCAAGCACGCACGTGGGCGCGCATACACACACACACGCACACACGCACGCACACGCACACAAACACCCCCCCCCCACACACACACACATATATATATATATATACAAGGAGTGTAAAAAGGATAGTTTGGATGTGAAAAAATTAGGAGACTGAATCATAGTCTTGATGTTTGTAGTTGAACAAGACACCTTTAATGTTATATGTGCGTACGCACCTTAGGTTGGGTTGGAATAACACCTTAAGGTAAAATTTTGGAAGGACTTATAAGGATTAGTTCAAGATATACCCCAAAAAGAAAATCTCTTTCTAGGAGGAGATCTAAATGGACATGCAGGGAGCATACCAAGAGGTTTTAAGGGCATGCATGAGTGGTATGGCCTCAAGGAGATAAATGTGGAGGGTAAATCCATATTTGATTTTTCGTCGAACTTTAATCTTACTATGGATAATACTTGATTTAGAAAAATAGGTGAGCATCTTATCACATATAAGAGTGGCTATGGATGAAATTATTCTGGGAAAGAGCTTGACTACCCAACATAGAGTATTGGTTATAGATGTAAGAATAAAATGAGATCTAAGAGAAGAGGTCACATGGGAGCGCCACATATCAAGTGGTGGAATTTGAAGGGTGAAAATAAGGAAGTTTCCAACATAAGATCTTGGAGGGAGAGTTTGAACAACCACAAGGAAATGCAAATGATATGTGGAACAAGATAGTCCAAAAGATTATAAACATAGCTAAAGAGATATTGGGAGAATCAAGATGTTTTGGACCTAGGGGTAAAGAGTCATGGTGGTGGAATGAAAATGTTCAGAGTAAAGTTAGAGTTAAAAAGGATTGTTTTAAAGAATGGTCTAGGTGTAAAAATGTCAAAACTTGGGAAAATTATAAGAAACCTAAGAACGAGACCAAGAAGCCAATGAGTGAAGAAATAAGCCAAGCTTTTGACGGATTATACCAATCTTTAGGAACCAATGAGGTAGTAAAATCTTTATATAAGCTTATTGTCCTCCCCAAGAAATAAGCCATGCTTTTGACAGATTTTTCCAACCTTTAGGGTTGTATGTCCCTTGATGCCCAACCTTTTTCTTGGTCAGACATTCATTCCTTTAAGTTTGAGGGATGTTATACATTTTCTTTGCAAAAAGACGTAAGGAAAATGTAAGTAACCTAGCAAGTAAATAACTCAAAAATAAGGGTCATTATATTAAACATATTCATATATCTGTCCATTTCATTGTCCTTCCTTTGTTCTAATATAATCATGGTATTAGAGCTCATAACCTTGAATTTGTCCAAAAGCTGAACCACTACCCCACATCAGGCATGAGGTAGTCAAAGTTAAAACCAGTGATTGCCATTGGATTCTCTGTCTAGGTTGGAGGGAAGTGAAGGTGTTATACCCCAAATTTTACCCTTAGATTCATTAGTCTTTTGCATATCATTTGGGTCAATCATCTTGCATATCTAACCAAGTTTTCAGTTTTGGTTTGCTTTGTTTCGCTTGTGCAATTAGGGTTCGCTTCCGGACAGTTCAAGGTTTGGTGAATTATGTTAGACGAAGGAAATAGATCTAGAAGGGGGTGTTGAATAGATCACTTGTTTTTAAGTGCGAGTCGGCGCTAAAATTTGTTTTTAAAATATTTTACGGATGCGGCCGAGGATAATTCGTCTATACAAACCGAGTTACTGAGAGGATCGGATATACGTAAGCCAAATGGAACGAAAGGCTCGAAGAGAAAAATTAGAATCGCAACTTAACAATTAATCAATTTACCAAAAGCACTTAACAATGTGCAATATCCAATGAGTATTCAAAATTTAAACCAAAATTGAAAATATATTAAACACCTTGTATGCGTTCAATGTATCAAACACTTGGAGTGTGTAAAACTCCAAGTTTAGCCTTTTATTATAGTTGATGCAGAATTTTCACTGAGCACAATCCAAAATGATTGTGCAATGGTTTTCAAAATAATTTTCTGCACAAAACTATACCAGATTTTTTTTTGTTGATCGATTGAACGATTACAAGCGTAAATAATTTGAAATATAAATGAGATAAGGAAAAGGAAACGACACCAAGTTTGTTTAGGCAGTTCTCCTTTCGTCCTCGCTTAGGGTACGTCTGCCCCCAATTCTAAAAATAGAATTGAGATATCTATAACTTGTTTGCAAATATTTTTACAAAAGAAAACATAGTTATCCCACACTCAAGAACACTTCGTTAATGCAGATACTTTGTCTTCTCTTCCCTTGATTCGACCCTCGAACTTGTTGGAAGAACCTCCATTTACCGTTACTAGATTGTAAGAACACACAATTCTCCAATCACCTTCACTCGCTGATTCTGATCCACACACAGCTCGATCCTCAAACCTTGTTGCACAATCCTCTGGTTAATGCTACTGGATCGACAAAACCTTCCGTTCTTCGATCACCTTCGCTCGGTTGAATTCAATGCACCCAAGATCTGATCCAAAAACCCCCAAATCCAATGATCTTGGAGGGCAAAACCCTAGAGGTTTTATTCAAGAACAAACCCACTGAACCACTCACCCCAAACAAAGATACAACTCTAAGCTTTGGATGTTATCACTTCATGATGCGGAAAATCAACAAAAATGATTATGTGTAATTGTTGAAAAAGGTGCAAGATGAAGATGAAATTGATGAGAGAAAAATGTTCAATGTATTTCTTTCACTTGTTCTTGTTCATGACTGTAAAACAATGAGGAACAAAATATATATAATGCAAATACCAACTACCTCACATAGCAGCACAAAGAACAAAGAAAAAATTTAAAAAAAATGAGTCAAGTGAGCAAAGAGTCGACCGCTCGCTTGATGAGGGTCGGCGTGCGCTAACCCGTGGACGTATCTATGCAAGTTGGACGTGCATGCGTCTGTCGCTCCCGGGATTTTCATCCAAGTACAAACGCGAAAGTGGAGCGGAAATAGAGTCGCCATCAATGTGTATTTATCCCAAGAGAGGGAAAGGAAACACTGCATAAACTTGAGGGAAGGAAAGAGCATGGTTTTTCGACCAAGAGAACTGGGTAAGGGAGTCGGTTACGTGAAGGGAAGGTATTAGCACCCCCACGCGTCCATTGTACTCGATGGGATCCACGCTTGCTGTTCAATCAAAGGGTGTCGTCATCTGGAGCTACGCTGCTACTGGAAAGGAAAAGGAACGAGAACGGGAAAGAACGGAGAAACGAAGAAGAAAAGAAAAAAGAAGTGACTCGATAGGACATTATCGTTGTCCTAGGCCTACGTATTCCCTCAATGCAATGGGAAAGTCAGAGTCAACGCAGTTCGACGGACTACGGGGAAAGTTTGCTCGTCAAGATATCGCATCTCGTGCCTACATATCTTCAATCAGACGAGAAAGAAGAATCAGAGCAAACGTAGTTCGGCTCAACAAGGGTTGCTTTGTTTGTGTTTTTTAATGGAAACGTCAGAGTGCGCGTCCCAGCAGTTAGGTGTTGCAGCTCGCTGTATGGAGACTTAGGCATTACCTGTTTGCGGTAGAATGGACATGACGAGTCCTTAAGAAAGGAGTGAATGAGATGAGAAGAGAATTTTCGAAGGAAATACGTTATTGTTTGTTTGAAGTTTTTTAGAAAGAAGTACTTTGATTATTGGTGTGTATAACGCATATTGCATTTAAGTCTCTCATGTAGGATCGAATGCCTCGCATATCGACCCAAGACGGGACGTACGCTAAACATTCTAAAAAAGTGAGAGAAGACCCCTCACTATCTTATTCTCACATGAAAGGCTCAAATACAATATATGTTATGCCTTTATTAGTGTTTTTGCTTTTGTTTTGAGATGAGATGAAAAGAGACTCAAATGGTTGAGAAAGGTAAAATCTAATGAGGGAGACTAAGACTTAAACCCTAAAGTTATCATACATGGTTGTTCCAAAAGGTTAAGTGTGGTTTAGAAACCTAACTCTAAAAGAAAAGAGAAGAAGAATGAGTTCTAACTTACTTCCAAGATGGAAGTTAAGTTAAGAACTCAAAGGGAATGAAAGCAATTGAACAAAGAAAGCATAAGATGCTTATCACAATCACAATTTGAAATATTAAAAAGAGATAAAAGAAGAGGTTGTATGTGGGTGCACTCCCACACACTTGACTTACCATAAGCCCCTGAAAATGTTAGCAAAACCATTTACAAGTAAAGAAATAAGGAAAGACTAACAAGTAAAGACCAAACAAGTTAAGGACTAAAGAAGAAAAGGTCCTAGAGGTTGAAAAGCACTCAAGGTCAGAACCTAAACCATAAGAATGTTCTTTAAGGTTAAGGTACCAAACACAATCAAACTTTGCACAAACAACGTTCTAACCATCAAAGAAATGCATCATGAAAGTAGATGAGGAAAGATGAATAAAAATGCAAAATGAACATGTGTTTATGCTTAATGAAATGCTAAGGTCAGAAGCATTCATCATATATGAATGTCTTATAATGCATATGAACCATCATGCAAGTCATGGATGATAGAAAATAGATGAAAAGAAATGACAAGGAGAGAAACAAGTTCAACGTAGATGCACACACTTACATGTCAAGGATGCATAACATGTAAAATGAATATGAATACAAGTGGACCAGTAGCATACAATTGATACAAATGCACATGAAATTAGTGGAATGGCATACTCAATGCAAACACAAATCATATAGACCACAAGAAGAAATTAGATGAGGAATTAGGACAAAAATGCAAGCTAAAATGCATAAACACGCATTAATGGTAAACACAAATCATAATGACCTATTAGTGAACCAAGAATGACCTATAATCCTCTAGACAAACCACATAATCTCACACAAAATCAAGCATGGAAAGGTGGCACAAGTGCCTCATTAAAACCATATTATATGGAAATAGAAGAATATACACACAAGTTGGTTTATTTACAAGACAAGTCACACATGATGGTAAAATACAATTATGAATGCAAATGCACATGGATCAGTAACATACCTATTATAAGATGACATGAGAATGCACAAATGAACAAGTTTGGTTCATACACAAGTCACATTAGAGATTAGGAAGAAAGAGCACAAGTTGAACTTCATACAAAATGAAACATGTTTCAAATGTTCATGTAATTGCAATGCATATGATATGACATTACGAGTCAATGAAAATGTATGAAATGATCTATATATAGTAGAGGTACATAATAATGAATGTAGATGGCATACCAATATGAGATACATACAAACTATATTGAAGAAGAACAAGTGATAGATGCACAAGTAAGTATGGATGCAAGATGAACATCAATTGCAAAACATGTCAAAAGGAAACATGGAAGACCTATAATTTGACATACATGACCTATAATATCCAAGTAATCATGTGTAAAAAGGTAACATCAATCATCTCAAGATACCATAGCCAATAGGACACAAAACCATGGCATATGCACACAATAAAACTCATAAAGGCACATGTAATCAATCAACAAGGAAAAAAATAGGAAAATACTTGAAAAAATTATGGAATTAGGTTACAAAGTACCTAAGTCAGAATCTAAACACATGTCAAAAGTTCACACAAAAATTCAAGAAGGAGCATGCTCAAACAAAGCAACAAATTCACATTAGGTCAACAATGAATTATGCACAAATACATGGTTCAAATTCTATGAAAAAATGATTTTAAAAATAATAGAAAAATATTTTTAGATGCCGCAAGATGTTATTTAATCATAGAAAAAAGATTGGATGCAAATTGGTTTTAGAACTATGCAAAATAAATGGATGAATTTCATGTGTTAAAGAAGAAACCACACAAAAAGAAATTAAAATAAAATTACAAAAATAAATGGAAAAATTAATAAAATCAGAAACAAAAAAATATGGAAAATTATTTTAATGTATAAATATGTTATATGAATTTTTGTAGAATTATTTAATGCATTTTAGTATTTTTAATAAAATAAAATGAAACAATATAAAAAAAAAGAAATTAAAATGCAAAGAAAATGATGCAGGGGGTGTGGCGCAAGTAAAAGTCACGTTGAAATTGGCATTGGGCTCAAACATGGGGGTTCAGATATCAAATATAGTCCAATTCAATAAGGCTCGTGTGTGGGTGTGGAATGGTGTACATTCAGTCAAACGTGGATGCAATCACAGCCATAGGATTCAGTCAATGAAATCAATCATGAGAAGTAAAACAAATGAACACATCAGATGAAAGGCACATGCTAGCAAACATACACACGCACACGTGGTAGCACTCAGGGACTAAATGAAATCACGTGAGGGGGAGGGTGTGTCATTTATGCGTTGGCGCGTTGTGGAGCGTTGGATCAAATGAATCAGACCGTTGTGATTTAAACTGGAGCTTAAAACCCTAAACGAACCTCACCGGCCAGAGAAGGACCTCCGGTCATCTTCTCCGGCCACTCTCCGGCGACTGCAACTTCAAAACTTCCAGAAATTGAGAAAAATTATATCAAAATGAAGATGAGCTCACAAGGAACATGGATCCACAATTACTTTTCACAAACAACACAAAATCAAGGAGAATCGAAGGGATGAATCTTGCCCTAAGTTTTGCAACTATGCATCTAACATGCCTATCAACTAGCCGGAAGTATCAATGGCTTCTAATAAGCTGAGATCAGTGTAAAACAACTTAAAATTAATGAAAATCAAGCGAGGAGGATCCTGAGCTTTTTGATCTTCCAAAGAGCAAAATAAATGCTCTAAATCCTTGGATCTTGAAGAAAATCGCTTGTTATTCAAATGGAAGAAGCTGTTACACTTGAGGATTCAATCTTAATTTTGCTTGTTCTTGATCCAGAAACACCACAAGATGGACAATGAATGAGAAATGAAGATGAATTCGTGAAGAGAGAGTGAGAGTTCAGAGAGAGTTTGAGAGTGAAAGTTTGTGCAAATATGAGAAAAATTAATCCAGCCCCTTAATTCTGTGTGCAGTGGAGTTTATATAGGTTGAGTTAATTTGTTAACTGGTGTGGTTGAGGTTGGAACTCAAGTTAACTGAGTTAGTTAACCGAGTTTGAGTTAACTAACTGAGTCATGTTAGTTATTGGCACGGGTTGGTAAGTTTGCTATGGTATGGAGAAGTTCATGGCAGCTAGGGTGAGGTTGAGAAGTGAGAGGTGGTGATGTGTGTGTTGCTGCAGCAAGCTTGCAAAGCAAGTTTATTCATTTTCCTCTTTAATGTATGGTGTAGCAACATGGCATGGCATGAGTAAGAGTTATGTGTGTTCAAATGAGGAAATGTGAATATGTAGGAAGTACACGCGTGCAAACAAGCTGAACATCAACCAACAATGCTATGACATTCTATTTTGGTAGCCAACATCCAAAGGAAATGTGGGAGTTTGAGAGTGGAATTCTCTATGTATGTTGCATGAAATGAGGAGCTTTTGATGTCTATGAAAAGAGGAAACATTATAGAACATTGTTGATGTGGGAATTGAATTGAATGGAGGCCTTTAACACACTTAAAAATGACTTGAAAATCAAGGAGTCAAAACTGCATCATGGGCGTGTGACTTGCATGGCATGCATGGCTATGGGCTTGTGAAAATTCAGTGTGACACCCTCATGTTTGGACCATCATAACTCTCCATCCTTTGATCAAATGAAAAAATGATAAACATGAACATTGTAGAGGTTATAGAAATGAACAACTTTCATGTTGGAAAGTTTTTCATTTGAAGCTTTCTTGATAAAGAAAATTAGCTTGACATTTGGCACACCAAGTGTTTGATGAAATTATGGCCTGGAGGCCTGAACTTGCCTTGCCATGACTTGGAATTTGCCTTGATTTTGCTCCACTTTGATCACACATAACTCCCTCAATTTTGATCCAATGGAAGAGTTCTTTATATGGATTTGAAGCTTAGAATGTGATCTTTGATTGGCTCAACTTGGGCCTGAAGTTTGGAGCTTTTATCTTGAAGAAAGGAAGCCTTAAAGTGTAGTGCAAAATGGTTCAAACTTGCCATTTTTGGAAACCCTAAGTTTCTAAAAATGGAAACTTGGTACATTTCTTGATTTTTCATGATTCCTCCATCATTTCTTGATCAAATCTTGTCCATTGAACATATGTGACTTGAATTTCATGAATTTGACCTTAAAAAGTCAGGAGTTGACTTTTTTCACTGCACAATTGACTTTTTCCCCAATTTCTTGATTCTCAAGCAACTGACCAATTGAACCTCTTCTGAAATGAACCAATGAGCAATATTCCATACTTAGATACTTGATATCATGTAGAAAACATTGAGATCAAGTTTGAACCAAAATTTCATCAGGAGACTACTTGAATCCAAAACCCTAATTTGGACTACTTTTGATAGGAGATTATGAACTGTCCAACCTCTTGGTGAACTCCCATCTTCCAATGACTTGTGGGATCAAAGTGAGATGATATATGATATAAGAGACCCTTGAGGCTTGTTGGGAGACCCTTGGCTTTTGCTCTCTGGCTTTGAATAGTCAATGTTCTGCAATCCACTGATCACATGCCCTTATGCAACATGCATGATATATGAGATGAAATGAGGTCTAAATGCAATGCAATGAAACATAAGCTAGGCAACAACAAAAGGGCAAATTTTGGGGTGTTACAGCTGCCCCTATTCAATCATTTGTTAACCTAAAAAGGATGAAAGCAACGGCTATTCATACAATCAAGGTGAATTGTGATTGAATACCAAAACAACCAGAAAATTTGCACGCTGAATGAAGAAGAAAAGGGATATAAACCCTTCTGGAAGTATCAACAAATAACTGCATAGATTGATACGACGTGTATCTAAATAGAGATACGGACGATTATCAAGGACCATACAGACGAGTATGGAAATAAAACACGGACGGGGGTTAAAAGGACACGAACGGGTGTCAAAGGTCAATACGGACGAGTATTGAAATAAGAGTTCAAACACGGACGAGTGCTGAAAGGACACGGACGGGTGTCAAAGTTCAATGCGGACGAGTATTGAATTAAGGTTTAAACACGGACGAGTGCTGAAAGGACACAGACGAGTGTCAAAGGTCAATACAGACGAGTATCAGACAATCATCAAAGGTACACGACGAGTGACCAAGTCGACGATACGGACGAGTATCGGACGATGATTAAGAAAAGGAACACACACAAGTGTTCGAGTCAACGATACGGATGAGCATCGGACAATCATCAGAGGTACACGACGAGTGACCAAGTCGACGATACGGACGAGTATCAGATGATGATTAATAAGATACGGACGAGTATCTCGAAGGTCAATACGGACGGTTATTGAATCAAGGTTCAAACATGGACGAGTGCTGAAAGGACGCGGACGGGTGTCAAAGGTCAATACGGACGAGTATTGAAATAAGAGTTCAAACACGGACGGGTGCTGAAAGGACACGGACGGGTGTCAAAGGTCAATACGGACGAGTATTGAAAAATGAAAGTTTGTAAAGTGATCTCACTGGGGATTAAACACTAAAAAGGACACAGACGAGTGTCTAAGAGGTCAATACGGACGGGTATCGAGAATAAGGGGTTCAAGCACGGACGAGCGCTAAAAGGACACGGACGGATGTCCAAGGTCAATACGGATGGGTATTGAATTAACATTGTACGATCAAGTGTTGTAATAAACTTTGCTGGGGTTGCACGACAATGTTTTGTCTGTGAACTATTCTGGCTTACAGGTAAACGGTCGAACCTGGATTATGTTTCGTATGCGTATATTTGAGTTTTGCCATAATGCTGCATATCAATGGAATGCTACGCTTTTAGAAAATGCTATGCAAACTATATGCAACTGCAAAAGAGACTCAGGACGAGGAATCTAACTCCGCGGGGAAAAGATCATTGTTCGATCCTTTAATTGCTCTGTGGGGATTAACCCTTCTGCCGGGGATAACGCTTGCCACAAATTGCCGAAAATAAATTAGCTTGCATATACGCTGAGGTGTAATGATCCTGTTGAGGAAGTTTCCACTTGAATGAATCCGCCTTAGAGAGATTATTCTGCTCATAAGACTCCGCTGGGGATGACGTTCTGATGAGGAAAAAAAGTCATTAAAACTCTGCTTGGGGATGTGTCCAACCCAAGATCTTTTGCGAGGATAATCAGCCTTCTGACTCGGCTGAGAAAGAATGTACTAACACTCTACTGAGGAAGAGATTCTATTAACCTACTAAACCTCTACAGGGAGAAAGAACGACTCAGTTGGGAGTATTACTAACAAGATTCAATGTTGAACTCTGTGGGGATGCCACCGTATTTAGCCCTGGTTGCTAAGCAATGAATTTACAGTCTCTTCTTACTGAGAACAAACTGCCGGGGATACGATCCTGCTGGGGATCGGAGCTACTCCGTCGGGGATACGCAAATCCTGGTTGGAAGATGTTCCGTTGTAACTTGCTGAGAAAGAGTCCCTAGAGATCTGCTGGGAAAACACAAAGCAAACCCACGGTAATCTGTTGAGGAACAAAACTGTCGAGCTTAGGATAAGTGCCACAATGCTCCGTGTTAGGCAAATTTTCCGTTTAAAGACTCCACTGGAGATAATGAGCTTACAACAAACTCTGTTGGGTAGAACCGCTTCAAAGCGTCTCGTGCTGGGGAATGTCTCTTAAAAGGATTTTATAGAAGACCAAACATCTTCAAACTCTTAGACAAATGTCGAGACTTGAGCTAGGAATACAATAGTTGAGATGTCAACCTACTGGGGATAATAGGTATGGACCACATCTTGCCTGAAGGATTTCAAGATGCCCCATGCTTGTTAAGGTCACAAACTGGCTTTTGCCCCAGGTTACACGACTGATCTGAAGAAATCGTCCTAAGAGGATTTTACAGAAGATTTGGCGTCTTCCAACTCCTGGACACTCACTGAGTCTTGAACATTAGCTGCAAGGTCTGGGAAGCAACTCTACTGGGGAGTTTCCAACCGTTATCGACACAGAAAAGCTTGTAGCTGTTGGATGTACTGAATGAGAGAATCGACTTAATAAGATACAACGATACCCAGTTGAAATTAATCCACCGATATCGAATCGTCGTGAACGACTGTCGACTGAATGATGGACTCAATCAGTAAACGTTGTGACAAAAGGATGACATGTGAACCCTTTCATGAACAGGATTGCCCCGGCATTCTGCATGGGGATAAGTGATTACTTGTTTGGAAGAAACGAGCCATGATCTCAGAAAGGCTTCAATCTTGTTTTTGAGCCTAGTATGAGGCTGCTACCTGCAAGTAGAGGATATGCACGTATGCCCCGTGCCGGATATGACTTCTGTAAATGAGAAAATCCAAACTTGAACCACCATTCGTTGGGGAATAGCACTTAACAAGGCTTTGTGCTGAAAATGACTTCATGTTAGGCTTTTGAATGTAAACCTATAACAAAAGAAATGCACACATATGTCTAGGGGATTGCATGGTTTGAATCCACCGTTCGGAGTTAATCAACATTCAAAGCAATTTTAAATGTTTTCCCTGTGCATGTTATTGTAAAGCCTCAGTGTTTTCCACAATGCAATGTTTTCAACAATGCAATGTTTTTTATCAAAAATTCGGACGTTTTTTACAAACAAAACAGTAAAATGAAAACAAATAAGAAGCTTTTTTGACTGAATAATCAACTTTATTGATTGAAAGGCCCAGAATAGGCAAGTACATCAGGAAGCAATCCCTGGAAAGAGGTGATCGCTGAAAATTGAGAAAAGAAACTATCCTAATGACCAGTATGTCTTCAAGATTTTCCGATTATCTTCACTTTTTGAGGAGAATGATTGGACTGATTCCTACCCTTTGGAGATTGCCAGTTTGAGTGAAACGATGAGGCAGTACAGATGACTCAGATCGCAGTCTTCGCTTAATCCCTCTTTTGCATGGACTGCCCTTTTCGGGTTTTCAATCCACCGGGATACCCTTTCTTGCCTAAGTTGTCCTTGCGGATTTTCAACTCACCGGGTGTACAATTTTTTTTAATTTATATCCCTAATTTTTGCCCGAACCTTTTTATTCTGTTTTTATGGTTCGCCGGGATGCCCTTTTTTGCCTGGACTTTTCTTTTTTTGTCCAGCGGGTCTCTTTACGCGAAGTATTTTTTGACTGCGTCTGAGTTGACAAGGGATGGAAAATCTTCACCATCCATGGTTGCAAGCATTAAGGCTCCGCCGGAGAAAACTTTTTTAACCACGAATGGATCTTCATAGTTTGGTGTCCATTTTCCCCTGTGATCTGTGTTTGGAGGATGGATCCTTTTAAGTACCAATTCACCAACTTGATACTCCCGAGGTCGCACTTTCTGATCAAATGCTCGCTTCATCCTTCGCTGATATAATTGACCATGGCAAATAGCTGCTAGTCTCTTTTCCTCAACTAAGCTCAGCTCATTGAATCAGGTGTGAACCCATTCTGCCTCGTCCAGTTTGACATCCATCATAACTCTCAGCGAGGGAATCTCAACTTCAACTGGTAGGACTGCCTCCATACCATACACAAGTGAGAACGGTGTTGCCCCAGTAGATGTCCTTACTGATGTTCGGTACCCATGCAAGGTAAACGGTAACATCTCATGCCAATCTTTGTAGGTCACCACCATCTTTTGCACAATCTTCTTGATATTCTTGTTGGCCGCCTCAACAGCGCCATTCATCTTTGGACGGTACGGCGAAGAATTGTGATGCTCAATTTTGAAGTCCCGACATAATTTTGCCATCATTTTGTTGTTGAGATTAGAACCATTATCAGTAATGATTCTTTCGGGCACTCCATAGCGACAGATGATATCTCTCTTCAGAAATCTAGCTACCACCTGCTTGGTGACATTAGCATAAGACGCTGCTTCCACCCACTTGGTAAAGTAATCAATAGCGACCAAAATGAAGCGATGGCCGTTGGAAGCAGTTGGCTCAATCTTTTCGATCATGTCAATGCCCCACATTGCAAAGGGCCAAGGAGAAGACATGACATTCAACGGATTCAGAGGTACATGCACTTTATCCGCATAAATCTGACATTTGTGGCATTTACGGGCGTATGAACAGCAATCTGCATCCATAGTCAACCAATAATACCCTGACCTCAACAGTTTCTTTGCCATTGTGTGTCCTCTAACATGGGTACCGAAAGAGCCTTCATGCATTTCTTGCATCAACATGTTTGCTTCGTGTCTATCCACGCATCTGAGCAAAACCATGTCGAAGTTCCATTTGTACAGCACGTCATCTTGGTTCAAGAAGAAGCTACCAGACAATCTCCTCAAAGTCTTCTTATCTTTGGTAGATGCCCCAGACGGGTACTCCTGACTCTTCAAGAAGCACTTGATATCATGAAACCACGGCTTATCATCAGACACTGCGTCAACAGCAAACACGTGTGCAGGCCTGTCAAGACGAGACACATTAATCTTGGGTACATGGTTCCACCTTTGCACTTTGATCATAGAAGACAATGTGGCCAAGGCATCAGCAAACTTATTCTCATCTCGAGGAATATGGTACAGCTTTACCGTCGTGAAAAACGTCAGCAGTCTTCTCGTATAATCTCTATACAGAATCAGATGTGTCTGGTGCGTGTACCAGTTCCCATTCACTTGATTGATTACCAAAGCTGAATCACCGAAGATATCGAGGGTCTTAATTCGCAAATTAATCGCCTCCTCAATCCCCATTATACCAGCTTCATATTCTGCTTCAGTATTGGTGCATCCGAAAGTTACCCGGGCATTGAAAGGCATATGAACACCTTCTGGTGTGATAAGAACTGCTCCAACTCCGCATCCATTCATGTTGACGGCCCCATCAAACATCAAACTCCATTTGGATTCAGGGTCTGGCCCCTCCTCCGGGAGTGGTTCCTCGCAGTCTTTAACTTTGATAAACATGATGTCCTCATCAGGGAAATCAAATTTCATGGGTTGGTAATCATCAATTGGCTGTTGCGCAAGATAGTCTAACATGATACTTCCTTTGATGGCTTTCTGAGAAGTATACTGGATATCATATTCAGTCAGCACCATCTGCCAACGTGCAACCCGTCTGGTCAATGCTGGTTTCTCAAATATGTACTTGACATGGTCCATCTTTGAAATTAACAAGGTTGTATGAGTGAGCATATATTGCCTCAATCGCTTAGCAGCCCATGCAAGTGCACAGCATGTCCTCTCAAGCATTGAGTATCGGGATTCACAATCATTGAATTTCTTGCTCAAGTAATAGATGGCGTGCTCCTTCTTACCCGTCTCGTCATGTTGACCGAGAACACAACCCATGGATCCTTCAAGCATAGTCAAATACATGATCAACGGTCTCCCTGGAACTGGAGGCATGATAATTGGAGGTTCCTGTAAATATTCTTTTATTTTCTCGAAAGCCCTTCGGTAATCGTCATTCCACCTGACCGCTTGTTCTTTTCTTAACAGCATAAATATTGGTTCACAAGTGGCTGTGAGGTGAGATATGAACCGTGCAATGTAGTTCAATCTACCCAGGAAGCCGCGTACTTATTTCTTTGTTCTTGGTACAGGCATTTCTTGTATCGCTTTTATTTTGGCAGGATCAACCTCAATTCCTTTTTCGCTTATGACGAAACCCAGCAATTTACCGGATCGCACTCCGAATGTGCACTTGTTCGGATTCAGCCTGAGTCGAAACTTCCTCAACCTTTCAAACAGTTTCTTCAAGTTAACCAGATGCTCTTCTTCTGTTCGAGACTTGGCAATCATATCATCTACATAACACTCGATCTCCTTATGAATCAAATCATGGAAAAGTGTTACCATAGCTCGCTGATACGTTGCCCCGGCGTTCTTCAACCCAAAAGGCATCACCTTGTAACAGAAGGTACCCCACGGGGTAATGAACGTTGTCTTTTCCATGTCTTCCGGTGCCATCTTGATTTGGTTGTACCTGGAGAAGCCATCCATGAAAGAGAATACCGAGAACTGAGCGGTGTTGTCAACCAGTACATCAATATGAGGTAAAGGAAAGTTGTCTTTCGGACTTGCTCTGTTTAGATCCCGGTAATCAATGCACATTCTGACCTTACCATCATTCTTCGGCACAGGAACGATATTTGCAACCCACGGTGGATAATTGGTAACGGCCAGAAATCCTGCATCTAACTATTTTTGTACCTCCTCCTTGATCTTGAGAGCCATTTCTGGTTTAGTTCTCCGAAGCTTTTGTTTGACAGGAGGACAACCCTCTTTCAACGACAACCTATGCACAACAATGTCGGTATCTAACACCGACATATCTTGATACGACCAGGCAAAGATGTCAACATATTCCCGCAGCATACTGATCAGCTCTTTCTTCACCTCGGCCTGCAAACTGGCTCCAATCTTGATCTCTTTCTTGGCGTCCTCGTAACCAATGTTGATAACCTCAATGGCCTCTTGGTGAGGTTGAATGACCCTCTCCTCCTGCTTCACCAATCTGGCCAATTCCTCGGGAATTTCACAGTCTTCTTCATCCCCCCTCTTTGGTTTGATAGATTGGATTATCAAAGTCATACTTGGCCATAGCAGAATCGTTATCAATGAAATCCGGGTGATTAAGTCTGCATGATGGAGGATCATACTTTATTTTAGAATGAGACTTTTTGAAAAAAGAAATAACAAAAATAAAACATTGCCATTTTATTGTTTTTCTGCAAAAATAAAAATGAAAGACAAGGAACACAAAATTTGAATGCAAAACGTCCTTTATTAATGATAAAAAACCTTGCAAATGAAATTATGAGGCCCTACAAATGGATCTACACACCTTGGGCAGAGCGCGAGATTTTAACATGCAATAGAGAAAAACAAAGAAAATTACTCTGTTTGAAGAGTAACTTGAACAATTTCTTCAACAGACCAATTGCAAAGCTCTTGACCCGGTACACACGGGCGCACCCACTTGTCGAGGTCACAATCACTGTCGACGCCATCTTTGCTTGCAGCGTACATCTAATTTGGATTAATGATTCCCCTGCTGTAGAAAGTAATCGGCCCCTTGCGCTCTGCTGTAGCAGCTTGATACGGGTTATAGCCTATTCCGAACTTGTCTTCCTTTGCAGAGACTTTAATCAATTTGCCCCAGCCTTGGGCATTACCTATTTTGACCACTTTCACTGCCTGTCTGTAAGAAGCAATAGAGGTGCCCACTTGTCCTTCGCTCTGAGAAGATACTGCCTCTGAAGACGAATCACCAATATTGACTGCCTCAAATGCCTGACTCAGCATCTCATGGATCTCTCCATCCATTTCCACGTACTTAAAGGTAGACAGTTGACTTGCGAAGATGTTTTTTTCTCCACATACAGTCACCACTTGACCATCAACTGCGTACTTTAACTTTTGATGCAACGTAGATGTCACTGCCCCAGCGGCATGAATCCACGGTCTACCCAACAAGCAACTATACGCGGGCTGAATGTCCATCACGTAGAACACGCACTTAAACACTTGAGGACCGATCTTTACTGGGAGCTCTACCTCTCCAAAAATAGAACGTTTTGAACCATCGAAAGCCCTCACTACCAAATCACTTGGTCTTAGAATAATTCCGTCAGCGTCTAACTTCATTAAATCCTTCTTTGGTAACACGTTCAGGGAAGACCCGCGTCCACCAACACATGACATAATACCGCCCCTTTACACTTCAGGGTGGTGTGTAATGCCCTGTTGTGATTACGACCCTCAGTAGTCAAATCAAAGTCTGTAAAACCTAACCCATGGCTAGCATTGACATTAGAAACAACTGACTCCAATTAATTCACAGTAATCTCTTGAGGTACATTGGCCATATTCAAAACCTTCAAAAGTGCCTCTCGATGAGCTGCAGAACACATAAGCAATGACAAGATAGAAATTTTTGATGGCGTTTGATTCAACTGATCAACCACTTTATAATCACTCTTCTTGTTAAGCCTCATGAGCTCCTCGACTTCTTTCTCAAAAGTACCTTTCTGCACAGATTTAGGAACAACAACATCCTCTATAGCCACCTGTTTACCCTTGGCTTTGGCTGCTGCCTCAGCTTCAGCATTAGTTCTCAAAGTCTGTGGAGCAAACAAGCGTCCACATCTGGTGAAGCCACCAAGACCACCAACATTATCAATACTAGAACTACCCCCAGCTGGAGCTTCCACTTCTTGCTTTTCTGCTTGGTAGTAAACATCTGCACCGTAGTGCCATGGGATAGCTCGCTCACTAGTATAAGGAACTGGTCCTGGTACCGTGATAGTAACAGGACTCACCACATCAGGCACAATAATGGCTGCAGGCGATGGCACCTAAATTTCAGCTGGCGTAAAATAAATGGTAACAGTTGACACATCATCGTCCTTTCTGTCCCCCTGATCAAACTGTAGACATCCTTCGTCCATCAAACTTTGGATACCGGCCCGCAGTTTATCACAACCATTACTCTGATTCTTACAATCAACACAATCTTCTTCACAGCCAGGGAACACTTGCCCCTTCAACAACCGAGCCTTCACAATACTCAGTGGAGTCCTCACCTTGTTCACATCAGCTACCAAATTCAAAACTTTCCCATCTTCAATGGCATTGACTTTTGGCACATTATGATCCGGCATAGGATTCTGAAGCACATTCGGTGGAGGCGAGAAATTAATTGCTTTGGCATCAATCAAATCATGTACTTTATGCTGAAATGCTCGACACTTTTCAATAGTATGACCTGGAGCCCCAGAATGAAACTCACAGCGAGCATTGGCATCATAACCCTTTGGTAATACAGCAGGAACTGGGCCCATCGTATGAAGCTCCACCAGATTAAGCTTCAATAATTGGGGTAACAAAGCTGCGTAAGTCAAAGGCAGAGGGTCTATATGCCTATCAGTTTGTCTCTGCTGATATGATCTCTGTGGTTGTTGATTATTTTGTGGCTGAACATTTTGTTGTTGTGGTTGTGATTGAACCTGTGGACTAGGAATGGTCACAGCAGTAACCTGATTATAAGAATCTTGATATCCTCTTCCTCTTCCTCTATTTTTATAAACAGCACTGGCTTCACCATCCCTTTTTCTGGTAGCTCCAGCAAATGGCTTCCTTGCTCCTGAAGAACTAGCACCACTGGCATCTTGTATTTTTCCGAGCTTCAACAAACTTTCAATCCTCTCCCCAGCGGTTACAATGTCCGCAAACCCAGTTGAAGGACAGGCGGCTAACCTATCAAGATAAGTTCCCTGAAGGGTACCCATAAACATGTCAGCCATCTCTCGATCCTGCAGCGGAGGTTGAACCATGGCAGCCAACTGACGCCATCTTTGAGCATATTCCTTAAAACTCTCCTTCGCATTCTGAGCCATACTCTGCAGCTGAGTACGGTTTGGAGCCATATCCATGTTGTATTGATACTGCTTGACGAAAGCATGAGCTAACTCCTTCCAGTTCCTTACAGTAGTCCGGCTCAACTTCATATACCATTCTTGAGATGCCCCAGTAAGGCTGTCCTGGAAATAGTACATCCACAATTTCTCATCGTCAGTATGAGCAGCTATCCTCCCCACATAAGATTGGAGATGAGTTTTAGGACAAGTAGTGCCATTGTACTTGTCAAATGTTGGTGGCTTGAACTTGTGTGGAATTCTTACTCCAGGTACCAATCCCAAGTCAGAAACGTCAAAACCAAGAGTGTTTTGGGATTCAATGGACCTGATTTTTTCAGCGAGCTCGTCAAACCTGCGAGTGTTCTCATCTTCAGCATCCAACAGAGTGAACTGATCATCTTGGTTGTCTTCCACAGCATGACGAACCCCAGTGTTTCTAGGAGGGTCACCGCCTGCATTGACGCCAGCCTGATTACCATTGCCATTCTGCACCTCTACTTGTGGCTGCTCGACCATTACCCTGAGTCTTTCCTGATTTTGAGCCATACCAGTCATTATGGTCATGAACTGGTCCATCCTGTTCCTCAGCTCAGCCAATTCTGTTTGTATCTGATCCATGATCTTAGTCTGGTTTCTGCGAGTTATGTACCGGTGGATGTGGTTATCAGCTATAGTGCCTGAAACCAAATAAAGGTTAGAGACCCTGCAACGAGTACCTGAAAAGCAAGCAACAAAATGTAAAATGATATATGCTATGCAATGTCATGTTTATTCATTTTGGGCATTCCTTCCCTCGATTCCAATTTGACTGCAATGGAGTAACACATACACCTGCAACTGCTAATATTGATAGAACATCAGAGGTGCACATTAGTGAATCAGAATATCCATCATATACGGCCCAGTGAGTGTGTGAACCATTGTATAATCTGGTGAAGAATCCACCTCATAGAATCAATAATACCAAAATGAAATACCCATAGCATAAATGAAAACCCACAACCAGGTGTGGAACTGTCAAATACAAATTTGTTCTGAACAAATACAACTAAAAGCATGAATACAATAAAAAAGAAAACCCATCAACAAGCCTGATGCCGAGTTCTTAGAACAATAACGAAAATGCTTCAGACACTAAGCCCATACAAGTCTTCCCGAACCTCCTTGAGAAGTGCTTCGGTAACAGGATCATTAGGGCGCTCTGTAAGACTCCTGATCAACTGACTCCTTATCTTGACAGCTTCCTCCAGCTTCCTGATTTGATCTTTAACAGCTAAATCTTTTACCTTCTTTACTCCAGCGCAAACTTTCAGATCTTCAATCTCTCGGTTAGCTGAACTAAGCTTCTTGAGGAATTCGCTTTCTTTATTCTTCAAATTCTTTTTCAACTCATCATTTTCAGCCTTGATTCCTACTTCAATCTTCCTTCGGCACTCGGAGTACTCATCCCATCTCTGATGCCCTTTGGAAAGTGCATTTTCAGACTTTGCCAACTGCTCGTTGATACGTTTGCACGCCTCGTTTAATGCCATCTCATTTTGTTTAATCTTGCGAATATAGACAGCGTCCTCAGCAATTATTTTCTCATTTTTCTCATGATGCTCGGTTAACTTTTGAACTTCATGCTCAACCTTACGCTTACCACAAAGTGTCTTTCGGAGTCCTTCGCTTAACTTCTCATTCATCTTGACTGCCTTGTCCTTTTCCGCCTTAAGCTTGTTATATTCAACAACACTTATCATGGTTACAGGTTCAGCAGCAACTGGATCTGATGGTCCTTCCATAGAGAACGACAAAAGGGTGATCTGAACTCTTCTTTTCAACCATGCATCATACTGAGAAGAAGACACGTTATTGCACTTGCCAAAGACAACTTTACCTTTTGTTTGCAAATTGCCCTAGGCTCCGGCCTCCTGCCTTACCAACAAAAGATTATCTTTTATAGGGAAAAAGAATGATTCTTCTAATTCGCTATCCCTCGGAGAGTCTATTAAAGCAAATCCCAACTGTCTTCTTAAGATAACAGGATTATAATTGATGCAACCCCTTATTCCCAAGAGTGGCACATTTGAATGTCTTTCGCAACTGCTGATAAAATTCCCACCCATCGTTCTTTGATCAAACCAACGAATATCTTTTTCCGTCAACTTAATCAGCCTTTTAGCCCAATTCATTGAAGGATGAGGATCCAAGAAAGCCTCGGAATTAGGTAAGTGTCTCATGAGCCATTTATGAAACAAAGGTGCACAACATCGAACCAATCCCCCTCGTTTCTTCTCATTCTTATAATGCACAGAATAAAACAAGTCACCCAAGAGCGTAGGCATAAGATTCTTCAACACAAATATATGGATGGCTCTTATGTCTACAAACTTAGACTCATCAGCAAACGGCATAATCCCATAAATGCTCAAGGCCAGAATAGTACAAACTGTTTCCCATTTAGCCTTAGCAGCACACTCTTCAGCTTTGGCAACCAAGAAATCCAGATGAAAGCCAGATAAACCTCCTTTGGTGGCGAGGTTATCTTCTACCACAGGTACACTCAGATGGAGAGCCTTAGCTATCTCCTCATGCATTGGAGGACGCATATCAGAGTTAAAAGGAATCTGGTGTTTGAGGGGCACACCTAAAAGAAGGGCATACTCTTCTAGCATCGGAGCCAACTGAAAGTCCGAAAAAGTGAAGCACCTCAACTGTGGGTCATAAAACTGTAAGCAAGTATGAATAACACTCTTTTCTGAAGCATTCAAATCATCAACCATAGTCAGAATCTCTCCATGAGCCTTTTTGAACATACCCACATAGTCTGGAGTAATAAGAGATACCATCTTCTGTAACTGACCCACCTTGGTGTCAAAGAACGTGTAATGCACATTGTACTTTCTTGGAATCTCCATAGCTGCAAAGGGAACTGTCAACCGAAATCAAAAGGAAGTATACCCTGCAAATGAATAAACATGAAGGTTAAATGCAAAAATGAGCATGATGATATGTATGCAAGGGCATGTGATCAATGTTGAACATATATTACTGAACCCACTGTACTGCAATCTGAATTTAGTGAAATACACAAAACCAAGATCAAAGGTCCGGTAATAAATCCAGAACAATAAGAAACCAGTCAGGATCAGAGATTCAGTAACAAATCCATAACACATAAGGAAACTGGGTATGCTGAAGGTCAAAGGTTCCTGCACACCTGTAAACAATCCCCCCAATCTCACATGTATGTACTATAAAGTGAGGATTCTCAAATTCGGATCTTGGAATGAGAGGTAATAGCACATTCAGCCCGAAGGATACAATGTTATCGCCATACAAAGAGATCGTCCTCTGATTCACCTCAAAATAAAGAAGGGTCGTCCTAAAAGGTCATCCAGACTTAACAGCTCTTCCAGATAGCTCCACCATTGTGGCAGACCCACAACGTAGAATTCTCTAGAGAGAACCACATCCAGATTGTGTTTCACATTCCCTCCTCGCACCAAAATGGAGTGTGAGAGGACATGAAACACGCTAAACATAAGTGCATTCAGGCCTGTGTATTGGGCCTATCTCTCGGAATACCCTATCCCGCCAAACAGACAAAGCAGCACAGCACAGTATAGTATAATATAGTATATAAAATGAAAATGCTAAAATGCGGTAAATACAGTAATATACCGTAAAGCAGTAATACAGCAAAACACAGCACCACAGTAAACACCCAATGAAAGAAAACAAACAAGCGCTAGGACTGACTCGCTTAGGGAACCAAAGATTCTGGGTTCGATCCCCAGCAGAGTCTCCAACTGTCGCTCCCGGGATTCTCATCCAAGTACAAACGCGAAAGTGGCGCAGAAACAGAGTCGCCAGCAATGTGTATTTATCCCAAGAGAGGGAAAGGAAACACTGCATAAACCTGAGGGAAGGAAAGAGCATGGTCTTGCGACCAAGAGAACTGGGTAACGGAGTCGGTTACGCGAAGGGAAGGTATTAGCACCCCCACGCGTCCATCGTACTCAATGGGATCCACGCTTGCTGTTCAATCAAAGGGTGTCGTCGTCTAGAGCTTCGCTGCTACTGGAAAGGAAAAGGAACGAGAACGAGAAAGAACGGAGAAACGAAGAAGAAAAGAAAAAAGAAGTGACTCGATAGGACATTATCGTTGTCCTAGGCCTACGTATTCCCTCAATGCAATGGGAAAGTTAGATTCAACGTAGTTCGACGAACTACGGGGAAAGTTTTCTCGTCGAGATATCGCATCTCGTGCCTACATATCTTCAATCAGACGAGAAAGAAGAATCAGAGCAAACGTAGTTCGGCTCAACAAGGGTTGCTTTGTTTGTGTTTTTTAATGGAAACGTCAGAGTGCACGTCCCAGCAGTTAGGTGTTGCAGCTCGCTGTATGGAGACTTAGGCGTTACCTGTTTGCGGTAGAACGGACATGACGAGTCCTTAAGAAAGGAGTGAATGAGATGAGAAGAGAATTCCCGAAGGAAAGACGTTATTGTTTGTTTGAAGTTTTTTAGAAAGAAGTACTTTGATTATTGGTGTGTATAACGCATATTGTATTTAAGTCTCTCATGTAGGATCGAATGCCTCGCATATCGACCCAAGACTGGACGTACGCTAAACATTCTAAAAAAGTGAGAGAAGACCCCTCACTATCTTATTCTCACATGAAAGGCTCAAATACAATATATGTTATGCCTTTATTAAGTGTTTTTGCTTTTGTTTTGAGATGAGAAGAAAAGAGACTCAAATGGTTGTGAAAGGTAAAATCTAATGAGGGAGACTAAGACTCAAACCCTAAAGTTGTCATACATGGATGTTCCTAATGGTTAAGTGTGGTTTAGAAACCTAACTCTAAAAGAAAAGAGAAGAAGAATGAGTTCTAACTTACTTCCAAGATGGAAGTTAAGTTAAGAACTCAAAGGGAATGAAAGCAATTGAACAAAGAAAGCATAAGATGCTTATCACAATCACAATTTGAAATCTTAAAAAGAGATAAGAGAAGAGGTTGTATGTGGGTGCACTCCCACACACTTGACTTACCATAAGCCCCTGAAAATGTTAGCAAAACCATTTACAAGTAAAGAAATAAAGAAAGACTAACAAGTAAAGACCAAACAAGTTAAGGACTAAAGAAGAAAAGGTCCTAGAGGTTGAAAAGCACTCAAGGTCAGAACCTAAACCATAAGAATGTTCTTTAAGGTTAAGGTACCAAACACAATCAAACTTTGCACAAACAATGTTCTAACCATCAAAGAAATGCATCATGAAAGTAGATGAGAAAAGATGAATAAAAATGCAAAATGAACATGTGTTTATGCTTAATGAAATGCTAAGGTCAGAAGCATACATCATATATGAATGTATTATAATGCATATGAACCATCATGCAAGTCATGGATGATAGAAAATAGATGAAAAGAAATGACAAGGAGAGAAACAAGTTCAATGTAGATGCACACACTTACATGTCAAGGATGCATAACATGTAAAATGAATATGAATACAAATGGACCAGTAGCATACAATTAATGAAAATGCACATGACATGAGTGGAATGGCATACTCAATGTAAACACAAATCATATAGAGCACAAGAAGAAATTAGATGAGGAATTAGGACAAAAATGCAAGCTAAAATGCATAAACACACATTAATGGTAAACACAAATCATAATGACCTATAAGTGAACCAAGAATGACCTATAATCCTCTAGACAAACCACATAATCTCACACAAAAGCAAGCATGGCAAGGTGGCACAAGTGCCTCATTAAAACCATATTAGATGGAAATAGAAGAATATACACACAAGTTGGTTTATTTACAAGACAAGTCACACATGATGGTAAAATACAATTATGAACGCAAATGCACATGAATCAGTAACATACCTATTATAAGATGACATGAGAATTCACAAATGAACAAGTTTGGTTCATACACAAGTCACATTAGAGATTAGGAAGAAAGAGCACAAGTTGAACTTCATACAAAATGAAACATGTTTCAAATGTTCATGTAATTGCAATGCATATGATATGACATTACGAGTCAATGAAAATGGATGAAATGATCTATATACAGTATAGGGACATAAAATAATGAATGTAGATGGCATACCAATATGAGATACATACAAACTATATTGAAGAAGAACAAGTGATAGATGCACAAGTAAGTATGGATGCAAGATGAACATCAATTGCAAAACATGTCAAAAGGAAACATGGAAGACCTATAATTTGACATACATGACCTATAATATCCAAGTAATCATGTGTCAAAAGATAACATCAATCATCTCAAGAGACCATAGGCAATAGGACACAAAACCATGGCATATGCACACAATAAAGCTCATAAAGGCACATGTAATCAATCAACAAGGAAAAAATAGGAAAATACTTGAAAAAATTATGGAATTAGGTCAAAAAGTACCTAAGTCATAATCTAAACACATGTCAAAAGCTCACACAAAAATTCAAGAAAGAGCATGCTCAAACAAAGCAACAAATTCACATTAGGTCAACAATGAATTATGCATAAAGACATGGTTTAAATGCTATGAAAAAATTATTTTAAAAATGAAATAAAAATATTTTTAGATGCCTCAAGATGTTATTTAATCATAGCAAAAATATTGGATGCAAAGTGGTTCTAGAACTATGCATAATAAATGGATGAATTTCATGTGTTAAAGAAGAAACCACACAAAAAGAAATTAAAATAAAATTACAAAATAAATGTAAAAATTAATAAAATCAGAAACAAAAAATATGAAAAATTATTTTAATGTATAAATATGTTATATGAATTTTTGTAGAATTATTTCATGCATTTTAGTATTTTTAATAAAATAAAATGAAACAATATAAAAAAAAAAGAAATTAAAATGCAAAGAAAATGATGCAGGGGGTGTGGCGCAAGTAAAAGTCACGTTGAAATTGGCATTGGGCTCAAACATAGGGGTTCAGATATCAAATATAATCCAGTTCAATAAGGCGCGTGTGTGGGTGTGGAATGGTGTACATTCAGTCAAACGTGGATGCAATCACAACCATAGGATTCAGTCAATGAAATCAATCATGAGAATTAAAACAAATGAACGCATCAGATGAAAGGCACATGCTAGCAAACATACACACGCACACGTGGTAGCACTCAGGGACTAAATGAAATCACCTGAGGGGGAGGGTGTGTCATTTATGCGTTGGCGCGTTGTGGAACGTTGGATCAAATGAATCAGATGGTTGTGATTTAAACTGGAGCTTAAAACCCTAAACGAACCTCACCGGCAGGAGAAGGACCTCCGGTCATCTTCTCCGGCCACTCTTCGGCGACTGCAACTTCAAAACTTCTAGAAATTGAGAAAAATTATATCAAAATGAAGATGAGCTCACAAGGAACATGGATCCACAATTACTTTTCACAAACAACACAAAATCAAGGAGAATCGAAGGGATGAATCTTGCCCTAAGTTTTGCAACTATGCATCTAACATGCCTATCAACTAGCCGGAAGTACCAATGGCTTCTAATAAGCTGAGATCAGTGTAAAACAACTTAAAATTAATGAAAATCAAGCGAGATAAGTTTGAATAAAAACCTGAAATGTGGAGCAGCTTGAACCTTCAGAAAACCAGAGAGGAGGATCCTGAGCTTTTTGATCTTCCAAAGAGCAAAATAAATGCTCTAAATCCTTGGATCTTGAAGAAAACCGCTTGCTATTCAAATGGAAGAAGCTGTTACACTTGAGGATTCAATCTTACTTTTGCTTGTTCTTGATCCAGAAACACCACAAGATGAACAATGAATGAGAAATGAAGATGAATTCGTGAAGAGAGAGTGAGAGTTCAGAGAGAGTTTGAGAGTGAAAGTTTGTGCAAATGTGAGAAAAATGAATCCAGCCCCTTAATTCTGTGTGCAGTGGAGTTTATATAGGTTGAGTTAATTTGTTAACTGGTGTGGTTGATGGTTGGAACTCAAGTTAACTGAGTTAGTTAACTGAGTTTGAGTTAACTAACTGAGTCATGTTAGTTATTGGCACGGGTTGGTAAGTTTGCTATGGTATGGAGAAGTTCATGGCAGCAAGGGTGAGGTTGAGAAGTGAGAGGTGGTGATGTGTGTGCTACTGCAGCAAGCTTGCAAAGCAAGTTTATTCATTTGCCTCTTTAATGTATAGTGTAGCAACATGGCATGGCATGAGTAAGAGTTATGTGTGTTCATATGAGGAAATGTGAATGTGTGGGAAGTACACGCGTGCAAACAAGCTGAACATCAACCAACAATGCTATGACATTCTATTTTGGCAGCCAACATCCAAAGGAAATGTGGGAGTTTGAGAGTGTAATTCTCTATGTATATTGCATGAAATGAGGAGCTTTTGATGTCTATGAAAAGAGGAAACATTATAGAACATTGTTGATGTGGGAATTAAATTGAATGGAGGCCTTTAACACACTTAAAAATGACTTGAAACCCAAGGAGTCAAAACTGTATCATGGGCGTGTGACTTGCATGACATGCATGGCTATGGGCTTGTGAAAATTCAGTGTGACACCCTCATGTTTGGACCATCATAACTCTCCATCCTTTAATCAAATGAAAAAATGATAAACATGAACATTGTAGAGGGCATGGAAATGAACAACTTTCATGTTGGAAAGTTTTTCATTTGAAGCTTTCTTGATAGAGAAAATTAGCTTAACATTTTGCACACCAAGTGTTTGATGAAATTATGGCCTGGAGGCCTGAACTTGCCTTGCCATGACTTCGAATTTGCCTTGATTTTGCTCCACTTTGATCACTCATAACTCCCTCAATTTTGATCCAATGGAAGAGTTATTTATATGGATTTGAAGCTTATAATATGATCTTTGATTGGCTTAACTTGGGCATGAAGTTTGGAGCTTTTATCTTGAAGAAAGGAAGTCTTAAAGTGTAGTGCAAAATGGTCCAAACTTGCCATTTTTGGAAACCCTAAGTTTCAAAAAATGGAAACTTGGTACATTTCTTGATTTTTCATGATTCCTCCATCATTTCTTGATCAAATCTTGTCCATTGAACATATGTGACTTGAATTTCATGAATTTGACCTTAAAAAGTCAGGAGTTGACTTTTTTCACTGCACAGTTGACTTTTTCCCCAATTTCTTAATTCTCAAGCAACTGACCAATTGAACCTCTTCTTAAATGAACCAATGAGCAATCTTCCATCCTTAGATACTTGATATCATGTAGAAAACATTGAGATCAAGTTTGAACCAAAATTTCATCAGGAGACTGCTTGAATCCAAAACCCTAATTTGGACTACTTTTGATAGGAGATTATGAACTGTTCAACCTCTTGGTGAACTCTCATCTTCCAATGACTTGTGGGATCAAAGTGAGATGATATATGATATAAGAGACCCTTGAGGCTTGTTGGGAGACCCTTGGCTCTTGCTCTCTGGCTTTGAATAGTCAATGCTCTGCAATCCACTGATCACATGCCCTTATGCAGCATGCATGATATTTGAGATGAAATGAGGTCTAAATGCAATGCAATGAAACATAAGCTAGGCAACAACAAGAGGAAAAATTTTGGGGTGCTACAGAGTCGACCGCAACGGGATCATGCATCGACCCATGGATGTTTAAAATGCAGAATGAAGAATCCCAGTAGCATGCGTCGACCACTCGCTCAATGGGGGTCAGCGTGCGCTAACCCGAGCAATTCACAAACTGACATAAGTGCATGAGTCGACTCATGCACACCTTAGGTCGACGCAAGACATGAAAACCTCTAGAAATTGATATTTCTACAAGTTTTCATCAACTTAGGATCAAATAATACATATCCTATGCTAGTACCATGATTGCCCATATGTAGGAAATGTATAGGACTCTTCCTATATGTGTTAAACACATGATAGTTGATTGTTATATGCAATGCGAACGACAATGAGATGATACCGTCCAAATTACAAACTAGAAGCTAGCCTATATTGTTGACATCATTAAAATAAAAACTAAGTGAGAAACACTTTGCCATCACATACTCCCCCTTTTTGATGATGGTAATATCGTTTTTAGCTTGGTTTGTAATTTAAATCCTCCCCCTATCTTTGTGAGGTCTTTAAAAATTCAATTGCTGCTTGCTTGTAGAGATATATCCTTCTCCCCCTTTGACAACATCAAAAAGAGAAACAGAAGGTGGTCAAATTGAAAACATTATGATACTTGAGGTTACACTCAACAATTTGCAAACAAGATTCATTAACATTCATCCACATATAATGAAGCTAATGAAGAAGAAAAAAATAATTTAAGTACACACACAAGAGAGCATAAAATAAACTCAAAATATAATCCATAGAAAGGCAAATGTTAACACAATACGAATGACATACATAGTACAGAAATAAAATGAAACATAAACCATTAGATGAAATGTATAACATAGAAAGCCTAATCCTCATGGTCTCCTCCCCCTAAATCGATGGCTCTTTCCTCTGAAATGTTGGCTCGGTGGTGGAGGAAGTAGTTGGTCCTCTAACCGCTTATTTAGTTCCAAGACAGCCTTGTTGAGTGTGTTGAGACCATTCGATATACAACGTGTCTGAGCCTCGGTAGCAATATCCAACTTATCAAAACGAGTCAATACATCAGTAGCAAACGTATTGAAGATTTCATTTTGTGCCTCCAGTTGGTTTGTTAGAGCTGTGAATCTCTCTTCCTGCGTGGTCATGAATGTCTCTTGCTCCAGATGCATTTGATTTAACATGGCGAGGATTTCCTCGTTGGTCTGTTGCTGTGACTGTGTAGGTGTATGAATCGAATACTCGGGTTGTTCCCATTGATATTCTTCATTTTATTGTTGCCATCCATAATTTGGAGGAACATAGGTTGCCCCAAGGGTGGTCCTTCCTGTGTGTTGCCATTCTCCCCAACCTTGATTTTCATATTGATCTCGCGGTGGGGAGTATCCCATCCATTCAACATTGTCTTCTTCAGCTTCATTTACCTCAGGTTGAATGTTGTTTCCGACTTGTCCTTCCTGCACATTCTCTGCTGCATCCATAGAATAATTCTTACCACCAATAGTATACTGAAAATCCGCACCTTGAAATTTATCCAAAATCCCAGTGTAGAACAGTTTCACCAAGTCTTCATTGTGCTTGGTGTCACATTCTAGAAATTCGTCAAATTTTTTAGCATTAAGCAGTTCAATGACTTCAGAGAGGTGATAGTCTTCCGCCATCAATGGGTAGTACACATACTGCTTAATCACATAGCAGTTTCGGAAATCTTTGTTGAATACATCAAACAAATTATCAGATAGTAAAGAAAGAGCATTTACCGGTGTTGTCGCTGAACCAGCCCTTGATGTTGAAGCTCTGGAGGACCTCTTTCCTGTAACTCTTTGTGAAGTCATTGATGAGCAATTTTATGAACCCAAATGAACAGTGCTAAATGTTAGGGAAAATGATGAACAATGCGCGTGTAGATGATGAGGATGAGTAGATTGAATAACCTTGATTCCAATGTAGAGAGAAAATCCTTTTTTAAAACCTTTGTTGATTGTGGAGTTTGTGGGTTTTGAAGAATGTAGGAGTTATGGGTTTTTAGGGTTTGGAAGTTTGAAGAGAAAAGAGAGAGAGATGAGGAGACTCTACATGCAGTGCACAAGGACAAGTAATGGAAAATGAAACAAATACAATTAATTGGGTCAGAATCTGAAACATAAGCATGCGGCGTGCGCCTTCCCAAGAAAAGTAAAACGAAATCCGTCAGCAACGCGTCGACCTAAATGGGTCATGCGTCGATGCATACAATGCTGGTTTGGATATTTTTAGATTTTTGAAAGCTATGCGTCGACCATTGGTCGACGAGCGCTGACCCGCATCTTGTGTTAAAAATTTTAAAAAATCTTGAGCCGACCCATGCCCTGTTTGTGTCGACTCAAGCCATAAAAACATGGAAAAAAATTCATATTTTGAGAGATTTAAGCAACAAGTAGAGATAAGTACAATGCTATACATATGCCAATACTAAAGAAAGGATAATGAATTAAGCATCAATTTAAAGACCTTTTGGTCATAATAATTCACAAACATAATTGATCAAGAATGAAGTTTCTAGGAAGGGAACAATATTACCTCCGACAATTGATGATGGATGCTCTCACATATAGCTTAATCTTAATGCTTATTGTTAGTTAGAAGAAATAAAGACAAGCAAAAAGAATAGAGCATACAAATCATATACATATAATCAAATAAGATCCGAGATATTGAGAACACCAAGTTCCCTACGAATATGAAAGAAAGGTTCCGTTGCAAGCGGTTTGGTGAAAATATCCACAAGTTAATTCTTAGAATCAACATGCTCAAATGCGACATCGCCTTTCTCTACATGATCCCTAAGGAAATGATGGTGTATTTCTATATGTTTAGTGCAAGAATGCAATACCGGGTTTTTGGTTAAGTTAATGGCACTTGTATTATCACACAAAATATGAATACTTTCAAGTTTAATATTGTAGTCAAGTAATTGTTGTTTAAGCCATAGGACTTAAGCACAATAACTATCGGTCGCAACGTATTTCGCCTCGGTTGTTGACAAAGTAACAGAAACTTGCTTTTTGCTATGCCAACTCACTAAGGAATTTGAGAAAAAGTGACAAGTACCACTCGTACTTTTCCTATCTGACTTGCAACCAGCAAAATCGGAATCGGAATATCCAACCAAAGCGCAATCGCTTCCCTTGGAGTACCAAAGCCCATACTTTGGAGTACAGCAAAGATACCTAAGTATGTGCTTTACTGCTTTTAAATGAGACTCCTTCGGACACAATTGATACCTGGCTCACATGCATACACTGGACATGATATCTGGTCGGGATGCGGTAAGATAGAGTAGAGAGCCAATCATACCTCTATACCTTTTTACATCTACATCCTTACCGTTCTCATCTCGATCCATGTTGACACAAGTAGGCATCAAAGTGTCAATAGCTTTCGAGCTAGCCATGTCGAAGCGCTTAAGCAACTCAAGGCAGTACTTTGTCTGGCTCACAAATGTCCTTTCATCGAGTTGCTTGATTTGCAATACGAGGAAATAGTTTAACTCCCCTATCATGCTCATCTCGAACTCTCCCTTCATTAACTTAGCAAACACTTTGACCAAATTTATGTTAGTAGACCCAAAAATAATATCGTCTACATATATTTGAACCAAAATTTGATGTTTTCCTTGACGTTTAATGAAAAGGGTAGTGTCAACCTTTCCTCTAGAGTATCCTTGATCAAGGAGAAATTTGCTAAGGCGCTCTTACCAAGCCCTAGGGGCTTGTTCGAGACCGTACAAAGCACGTTTTAATTTGTAAACATGATCGAGATACTCATGGGACTCAAATCCAGGAGGTTGGGCAACATAAACCTCTTCATTAATATAACCGTTAAGGAATGCACTTTTAATATCCATTTGAAATAACTTTAAATTTTTAGAACATGCATAGGCAAGCAATAGGCGTATAGCCTCGAGTCGGGCAACAGGCGCATAAGTTTCCTCATAGTCTATGCCTTCCTCTTGGTTATACCTTTGTGCAACCAAGCGTGCTTTATTTCTCGTTATGACTCCATTTTCGTCGAGCTTGTTCCTAAACACCCATCGGGTGCCGATTACTCGATGACCTTGCGGAGGAGGGACAAGATCCCAAACCTCATTTCTTTTAAATTGATTTAACTACTCTTGCATTGACAAAAGCCAATGTTCATCGAGTAAGGCCTCTTTTAAGTTTTTAGGCTCAACTTGTGAAACGAAAGCGGAGTAATAACAGAAGTTACTTAGCTTGGAACGGGTTGTTACTCCCTTTGAGATGTCACCGAGAATGTTTTCGATGGGATGGTCTTTGGAAGACTTCCAAGCTGGAGGAAGGTCATCTTTATTAGACGGATGATCCTCCTCACTCTTCACAGGTTGGTGATCTTTTTCCTCTTTAACATGCACTGCTTCAGGTTGATCAGTCCCTTTATCAGTGTCCTTGAGTATGTCTTCAGTAGATACACCTGCACCATGAGAAGAACTACCTTTTTCGACATTTTTCGGATAAGACTCATCAAAAGTAACATGAACCGACTCCTCAACAGTAAGTAACCTCTTATTGTAAACCCTATATGCCTTACTTGATTGAGAATATCCAAGAAAAATACCCTCGTCGGCCTTAGCATCAAACCTACCAAGTGTCTTTTACCATTATTCAACACGAAACACTTACAACAAAAAACGTGAAGGTGAGATACATTGGGCTTTCTCCCTTTTAAAAGCTCATACGGTGTCTTGTTTAGATTAGGATGGATGAGCACCCTATTCAAAACGTAACAAGTCGTACTTATGGCGTCGGCCCAAAAGTATTTTGGAAGTCCACTCTCATTAATCATAGTCCTTCCTAATTCTTCCAAAATTCTATTTTTACGTTCCATAACCCCGTTTTGTTGAGAGGTACGTGGTGCGAAAAAATTATGATCAATCCCACTGCTTTCACAAAATGCTTCAAAAAGATGATTTTTGAACTCACCCCCATGATCACTTCTAATTTATATAATGTTCTTGTTTAATTTGTTTTGGGATAACTTGGCAAATCTTTCAAAGGCAGAAAAAGTATCAATCTTGTTTGCTAATAAAATAGTCCAGCAAAACCGAGAAAAGTCATCGACTATCACAAAACCATAATAGTTACCACCTAGGCTTTTGATCCTAGATGGTCCAAAGAGGTCCATATGGAGGAGCTCAAGGGGTCTCATAGTTGAAACAATGTTTTTAGATTTGAACGAGATCCTTGTTTGTTTCCCCATTTGACAAGCATCACATAAGTGATCCTTTGTGAATTTGATTTTGGGCAAGCCGATAACTAGGTCTTTAGAGAATATTTTATTAAGCAAATCAAAATTGACATGCGCTAACCGTCTATGCCACAACCATGAATCTTTACTCATGGTGACTAGACACTTGTCGCTACTCAACGATACCTCATTTAAGTCTAACATATAGATGTTATTCACCCTCAAGCTCTTCAACACATCCATTTTATCACTATTCTCAATTATGCAACAATCCTTAGAAAAAGATACTTTATAATCCTTGTCACATAATTGACTAATGCTTAAAAGGTTATGTTTAAGGCTCTCAATAAGAAGCACATCAGAGATAGTAGTAGATGAGGGGTTGCCTACACTACCTTTGCCAAGAATTTGTCCCTTGTTGTTGTCTCCGTAGGTAACAAACCCCTGTTTCTTCGCCACAAAGTCGATGAAAAGAGATACGTCTCCTATCATATGTCTTGAGCAACCACTATACAGAACCCATCTTCTTTCTGTGATCTCAAGACGTTGTACCTACATAGTCAATCAAGGGAAAGTAGTTACCCAATTCTTATTGGGTCCTTGATTGTGAGTGATAATAGGATTACATTTAGGCAACCATTGATAAACGCCCTTAGGAACCAAAAACCTCCTAAAACGACACTTAGCAATGGTATGACCCGTTTTGCAACAATATAAGCAAGTAAGGTTATCATGAGAATCACTTTTGGTAGGTTGATTTCTAATCACATAAGTATATTTTTGATATGGATTAACCATGCTTTTCTTAAAGTGTGATTTGCCAATAGCAAAAGTCATTTTTGGTTCTAGAGCCTTGTCAAGCTTGGCCTTAAGATTTTTAACCTCTTTTTGGCAAATGTGACAAGTATCACAACCAAAATTTAACCACCTAATTTTATCTTCCTCAACATCTACCTTTGTTACTTCCACCATGGACTTTTTAAGAGCCTCTAATTCCTTTTCGGAATCGGAGATCTTTTGCTCCAAATGAGAAAATATTTGTTTATTTGAAGCTAACTGTTTGAAGGCTTCCTTGGCCCCATGGTGTAGAGTATCAAACGCACGTTGAAGTTCAGAATAAGACATTAAATTAGAGTTATCGTACTTATAGTGTCTTACCTTTTTGTTCTTTTTCTTTTGGTGAGCGGAAAGGCAAATATTGACGGATTCTCCTTCGTCACTTGAACTTTCAACACTAGATGATTCACTATTGCTTTCCCAAGCGATATAGGCTCGCCTAGGTTTTGATTGTTTCATCCCGTGATGACTTTTGTCCTTACCTTTGTCCTTCTTCAAAAAAGGACAGTCCGACTTGTAGTGGCCGACTTTCCCACAGTTATAGCAAGAACCCTTAGTTTTTCCACTCTTTATTCTTCATTCTTGGAAGACTTTGATTGTTTACGAAAGTTGATGAGGTTTTTCTCCGAATGTTGAACTCCATTTTTCTTGATATAGCGATTATATCGCTTCACAAATAATCCCATGTCTTCATTCGAATTTGCTTCCTCATCATCACTGGATTCACTCTCGCTCGGCTCATATGCGGAGGACTTTGAACTAGAAGTCTTTAGAGCTATCGACTTCTTTTCCGCTTCCTTGGTCTTACTCTTTTCCTTTTTCTCTCCTTTCTCAAATTGGTTTAAGCTTATGAGCATTTGCTCATGTTCTTCGAGCTTCCCAAACAACGTTGTGATGCCTAACGTCATTAGGTCGTTGGCTTCTTTAATGGCGGTCACCTTCGGTTGCCAATCCCTAGTCAAACACCTCAAGATTTTGTTAGTAGCAACCTCATTAGATATTGGCCTACCAAGTAAATGAAGTCTATTGATAAAATGAGTGAATCTCTTTTGCATGTCGGCAAGGGTTTCCCCTTGCTTCATGTGAAAGAGGTCGAACTCTTGAGTCAATGTATTGATTCTAGCTAGCTTGACGTCGTTAGTACCCTCATGGGTAACTTGTAACGCATCCCACATAGCTTTTGCATTCGTACAATGTGAAACACGATAATATTCGTCAACTCTTAATGAGGAGATCAGAATATTTCTCGCCTTCCAATCGTAGTTGTACTTTTTCTCGTCTTCTTCCTTCCATTGTGCTTCAGGCTTGGGTACTACCACGTTATTCGCATTGGTCATGGTTATTTCCATTAGACCGTTTTGAATAACGCTCCATACCTTCCTATCAATAGAATTGATGTGAACACGCATACAATCCTTCCAGAACCTATAATTCTCACCATTAAAAATAGGTACTCTATTATAAGCCCCTTTTCGGTTCGTTTGTCATTTTCTAAAAAGTTATACTTGAAGCACTAGAATTAACCGATGTTCCTGATACCACTTGTTAGACGAAGGCAATTGATCTAGAAGGGGGGGTTGAATAGATCACTTGTTTTTAAGTGCGAGTCGGCGCTAAAATTTGTTTTTAAAATATTTTGCGGAAGCGGCCGAGGATAATTCATCTATACGAACCGAGTTACTGAGAGGATCAGATATACATAAGCCAAATGGAACGAAAGGCTCGAAGAGAAAAATTAGAATCACAACCTAACAATTAATCAATTTACCAAAAGCACTTAACAATGTGCAATATCCAATGAGTATTCAAGATTTAAACCAAAATTGAAAATATATCAAACACCTTGTATGCGTTCAATGTATCAAACACTTGGAGTGCGTAAAACTCCAAGTTTAGCCTTCTATTATAGTTGATTCAGAATTTTCAATGAGCACAATCCAAAATGATTGTGCAATGGTTTTCAAAATAACTTTCTGCATAAAACTATACCATAATTTTTTTTGTTGATCGATTAAACGATTACAAGCGTAAACAATTTGAAATATAAATGAGATAAGAAAAACGAAATGACACTAAGTTTGTTTAGGCAGTTCCCCTTTCCTCCTCGCTTAGGATACGTCAGCCCCCAATTCTAAAAATAGAATTGAGATATCTACAACTTGTTTGCAAATGTTTTTATAAGAGAAAACTTAGTTATCCCACACTCAACAACACTTCGTTGATGCAAATACTTTTTCTTCTCTTCCCTTGATTCGACCCTCGAACTTGTTGGAAGAACCTCCGTTTACCGTTACTAGATTACAAGAACACACAATTCACCAATCACCTTCACTCGGCAATCCTCCGGTTAATGCTACTAGATCGACAAAACCTTCCGTTCTTCGATCACCTTCGCTCGGATGAATTCAATGCACCCAAGATCTGATCCAAAAACCCCCAAATCCAATGATCTTGGAGGGCAAAACCCTAGAGGTTTTATTCAAGAACAAACCCACTGAACCACTTACCCCAAACAAAGATACAACTTTAAGCTTTGGACGTTATCACTTCATGATGCAGAAAATCAACAAAAATGATTATGTGTAATTGTTGAAAAAGGTGCAAGATGAAGATGAAATTGACGAGAGAAAAATGTTCAATGTATTTCTTTCACTTGTTCTTGCTCATCACTATAAAACAATGAGGAACCAAATATATATAATGCAAAGACCAACTAACTCACATAGCAACACAAAGAACATAGAAAAAATAAAAATAAAAAAAGAGTCAAGTGAGCGAAGAGTCGACCGCTCGCTTGATGAGGGTCGGTGTGCGCTAACCCGTGGACGTATCTATGCAAGTTGGACGAACATGCGTCGACTGCAACAGGATCATGCGTCGACGCATGGATGTTTAAAATGCAGAATAAAGAATCCCAGTAGTATGCGTCGACTGCTCGCTCAATGAGGGTCAGCGTGCGCTAACCCGAGCAATTCACAAACTTTGACATAAGTGCATGAGTCGACTCATGCACACCTTAGGTCGACGTGAGACATGAAAACCTCTAGAAATTGATTTTTCTACAAGTTTTCATCAACTTAGGATCAAATAATACATACCCTATGTTAGTACCATGATTGCCCATATGTAGGAAATGTATAGGACTCTTCCTATATGTGTTAAACACATGATAGTTGATTGTTGTATGCAATGAAAACAACAATGAGATGATACCGTCCAAATTACAAACTAGAAACTAGCCTACATTTTTGACATCATTAAAATAGAAACTAAGTGAGAAACACCTTGCCCTCACATACTCCCCATTTTTTATGATGGCAAGATTGTCTTTAGCTTGGTTTGTAATTTGAATCCTCCCCCTATCTTTGTGAGGTCTTTAAAAATTCAATTGCTGCTTGCTTGTAGAGATATATCCTTCTCCCCCTTTGACAACATCAAAAAGAGAAACAGAAGGTGGTCAAATTGAAAACATTATGATACTTGAGGTTACACTCAACAATTTGCAAACAAGATTCATTAACATTCATCCACATATAATGAAGCTAATGAAGAAGAAAAAAATAACTTAAGCATACACACAAGAGAGCATAAAATAAACTCAAAATATAATCCATAGAAAGGCAAATGTTAACATAATACGAATGATATACATAGTACAGAAATAAAATGAAACATAAACCATTAGATGAAATGTATAACATAGAAAGCCTAATCCTCATGGTCTCCTCCCCCTAAATCGATGGCTCCTTCCTCTGAAATGTTGGCTCGGTGGTGGAGGAAGTGGTTGGTCCTCTAATCGCTCATTTAGTTCCAAGACAACCCTATTGAGTGTGTTGATACCATTCGATATACAACGTGTGTGAACCTCGGCAGCAGTATCCAACTTATCAAAACGAGTCATGACATCAGTAGCAAATGTATTAAATGTTTCATTTTGTGCCTCCAGTTAGTTTGTTAGAGCTGTGAATCTCTCTTCCTGCGTGGTCATGAATGTCTCTTGCTCCAGCTGCATTTAATTAAACATGGCGAGGATTTCCTCGTTGCTCTGTTGTTGTGATTGTGTAGGTGTAGGAATCGAATACTCGGGCTGTTCCCATTGATATACTTCATTTTGTTGTTGCCAGCCATAATTTGGAGGAACATAGGCTGCTCCAAGGGTGGTCCATCCTGTGTGTTGCCATTCTCCCCAACCTTGATTTTCATATTGATCTCGCGGTGGGGAGTATCCCATCTATTCAACATTGTCTTCTTCAGCCTCATTTACCTCAGGTTGAATGTTATTTTTGACTTGTCCTTCCTGCACATTCTCTGCTGCATCCATAGAATAATTCTTACCACCAATAGTATACTGAAAATCCGCACCTTGAAATTTATCCAAAATCCCAGTATAGAACAGTGTCACCAAGTCTTCATTGTACTTGGTGTCACATTCTAGAAATTCGTCAAATTTTTGAACATTAAGCAGTTCAATGTCTTCAGAGAGGTGATAGTCTTCCGCCATCAATGGGTAGTACACATACTGCTTAATCACATAACAGTTTCGGAAATCTTTGTTGAATACCTCATACAAATTATCAGATAGTAAAGAAAGAGCGTTTACCAGTGTTGTCGCTGAACCAACCCTTGATGTTGAAGCTCTGGAGCACCTATTTCCTGTAACTCTTTGTGAAGCCATTGATGAGCAATTTTATGAACCCAAATAAATAGTGCTAAATGTTGGGGAAAATGATGAACAGTGCGCATGTAGATGATGAGGAAGAGTAGATTGAACAACCTTGATTCCAATGTAGAGAGAAAATCCCTTTTTAAAACCTTTGTTGATTGTGGAGTTTGTGGGTTTTGAAGAATGTAGGAGTTATGGGTTTTTAGGGTTTTGAAGTTTGAAGAGAAGAGAGAGAGAGAGAGAGATGAGGAGACTCTACATACAATGCACAAGGACAAGTAATGGAAAATGAAACAAATACAATTAATTGGGTCAGATTTTGAAACATAAGCATGCGGGTGCGCCTTCCCAAGAAAAGTAAAACGAAATCTATCAGCGACGCGTCGACCTAAATGGGTCATGCGTCGACGCACACAGCGCTGATTTGGATATTTTTAGATTTTTGAAAGCTATGCGTCGACCATTGGTCGACGAGCGCTGACCCGCCTCTTGTGTTAAAAATTTTAAAAAATCTTGAGCCCACCCATGCCCTGTTTGTGTCGACTCAAGCCATAAAAACATGGAAAAAAATTTATATTTTGAGAGATTTATGCAACAAGTAGAGATAAATACAATGCTATACACATGCCAATACTAAATAAAGGATGAAAAATGCATCTAATCACGAATTAAGCATCAATTTAAACACATTTTGGTCATAATAATTCACAAACATAATTAATCAAGAATGGAGTTTCTAAGAAGGGAATGATATTACCTCCGACAATTGATGATGGATGCTCTCACATATAGCTTAATCTTATTGCTTATGTTAGTTAGAAGAAATAAATACAAGCAAAAAGAATAGAGCATACAAATCATATACATATAATAAAATAAATTCCGAGATATCGAGAACACCAAGTTCCCTACGAATATGAAAGAAAGGTTCCGTTGCAAGCGGTTTAGTGAGAATATCCGCAAGTTAATTCTTAGAATCAACATGCTCAAATGCGACATCGCCTTTCTCTACATGATCCCTAAGGAAATGATGGCGTATTTCTATATGTTTAGTGCAAGAATGCAATACCGGGTCTTTGGTTAAGTTAATGGCACTTGTATTATCACACAAAATATGAATACATTCAAGTTTAATATTGTAGTCAAGTAATTGTTGTTTAAGCCATAGGACTTGAGCACAACAACTATCGACTACAACGTATTCCGCCTCGGCATGTTGACAAAGCAACGAAAACTTGCTTTTTGCTATGCCGACTCACTAAGGAATTTGAGAAAAAGTGACAAGTACCACTCGTACTTTTCCTATCCGACTTGCAACCGGCAAAATCGGAATCGAAATATCCAACCAAAGCACAATCCCTTCCCTTGGAGTACCAAAGCCCATACTTTGGAGTACCGCAAAGATACCTAAGTATGCGCTTTACTGCTTTTAACTGAGACTCCTTAGGACACGATTGATACCTGGCTCACATGCATACATTGAACATGATATCTGGTCGGGATGCGGTAAGATAGAGTAGAGAGCCAATCATACCTCTATACCTTTTTACATCTACATACTTACCGTTCTCATCTCGATCCATGTTGACATAAGTAGGCATCGGAGTGTCAATAGATTTCGAGCTAGCCATGTCGAAGCGCTTGAGTAACTCAAGGCAGTACTTCGTCTGGCTCACAAATGTCCCTTCATCGAGTTGCTTGATTTGTAATCCGAGGAAATAGTTTAACTCCCCCATCATGCCCATCTCGAACTCTCCCTGCATTAACTTAGCAAGCTCTTTGACCAAATTTATGTTAGTAGACCCAAAATAATATCGTCTACATATATTTGAACCAAAATTTGATGTTTTCCTTGACGTTTAATGAAAAGGGTTGTGTCAACCTTTCCTCTAGAGTATCCTTGATCAAGGAGAAATTTGCTAAGGCGCTCATACCAAGCCCTAGGGGCTTGTTTGAGACCGTACAAAGCACATTTTAATTTGTAAACATGATCGGGATACTCATGGGACTCAAATCCAGGAGGGTTGGCAACATAAACCTCTTCATTAATATAACCGTTAAGGAATGCACTTTTAACATTCATTTGAAATAACTTTAAATTTTTAGAACATGCATAGGCAAGCAATAGGCATATAGCCTCAAGTCGGGCAACAGGCGCATAAGTTTCCTCATAGTCTATGCCTTCCTCTTGGTTATACCTTTGCGCAACCAAGCGCACTTTATTTCTCGTTATGACTCCATTTTTGTCGAGCTTGTTCCTAAACACCCATCGGGTGCCGATTACTCGATGGCCTTGCGGAGGAGGGACAAGATCCCAAACCTCATTTATTTTAAATTGATTTAACTACTCTTGCATTGACAAAAGCCAATGTTCATCAAGTAAGGCCTCTTTTGAGTTTTTAGGCTCAACTTGCGAAATGAAAGCGGAGTAATAACAGAAGTTACTTAGCTTGGAACGGGTTGTTACTCCCTTTGAGATGTCACCGAGAATGTTTTCGATGGGGTGGTCTATGGAAGACTTCCAAGCTGGAGGAAGGTCATCTTTATTAGACGGATGATCCTCCTCACTCTTCACAGGTTGGTGATCTTTTTCCTCCTCAACATATACTGCTTCCGCCTGATCAATCCCTCTATCAGTGTCCTTGAGTATGTCTTCAGAAGATACACCTGCACCATGAGAAGAACTACGTTTTCCGACATTTTTTGGATAAGACTCATCAAAAGTAACATGAACCGACTCCTCAACAGTAAGTAACCTGTTATTGTAAACTCTATATGCCTTACTTGACTGAGAATATCCAAGAAAAATAACCTCGTCGGCCTTAGCATCAAACTTACCAAGTGTCTTTTTACCATTATTCAACACGAAACACTTACAACCAAAAATGTGAAGGTGAGATACATTGGGCTTTCTCCCTTTTAAAAGCTCATACAGTATTTTGTTTAGAATTGGACGGATGAGCACCCTATTCAAAACGTAACAAGCCGTACTTATGGCGTCGGCCCAAAAGTATTTTGGAAGTCCACTCTCTTTGATCATAGTCATTCCTAATTCTTTCAAAATTCTATTTTTACGTTCCACAACCACGTTTTGTTGAGGGGTACGTGGTGCAAAAAAATTATGATCAATCCCATGGCTTTCACAAAATGCTTCAAAAAGATGATTTTTGAACTCATCCCCATGATCACTTCTAATTGATATAATGTTTGTGTTTAATTTGTTTTGGGATAACTTGGCAAATCTTTCAAAGGTCGAAAAAGTATCGCTCTAGTTTGCTAATAAAATAGTCTAGCAAAACCGAGAAAAGTCATCGATTATCACAAAACCATAATAGTTACCACCTAGGCTTTTGATCCTAGATGGTCCAAAGAGGTCTATATGGAGGAGCTCAAGGGGTCTCGTAGTTGAAACAATGTTTTTAGATTTGAACGAGATCCTTGTTTGCTTCCCCATTTGAAAAGCATCACATAAGTGATCCTTTGTGAATTTGATTTTGGGCAAGCCGATAACTAGGTCTTTAGAGAATATTTTATTAAGCAAATCAAAATTGACATGCGTTAACCGTCTATGCCACAACCATGAATCTTCACTCATGGTGACTAGACACTTGTCGCTACTCAACGATACCTCATTTAAGTCTAACATATAGACGTTATTCACCCTCAAGCCCTTAAACACATCCATTTTATCACTATTCTCAATTATGCAACAATCCTTAGAAAAAGATACTTTATAGTCCTTGTCACATAATTGACTAATGCTTAAAAGGTTATGTTTAAGGCCCTCAACAAGAAGCACATCAGAGATAGTAGTTGATGAGGGGTTGCCTACACTACCTTTGCCAAGAATTTGTCCCTTGTTGTTGTCTCCGTAGGTAACAAACCCCTTTTTCTTCGCCACAAAGTCGATGAAAAGAGATATGTCTCCTGTCATATGTCTTGAGCAGCCACTATCCAGAACCCATCTTCTTTCTATGGTCTCAAGACGTTGTACCTACATAGTCAATCAAGGGAAAGTAGTTACCCAATTCTTATTAGGTCCTTGTTTGTGAGTGAAAATAAAATTGCATTTAGGCAACCATTGATAAACGCCCTTAGGAACCAAAAACCTCTTAAAATGGCACTTAGCAATGGTATGACCCCTTTTGCAACAATATAAACAAGTGAGGTTATCATGAGAATCACTTTTGCTAGGTTGATTTCTAATCACATAAAAATATTTTTGATATGGATTAACCATGCTTTTCTTAAAGTGTAATTTGTCAATAGCAAAAGTCATTTTTGGTTCTAAAACCTTGTCAAGCTTGGCCTTAAGAGTTTTAAACTCTTTTTTCCAAATGTGACAAGTATCACAACAAAAATTTAACCACCTACTTTTATCTTCCTCGACATCTACCTTTGTTACTTCCACCATGGACTTTTTAAAAGCCTCTAATTCCTTTTCGGAATCGGAGATCTTTTGCTCCAAATGAGAAAATATTTGTTTATTTGAAGCTAACCGTTTGAAGGCTTCCTTGGCCTCATGGTGTAGAGTATCAAACGCACGTTGAAGTTCAGAATAAGACATTGAATTAGAGTTATCGTACTTATAGTGTCTTACCTTTTTGTTCTTTTTCTTTAGGTGAGCGGAAAAGCAAAGATTGATGGATTCTCCTTCGTCACTTGAACTTTCAGCACTAGATGATTCACTATCGCTTTCCCAAGCGATATAGGCTCGCCTAGGTTTTGATTGTTTCTTCCCATGACGAATTTTGTCTTTACCTTTGTCCTTCTTCAACAAAGGACAGTCCGGCTTGTAGTGGCTGAGTTTCCCACAGTTATAGCAAGAACCCTTAGTTTTTCCACTCTTTTTGTCTTCATTCTTGGAAGACTTTGATTGTTTAAGAAAGTTGATGAGGTTTTTCTCCGAATGTTGAACTCCATTTTTCTTGATATAACGATTATATCGCTTCACAAATAATCCCACGTCTTCATTTGAATCCTCTTCCTCATCATCACTGGATTCACTCTCGCTCGGCTCATATGCGGAGGACTTTGAACTAGAAGTCTTTAGAGCTATCGACTTCTTTTCCGTTTCCTTGGTCTTACTCTTTTCCTTTTTCTCTCTTTTCTCAAATTGGTCTAAGCTTATGAGCATTTGCTCATGTTCTTCGAGCTTCCCAAACAACATTTTGATGTCTAACGTCATTAGGTCGTTGGCTTCTTTAATGGCGGTCACCTTCAGTTGCCAATCCCTAGTCAAACACCTCAAGATTTTGTTAGTAACAACCTCATTGGATATTGGCCTACCAAGTGAATGAAGTCTATTGATTAAATGAGTGAACCTCTTTTGCAGGTCGGAAATGGTTTCCCCTTGCTTCATGTGAAGGAGGTCGAACTCTTGAGTCAATGTATTGATTCTAGCTAGCTTGACGTCGTTAGTACCCTCATGGGCAACTTGTAACGCGTCCCACATAGCTTTTGCACTCGTACAATGTGAAACACAATAATATTCGTCAACTCCCAATGAGGAGATCAGAATATTTCTCGCCTTCCAATTGTAGTTGTACTTTTTCTCGTCTTCTTCATTCCATTGTGCTTCAGGCTTGGGTACTACCACGTTATTCGCATCGGTCATGGTTATTTCCATTGGACCATTTTGAATAACGCGCCATACCTTCCTATCAATAGAATTGATGTGAACACGCATACAATCCTTCCAGTAGCTATAATTCTCACCATTAAAAACACGTGCTCTATTATAAGCCCTTTTTCGGTTCGTTTGTCATTTTCTAAAAAGTTATACTTGAAGCACTAGAATTAACTGGTGTTCCTGATACCACTTGTTAGACGAAGGAAATTGATCTAAAAGGGGGGGGGGGTTGAATGGATCACTTGTTTTTAAGTGTGAGTCGGCGCTAAAATTTGTTTTTAAAATATTTTGCGGAAGCGGCCGAGGATAATTCGTCTATACAAACCAAGTTACTGAGAGGATCGAATATACGTAAGCCAAATGGAACGAAAGGCTCGAAGAGAAAAATTAGAATCGCAACTTAACAATTAATCAATTTACCAAAAGCACTTAACAATGTGCAATATCCAATGAGTATTCAAAATTTAAACCAAAATTGAAAATATATCAAACACCTTGTATGCGTTTAATGTATCAAACACTTGGAGTGCGTAAAACTCCAAGTTTAGCCTTCTATTATAGTTGATGCAGAATTTTCACTGAGCACAATCCAAAATGATTGAGCAATGGTTTTCAAAATAATTTTCTGCACAAAACTATACCAAATTTTTTTTTGTTGATCGATTGAACGATTACAAGCGTAAACAATTCAAAATATAAATGAGATAAGGAAAAGGAAACGACACCAAGTTTGTTTAGGCAGTTCCCCTTTCCTCCTCGCTTAGGGTACGTCTACCCCCAATTCTAAAAATAGAATTGAGATATCTATAACTTGTTTACAAATGTGTTTACAAGAGAAAACTTAGATATCCCACACTCAAGAACACTTCGTTGATGCAGATACTTTGTCTTCTCTTCCCTTGATTCGACCCTCGAACTTGTTGGAAGAACCTCTGTTTACCGTTACTAGATTGCAAGAACACACAATTCTCCAATCACCTTCACTCGGCTGATTCTGATCCACACACAGCTCGATCCTCAAACCTTGTTGCACAATCCTCCGGTTAATGCTACTAGATCGACAAAACCTTCTGTTCTTCGATCACCTTCGCTCGGCTGAATTCAATGCACCCAAGATCTGATCCAAAAATCCCCAAATCCAATGATCTTGGAGGAAAAAACCCTAGAGGTTTTATTCAAGAACAAACCCACTGAACCACTCACCCCAAACAAAGATACAACTCTAAGCTTTGGACGTTATCTCTTCATGATGCAGAAAATCAACAAAAATGATTATGTGTAATTGTTGAAAAAGGTGCAAGATGAAGATGAAATTGACGAGAGAAAAATGTTTAATGTATTTCTTTCACATGTTCTTGTTCATCACTGTAAAACAATGAGGAACCAAATATATATGATGAGGGTCGTCGTGCGTTAACCCGTGGACGTATCTATGCAAGTTGGACGAGTATGCATCGACCACAACAGGATCATGTGTCGATGCATGGATGTTTAAAATCCGGAATGAAGAATCCCAGTAGCATGTGTCGATTGCTCGCTCAATGAGGGTCAGCATGCGCTAACCCGAGCAATTCACAAACTTTGACATAAGTGCATGAGTCGACTCATGCACACCTTAGGTCGACGCAAGACATGAAAACCTCTAGAAATTGATTTTTCTACAAGTTTTCATCAACTTAGGATCAAATAATACATACCCTATGCTAGTACCATGATTTTCCATATTTAGGAAATGTATAGGACTCTTCCTATATATGTTTAACACATGATAGTTGATTGTTGTATGCAATACGAACGACAATGAGATGATACCGTCCAAATTACAAACTAGAAGCTAGCCTACATTGTTGACATCATTAAAATATAAACTAAGTGAAAAACACCTTGCCCTCACATACTCCCCATTTTTTATGATGGCAAGATCGTCTTTAGCTTGGTTTGTAATTTGAATCCTCCCCCTATCTTTGTGAGGTCTTTAAAAATTCAATTGCTGCTTGCTTATAGAGATATATCCTTCTCCCCCTTTGACAACATCAAAAAGAGAAACAGAAGGTGGTCAAATTGAAAACATTATGATACTTGAGGTTACACTCAACAATTTGCAAACAAGATTCATTAACATTCATCCACATATAATGAAGCTAATGAAGAAGAAAAAAATAACTTAAGCACACACACAAGAGAGCATAAAATAAACTCAAAATATAATCCATTGAAAGGCAAATGTTAACACAATACGAATGACATACATAGTACAGAAATAAAATGAAACATAAACCATTAGATGAAATGTATAACATAGAAAGCCTAATCCTCATGGTCTCCTCCCCCTAAATTGATGGCTCATTCCTCTGAAATGTTGGCTCGGTGGTGGAGGAAGTGGTCGGTCCTCTAACCACTCATTTAGTTCCAAGATAGCCCTGTTGAGTGTGTTGATACCATTTGATATACAGCGTGTGTGAGCCTCGGCAACAGTATCCAACTTATCAAAATGAGTCATGACATCAGTAGCAAACGTATTGAAGGTTTCATTTTGTGCCTCCAGTTGGTTTGTTAGAACTGTGAATCTCTCTTCATGCGTGGTCATAAATGTCTCTTGCTCCAGCTGCATTTGATTTAACATTGCGAGGATTTCCTCGTTGCTCTGTTGCTGTGACTGTGTAGGTGTAGGAATCGAATACTCGGGTTGTTCCCATTGATATTCTTCATTTTGTTGTTGCCAGCCATAATTTGGAGGAACATAGGCTGCCCCAAGGGTGGTCCATCCTGTGTGCTGCCATTCTCCGCAATCTTGATTTTCATATTGATCTCGCGGTGGGGAGTATCCCATCCATTCAACATTATCTTCTACAACCTCATTTACCTCAGGTTGAATGTTGTTTCCGACTTTTCCTTTCTGCACATTCTCTGCTGCATCCATAGAATAATTCTTACCACCAATAGTATACTGAAAATCCGCACCTTGAAATTTATCCAAAATCCCAGTGTAGAACAGTTTCACCAAGTCTTAATTGTCCTTGGTGTCACGTTCTAGAAATTCTTCAAATTTTTGAACATTAAGCAGTTCAATGACTTCAGAGTGTGATAGTCTTCTGCCATCAATGGGTAGTACACATACTGCTTAATCACAGAGCGATTTCGGAAATCTTTGTTTAATACCTCAGACAAATTATCAGATAGTAAAGAAAGAGTGTTTACCGGTGTTGTCGCTTAACCAGCCCTTGATGTTGAAGCTCTGGAGAACCTCTTTCCTGTAACTCTTTGTGAAGCCATTGATGAGCAATTTTATGAACCCAAATGAACTGTGCTAAATGTTGGATTAGATAATTCCTCTATACGAACCAAGTTACTGAGAGGATCAGATATACGTAAGCCAAATGGAACGAAAGGCTCGAAGAGAAAGATTAGAATCGCAACTTAACAACTAATCAATTTACCAAAAGCACTTAACAATGTGCAATATCCAATGAGTATTCAAAATTTAAACCAAAATTTAAACCAAAGTTGGACGAGCATGCATCGATCGCAACAGGATCATACGTCGACACATGGATGTTTAAAATGCAGAATGAAGAATCCCAGTAGCATGCGTCGACCACTCGCTCAATAAGGGTCAGCGTGTGCTAACTCGAGCAATTCACAAACTTTGACATAAGTGCATGAGTCAACTCATGCACACCTTAGGTCGACGCAAGACATGAAAACCTCTAGAAATTGATTTTTCTACAAGTTTTCATCAACTTAGGATCAAATAATACATACCCTATGCTAGTACCATGATTGTCCATATGTAGGAAATGTATAAGACTCTTCCTATATGTGTTAAACACGTGATAGTTGATTGTTGTATGCAATGCGAACGACAATGAGATGATACTGTCTAAATTACAAACTAGAAGCTAGCCTACATTGTTGACATCATTAAAATAGAAACTAAGTGAGAAACACCTTGCCCTCACAAATTAGAGTTTTGGATAGGTCATCCACTATTTAAGCTCTTAAGACGTGGAATCAGAGGTTTTTTGTTGAGTTGAATTTCCATTGATTCAGAGGTTGTTTTCTTTTGGTTATTGTACTCAAGTCTGAGGTAAGAGGTGTTGGGTTTTCAATTGTTATGAGCCGTTCCTATCAGAGATTTATCAAGGCACGACTTCAATTTCTCTGAATGGCCACAAGGGTGTCGTTTGTTTAAGGTTCATCAGTGGTTTGACTGGAAAGATTATGGATCAGGATTCTGGAAGATTAGGGTCTCTCACCCTTTGTGTTTATGATCATCAAGTGTTGTTCAGTTGATTCTCTCTTGAGGCTAACAGGTTCAATGTGTGTGCAATTACTGATTGGGTGGTTAGGGTTTTCATTGTTGGTATGAGGATTCGTCGAGTTGTTGTCCAATCAAAATCATTTCAGGATGAATTTGAGTTTGTGATGTTGTTCAGGATCTCTGGCGGCCAAGTGCATTTGTGGAGTTTTATTTTTTAAGTGCTGTGGAGGCGTGTTACCTTTACCCGTACCCATTCCCGTAACCATTTTCAATATCCATTTCTAATCTATTTAAAAACCAATTTTATCCATTTCTTACCCAAACCATTAAACCATTTTCTTCATTTTTTATTTTTAATCAATTTTTTCAATATCCATTTTCAACTATCCATCTATATCCATCATTATTCGATCTCCATTCATTTTACGTTTTTATCCATTATTATCCAAATTTCATTCATCTCAATTTAAAATCCATTCCAAATCCATTTACTCTTTTTATCCAAATTTAATCAATATCCATTATCATTTTATTCATAGTCCATTGATCTACTTTAATTCAAGGTTATTAACCATCTTTATTTTTTCTTTCAATCCAAGTTCATTCATATAAAATCTACAAAAACAATTAAAACTCAAAGCCCATGATATTTGTTTTGTTACAAAAAAGAAAAATAACATTGCCAAGAAGCCTTTACAATTGCTTTACACAAAAAAGGAAAAGAAAAAAAACAAAGTACAACAAGCCAATATCCTGTGCACCAAAACCTTCTGCACAACTGTACCATTAAACATACTATTGTACAAGCCAACAAAAATGTCTTCATCAGAACCACATCCTGCACATCTGCTATGACCTGCACCATTGAGAACAATAACACAAAATAAAGACTCTACATCAATATGAATCATGCTGCCAAAACAAAACCGATCTGCAACTTTGAAAACAACTTCACCATCTAGCCAAGACTACTGTCCTGCTACAACCCGCGACCTACACAAAACTCCAAGAAAAACACACTGCAACATCAAAATATGGACTGCCACTTTGAAAGAACAACAACAACCATACCAAACAAATTGCCATGAAAACAATAGGTCAAACACAACAAGACAAATGGTTGTACCTAAGAACTTAACTCACAAAAAATCAGATTTGGTTTAAAAAAAAGAAGGAGAGAAGAAAATTATAGAAAAAAAAAGAAACGAACCTTCATACTTAAAAACCATGTTCAAACTCCTCCAATCTTAAAAAAAACGAACACCATAGAAAAACCAGACAGAACCTCTTCAACCTTCTTCACTCATCCTCCCAAATCGACCACAGTTTTCACAACACCTCCGCACCATCTTCTCCTTCAATCCCATAACTCCCTCACGCAACTCGCCTCTCTTCATTCTCACTGATCGGCTCTTCCGTGAAACCTTCTTTCTCCCTTAAACCTACTTCAAACACAAACTTTATGTCTATAAATTTGAACCACCCCTCATTCATATCCACCCACCGTTAACCACAAATCATTCAAATCAAACAAAACCTATCTGTCGTGCGCCGCCGGAAAAAGTTTGAGATGAACAGAGGAAGAGTGAACCGAGAGAAAGAATTCACCTTTAGGAGAAGAAAGGTTTGAGGGTGAAGATGATGTTGATCATTTTCGAAGGGAGGGAAGAAAGCAGAGAATCATCTGTGTGAGGTTGCTTTCCGTTTGCATAGCCATCGCATTTCTCTTTTTAGGTCTGCTGCGCTATTTTTTTTAATTCTCTTGAGTTTGGGTTTTTTTATAAGCCCGTATTTCTTTTTTTCTTGTGATGGCTAGTTGGGTTGTGAAGCCCATGTTGTTTCTAAGCATACTTACCCTTAACACCAATATCCTTCCTAATGTTTACTAAAGTTTTGTTAACTCTTAATTAAGTTTTCATTAGTTAAAGTTTTTGTTAATTTTTATTTAATATCATTTGCTAAGTTTTCTTATCTAATGATTGGTTTACTAATTTAGTGTCTAATTTTTAGTACTTTTCATTTTCTCTAAATTTTGTTTCATTTAAAATTTCTAGATGGATTATTTCTTTGTTTTCAATTAATAAAAAAAACCTCAAAAACAAAAAACTTTATTTTTATTTTTATTAGGTTAACCTTTTAATTTTAACCTTTAGAATATAATTATTTAAGATTTATTTTTGATCATATCAATTTTAATTTTCACTAATTTTCCTAACCACTAACTTTCGTGTTTTGTAGCTTATGATCTCTTTGTCAATCTTGTGGTTTCGTTTTTATCTTGACTGTGTCACTTGTTTACTATCTTGTGTTCATCGTGCATCTTTTATCATATTGTAGCGTGCGATTTTTGTCGGTGACACGACCACCTTATCGCCATGGGTTTATCCACCGCAATGGTAGGAGTGGGGTGCTACTTTCTGATTTCTTATTTATCCCGTGAAGCTGGAAGGGAAAGGGAAGCTATCTAAAACTAACCTTGCACGCGAATGTTTAACTGAACAAACGCTTAAAGAGATTCAGGGAGTTCGGGGTCAGGTTATAAATGGGGAGTTGTCAATTACCCATCCTATATGTGGTTATCCACAGGTTGTTAGCATTAGGTTCTGCTTTGGATGGTGTTTATCTGTTGATGGGTTGGGAAAGTTTCTTCTTTGGGAGATATGAGAGAGAGTTTTTTGATGATTTTGGTGAGGTGTTGGACCTCAGTTTTGATTAGTATGTGTGAAGGTACTGGACCTAAAGTTTTGATTGGTATGAAGGTACTGGACCTAGAGTTTTTGATTGGTATGCTCGCTAAGATTTCGCAATCTTATGCCTACGTATTCCCGTTTAAAGAAACAGGGAAATCAGAGCAATCGCAGTTCCTCCTATTCTATGGGAGGAAAAGATGATGTTTTGGTGTCTTGTTCAAAGCCCAAGATCGAAGCTAAAACGTTCATTTGTGTCTTGTTCAAAGCCCAAGATTGAAGCTAAAAGGTTTGACTGAGAGAGAACTTGTCATCTCTAAAGGGGAGACATCTCGTCTATTTATCACAACTGTTGGGTGACTGTTTATAAAGGAGGGTTACTTTAACTGGGATGTGAGAATCCAGCAATGCCATAATTTCCTTTATAGGGGATTTATCCTGAAGGGGAAAACTTTAACTCAGTGTTGAGCAATGCCATTTTTCCTTAGGAATCTTTCATACTAAGAGAGGGATAGTGGCGTGGATGTAAATAATCCAGAGGCTTACCACTTACAGCAATTAGATGAAAGAAAGTAAGTTTACCAGGATAAGAGATGGACAACAGCTTGGATATTTGAATCAACAAGTGTGTCACTCATAGCAGTTATCTGGGATTTAGGGTTTGTTTTGATTTTCTGTTTTGAAGAGTGATAAACAGAGAAATGACTTCCTACAGAGAGATTTTGATTTCCTCTGAAGGGGATGTTGATTTTTGTGTGCCTTGATCAAAGCCCAAGGTTGAAGATAAGAGATTGATTGACTCCACTGGGGAAGTTCTTATACAAAGCCTAAGAGGAGGCTGGAAAAGACTGACTCAACGAGAGAGTGTTTATCTGTTTTGTACAAAGCACAAGATTGAGGTTAAAAGAAACAGACTCTTTTGGGGATATCATTATACAAAGCCTAATAGGAGGCTAAAAGTTTGACTTTTCCGGGGAAAATATTTTGTCTGTCTTGTACAAAGCCCAAGATTGAGGCTAAAAGAGATTTTGACTCCGCTGGGGAGGGTTTGTATGTGTCTTGTACAAAGTCCAAGATTGAGGCTGAAAAGAAGGCTGACTCTGTGGGAGATAAATTTTTATCTATCTTGTACAAAGCCCAAGATTGAGGCTAAAATAAGACTGACTCAACTGAGGATTTTTTAAGTGTCTTGTACAAAGCCCAAGATTGAGGCTGAAAGAAGTTTGACTCTGCTGGAGAGTATTATCTATCTTGTATAAAGCCCAAGATTGAGGTTGAAAAGAGAATTGACTCTGCTTAGGGAAGTTTTATATGGTGTTTTGTATAAAGCCCAAGATTGAGGCTGAAATGGGTTGACTCAACAAGAGAGTGTTGAAAATGGTGATTGACTCAACAAGAGAGTCTGAAAAGGTTAGCTCAGCTGGGGAAAATCATTGTACAAAGCCCAAGAGGAGGCTGAATATGCTGAGAAAAGGAAGGATCATTATACAAATCCTAAGAGGAGGCTAGCTTCTGCTGAGGATTATTGAGATCCAGAGGCAGGTCCAAATGGGGAATCAACTCTTGTTGAGGGTTTACAGAAGAGTTGAGATATCAGATGCCTTAAGGTTCTGATTTGGGATAGTGTTATACTGATTATAAGCCGACCCTGGCTGGGGAATTTTAGGAGAAAGACTAGGTTTAGAACCCATGGGTTTTAACTCTACTGGAGATTGATAAAAAATGACCAGGGTTTCTCCTATGTTTGTAAGGAACTTGAGAATGTCTTTGAGGTCCAAGAGGGGATTAGACTATCCAAGTCTACTGGTATGGAAGAATTTGTCTTTGTATGATGCCCAAGAGGAGACAGGTGTTTTAAGGGATGAAAATCAACCCTAAATTGGTCTGAGGTTTGACTCTGGAAAGACTGCTCTAACAAAGGATGACTAAGTTCTGTCCTAGACCTTTAAGAGGTCTTCAGGGTCCTTGTATTAAGCCCAAGAGAAGGCATGGGAACTTCTAAGAAGCCGGAGGGTCCTTGTACAAAGCCCAAGAGGAGGCGGGGATGCTTTTAGGAAGCCTGTGGGTCCAAACTTAAGAAGAGTTCAAGAAAAGTTTCACTGGGAATAATCTTTTAGTGAACAGTTCTAAGGTTTGAAGAAATTCAAGAGAGGTTTCACTGAGAATTAATCCTCTCTGCGGAAATGAACTTCTTTGACAATGTTCTAATAGTGACAGTCTGGGAAAAGTTTCACTAGGAATAATGCCTTTCTCTTTGTTCCATATTGTTTAAGCCCAAGAGAAGGCAAGACTGTATCTAGAAATTCCTACGGGGAACTAGTTTTGATTGTATTTAAGAGTGACCAACTGGCTTTACCTAGTTCTAGACCTAGTTGCCAGGGAAAACTCTAAGCAGATATACAAGTATATATACAATTGATATATGACAAGTATTTAAAAGGATATGAAAGAAGGACTTAGGTGAGCAAGCTTCCATCAATACAGTTATATATATATATATATATATATATATATATGTGTGTGTGTGTATATATATATATATATATATATATATATATATATATATATATATATATATAAAACAAGTATTTAAAAGAATGAAAGAAGGACTTACAGGTGAGCAAGCTTGCAGCAATATATATATATATATATATATATATATATATATATATGTGTGTAAGCATGTAAATGAAAGCTGATAAACACCTACAGGCGAGCAAGCTTCCATTGTAACAGCTGAATGGTTAGTTGTTCAAAAAATTAAAGAAAGTTTCAACAACAACTATGGGTTTAAATCTAAATCAAAAGGGAAGTTGTTTTTGAAAAGATTGTTGGGGCTTATACTCAAGGAGAGGCTCAGGGAAAACTCTAAGCAGATATACAAGTATATATACAATTGATATATGACAAGTATTTAAAAGGATATGAAAGAAGGACTTAGGTGAGCAAGCTTCCATCAATACAGTTATATATATATATATATATATATATATATATATATATATATATATATATATATATGTGTGTGTGTGTGTGTGTGTGTGTATATATATATATGTATATATATATATATATATATATATATATATATATATATATATATATATATATATATATATATATATATATATATATATATATATATATATATATATATATATATATATATATATATATATATATATATATATATATATATATAAAACAAGTATTTAAAAGAATGAAAGAAGGACTTACAGGTGAGCAAGCTTGCAGCAATATATATATATATATATATATATATATGTAAGCATGTAAATGAAAGCTGATAAACACCTACAGGCGAGCAAGCTTCCATTGTAATAGCTGAATGGTTAGTTGTTCAAAAAATTAAAGAAAGTTTCGACAACAACTATGGGTTTGAATCTAAATCAAAAGGGAAGTTGTTTTTGAAAAGATTGTTGGGGCTTATACTCAAGGAGAGGCTCAGATGAAAAACAGTAATTGTACTGTTGTTTTATAAACTGTACTGGGGCTTATACAACGATTGAGGCCCAAAGAGGTTTTCTGTACAAAGGGATGGGTCTTACAAATCAAGGAGAGGCCCAAAAGTTTGAAAAAAGAAAAGAAATGGGACTTACAACACAAGGGTAGGCCCATATGGTTTTCACTTAAAAGGCGATGACCGCGCCGAGATTTGAAAATCGCAGTGGGACTTATACAATGACTGAGGCCCAAAAAGGTTTTGGTTAAAAAGGGATTGGGTCTTACACTCTAATAGAGGCACAAAAGTGTTTAAAAAGAAAAGAAATGGGGCTTACAACTCAGGGAGAGGCCCGGATGATTTTGTTTTAAAAAGCGACGATCGTGCCGAGATTTTGAAAACACAGTGGGACTTATACAATGACTGAGGCCCAAAAAGGTTTATATTTACAAGAAATGGGTCTTACACTCTATTAGAGGCCCAAAAGTGTTTGAAAATTTAAAATCGAGAGGAAACCCTAATTTTAAATTAAAATGTCATTTTTCAAAGGAAATTAAATGAAAAAAAAGATATAAAATACCAAATATATTCAAAAACAAGTTGTACACTTTGAAAAATATTTTAAAAAATCATGTTTAATCACATAAAAGTTTGAAATTCAATTGGTTTTGAAAGATCAAAGTGGGAGTTTCATTAAAAAATGTTTAAAAACAAATAAAATGAAATTAATTACAAAAATTCTAACTATATTAAAAAATATATAAATTTGATTTTTTTGTAAAATAAAATATTTAATCATTTTAATGAATGTTGAGAAAAAGAATCAATTCTAAAACATAAATATTCAGAGATAAATTAATTTTCGAATCAATTAAACAAAATAACTAAAATTTAAAAATTTGAATTATGGCGCCAAGAACACTTGGTTCTTGCCCGCGCCCTCTGTTTTTGTAGATTTGTGTTTTCTCACTTTTCTCCATGATTTCTCAATGGTTTTGCACGATTCAAGTACCAATCTTGTTCGTTTTTGAACAAGGATCACAACCATATAGTTTAACTGCATTTATATTAAGCATGGAGAAAGAAATCAACAGAAAACCTCAAGAACCCTAATTTCAACATGAACACAGTGAAATTCCATACACGATGGATTCATGGTAATTGATTGAGGGCTATTACTCTACAAACATGCATAAACAAGATGGTAACTAAAAAATTCATTCATGATGCATGGATCATAGAGTTTGAAGGGTTCAGGCCTACCTCTTGCAGCTGGTGATCGAGTTTGATGATGGAGGTGTTGCAACTAGGTTCCAATGATCTAGACAACTTCCTTAGGTGCCAAGGAATGTGTTTGAATGCTTGGAGTAGATTGAAATGAGCTGAAACTAGTTGTGGTACCTGAACTGCAACTCTGTCAAGAACTTGAGCAATTGGCTGGTGATTTTGAGAATCTGATGTTCCAGGTGTGATTTTGTGTTATGGATCACTCACATATGATGTTTATGAGGTGTGTGTGTGTGTGTGTTTGGTTTGGTTGGAATTGCTCTCAAACTCAAAACCCGATAGTGACTTGAGTTAGAAGGCAAACTTGGAGTGAAGGAGAGATTTTGAGTAAAGCATAAGTTTGGGTGCTTTGGTGTACTCAAACTGAGCACAAATGAGCTCTATTTATAGTAGAGCAAGTTTGTTTTGGCTGCAATAGTGAATGGCAACTGCAGCAGGTCTGTGGCCAATCTCAAGTCTCCTCTAGCCATTGACTTGAGGTTAGAGCACATGCCTATGGTCTTTTGGTTCAGAGATAAGGCTTGACTCATTCAGTTAAACTTGCCTCAGTTCATGCCACCTTGATACATTCATTGAACGCATTGAAACAAAATTGGAGTCTTGGCACTTTTTAGCTCTTTTAGGTTTGTTATGGCTAAGTGTAGATTCTTGGACTTTGAAGGCTTGGGGATCAGATCATTCTCCTTTTGTTTTATCCTCAGATGTGTCCAAATGGATGACAAGGCATGGAGTTGTCCAAATTTTCCAAATCGAGCAAATGCACAAAATCTGCCTTGCTTGGGACAGTTGGAAATGGTGATTTTGAGGGATTCATATCTCCCTGCTCAGGTTGAATTATGGGAGGCTCTTGTGCTTTTTGGAAAGCCCTCATATGATACAAAACATGTGTGATCATAGTTTATTTTGAAACTATTGGGATCCCATTGTAAAATCCTCATGAACATTGATGTTCAAGGCTGGCAACTTAGGCAGATTTTCACTAAATGTTGGAAAAGTGTCATTTTCATGTTTTTGTCATTTTGATCACTCCATAACTCAAAATCCATGAGGAATTGGAGTCTGAGGTAGTTGAAGCTTTTGTAGAGTGTAGCAATACCTACAAATCTAGCTTTGGATCCCCCAAAATGGTTGCTTGGATCTCAAGTTATGGTCTTTGGAAGTTGGTACCAAAACCATTTTTATTCCATATCTTAGAAAAATTTTGGTTTCTCAAGGTTGCCCCTTTTGCAAGAAACCTCACTTTTCTTGATTTTTCTTGATGGATGATGATCAATATCATACATTAACATTATTTTTTACCTAGGGGAACCATATTTGTGAAAAATTCCAAAAAGTCAAACTTAATTTTGTGCACAGTTGACTTTTTATCGGATGAAATCCAAACTGTGCGATCCTTTGTGAAATCAAGTCCATGACCTAAATCAAACCTAATGAGTGGATCCCATAGGTGTTATAGGGTGTATTGAATCATGTCCCAAGGTTTGGAAGCATGTCTTGGTCAAAAGTCAAAGATATAGTTAACTTTTTCCTTGAAACCCTAGTTGTGGTCCAGATGAAATTGAAACTTGTGAATCAAGCTTCTTGGATTAATCCATTGTTGCAAATGGATCAATGTAGTGTATTGGAGGCCCTCAAATCATGTCTTGAGGTCTTGGCTCATGCTTTGTCCCAAAAGTCAACTTAGGGGTGAATTAGGTCAAGAAACCCTAATTCCTGATTTTTAGATAAGTGCATCCCTGAGGTTAAATTGACTTGATGATTCGGTCCATGAGGTCCCTTAGAGTATCTTGGGTTGTGCTTTGAAGCATTGGCTCATGCCTAGAGGAAAATTTTCATCTGGAGGCCTTGGTCGACCAAAACCCTAGTTTGGTGACACTGACGATCTTGAGGCTTAATCCACTTTGAATGTTGCAACCTTGTACTTGATTCTTGATGTGGGATTCCTCTTGATCCCTTATGGGTGTTTGAGAGGTTAGACAAGTTAAAGATCATGTCATTCCTTGATTGATCCTTTGTCTAAGTGCTCTGAGAGGGCTTGAAACCCTAAATCTTGATTGTGGTGAATGCTCAACCATCTTTGAGGAGATTGATGAGGCATGAAAGTACATCCATATTGTGATGATGATTTGCACAATGATGGGAAATCTTAGTGGTCAAAATTTGGGGTATGACAGATGCCCCTATTTAATCTTCTTGGACCTGAAGGTGTGAATGGCGAAGGTATTCGGGCATTCAGGGTGCAAGAGGATTAAATATCGGAATACCCGAAATTTTGATGGTGATTATGAATGGCAGTTTGCTTATCCATCTTCTTTTGCTAAGCAATAATGCTTAGAAAAGGGTGAAACTTCCCTTCGATCTTGGTCTTCAGCCAGGGAACTGGTCTAAATTTCTGATATAAACTTCCCCTCGATCCGGGTCTTCAGCCACGGAACCGGTCGCAGTTTCTGATATAAACTTCCCCTCGATCCGGGTCTTCAGCCACGAAACTGGTCTCAGTTTCTTTTGTCAATAAACTTCCCCTTGATCCTGGTCTTCAGCCACGGAACTAGTCTCAGTTTCTTTTGTCAATAAACTTCCCCTCGATCCTAGTCTTCAGCCAAGGAACTGGTCTCAGTTTTTTTTCATGAAGTTCCTTTCTTGACAAGGGACGCTATGTGTAGCGGTTTTCCTCAAACTTCTTGCCGAATTTTCCTGGGGAGATGCCATTTTATGGGAAAAAACTTTGATGTCAGACTTGTTGGGGAACCCATTCGTATGGGTTGTAGAGGTGTTCAAACTTTTCTGTTGGAGACGCCATTTGTTGACTCTACTGGGGAAAACGAGTCTCTTGAGAGGTTATTTCCTGCTTTGGGATATTTCATCATACTTTTCTTCGAGATCTTCTCAGAGAAATGCCATGTGATGTAATCCAATTTTGAGGTGCTGATGACTTCATTAACATTGACTTTCTAAAAAGAAAAACCAATGTGTTGCTGAGAGTCTTTAGTTGTAAGGCTTTCTCTGGGGATTTTCCTTAATCCGGGAAAGCGAGAACATCATCTTCAATAGTAAAGAGTGACGTTTGTCGAATGTCTTCTTGTTTCTCAGAGGTTCAAGTTATCAAAGTGGTCGAGGACCGGCTCCAATCCAGAAATAAACTAGGGGAGAGAGATAGCTCAGACAAATCATTTCCTGATGAGGAAAGAACCGACAACTCGATTGATAAAAGGACTTTATCACTTGGGGATAAGACTGACCAGGGTGATAGCAATGCAATATGATTATGAATGTGAATCAATTATGCATGTTGTATGTATGTTTATGCTGACAAAACTGACGCGGCATACAGACTAATAGATGAACACGACTGGATATTCGGCCACGGTGGGGGATGAAAAGTACCAACGTTCCAAGATAGTAATCCTTGCTCAGGAGAGATGGTCCCTGTGGGGAGAAAGATTTGTTCAATCGGTCTTAAGAGATATGAACTCTGCCGGAGATATCAGATGAAACATGGCATCTGAAACAATTGATCCTTCATTCAGGTGCACTGGTTTAGAAGGAGTACTTTGATTCTGCACTTTGAGGTTCAATCACCTCTGGAGAAGTTATCGATGTTCTTTTTGAAGTTCAACAATCAAAAGGAATTGCCATCTTTATTTTAAAAGTAGAAAAATTTTGACAAGTAAATTCATTTTTGTTTTATTTCAAGAATCGTTGATCATGTTAACAATGTCATTCTGTAAAGCTAAAACAAATGAGAATTGCAAACAAAAGCACTAGGGCTCAAATTTTATTGATAGAATGGAAATCAGCCAAATGCGTGATTCCATAGAGCATTTACAAAGTTTAGAAAATGGTAATTTAAGGGAAAATGGCTACATTGAAACATAACGACCGTTATCCTTCTACCAACTTTGAATTCTGGACATCCTGAGCTTCTGTCGAAGATGACCTTGACTGAAGTTTTCCTGATGGATGGCGTGACTGCTGGGGATCTGAACTTTGTCAGATGTAGTAACTTGCCACGAATCCCTAACTTTTGTCTGGATTGTACTTTGAGATTTCCAATTCATCGGGATGATTTTTTTTGCTTATGTCTCTAATATTTGCCTGGACCGCCCTTTCGGGTTTTCAATCCACCGAGACGTTTTTGTCTTGTTTAGGCGAAGTATTTCTTGACTACGTCAACATTTGTGGGATAGGCAAATTCCTCTCCATCCATGGTTGCGAGTTTTAAGGCACCGCCTGAGAAGGCTTTCTTGACCACATAGGGGCCATCATAATTCGGAGTCCATTTGCCCCGGGAATCAGTGAAAAATGATTGTATCCTTTTGAGTAGTTTGAAGATCGGCACGCATGTCGCGGTCATGAGAGATATGAATCTGGAAATGTAATTCAGACGTCCCAGAAATCCTCTAACTTGTTTCTCAGTCTTTGGAGAAGGAATTTCTTGAATGGCTTTGATTTTGTCAGGATCAACCTCAATTCCTTTCTGGCTGACGATGAACCCTAGCAGTTTTCCTGAGCAGACACCGAAAGTGCACTTGTTAGGATTCAAGCGGAGTTTGTACTTTCTCAGTCGCTCGAATAACTTTGACAGGTGGGTCACATGCTCCTCTTCTGTTTTAGATTTGGCAATCATGTCATCGACGTACACTTCGATTTCTTTGTGCATCATGTCGTGAAACAGAGTAGTCATGGCCCTTTGATAGGTTGCCCTGGCGTTCTTCAAACCGAATGACATTACCTTGTAACAAAAGGTGCCCCATGGGGTGTTGAATGAAGTTTTCTCAATATCTTCCGGTGCCATTTTGATTTGATTATAGCCCGAGAATCTATCAATGAAGGAGAAAACTTTGACTTTGTTGTACTGTCTACCAGCATGTCTATGTGTGGTAAGGGGAAGTCATCCTTTGGGCTTGCTCTGTTCAGATCCCTGTAGTCTACACACATTCTGACTTTTCCGTCCTTTTTCGAAACTGGTACTATGTTATCTAGCCATTGAGGATATTCTGATGTGGTGAGGAAACCCGCGTCAATTTGTTTTCGTACTTCCTCTTTGATTTTGATGGCCATGTCCGGATGAGTTCGTCTCAGTCTTTGTTTCACTGGCGGACATTCTGATCTTAACGGGAGATGATGTTCCACGATGCTGGTATCCAACCATGGCATGTCCAGATAGGACCAAGCAAATACATCGGGAGATTCTTTGAGAAGTCTTATCAAGCTTTCTTTGACAATCAGACTGAGCAGTGCTCCAATCTTGAATTCTTTCCTCTCTTCTTCTGAACCCAAGTTGACCCTTTTCAACGGCTCTTTGTGAGGTTCAATGGACCTTTCCTCTTGTCTGAGTAATCAGGAGATCTCTTCTGGAATTTCTTCGTCTTCTTCTTCTTCAGCTTCAAATAGCGGGAATTCAAAGTTGGGAGAAGGCATTGGATTGTATGTTTCAATGGGGTTTAAAATAAGCAATCTGCATGATGTGATGATTTGTTTTTTAGAAAAGATAGAGAGAAATGCAAGAGTGTGTACAATGTATTTTTTCTGAAAAAATGCTTGTTTTTATTTTGAATTGTTTTTAGGATTACCATTTTCTGAAAAAGCGAAAAGTGAAAACAATAATAAATGCGGAAATTACAGAATGACGTTTATTTATTTATGATTTAGTCGATTCTTGAAACTACAGCCCTATAAAAGAAAACTCTGTCGCTTTGGGCAAAGCGGAGAGGGACATTTACAGAAAGTGAGCCATATAAAAACATCCGTTTCACCTGGGCAGGGTGAAAGGTTAAAACAAAGATGGCAATTACTTAGACTTATGGACGATTTTTGGGACATCGACAACAACCCATTGGCGGCGAACTCCTTGCTGAATCACAAAGTCTGGTGCCTTCTTTCTTGGCTTGTCCTTAGAAATGACACTGATTTTTGGCGGAGCAGGATCGTTGGAGTCTTCCTCCCAAGCAGAGTTATCGTAGACGAACTCTTCTGTTGTATCTTGCATAATGTTTTCACTCTCAGGCGGATCTTCCCATCCAGTTGGCTGGATGTCTTTGAGCCTGATACGAGGGCTTTTCAAGAGCGGTATACTTGACCAAGAAGCCATACTTGCCATTCGGTTGTCCTATACTTCCGTGGAACTAGAGGAGTCATCCTTCTCGATGATGTTGACTTCAGGAAAAGCATAGTTAATGAACTCTTGTCCTGCAATCTTTGCAGATTCATCGTTGTGCTGGATATTTTCTGAATGCCCTGAGTAATGATCACATGCCTTGGTGGGGACACATGTATTCTTTTCAATATTGCTCAGCTGATAAGCGTCATTTGGCTGACTATTTTGCCCCAAGTCTTCTTGGTATGGCTGCCAGATAGGCAAGTCATCTATTGGGTCATAATAGTCATAGTCAAAGTTGTTTTTCATTAGAGTGTCCTCTTCTAATGAGTTGGGTGGGGCACGACATCCTTCCGGATCACAATCTTCATAGATCATCTTGACGTCTGATCCCGGTATATATCTCGGACTTTACGTGAGATAGCAAAACGGCGTATGCGTTTCTTCCCGAGACATATAACAGTCCTCGTTGAGATAGGACTTCCACTCTTCATCTGTATTGGAGGAGTCACCCTCATTGATGATATGTACTTCTTGAGACACTGGGTGAAGGAAGCCTCCACTATGGAAGAAGTTCTGAATGGGATGAAAACTTTCATCGTTAGTAGTAGTCTGGGTACAGGTTGAAGAGAAACCAAGACCTTTCTTTGTCTTGATATCAGTAGGAATGACAAGTTGTCCCCATCCCTTTATGTTGTTGCTTTTGATCACTTCGAGAGAATCTTTGTATGAGGAAATCGACGTTCCTTTTTCTGATTGATTATTATTGCTCACTGAAAGTGCTTGGAACTGGGTTCCAACAACCTCCTCTGGTTCTACACAGGAAAACAATGATAAGTTACTCACGATCAAGGCCTGCTCTCCACAGACAGTGACTAGCTTGTCATTCTTGACGAACTTCAGCTTCTAGTGAAGTTTCGAAGTGACTACCCCATCTTCATGTATCCAAGGTCTTCCTAATAAACAACTATATGTTGCCCGGATGTCCATGACCTAGAAAGTGACTTGGAAAGTGTGAGGACCAATAGTTATGGGAAGGTCGACTTCACCGATAACTGTTTTTCTGGATCCGTCAAAGGCTTTGACGATGACCAAACTGCCACTCATCGGAGATCCTTGAAATGATAGTCGCATCAGAGTAGATTTTGGCATAACATTCAGAGTTGATCCGATATCTACCAGTACGCTAGCTAAAGCATCGTCCTGGCAATTGACTGTAATGTTAAGTGCCATGTTATGATTTTTGCCTTCTTCCGACAGTTCTTCATCACTGAATCCTAAATTGTTGCTGGAAGTGATGTTGGAGTTGATGTTTTCAAATTGTCTTATTGTCACATCTTGTTCCACAAAGGCTTGCTCTAAGACTTTCTGTAGAGCTTCCCTGTGAGCTTCATAACTGATTAAGAGAGATAACACAAAGATTCTCGAAGGAGTTTGCAACATATGGTCTACAATGTTGTACTCGCTTTTATGGATGAGCTTTAGCATCTCATCGTTGTTCTTTGAAAGGCCAGGATTACTGGATTGCCCGGCTGGTTGATTGGGAACTTCTGTTTGAGGTTCCTTTTCCTTGGTGGGTTCTCCAACTCCTCTGTTGAAGATCCGGCCGCTCCGTGTTACTCGACTGATGTCTGCAATATTCACGACGGAGGGTAATGGAGTTTACTTTCCATTCTCGATTGTTGTTGCACTGTACTTGTAAGGGATATCCTTATCAGATTTGTACGGTATTGCTCCTGGCAGATAGATAACCACAGGAGCCTTTTGATTTTTCTGACCATCATAGCCGACCTCAATTGGTTAGAGGTTGAGAATCTTTCTACTATCAATAGGAGCTCTTGATTCATGGAGTAGAGGGATTATAGTGCATACATCTTTGGCCATTTCCTATTTAGGGATTATGACAACGTCCTTGCTTTGATCAGGAAGATAGTCTGGTATCATGTTGATCGAACCAGAACTTAAACATGGTCGAATCTCTTTCCGGTCCAACTGATTTTGAAGAGCCGCTCGTACAAGATAACATCCTTGGTTGTTCTCTGAACAAACTCTACAGCGCTCGTAGTTGTGTAGTGGCACCCGGCCACGCCCGCTTTGTATGCAGTGCATCTTTACTAAATCTGTTTCCATTGAGCGGACATCCTGACTTTGATGCCTAGTAGGATTCCCATCAGTCATACTGATCTGTTGTATAGCTTCGTCCAAGTATATTGGAAGCCACCATTGGTCTAACAAGTGTTGAAGTGTTCTTTGGACAAGTGCACATCCTTGGTCGTCTTTATGACACACTTTACAGCTTTGATAATCATGTGAAGCCAAAAAGTCGAGCCTGACTTGCTTAGCGTGTAATTCTACCAGACTGGAATTCATCAAGTGAATATCAAAGATCTAAATCATATTGACTTGATAATGAAATCTATCACAGTAGTACTCAATCCATCTGAGATCCATCTGATGCTGGAGGGCCTCTTGTACAAAAGAGCATCCCTGATTGTTTATTGAGTATATCAGACAGGAATTGTAATCGTGTCGTGGCAGATCATGATGTTGGCTTTGCCTTGAGTGCATTGCCACCAAGTTGACATTTATTGCCAGAATGTTGTGGTTCTGGACAATGTTAGGATTTTCATGGGCCATATTGACCTCACGGATTCGGTGATCTTGGATCCATCTAAGATTCATCTGTTCTTGTAGAGCTGATTGCGCTATGGAACATCCTTGATTATTATTCGAGTAGATATCACACTGGTGATAATTGTGGGATGGTACATGACCATATCCGCTCTGTCTGCAATGTATCTTGACCAGATTGGGTCCTAATAGGAGTACATCGTGAATTTGATAGTTGTGGTTAGATTCTTCCTCTATTAAATTTACTGCAGTTTTATCATGTTGAGGCAACGGGTTCGTCTGAACATTCGGATTTGTATCCTTGAAGAATAAGACCCCGTTCCTGACAAGCTTCTGTACATCGGACTTGAAGCTGAGACAGTTTTCAATGTTGTGCCCCGGTCCTCCTTGATGATAAGGGCAAGTTTGATCCGCTTTGAACCAAAAAGGCGGATTTTCGGGTACTGTAAGAGGATACCTGGTTTGGACGTGCCCCTTGACCAGTAAGATTGGAAACAGTTCTGCGTACAACATTGGAATAGGGTCGAATCCTGGTGGTCGTGTCGTACGATTGTTATTGTACTGTGGACGAGCCTGCTGAAGAGGCTGTTGTGTCTTTTGCTGATACTGTTGTTGATTTGGTTGGCTCTGAGCAACCTGAGGTTGATACGTTGGAACAGGCGTAGGGTTGATAGCGGGAGTTACCGCTGCTACCGGTTGATACCTGCGCCTTTACTTTCCGAGAGAGATATTACCAATATCTTGCTCTTTTTTCTTAGGGAAAGCACTACCGTATCTTTTGGTACTGCTTAATGGTCCTGCATCTTTGACCAATCGTCCTTCTTGGACTGCTTCCTCAAGACGTACCCCCATGTTCACCATCTTAGTGAAGTCACTGGGCACACTGGCAACCATTCGGTTGTAGTAGAATGAGCTTAAGGTTTTCAAGAAGATCTTTGTCATCTCTTTTTCCTCAAGAGGGAGACAGATCTGGGCGGCAATTTCACGCCATCTTTGAGCATATTCCTTAAAGGTTTCTTTGTCCTTCTGCGACATTGCTCTGATTTGATATTTGTCTGGTTCCATGTCCAGGTTATATTTATATTGTTGGACGAAGGCTGCCCCAAGATCTCTGAAAGTAACGATCTTGGTGCGGTTTAAGCCCGTGTATCATTTGAGCGCAGCACCAGTTAAACTATCTTGAAAGTAATGGATCAGTAGTTGTTGATTTTCAGTCTGAGTTTACATCTTTCGAGCGTACATCACCAAATGACTTTAAGGGCAAGAGTTGCCCTTGTATTTCTCAGAGTCAGGCACCTTGAATTTGTGCGGGATTTTTACATTAGAGACCAAACAAAGTTCTGCGGCGTCTTTTCTGAATGAATCCTGACTGCGAATGGCATGCAGTTCCTTCTGCATCTCCAGGAATTGTTCCTGGAACTCATTGATTATGTCGTACATATCTTCATTTCCACCAGAGATTACTTGTGGAATTTGTCCTTCTGGGACAGTGTGTACCACTGGTTGTGGTATAGTCATTACGGCGGTGACTCTTGGTGCTTCCCTATCCCGAAGTTTGTAACCTTCAGGAGTTGCTGTCATGTCTCTTGCATCTTCGCCTTCCCGAAGTTTGTAACCTTCAGGCCCAGCGGTTCCTGCTGCAGTTTCCAGGTCTTCTGTGACCGGCGAAATGTATCCTTCAGGGATAAAGTTGATAGGCATGCCCCAAGGGCGATCTTTAGGCATGTTGTACTGAGGATCATACGTCTCCACTATGGGCGTAGATATGATCTCCGAGATCACAGTCCTTTGTTGTTGCCTCTAAGCTGTTGCCAGGGATTGCATGTCACTGTGAAGTTTTCTCAGATCTTTTTTCAGAGCGTCGATTTCTTCTCTCAGCTCTCTGTTCTCTTCCTCGAGATCATCCATTTTCTTTTGTCGATTGGCCCGAGTATTGTACGAATGAGACATTTTGACTCTAGAATCATAACACATACGTGAGATTCGAAGGTAAGAAGAATGCGCTATGTGAGAATGATGAATGATATGCAATGATTATGTTAATTTTGTTTTAATAAAAAAGAAACTTCAATAACTAGATTACAAATATCATACAGTGGGGAGACCCCGTTTTATTGAATTTGAAAGATTACGGAAATGGAAATACAGTATTTTACAAAGTGCTGTAAAAGGAAAAGTCTAAGCTTATAGATCATGAGTCCTCTCTGAGGAGAGCTCAGGTGCTGGTTCTGGTATTTTCCTTTCTTTTGACCAGGACTCTTGAGCCGTTGTCGGGTTGTCGGTCCTTTGCCAAGTGAAAGGAGCAAGCAAATTTCTTCGGTCTTCTTGATTTTCTACAACATGTTGCTCTAATATCCTAGTCAAAGCGTCCTTTTCTTTTAACAGTTGCTGAATTTTGGTACACTCCACATTGAGAATACGGTACTTGTTCTTCCAAGATTTCTTTTCCCGTCAAACTTTGTTGAGAGTGACCTGGAGTTTTTCTGCATCAGACATAAAATAAAGGACAGATTCCTTCTGCGGAAGAACTTCTTGACGAGGGTAAGGCATTCTCAGCTTGAGGGCTCTAGTTTGTACCCAGTGGAGATAAGGATCCACAGAGACATAGTCTGGTTTTCCTAAAGACTCTCTTCCTTTCCAGTGAACATGTTCCCAGGCGTGCACTATTTCTATCTTTAGTGCCCTGTCATTTTCTCCTTTCTTGAAGAAAAGACCTTCCAGATGAACATTACGCGGGATATGCCTCATCGGGTATCCGAGTTGACGGCGAACTAAAATCGGATGATAATTGATTCCTCCTTTAGTTCCTATGAGGGGTACATTAGGGAAGTTTCCACAACGGTCGATGATTTTTATCCCGTCATAGATCTGATTGTACCGGTCTATGTCAGAGTTGGTAAGAGACATGATTCTCTGTGACCAACATAGAGTACTCTTATGATCCCAAAAAGCAGCAGACTTGGGTAAATGGGAAGTGAACCATTTGTAAAGCAAGGGTACACGACATGTGATCATTCCTCTGCTGTACAAATTCCTTAAGTGTACAGAATGATAAGCATCTGCGAGCAAGGTTGGTACAAGGTTTCCAATCAGAAATATCTTAATGGCATTGGTATCGACAAAGTTATCGATGTTGGGAAAAAGGAATAACCTGTATGTGAGTAAAACAAAGATATCTTCGAAAGCAGTAACGTTTCCTATACTGGCAAAGTGTAAGGCTTTCTCTACCAAAAACTTGGCCGGTAACCCTTGGATTCCTTCCTTAGTGGTCATGTGAGTCCTGACTTCTGACTCGTCCAAATAGATCGTTCTTGCAATGGTTTGATCCTTTGGAACTTCTTCCAGTCCAGAAAAGGGAGCTTGATCAGTGATGGGTAAATCAGTCAGGTGATAGTACTCTTCTAGCGTCGGTGCTAGTTGATAATCCGGAAATGTGAAACAGTGATAAAACGGATCGTAAAACTGAATTAACGTAGACATGACTCATTCAACTACATGGACTCTTAACAGAGACAGTAGTCCTCCGTACTTAGCTCTGAAAGCATCAGGGTTGGTGATCATCCTTGCCAGCCCTTCTAAATCCTCTAGTTTCGGAGTCTTGAAGGTGTACTTGTGCGTCTTCCATCTACCGAAATCCATAACGCAATCTTTTTCCGATATTTGCAATCATTGTTTTAGTTTAATTTGAAAAAAAGAGAGAAGAGAAAAGAAGATTTTTTTTCTTTGTTTAAAATTTTTTTAAATGAATGCATGAATGCAGCACACAAAAACATAGAAAAAACATGGGTTCAAAGGTTCAGCGTCACGAGCATAGAGTCATGGCTCTACCCATCCCCAAAGGTTGTACTATGGTGAATTTTTGTACCTGTTCCCAAAATCATTGACCCCCTAGGGATGACAACAGCAAGCTGGTTCACCCGAGCGAGCTGTAGCATCCTAGGGTAATCTCAATTGAGTGTAGTATCGCGTGTCAACTATTTCCGATAGCCACCGCACTACAAAATTGCCACATGGTTACTGTCTACTAAAACCTCAGTTTCACGGATACCACATTGGGACAATCTGCCTTCACAACAGAGTCGTTAAGCATTGAATCTGCAAAGGGAATCTCCACTAATTTGATGGTCTACCGGGACAGCTTATTCGAGATTCACTCCCTGTAAGACCGCCCGTCTCTGCCATTACCTATCTTAGGTATCACTCAAACTTTCCACATGCGACATCACTCGCATTCCCATTAACAGAAAAATAAACACGGATTTCAAGTAGGAAATGCAGTATATATATATATATATATATATATATATATATATATATATATATATATATATATATATATATATATATAGTATTCCTAAAACTAACATCCTAGACCTCTTAAGAATTCTAATCTTAGTCCTAGACAGATCAAAGGCGTCCCCAGCAGAGTCCCCATTTTACTGTAGCGTGCGGTTTTTGTTAGTGACGCGACCACCTTATCGCCATGGGTTTCTCCACCGCAATGGTAGGAGTAGGGTGCTACTTTCTGATTTCTTATTTATCCCGTGAAGCTGGAAGGGAAAGGGAAGCTATCTAAAACTAACCTTGCACGCGAATGTTTAACTGAACAAATGCTTAAAGAGATTCGGGGAGTTCGGGGTCAGGTTATACAATGGGAAGTTATCAATTACCCATCCTATATGTGGTTATCCATAGGTTGTTTGCATTAGGTTCTGCTTTGTACTTGATGGTGTTTATCTGTTGATGGGTTGGGAAAGTTTCTTCTTTGGGAGATATGAGAGAGAGTTTTTTGATGATTTTGGTGAGGTGTTGGACCTCAGTTTTGATTAGTATGTGTGAAGGTACTGGACCTAAAGTTTTGATTGGTATGAAGGTACTGGACCTAGAGTTTTTGATTGGTATGCTCGCTAAGATTTCGCAATCTTATGCCTACGTATTCCCGTTTAAAGAAGCAGGGAAATCAGAGCAATCGTAGTTCCTCCTATTCTATGGGAGGAAAAGATGATGTTTTGGTGTCTTGTTCAAAGCCCAAGATCGAAGCTAAAAGGTTCATTTGTGTCTTGTTCAAAGCCCAAGATTGAAGCTAAAAGGTTTGACTGAGAGAGAACTTGTAATCTCTAAAGAGGAGACATCTCGTCTATTTATCACAACTGTTGGGTGACTGTTTATAAAGGAGGGTTACTTTAACTGGGATGTGAGAATCCAGTAATGCCATAATTTCCTTTATAGGGGATTTATCCTGAAGGGGAAAACTTTAACTCAGTGTTGAGCAATGCCATTTTTCCTTAGGAATCTTTCATACTAAGAGAGGGACAGTGGCGTGGATGTAAATAATCTAGAGGCTTGCCACTTACAGTAATTAGATGAAAGAAAGTAAGTTTACCAGGATAAGAGATGGACAACAGCTTGGATATTTGAATCAACAAGTGCGTCACTCATAGCAGTTATCTGGGATTTAGGGTTTGTTTTCATTTTCTGTTTTGAAGAGTGATAAACAGAGAAATGACTTCCTACAGAGAGATTTTGATTTCCTCTGAAAGGGATGTTGATTTTTGTGTGCCTTAATCAAAACCCAAGGTTGAAGCTAAGAGATTGGTTGACTCCACTGGGAAAGTCCTTATACAAAGCCTAAGAGGAGGCTGGAAAAGACTGACTCAACGAGAGAGTGTTTATCTATCTTGTACAAAGCCCAAGATTGAGGCTACAAGAGACTGACTGTTTTTGGGGATATCATTATACAAAGCCTAAGAGAAGGCTAAAAGTTTGACTTTTCCGGGGAAAATATTTTGTCTGTCTTGCACAAAGCCCAAGATTGAGGCTAAAAGAGATTTTGACTCCGCTGGGGAGGGTTTATATGTGTCTTGTACAAAGCCCAAGATTGAGGCTGAAAAGAAGGCTGACTCTGTGGGAAAGAAATCTTTATCTGTCTTGTACAAAGCCCAAGATTGAGGCTAAAATAAGACTGACTCAATTGAGGATTTTTTAGGTGTCTTGTACAAAGCCAAAGATTGAGGCTGAAAGAAGTTTGACTCTGCTGGAGAGGATTATCTGTCTTGTACAAAGCCCAAGATTGAGGCTGAAAAGAGAATTGACTCTGCTTAGGGAAGTTTTATATGGTGACTTGTATAAAGCCCAAGATTGAGGCTAAAATGGGTTGACTCAACAAGAGAGTGTTGAAAAGGGTGATTGACTCAACAAGAGAGTCTGAAAAGGTTAGCTCAACTGGGGAAAATCATTGTACAAATCCCAAGAGGAGGCTGAATATACTGAGAAAAGGAAGGATCATTATACAAATCCTAAGAGGAGGCTAGCTTCTGCTGAGGATTATTGAGATCCAGAGGCAGGTTGTAACGCCCCATTTTGTCTGATTTATTTAATCGAGTTGATTTAATTATTTTCGTTTTTATATTATTTTATTCTTGACTTTCATTTGGCAATATATTATTTTTCATCGTTATTATGTTTTATCGCATTTTGAGAGCGTTTGCGAGATATTTGAGCTGAGGGGTAAAATGGTCATTTTGAGAGGTTAGATATTTTTAATAAATAGAAAGTGGAGAGAAAAAGAGAGAAAGGAAAGGGAAAGGAAAGAAAGAGAGAAAGAAGGAAAAGGAGAGGAAAGAAATGGAGAAGAGGAAAAGAGGTGGAAATCGACATATATCTGTTTCAAGCGCGATTAATCGGGTAAGGGTTAGAAGTTTCGATTATATCTTGCTTGTGTATGTATATGTGTTGTTTGTTGTAATTGTTTTGGTTGTTTCACAACTTTTTCTCATTGATAATTTGTGATCAATTAGATAGAAATCGATGTTTTCACGGGTGAAACTTGATAAAAACTGCGTAGAATACTTGTTGATTGTGTTGAAACATGTTTTGGTTGATATATTGTGATTTGGAAGTGTTTGGGGTGGAAGAAATGATTAATTTTGGTCCCATATGACCTATATTGACGCTGCTGTGAATTTCTGGGTTCGCAGGTTCGCTTTACGAACCCCAGCGAAGGGGAAAGCGAAGGTTTGCCCAGAAGTTCGCATTGCGAACTTTATGCTATTTTTTCTCTGCCACGATTCGCTGGGGGTTCGCATTGCGAATAGGAAAGCGAACGTGACAGATTTTCCATTTTGTTTCCTTCATAACTTTTGATCCGTAACTCAGATTGAGGCACAGTCGGATGCGTTGGAAAGCTATTTCAATGCTCTTTATGATAGTGGAAATGAAACATATGTTTATGTTATGGATTGATATGGTAGAGTTAAATATTGTGATGAATGTGATAAGTGTAGTTTATGTTTCCACCAAAATTCATGAATCGGGAATCCGATTGATATAGGACTTGAAGCCTTGGAAAGAGAATCCAACGTGCTAGTAAATGGTTATGTGATACCATGTGTTAACTAAGAATATTTGGTAGAGGATGATTAGTGGTTTGTAGGTTTTGTTGTGTTTGTTGGTGTTCGATGCGATATGCTATCGTCATATAGATGTGGGGCTTTTGTGCTATTTATATGATGTTGATGCATGTGATAATGATGTTGTTATGTGGTAAAATACATTGTTTGATTGAATATCAATGTAGGTTATTATGATATTTTGTGGGATTATTGTGTTTTGTGGATTATGATGAAATGCATGGTTTATGTGAAATTCAATGTGTGTTATTTGGTGGCCTTATGGCAAATAAATGCATTGTTTTGGGTCTGATTTCAATGCATGATTATTGATGTTGAGATGGTTCACATGGTTATGTATGTTATGCATTTGATTGTCATGAGTCATTGTATACCAAGCATCATGATATGTACTCTTGTGATGTCGTGTGCCCTAGTGGGTGTGAGCGACGAAACGATTCCTGAGGGAATCTGCTGTAACGGTCGTGTGCCTTATACAAAGAAGACCTAAAGCAATCGGGTCGTGTGCCTTATACAAAGAGGACCTAAAGCGATCGGGTCGTGTGCCATATACAAAGAGGACCTAAAGCGATCCATAAACGTCGTGTGCCTTATACAAAGAGGACCTAAAGCGACGGGGAACATCGTTTGCCCGACGGGGAGTTACACTAAGTAACAAGCGATGATTCCAATAATTCCTGAGTGAATTAATGATGAGAATGATGGATGGAATGGTACCACATTGCATTTGCATAGAGTCGTTGTGCCGGTCTCTTTGCATTTGCATAAATCATGAATGGATTGATTATGTGTGGAAAATCAGAAATGGATTGATTTTGTGTGGAAAATTGTGAATTGATTGATTATGTGTTGAGCTTGTGATAGCATTGGTGATTTGATATGCATTCGTGATAAATGTATGGATTATGGATGATATGTTTTATGTATAGACATATGTTATGTTTTGTGGGGATGTTGTACATTACAATGATTGTATTAATTATCTATGATATGCTATATGTATTAGTATGTGATGCTTGTGGTGAGAATAATTATGCATGTGAATTTATATGTGTTTGCATATTATTATGCAATCTTGATTTAGTTGTTATTTCTCACCCTTCTGCTGTGGTTTGTTGCTCTATGAGGCAATTGCAGATTAGTATCTCTGAGGCTTTTGTGAAGATTAGTTCTCCATCCTTTTGTCGGTCTGTCAGCTCTGATACGTAACACGGGAGTCGGGGAACGCTTTTGTTATATATGTATACATTTGTTGGATCTATTTTGTATTACCATATAAAATAATTTATTTTGTAAAACAAGTCAGTTATGGATCTTTCCGCTTTATTCCATAATTGAACTTTTCTTTTGTTGGAAAAAGCTTCCTGAATTATATTTATTCTATTTTGTGTTATGTATCAAATTTATGAGCAGGGATTGTGCTTTTCTCAAATGTGGCATCCTTGTTTCTATCTAAGAATAATAATTTTTATTTACTCTGATTAATTTATGTATTATTTATTCGCGATGGGAATTGGGGTGTTACATAAGTGGTATCAGAGCAGGTCGGTCCGTCTGGCCAAGTTGTTGAGTCAGTTGGTGTGACAGTTGAATAATGTCGATGTTGTTTGTTCCTTAGTATGTGATATGTGTGTGAAACACTGTCAGTACTCTCTGGTTTTTCTAATTCCTTGTCTGCAGGATTTAGAATGAGATAAGTGGGGGAGAAGCTGGTGCTTCTCCAAGTTGCTTCGGTTGTGCGCCGTAGGTTGCAAGATTGTAAGTGTTGTTTGGACAGTGTTGTTCCCGGTTCCGGAGGGAATGCAAAGGTAAGGTTTATGTCAACCAAGGATTTGTGCCTTAGGTAGTTTTGTGCACAAGAGGTAAGAAATGCTATTATAGTTTGGTAAAGACGGTTTATGCTCCATCATGATTGTCGGATGTCTATTGACAAATTGAGGAACTGATCACCCTTAATCTCTTGTTGATAGTAGACGAAATTATGTTGGATGGAATAGACGTGTCTTTCCGGCTTTGATAGTGTGTGCAATGAATTATTGGAATTAAGGAAATGGTTACAGATTGTTTTGTTGAGTCGATGAAGATTCTAATATCAGAAGATGAGATGGATTAGAGGTTTTGGTATGTTGGTCCAGTTGGGAAGTCATTGAGAGAGAATGATTGGGTATCGTTAATGGTTGTTCTTAGAGAGTAGAGTGTGAACTCAAATTTGACGAAGGTGAGGATTTGAGGTTTGGATCTGCTAAGTAAGTAGAAGAACTTTTAGGAAGTGAAACTCAGATGTTTGTCATGTTTGTGATGATAGTGTTCTGGAAATTGGCAGGGAAGCCACAGTGATGGGCCGTCAGTTGTGCATGGTTTTCAGATGTGTTTTTGGATGAAACATTAGTGTGTCGACTTGAAGAGGTCCAACATGGTTGGTAAGGAAAAGGATGATAGCATGAGGTTGTGTGTTAATTAGTGAGTAGTATGGAAACTTGCGGTTGTGTTCGGGATAGCTTGAGTTTTGAATTGTGACGAATTGCGAACGATTTGAAGTTCCTTGATGGTATTACTTTTGTTATGGGTTGAGATCTCGTGTCAGCAGAAACCTGGAGTGAGTTGGAACACCGTAAGAAGAATTGATATGGAATATGGTAACCAGAGATTGTTAAGCTATTTTGGATAAATTGTTTTGAGCTCGGAATGAATTTTGAAGATTGTATATGTTATGGTTGTGGAGTATATGAATCGTATCTTCCATACTTGTTTGGAAGAGTTTATAGTGATGTTTATTGGATGATATTCTGATTTATTTTAAATCAAAGGATGAGTATGTAGAGTAATTGAGGATTGAGTTACAAGGGCTGAAAGAGAGGGAGCTTTCTACTAAATTATCGAAGTGAGAATTTTGGTTGAAAAAGGTTAGTTTTCTTGGATATGTTATTTCCGATGATGGTATTGTTGTGTAACTATCCAAAATAGATGCAGTTCTACATTGAGAGACTCCGAAGTCGATTAAGGAGATTAGAAACTTTTGGGCTTAGTTGGTTGTTACTGCAGGTTATGGAAGACTTTGCTAAGTTTGTACTTCTGTTATCTCAGTTGACTTGCAAAGGATGAGTCGTTTATTTTGGATGTTCGTTGTGAGTAAGTTTTGGTGAACTGAAGTAGAGATTGACTACGGCTCCAATTTTGATTCTGCTTGATCCTAATAAACTGTTTATGGAATATTAGGATGTGCCCTTGATGAGTGTAGTTAGTGTGCTAATGCGAAAGGGTAAAGTCATTTCTTATGCTTTATGACAATTGGGGATTCATGATTTCAAGATGGCTGCGGTTACTTTTGTGTTGAGAATCTAGAGGTATTATTTTGAGGGTTTTAGGTTCAAGGTGTTTGGTAATCACAAGGGTTTAAAGTACTTGTTTGGTCAGAAGGAATAAAGTAGGAGACAACGAGGATGGTTGGAATTCCTGATTAGTTAGGACCTTGGCTCGAATTATCCTATTGGTAAAGTTAACGTCGTGCCTGATGAGTTAAGTCGAAAGTTTTTACATATGTCTGCTTTGATGGTTAAAGAGTGGGAACTTTTGGAAGAATTTAGAGATTTGATTTTGTGTGTGAATTGACATTTGTTAGTGTGAGGTTGGGTATATTAAAAGTGAACAGTGATTTTTGGCGAATATGAGAAAGAGTTAGACTTTGGACGTGAAATTGGTAGATTTGATGGTTACGAGTCATCAGAGTGCGCAACGGAAGCGTGATGCGGCACAATTCGTATATGCTTGTGTGACTTAATGGAGTTCAAAGGTTGAATAGTGGAAAACGGTAGGAACGATGAGACCGTGGGATGTTCTAGAATTGAAGTGAAAGGTGGAAGGTTTCAATATTAATCATGTACTAATATGTAAATGGATGTATTAGTTATATGTTTGATGGGTAAATCACAACGTTGTTGTATTGATGTTATGTTTGGTATTCTGGTTTTGTTGATGTTGTTGAGATGATGTTGTGTCGTGGGACTTTAGGTTCTTGTCTTTGTTGTTGCCTCATTTCAATGGTGCTGGTTCGAGTGCATGTGGTCAATCCCTATGTGGGAGATTAGGGCAGTGTTACCTGGGTGTTGGTAACATGGTTTTCTTTGAGTCGTGAGTTAGTCGTCAAGTGCATTGTATGGGCTTTGCATCTTGTCGTTGTAGTTGTCGTCGTTGTTGTAGCTGCTGTTAGCAAGGTGGTTTGTCAGTTTGTGTTATTTGTGGTGTACCTTTGTTGGCATGATAGTTTGTTAGTCGGATGCGAGAGTCATATTCGGAGTTGTTCGTATCAGTTATATTTTCGAGGACGAAAATGTCTAAGTGAGGGAGAATTGTAACGCCCTATTTTGTCCGATTTATTTAATCGAGTTGATTTAATTATTTTCGTTTTTATATTATTTTATTCTTGACTTTTATTTGGCAATATATTATTTTTCATCGTTATTATGTTTTATCGCATTTTGAGAGCGTTTGCGAGATATTTGAGCTGAGGGGTAAAATGGTCATTTTGAGAGGTTAGATATTTTAGAAAAATTAGATATTTTTAATAAATAGAAAGTGGAGAGAAAAAGAGAGAAAAGAAAGGGAAAGGAAAGAAAGAGAGAAAGAAGGAAAAGGAGAGGAAAGAAATGCAGAAGAGGAAAAGAGGTGGAAATCGACATAGATCCGTTTCAAGCGCGATTAATCGGGTAAGGGTGAGAAGTTTCAATTATATCTTGCTTGTGTATGTATATGTGTTGTTTTTTGTAATTGTTTTGGTTGTTTCACAGCTTTTTCTCATTGATAATTTGTAATCAATTAGATAGAAATCGATGTTTTCACAGGTGAAACTCGATATAAACTGCGTAGAATACTTGTTGATTATGTTGGAACATGTTTTGGTGATATATTGTGATTTGGAAGTGTTTGGGTGGAAGAAATGGTGAATTTTGGTCCCATATGACCTGTATTGACGCTGCTGTGAATTTCTGGGTTCGCAGGTTCGCTTTACGAACCCCAGCGAAGGGGAAAGCGAAGGTTCGCCCAGAAGTTCGCATTGCGAACTTTATGCTGTTTTTTCTCTGCCACGGTTCACTGGGGGTTCGCATTGCGAATAGGAAAGCAAACGTGACAGATTTTCCATTTTGTTTCCTTCATAACTTTTGATCCGTAACTCGGATTGAGGCACGGTCGGATGCGTTGGAAAGCTATTTCAATGCTCTTTATGATAGTGGAATTGAAACATATGTTTATGTTATAGATTGATATGGTAGAGTTAAATATTGTAATGAATGTGATAAGTGTAGTTTATGTTTCCACCAAAATTCATGAATCGAGAATCCGATTGATATGAGAATTGAAGCCTTGGAAAGAGAATCCAACGTGCTAGTAAATGGTTATGTGATACCATGTGTTAACTAAGAATATTTGGTAGAGGATGATTAGTGGTTTGTAGGTTTTGTTGTGTTTGTTGGTGTTCGATGCGATATGCTATCGTCATATAACTGCGGGGCTTTTGTGCTATTTATATGATGTTGATGCATGTGATAATGATGTTGTTGTGTGGTAAAATACATTGTTTGATTGAATATCAATGTAGGTTGTTATGATGTTTTGTGGGATTGTTGTGGTTTGTGGATTATGATTAAATGCATGGTTTATGTGAAATTCAATGTGTGTTATTTGGTGGCCTTATGGCAAATAAATGCATTGTTTTGGATTTGATTTCAATGCATGATTATTGATGTTGAGATGGTTCACATGGTTATGTATGTTATGCATTTGATTGTCATGAGTCATTGTATGCTAAGCATCATGATATGCATTATTGTGATGTCGTGTGCCCTAGTGGGTGTGAGCGACGAAACGATTCCCGAAGAATCTCCTGTAATGGTCGTGTGCCTTATACAAAGAGGACCTAAAGCGATCGGGTCGTGTGCCTTATACAAAGAGGACCTAAAGCGATCGGGTCGTGTGCCTTATACAAAGAGTACCTAAAGCGATCCATAAACGCCGTGTGCCTTATACAAAGAGGACCTAAAGCGACGGGGAACATCGTTTTCCCGACGGGGAGTTACACTAAGTAACAAGCGATGATTCCAATAATTCCTGAGTGAATTAATGATGAGAATGATGGATGGAATGGTACCGCATTGCATTTGCATAGAGTCATTGTGTCGATCTCTTTGCATTTGCATAAATCATGAATGGATTGATTATGTGTGGAAAATCAGGAATGGATTGATTATGTGTGGAAAATTGTGAATTGATTGATTATGTGTTGAGCTTGTGATAACATTGGTGATTTGATATGCATTCTGATAAATGTATGGATTATGGATGATATGTTTTATGTATAGACATATGCTATGTTTCGTGGAGATGTTGTACATTACAATGATTGTATTAATTATCTATGATATGCTATATGTATTAGTATGTGATGCTTGTGGTGAGAATAATTATGCATGTGAATTTATATGTGTTTGCATATTATTATGCAATCTTGATTTAGTTGTTATTTCTCACCCTTCTGTTGTGGTTTGTTGCTCTATGAGGCAATTACAGATTAGTATCTCGGAGGCTTTTGTGAAGATTAGTTCTCCATCCTTTTGTCGGCCTGTCTGCTCTGATACGTAACACGGGAGTCGGGGAACGCTTTTGTTATATATGTATACATTTGTTGGATCTATTTTGTATTACCTTTGTATGAATATTTTGATGTTATAAAATAATTTATTTTGTAAAACAAGTCAGTTATGGATCTTTCCGCTTTATTCCATAATTGAACTTTCCTTTTGTTGGAAAAAGCTTCCTGAATTATATTTATTCCATTTTGTGTTATGTATCAAATTTATGAGCAGGGATTGTGCTTTTCTTAAATGTGGCATCCTTGTTTCTGTCTAAGAATAATAAATTTTTATTTACTCTGATTAATTTATGTATTATTTATTCGCGATGGGAATTGGGGTGTTACACAGGTCCAAATGGGGAATAAACTCTTGTTAAGGGTTTACAGAAGAGTTGAGAAATCAGATGCCTTGAGGTTCTGATTTGGGATATTGTTATACTAATGATAAGTCGACCCTGGCTGGGGAATTTTAGGAGAAAGACTGGGTTTTAGAACCCATGGGTTTTAACTCTACTGGAGATTGATAAAAAATGACCAGGGTTTCTCCTATGTTTGTAAGGAACTTTGAAGGCTTGGGGATCAGATCATTCTCCTTTTGTTTTATCCTCAGATATGTCCAAATGGATGATAAGGCTTGGAGTTGTCCAAATTTTCCAAATCGAGCAAATGCACAAAATCTACCTTGCTTGGGACATTTGGAAATGGTGATTTTAAGGGATTCATATCTCCCTGCTCAGGTTGAATTATGGGAGGCTCTTGTACTTTTTAGAAATCCCTCATGTGATACAAAACATGTGTGATCATAGTATGTTTTGAAACTATTGGGATCCCATTGGAAAATCCTCATGAACATTGATGTTCAAGGCTGGTAACTTAGGTAGATTTTCACTAAGTGTTGGAAAAAGTGTCAGTTTTTTGTCATTTTGATCACTCCATAACTCAAAATCTATGAGGAATTGGAGTCTGAGGTAGTTGAAGCTTTTGTAGAGTGTAGCAAGACCTACAAATCCAGCTTTAGATCCCCCAAAATGGTTGCTTAGATCTCAAGTTATGGTCCTTGGAAGTTGGTACCAAAACCATTTTTATTCCATAACTTAAAAAAATTTTGGTTTCTCAAGGTTGCCCCTTTTACAAGAAACCTCACTTTTCTTGATTTTTATTGATGGATGATGATCAATATCATACATTAACATTATTTTTGACTTAGGGGAACCATATTTGTGAAAAATTCCAAAAAGTCAAACTTGATTTTGTGCACAGTTAACTTTTTATCGGATGAAATCCAAACTGTGCGATCCTTTGTGAAATCAAGTCCTTGACCTAAATCAAACCTAATGGGTGGATTCCATAGGTGTTATAGGGTGTATTGAATCATGTTCCAAGGTTTGGAAGCATGTCCTGGTCAAAAGTCAAAGATACAGTTGACTTTTTCCACGAAACCCTAATTGTGGTCCAGATGAAATTGAAACTTGTGAATCAAGCTTCTTGGATCAATCCATTGTTGCAAATGGATCAATGTAGTGTATTGGAGGCCCTCAAATCATGTCTTGAGGTCTTGGCTCATGCTTTGTCCCAAAAGTTAACTTAGGGGTGAATTAGGTCAAGAAACCCTAATTCCTGATTTTTAGATAAGTGCATCCCTGAGGTTAAATTGACTTGATGATTCGGTCCATGAGGTCCCTTAGAGTATCTTGGGTTGTGCTTTGAAGCATTGGTTCATGCCTAGAGGAAAATTTTCATCTAGAGGCCTTGGTCGACCAAAACCCTAGTTTGGTGACACTGGCGATCTTGAGGCTTAATCCACTTGGAATGTTGCAACCTTGTGCTTGATTCTTGATGTGGGAATCCTCTTGATCCCTTATGGGTGTTTGAGAGGTTAGACAAGTTGAAGATCATGTCATTCCTTGATTGATCCTTTGTCTAAGTACTCTGAGAGGGCTTGAAACCCTAAATCTTGATTGTGGTGAATGCTCAACCATCTTTGAAGAGATTGATGAGGCATGAAAGTACATCCATATTGTAATGATGATTTTCACAATGATGGGAAATCTTGGTGGTCAAAATTTGGGGTATGACACATATTACATCTCTTTGCCTGATATATGGTTGGTTACTCCCATGCTCTAGTCTTGCTTTCTCTTGTTAATTCGTCTTAATGCTTGTATATATATCCCATTTATTTGCTAGCTTTTAATTCACATGTTCCCATAGAATCTCCTAGATCGATTTAATTTTTGATTCAGCTCGAAGTAGGATAGATTTTAAGCTCTTAATCTTTGCTTAACAATGTTAGGTTAGCATTTTTCCTCCAGTCGATTCCAAAGGAAAGGATTCCCCCATTGACTGTCACATCATATTTAGGATAGCCTTGTCCATTTCTTTCCTTTTCTCATGCCACCGTGCGACCGAGACTTGTTTACCTTACCCTTTCATCCTAGCCTTAGGATTAGAGTCACAGTACTCTATGTAGGTGTTCTGCCATGGACACTTACTTCCCTTTTATCCTAGGCTTAGGATTGGAGTCGCCGCACTCCATGTGAGTGTCATGGTTATGAACACTTACTTCCCCTTGGAACCTTGACCACAGTCAAGAGTTCCTCACTCTTAGTGAGGTGAACTACGAATGCTCTGATTCCATCCTAGTCAGGATACGTAGGCACGATATGCGATGTCTTGGCGAGCATACTTTGTATATACCCTAGGTCTTCACCTTAGTATTCTCCCTTAGCAAGCAAACTTTAACATAACACAAATACTAACAAGAGGTTCCTGTAGAGTACTACAGATACTTAGGATGCTAGCACCTTCTCTAGGTATAACCAACCCCCGAACCTTAGATCTCTAGCTTTGTTGTTACATAACGCACTTAGGATTTTCTTCGATCTTTACCCTTTCCTTTGGATAAATCAAAGCTCGGTGGTGAACTTCATGATTTGTGATTCAAGTTAACTAATAGGTTGATATCTGATTCTCACCGCAATAGAAATGGCGACTTCACTGGGGAAAAATCCCCTAAGAGGGTTAAGCCCACCTTATTTAATTTTTGTTTTATTTTATATGTTTGCTTGCTTGTATACTTGTATATTTGTAAATATCTGTATATATCTATTGTGCCTGGGTTTTTCTGTATGCAGAGTTGTTACCTTGAGTGGTGAGGATAAGTCTTAACCTGGACTTGAGTGTACACTTATGATAGGATGGTGGGTATAGTCAAGGAGACTTCGAGGGAGTTTAATCCTGAACGAGCTGACTTGAGATCCCTCACTCAGTTGAGGCCCTCTTGGGAGTAATAGTGTTGAACGAGCCATTGTGAATACACTATTACTTTCGACCTAGGAGTCTGTGATACTGAGTACCTTTAGTTATATTTCACCCCCACTTGGCCTTTTAGGATGTAGTGCGATGACTATGAGGTTGTAAACCCGAAGTAATTGATATGTGATAGTACACTCAGACAAGACTCTCTTGAGAATATTATTGGTTCCCGAGTTAATTGGTGTGCCGATAATATCCGAAAGATGGGTTGTTGACTTTGGGAACTTCTTAGAACCCTGTTCTGCTGATACAAGAACCCTTAGTACACACCTTTTGGGATAGGTAAACCATGGCTCCATGCTCGTGATCTTCAAACCTAGGCCCTTGTTTGCTTTTCTGTATATATGTGTGAATATGTGAATACCTGTATATGTGTGTTTATGCATCCATTCATTTATGCATCCATAAGCATTCCTTTTCAAAAAAGTCCTCAAGGAACTTAGAGATTTAGTTGTAAACATCTTGTCTCTAGTAGTTGATTCAGAAAATGATTTCATTAACTAGTTTCCCTTTGTAAGACTCATGTTTGTTTCCTCGCAGAAGTTGTTGATAAAGCAAGATAGACAACCTTAAGCAAGGTCCTAGGAGCTAAAGAAGAGGTTTGGATGCTGAGGCCTTCAGCTCAGAGTCTGCGTCAAGCCACACTAGCAATTGTTTTTCAGAATCTGCCACCAGAAGCTATCAATGAAGTAACTCCCAAGTGTGTCTAAGTAAAAGAGATTCTGATTATTTATGTACAAGAACAAGAACCTGCATAAATAAAACACACATCAAATAAACCATTGTTCTTTTAATACTTTTGTTATCATCAAAACTAAAAGAGAATATGTCATGAATAAATCTTGTTCTAACACCCTATGACAACTTTTGTTGGAATCCCTGATGATAAAACCATAACAAAACTGTGTAACAAATCCCTTATGGAACCTATTGATTAACCCTTGATGATTAGTTTCAACCCTTCCAGGTGGAACTTGCATATGATTCCTATGATCCTTCAATCATGCTACTGGAATCAGGTAGGACTTTAGTGATACCCTAATCACTCTGGATGAAACCCCTTTTCTAAGACCCTAGTGAAACCCCTTGATGAAGCCCCTTATTTGGATGAAAATCCCTTGATAGAACCCTTGATAAAGTTCTGGTAGAACCCCTTGATAAAATCCTGATGAACCCTCTTTGATAAATCCGTAGGTAAACCCTTTTGATAAAAACCCCTTAGTTGATGGAACATATCCTGTGTGTGGGATAGGTTAATAAGTTAGGGATGTGAGAGGTGAAGACATGTTCACTGGCTGATAACTATCATTCAGGATGACTGACTACTGGATAGATCCCTTTAAAGACTCATGGTGAGTGACATTGATGAGGAAGTCCTTTATTGAAAAGGTGTCGTGGAGACGTTACTTATTAGGGAAAGCCAATAAGCATTCTTGCTTAGGGATTGTATAGGTATAGCTGGGGATTAGACCTCTAAGAGTGGTTGCAAATCCTATGTATGCATGTTCATGTGGATGTATGTTTGATGTATATTTTTATGCATGATGCAGTATTTAGGCTGACGCCTCTTTTATGGCATGTGTATGAAATATATGACTTTGTAAGAATTAGAACTTTTGTAACGTTCTGACTATCCGACCTTTGAGGTTTTGATATGTACATGGAACATGTCATGATGCTCTTGATATCTGGGAATGGATGATGTGCTTTTTGAAAAATGAAGAAGCCCCCGTGCTGGTTAAACCGTGATTGTTGATATATGGACCACGTGTCTTGCTTAGAATGTGATGTTGGAAGAATATGACCCCTTTAACGTTTTCAAAATCAAAGTAAAATATGTTTTCCCTTAAAAGCTTTATTATTATGCCCAATATTTCAGTGCATTATTCACAATTAATCGACACTTTGTAATCAAGCGGAATGATTAAAAAGCAAAGAATTTAGATTTGAAAAACAAACTTTATTTATTGAGACTTGGCCCATAAATGGGCAATATACATATAGAAGTAGTTCCCGTAAGGCGAGATTATCGAAAAGCTCAAAATATGTAAAAATGGCAATGAAAATACATTTATTCCTATCCCTATTGAATTCAACACCAACTAAGATCCCTAAGTCTTAGAGACCACGATACTTCGCTTCTGAAGACAATGGCTGGATTGATTGCTCCCTTCTGAGTGTGATATTAGTGCTTACAGTCATATGCCTTTTGGATATCCCTAATTTTTTTCTGGACCGCTCTTTTCAAGTCTTAGTCCACCGAGATGAGATACTTTTGTTTGACTAAGTTGCCCTTTAGGGTTTTTGACTTATCAGGTTCTATTTTTTATTTAAGTCCCTAATTTTTTCCTAGACCACTCTTTCGAGTTTTTGATCCACCGGGATACTCTAATTTTTGCCTAAGTCGCCCCTTAGGGTTTTCGACTTAGCGGACTTTTTATCCTTTTTTTCTAGGCATAGTAACTTTTAACTGCGTCAGAGTTCACTGGTCGTGGTAACTTCGCTCCATCGATGGTTGTGAGAATTAGGGCTCTGCCAGAGAAGGTCCTCTTGACGACATATGGACCTTCATAGTTTGGGGTCCATTTGTCGTGGGGATCTTTTTGGATGGGTAATATTTTTCTTAGCACTAAGTCTCCTTCTTTGAATAGGTGAGGACAAACTTTCTTGTCGAATGCTCTCTTGAGTCTCCGCTGATATAATTGCCAGTGACATATTGCAGCCATGTGTTTCTCTTTTATGAGGTTCAATTGATAGAATCTTGTTTGAACCCATTATGCCTCGTCCAGTTTGGTTTCCATGATGACCATAAGCGAAGGGATCTCTACTTCAATAGGGAGTACCGCTTATGTACCATATACCAAAGAGAAAGGAGTTGCTCATATCGACGTACGAACTGAGGTTTTATAGCCATGTAGAGCGAAGGGGAGCATCTCATGCCAATCCTGGTAAGATTTCACCATTTTTTGGATAATCTTCTTGATATTCTTAATAGCTACTTCTACAACTCCGTTCATCTTTAGTCGATTGGGTGAAGAGTTATGGTGTTCAATTTTGAAACTTTCACATAACTCATCCATTACTTTGTTGTTTAGATTCAACCCATTATCCATGATAATTTTGTTAGGAACCCCATAACAACAAATTATCTCTTTCTTGAGGAACTGTGATATTACTTGTCTTGTCACATTGGCGTAAAAAGCAGCTTTTGCCCACTTGGTGAAGTAATCAATGGCAACTAGAATAAAACGATGTTCATTCACAGCTTTTGGCTCGATCATCCCGATTATGTATATACCCCACATAGAGAAAGGCCATCGAGTAGTTAAGACGTTCAAGGGAGTTAGTGGCACATGAACTTTATCAGCATAGATCTGACACTTATGGAACTTCTTGACGTATTTGAAATAATCCAACTCCATAGTCAACTAGTAATATCCCACTTTAATAATCTTCTTAGCCATGGTGTGCCCATTGGCGTGACTACCAAAAGATCCCTCATGAATATCTTTGATGAGCATGTCTGCTTCGTATCCATCCAAACATCTGAGTAAGAACATGTCATGATTCCTTTTATAAAGTGCATCCCCATTAAGGAAGAATTGGGCGGCTAATCTTTTAAGTGTCTTTTTATCCCCATTTGAGGCATTTGCAGGATACTCTTGTTTCTGGAGGAACTGTTTGATGTCATGGAACCAAGGTTTATTATCCGCTTCTGCCTCTACTGCTACACAATAAGTCGGCTCACCTAAAAGTTGAATTATTATGGATGGTGCTTCATTGTACCACTTGACTTTGAACATGGATGCTAAAGCCGCAAAAGCGTCTGCTATATGATTCTCTTCCCGAGGAATATAGTGAAACATGATCTCATCGAAGTAGGTGATCATCTTCCGGACGTGGTCTTGATACCGAATTAGCTTGGTATTATGTGTTCCTCATTCCCTTTTGATTTGATTGATGACGAGAGTTAAGTCTCCATATACTTCTAAGATCTTGATTCTTAGGTTAATGGCTTCGTCGATTCCTAGGATACACGCCTTGTACTCTGGCATGTTATTTATATAGGTGAAGCATAACCTAGCTATGAAGGGAATATGAAATCCTGTTGGAGAAGTTATGACAGCCCCGGTCCCATGTCCTTCCGCGTTTGAGGCACCATGGAATATAAGCTTCCATCGAGATCAGGGTTTAGGTCCTTCATCTGGGTCTGGGCTCTCACAATCCTTTATAACCATGACGTCTTCGTCAGGGAAGTCAAACTGCATAGGTTTATAAACTTCCATCGGCTGATGAGCGAGATGGTCCACTAGTACACTCCCCTTGATAGCTTTTTGAGTGACACACTGGATGTTATATTCAGTTAAAAACATCTGCCATAAGGTTATTCATCCTGTTAGCGCCGGATTTTAGAAGGTATATTTGATAGGGTCCATTCTGGATATTAGCAGGGTAGTATGGCACACCATGTATTATCTTAATCGTCGGGCGACCCATACAAGAACGCAACAGGTTTTCTCCAATAGAGAATATCGGGACTCACAATAGGTGAATTTCTTACTCAAGTAATAGATTTCATGTTCTTTTCTCCCTATTTCATCATGTTGTTCCAGTACACGGCCCATTGAATTGTCAAGTGTCGTTAGGTACATTATAAGTGGTCTCCCTGGGACTGGTGGTACAAATATAGGTTGCTCTTGTAAATATTCTTTGATTCGATCGAAGGCCTTTTGACAACCTCCATTCCACTCGATGGTTTGATATTTTCTAAGTAACTTGAATAGTGGTTCACAAGTGGTCTTGAGATCCGAGATGGACCTAGCAATGTAGTTCACTATCCCCAGGAATCAACGAACTTCTTTTTCTGTCCTCGGAGTTGGCATATCTTGGATGGTTTTTACTTTGTCAGGATTGACTTCTATTCCTCTCTGGCTGACTATGAACCCTAATAATTTGCCAGGCCTGACTCTAAAAGTGCATTTTGCAGGATTTAATCATAGCTTGAGCCTCCTAAATCGATAAAATAGCTTTTGCAAGTTGACTATGTGATCTTTTTTGGTTTATGATTTGGAAATCATATAATCGACGTAGACCTCTATTTCTTTGTGCATCATATCATGGAAGAGAGTCACCATTTCCATTTGATAAGTTGCCCCAGTGTTCTTCAATCCGAAAGGCATTACTTTGTAAGAGAAGATACCTCAATGAGTGATAAATATGGTTTTCTCCATGTCTAAGGGAGCCATTTTGATATGGTTATAACCGGAGAATCGATCCATAAATAAGAAGACTGACAACTGAGCAGTGTTGTCAACCAATACGTCAATGTGCGGTAGTGGAAAATCGTCCTTAGGACTTGCTCTATTAAGATATCTATAGTCTACACACATTCTAACCTTCCCATATTTCTTCGGTACCAGCAAAACGTTAGCTACCCATTCTGGATATTTTACCACGACTAAGAATCTTGCATCGAATTGTTTTCTGACCTCTTCTCTGATTTTGAGAGTCATGTTAGGTCTACTCCTCCTTAATTTCTGCTTGACTTGCGGACATTCGGGCTTGATTGGTAGCTTGTGTTCAACGATGTTTGTATCTAGTCCGGGCATATCTTGATATGACCAGGCAAACACATTTGCGTACTCTCGTAGTAACTCGATCAGTTTTTTCTTTATATCCCTATTTAAATAAGCACCGACTTTGACCTCTTTCCAATCTTCTCCAGTTCCCAGATTGATCACATCCACTGGTTTCTGATGAGGTTGTATTACTCTATCCTCTTGATTTAATAATCTGGCTAACTCTTCAAGAAGCTCGCAATCGTCCTCATCACCCTCTTCCGCTTGGTTAATCGGGAATTCGAAGTTGTAAGGGATTATAACAATGTTGTTTTCAGTAGGTTCATTTTTAAATCTGCATGAGGAAGATTTTTTATTATTATTTGTTTATTGGAATGAAGTGCTGGGAATGAGAGTATTGAAAGAAAGTATTGCCATTTTTTTGAAAAAAACGGGAATAAAAGAAAAGGATCTTGATTGAAAACAAAATGCAATTTTATTAATAAAATAAGTCAATGAAACAAAGGGGCCCCCTACAAAGCTTGTCCATTTGCCTTGGGCAGAGCAAAGGACTTATTATCTTGAAAAGAAAACGGTAAATTACTTTGAAGCAAAAATCATCCCAGGAATCTCGATGGTCTTCCAATTGTTGAGAATTATATCTAGTGAGTAATGACACACCAAGTCCGGTATCCCTTTGTCTTCTCTTTCAACTGCAGCCACTTGATCTTCGTCTCTGATCCCAACACTGTGGAAAGTTTCTTGGAGAGTAGGAAGCTTCTTCTGATGAGTCTTTTGAACCACTTCATTATCCGATATGTAACCCAGACCGAACTGATCCTTCTTCTCAGGTATTTCTAGCAACTTGCCATAGCCCATCGTATCTCCATTCTTGATTAGATCTGTAACCTTTCCCCATGACGAACCTGGCCTTTCCTTTTGTGGAGTGACTTGCTTACGACTGACTGTCGCGATTTCCAAAGTCTGGAATGGTATTTAAATAGTTTCCCCATCTACCTCTATGTATCTGAATGATGAAATATGGTTGATAAACATATCTTCCTCACCCTCGACAATTACTAACTTGTCCCCTGTTATGAACATCAGCTTTTGGTGAAGTATGGAAGTGACTGGGCCCGCAACGTGGATCCAAGGTTGTCCTAGAAGACAACTGTAGAAAGGTTGATATCCATTACTTGGAAAGTAACCATAAAGGTATGTGGTCCCACCATTATTGGTATGTCGAGTTCTCCAATTACCACTCTCTTTGATCTGTCGAAAGCCTTAACGACCAATGAACTAGCCTTCATAAAGGTTCTCACAGAGGTTAGCTTCAGAGAGTACCCTTGGGCATGACATTTAGAGTTAAGCCCATGTCCACTAGTACTCTTGAGAGGATACTATCTTGGCATTTGACTGATATGTGCAAGGCTTTTTTACGGGCTTGCCCTTCAGGAGGTAATTCATCACTGCTAAAACCCAGACAACTACTTGCAGTGATATTAGCGACTACTGTAACACCCTAATTTTCTCGATAATTATTTTAAATAAAAATTAGAGTAAATAAAAACAAAATACAATTAGATTTCTATGTTCAACATTCAACAACAACCTACCCATATATTTTTATATGTAACATATTTCTCCTATAGAGGTAAAAACCATCATAACTCAAACATAACATCAATAGTTTATTGGCAGCAGAAATTAGCAACAACTAATCAATTTAATTATCCAAAACATAATCGTGATATAAAGTAATCATAAGAAATATCAACTCAGGAGATATCCATAAAATCTCCAATAACACAATTAAACACAAAAGCGTTCGCCCCCCAGTGTTACATATCAGAGTAGATGCCGACCCAACAAAAAACAAAAGGAAGGACACTCTCTTCCACTCGCATCCAAGCCTCTACTGCAGATTATCTGCATGATGCCCATGCAAAGGTAACATTCAAACAGAAGAGTTGAGAATCACAATCATATAAGAAATTGCATAATATTATATAAATACATAATTATCACATATATGGTTCACTCATTCACAATCTACATATCACACTACACCAAACATTATATTGTAACATATCACATAAACATTCCACATATGATCACCAAAACACCAATCAACAAGAAAATGATGCAACATTTATCCAATGCAATGAGACACCCCTATGACTCAATGCATGTGGTACCAATATGTGAACTCTCAGGTTCACTACTCAAATCCCCACCTTAGGATCAGAGCACACCAAAATCATTACCATCACCATAGGTAACACTTCATTAATTCCATCACCACAGAAATTAGCTACTCGCACCCAATTCACACAATGGGATTGCAGCTTACCAAAAAATCATTACTATCACCATAAGTAATGCTTCACCAATTCCCATCTGGAACAGCTACTCGCACCCAATCCCCACCAAAGGATTGAGGCTCACCAAAATGGACCACCGTCCAGACACCATGATGCATGATTCATGCATAATATGCAACAACATCAAGCAATGTACAATGATATTCACCATGATCAGTGTACTACGCCCATACAGGCCATCAAACACCCTGCCAATACAACAAGCATACAACATTAACATCATAGTAATGCATCAAGCAATAATATAACATCAAACACCATACCTTTGATATTCACCTTAATTAAAGTACCATACCAATATCAGCCACCAAACAACATGCATACATTATAATTATTTAATATTAGAATCACAACAACATATCACAAGATATTACACCATCCACACGCATTTATTGTGCAACAACATACATATCACACATCACCACCACCACCACACAACAATTAAATTACATTCAGGCTCCAAAACTAAATTTAAAATAAGGTACATCCCATTAGCTTTCCAACGCTCAAAATGGCACCTCAAACAGACACCCATAACTCAAGTTATGAATTTTTGAAATAATTCAATTTTGGTATCACCCAATGTAATTGATTACACCAAAATGGGTAACCGATACACTATATTCCAGGAGCGAAAATAACCAAAAATCCAATATGGTAACCGGTTACACCAATTCACGTAACTGTTTACATCACCCAATTTTCCAAAATCCCACGTTTTAAAATACAGTGTAACCGGTTACTCAAAAACACGTAACCGGTTACACCCTTGAAATTTCCAATTTTTCAAAAGATGTAACAGTTGTAATAACATCAAATAATGTACAATGATATTCACCATAACCAATGTACTTCACCAATAACATCCACCAACCACCATACACGCACTACAAGCATTCAATATTAGCATTATAGTAACACATCATAGGATAACACATATTCATCCCTACGAATTTATCGCACCGCAACATACAATTATCACTGAATAACACCAACATCGTACAATGGAATTCACCTTAACCAATATACTACATCAAAACAGCCACCAAACAACATACATATGCTACAAACATTCAACATTACATTATAGTAACATATCATTTAACAACATATTCATCCTTACACACTTATCACACCACAACATATAATTACTCACCAAACAACACAATCATACAGCATTTAAATCATTTCCAAGCTGTAAAACTATTTTTAAATGAAAGTAAATTATGTTATCTTTCTAATGCTTTGAACGGTGCATCAATCGGACTTACGGATCAAAAGTTATGAATTTCACAAAATTTTGATAAAATCTGTCAACCCAACTGTAACCGGTTACCTCAAAAACAGAGGCAAAAATCTTCATTTTCTGCTACGAAAATAGTTCCCAAAACCTCCCAAAAACCCCAATTTTTATCCCAAAGGTTATTTTTTATTTGTACCCTTCAAACCCCATTAACATACATGAATTCTAACATTTATCATGCATATAATCCATCAAGAAGCATATAATTTAATCGAATCATTCATCGGTCAATTCAAGCATGCAAACAGAGGAAATTCAACACATATAGAGATAATTAACCACCCACATGTTATCATACAATCCCAATATGAAACAAATTCTCACCCTTACCTTGGTATTTCCTATCAAAGAAATCTTCGACCTCTAACAATGGTGATCTCCATTGCCATAGCTTTCATTTTTCTCTTTCTCCCTTTTCTCCCAAAACACATATCTGACAACTTTTCTCTCCACTTCCCCTTTTTCTTTTATTTAATATAATCTTAATATTATTATAACTTATTTCCACTAATTTAAATAATAATAATATTAATAATTTTTACCAAATATTTATTTTAAATAATATCCACCTATTATTTAATTAAATAAATATTAACAAAATAAATTAATTAGTTTTACTCTCACCACCTCCAATCTCTACAATTTTACTCACACACCTTTATCACCTTAGATTCTATTTTCTAAGGTTACCACCCCTACTCCAAAGGGCCCTCTAACACACCAAAATATCAACAGCATCCAATAACACATAATTTAATTACGGAAAAATAATTAAAATAAACGAGGCGTTACAACTACTCCATCAAATCGGTCCACTGTTATGTCCTTGATGACATGTGCCTCATTCAAGATCTTCAATAGGGCTTCCCTATGAGTGTCAGAACATAGTAACAGAGAGAACATAGATATCTTGGAAGGTGTTTGGCTTAGTTGGTCCACCACCTTATAGTCCCTCTTTTTGATGAGCCTTAGGAATTCTTCGGCATCCTCATGGGACACAGTCTTTTTGGAGGGTCCTTCCCCTGAACCTGCAGTCTCTTTTCCTTTTGAACTCTCCGGGACATTCTTCTTTGTTGGTTGTTCAGGAGAGAACACTCTTCCACTATGGGTCATTCCTATGATACCAGTTATGTTAGTTTCTGCTGGTGCTAGTACTATAGGCTTCTCTCCCACATATGCGGTAGTATTATAATTTCAGGGTACGAACGTAGTACTTTCATAAGGAAAGGGCAGGAACATAGAAGACGATAAGGCCTTCTGACTTTGTTGGCACTGGAATTTGAAATGGTATTTGAACCGATATTTGAATTGGCGTCTGGGAGGGCATTGAAACATGTATTTGGAATGGTGTCGGAGCTTCCCTTCTTTGGTAAGGAATTTCAAAAGGTACATGCCCTTGAGATTCTATGGCTGAAGTATCATCCATCTTCCCTGAGTATCCAATTTAAACTAAGCCCTGGTCAATCATTTGTTAAAGACACCTTCTCATTGTCGCACCCTAATTTTTGACCCTAAGATCCCCTTCGCATAGCATCTTAGGCCACCTTTCGTGCATAACTAACTGTTTTATCTAGCTTTGTCTGTTTGTTTCTCTTTTAAGGGCAGGTGTTGCTGTAGAAGATTCAAGGTTGTGTTAGATGCGTGTGGATTCCTATAAGATTGTGCCTTTTCTCTTTCTGGTCCCTAAGCCACTACCAAGCTTTTTCTTCCTCCAGATTCCTCAGTTCTCCCTATAGAAGATCAGATCTTTTACCCACTAATATGGGAGTTAGTCCCTAAAGGCTAACCACTGGTTGTGTGGCAAAGTTATAATGCATGGAGGCATCTTCCCCCATCTGTCAGCTCCTCAAGATTTAAGATGCGTTTGCCCTGTGATGCTATGTTCTTAAATGATGAAAGTTCAAGTTGGAAAGGAATTAGAAGTTGAGTTCCAAAGTGCAAGTTCAAGACCTTTGATTCGTCACAAGTTCACAATACCAAGTTTGAAGCTCCTCCATCATCCCTATGATTCCAATTGCACGTTTGGTCCAAGGCCTTTGATTTAGAGTGGATTCACAATTTCGATTGGTCCATTTTCAAGTTAAGGTATGCTGCTCCTTTTCATGGAACGTTCGACGTGGTAGTTCTATTAAAGTCGTAAGAGAGTTTAAATTTAAGATTCAAATCCAAGGGTCAATAATTCCAAAGTCTCATCCACTTTTAAGACCTCGGGATGATTCTAAGGTCCAGGTTCACATCCTACAATTGGATTTTTGCATTTCAAGGCGTTTCCCCATGAAATTCGCATGCTAAGTTCACATGTTCTTCACAATTAAAGGTTCGCGGCAGCGTGACACGGAAAGGCCATATTAGTTTCTGTAAAAAGATTAATGACGAGAGTATTAATCTTGATAAGGACATGTTATACTCTCTAAGCAAAGTGGGCGCATACATCAAGATTTCTAAAGAAATACAAGTGTACAACTACAGAAACGTCGAAGCCATAAGCTTAGCAACGGTGAAAAAAAGTAAGACTTGACGAGATGTCCAACAAGCATACGAAAAAGAATTTGTGTTGTCATTACAAGAACTACAAATTCATTTCATACAAAGCAAAACAACCAAAACCATACATTTACGAGCCGTCATGCACCTACCAACTACCATTTCCTGGCCATCTTATACACAAGCCAAGCTTTGAGCTGAGAAAATTCCAAACAAATGTTATGCAATACGATACGCAAGAAATCAATGCCCACTGATACAGCCCCATCACCAGGTTTACTATGTTCCTGCAAAACAGCCACATGCTTACAATCTTCTTGTGCAGCAGCTTCCTCTAACTCATAAAAGCGACTCACGAATCACAGTCGTATACGGCTCCGTACCCATCACCACCTCGACATGGCAACCAAACAAAATTTGAAATTGATGACAAATATCCAGAAAATATTAATTCACAAAGAGGATCATCTGAAAAGCGATAGTGATACCTGTAACTTACTGCATTCGTAGGAACGTCACCCAGTTCAGTGTCGTCCACCTCCCATCTTCTCCAAGGTTTTGAAACTAATTCGAGGGTGGCATCGAACCCTGCAAGAATATGAAAAGTCGATTCATGACATAACAGCCAGCAATCCATCATGAGGATGATTCAAAAGTGCAAACTCAAAACCTCTAACGGCAGTACATTAACATGACTCCAAAACCATCATTTCCATTCATTCACACTACAGTACGGACGAAATTGGTAGCGAGCAACATACCCGTTCAAACTTAGTCTGCATCCTTAATAAATAAGACAGGTTTACGGCGGACCTGCGGCCAAACTTTCTCTTTTTTTGGTTACTTTCTTTGCCATAGGTGAATGTTGGTTCTGAAATTAAGAGTGTATTAGAGCGAAATAGCAGGGAAAGAAAAAGGAAAAAGCAAGAACCCTGATGATTGAATACTGTACCTCAAATCCACTGGCCTCACCATGTGCAAAACTATGATGAGTCCGTGGTTGTTGTTGTTTATGAAACATGCGAAAGCAAAAATACAAGAACCGTCAAAGTACAAGCAGTATCAATAATTGAAGGAGGGAAATTTTATCAATCTAACAAGACTGCAAACTCAGGCCCAATACAATTTGCATCAATTGACACAAGAGCATGAAACCCCAAGACAATTTAATCAGAAACCAAGCGTCATCCTGCAATTTGAAGAAATCGGTCAGCAGATCCATTCCTGAGATGATTGGGAAGGAAATTGAGAAGGCTACATACAGTACACACCATTGCGGATCATATTCTCTCCAAAAGGCGAAAACCCTTAAAGCTCCCAAATTTGAACACATGAAAAAAGAAAGTATGAGCAGCATCGGCGTTAATTCAGTGACATGATTGAGAATAAGAAATTAAGGAGTTACCATCATCAAAATTCAATTCTCGCTACCAAACCTTTCCAAAACACTACAGCTATAAATAGTTTTTTGAAAGCATAATCAACAAGACGCTATTTCACTTAACCAATGAGAAATTAAGCAAACTTGAAACTATGGCCAAGGAAACTTACCAAACCTCGGATGTTCTTGCCAAAACTTCTTCGCCCTCACCTCAATTTCAAATGCAAATGCATCACCACTTTGAGCCCCAGTCCCAAACTCCATGCCTTAATTCATGCTCCGCTCTTCGTTCCTACAAAACCACAGCAGGCACATTTCAGAAGTTTCCAAAAGAAATCTCCTAAAGAAGCCCAAACAGGACAGTCAACGGCGGTTTACCACAGATCCTGTCAAAAACACATCCAAAACGTGCATGAATACATAAAGCATTCTAAGGTGACCAAAGTCAAGAAAATACCTACAAGACTTCAATAGCGCCACACCTCCAAGAACTTACAACCAAGCAAGATTATTTCAGCATGTTTAAACCTTTGGAGGGCCATGATCAGATGTTTAAGAAAAGGATTAATTCAGACCAATTCAAAAACATGAAGGTACTACACTACCATCCTAAGCGTTCCAACAGTGACCCTGAGCTGTACCTAAAGAAAATGAAGGCAAAAGTCAATATGATATTGAACTCAACGAGTATACTGCTAAGATTATGGACGACTATTTTTGAAAAAAATTGGAAACGATTTAGAGATTAAAGTTGATCAAGTTTTGGAAGCAATTATGTTAAAGGAAGAGAAAGTAGGCCTCAATTTTTTTTTTCGAAATCAGAAGGTTTTCATCATTTTTCAATTGAAGTTATGGGCAATGTCCCCAAAGGGGATATCACCAACATAACCGTTCAAAAACAAATGGAGCAAGAATCAAATCATTAAGTTCGGAATCGTTTCAAACAACATTAGTTTTTTTCTTCTAAAAACTTTCCAAAACCATTCACACCAAGGACATGTGGAAATCAGTTATCACGGTCAAATAAAATCAAAAAGTTATGGATAGAATCAAGGGTAAACACTAAAAGGGTAACCACAATTGATTCATTCCAAAACAGGGCAACAGTTCAAACATTAAAACCAAATCGTATCAGAATATCTCCAAATCCAAATCAGTTCAAAAACTTTCCCAAATCAAAATCAAATCAGATCGTGGCATTTAACCATTATCAATCAACATTAACGATTTCAAAAAACTTCCATACTCATCATTGGCCTATAAAAGGAACGCTCGTCTCATTAGAAAAAGGACACACCAGCCATCACAAATCCACTATCGGACAGAATTCATCAGAAAACCAAATACACAAAAAATCAGAAAAGAAAATCGATCATCATTATCAGCCAACAGTCAAAGCCACAGAGTCACGATCAAGAGATTCGTACCAGAAAACGAGAAAAGAAGACAAATCAAATCACGCAAAAGGTAAAGGAGAAGAACAGGAGAACTTCCCTCGACGAGGCCGCCGGAGCCACCTTCACCGTTCCGCCTTCGTTCCTTTTGTTTTCATTTCAGCATCACTTGTAATATGTAGATCATACGTATATAGTGAAATGGGGTTTTAGGGCTGTGTGGGGGTGGGGTTATTCGATTGTTTGTTTGTTTTTTTGCAGGTCATGAGAGGTTGAGAGGTTGAGAGGGACGAGGGAGGACGACGAGAGAGAGAGTGGCGGCGAGATCCCGTTTTTTTTAATTTAGGGTTTTGCGTTTTTCCTTTACGAGAGAGAGAGAGCGACTCTGTGGGTGGGTGGGGGGTTCTCCTCTATTGTTATTCCGTCCATTTTTTTTTACAATTAAAACTTTTTTTAACAATATAATTTAAAGCTTTTTTCTTTTAATTAAATTATAACCTAAAAAAAAAACTTTTTTTAACCAAGTTTAAAGCCTTTTATAATAAGTTTTTTTTAGTAATTAGAGTAAAAAAAAAACTTTTAATAATTAAAATTAACTCTTTTATGATAAAAAATAAAATGAACCTTTTTTATAATAGTAATTAATTTCAAACCTTTTTTTTACAATTAAAAACTATTTTAACTAAAAATAAAACCCTTTAACTCCTTTTAATAATAATAAGCAGGATAAAAATAAACTTACTTTTAATTCAAAATATAATGTAACCCTTTTTAAAAAAAATAATAAAACACCTTTTTTAATAAATAAGAACTTTTATAATAAATTAACAATATATCAAACTTTTTTTCTTGATAATTTCCATTAGAACCTCCCTCACGCTTAGTCGTACGCTTGTGTGTGAACTTTGTGTTTTGCTTGCTTGTTTATTTTACTTGAATTATGCCTTTATTCTCAAACCCTTTCAAAAACAATAAAAAATCCTCGATCCAACGTCGAGCCAATTTTCTACCCATGTAAGTCGATCGCCTTAAGGCATCGCATTCGACCTATTGATCACTGGACACAAGTCTAGCATCACTTTGCTAGCGCACTCGCCTAGATAATATAATTAACCGCATAAAATATCCAAGGGAAAATCCCATGCATGATAACCACGTTATTGTGCATGGTGCATTTCATTTGCATCATAGTCGATACCCTTAAGATAGGTCAATTAGACAACTTAGGATAGACTTCCTAGGTTAGTCCCCCCTTAACTTTGATTCTTAATCAAACTTTAGCCCACCTAATTCTCCACACAAGGGACTTAGATGTTAATCATCTCAAAGAAAGGGACATACAATCACATACCCCACAAAAATTCAAACATTTTCAAAAGTGTGGTGGTCTTTCTTGAGATGATGACTCATCTTCTTCACCAACCCTTAAACCTTAGCAAAGCAGATAACAAATAACATAAAAAAATCAAGAGGTTCCTGTAGAGTACTACAGATATCTAGGATGCTAACACCTTCCCTAGGTATAACCAACCCCCGAACTTAGAATTTTAGTGCATTTGCATTGCATTGTGGGTATTCGGTCTTTCTCCCTTCCCTTGGATAAAATCAAAGACGGTGGTGACATTAAAAATGCGATCCTAGTTAACAAATAACTATGGTATCCAATTTTCACCGCGACACTCATCCTTTCACACTTATCAGGATTGATTAGACAAGCCTCAGAATCAGTGTGCAAATTTTCGAACGCCTCGTAGACGATCAATATTTCCCTTATCTTGGTCATAGGATTTTTATTTGGTCAACCCTCTTATTCAGGATGTCATCTTCTAACCCTTCAATTGTATTAATATTTGGCCAAGCATGCCCCGGTAATGGATTATCTCTCACATTTGGATTTTCCAGAGTGAATGTGATGATCTTTTGATCGAGAAATTCTTGTACCTTGAATTTAAAGGCTAGACATTTCTTAGTGGTATGCCCCGGTGAACCAGCATAAAAGTCACATCTAGCATTAGAATCATATCCCCGAGGAGGAGGTGTAGGAGGAGATGCTAGAGGTTTAATCTCCATGAATCCATTCGAAATCAGATAAGGCGGGATCTGAGTATATGACGTAGGTATGGGGTCAAAGTACTTCCAAGACCTCTTTTGATCCCTTCGAGGATACTTGTTTTGTTGTTGCTGATTTTGCAGAGGCGGTGCCCCAGACTGTTGGATTTGAGGCGTAGGATGCGCCTGTGGCAGATACTGATTAGGAGCAGCTGCAGCTACATAAGGATTCTAGGGTATCTGAGCGTACCTATCACTAGTGATAACATTGGTCTCACCCTTATTTCAATTATTTACGGAGTACCTTTTATTTATATGTTGACCAGATGAGGATGATTTCCCAATCTTCTCACTTTTTAAACCATTCTCAATCCTTTCCCCAATTATTACCAGGTCAGCGAATCCGGTGGATACCAAATCAATCATTTTCTTATAATTTGGGCCTTGTAGGGTACCCATGAACATGTTAACCAGTTCACTTTCCAACAATGGAGGTTGCACGTGAGAAGCTAGTTACCTCTATCTTTGAGCATACTCCTTGAAGGATTCATTACCCTTTTGAGACATGTTCTACAGTTGCATGTGGTTAGGAGCCATGTCCACATTGTATTTGTATTGTATTAGGAAGGCATTAGCAAGATCTTCCCAAGTCTTGACATGAATTATCTCCAATTGCATATATTAATCCAAGGATGCCCCACTTAGATTGTCTTCGAAGGTATGCATCATCAGCTTCTCATTTGCAGCGTAAGCAACCATCTTTCGAACAAACTTCCGGTGGTGAATCTTAGGACAACTGACTCCCTTGTACTTTTCAAAATTTGATGCTTTGAATTTCGGGGGTATGACCACATCAGGTACTAAGCACATCTCCACAGCATCAACTCCAAAAACATTGAATCCCTCAACAACCCTTAGTCTCTCTTCCAGTACCCTATACTTGTCATCAGACCTTTGTCCATCCACAACAGTAGCCAGCTTGTTTTCAAGGATCACCTGTCTTGAGTCTTCATCTTCATATTGGAGGTTCCAGTGTACATAATTTTCATGGGGAAGAGGTATCTTCGTAGGAAGGGGTGCCCCATGAGAAATGGCTGGAGGAACAGATCCTCCAGGAGGTTGGGCACCTGCCTTTAGCTTGGCAGCCTCAGCTTCCTCACGTTCGATATCTCCGACAAATCCCAATAGAGGATTATTGTCCCCAGACTGGGGGGTAGAGGTTGGAACATTCCTTTTGTTGCTAGACTCAGTTTCCCTTGCTATCAAGTTTTGGATGGCTGTAGCCGTAAAAACTCTGAGTGTAAGTTATTGATTAACTTAACTCATAAAGCAAGAGTCGCCACCACACTTTTATTTTATCCAAAAGGAAAGGAAAAAGAGCGAACAAAACCTAAACAAGAACAAATGAACAGAGACTGAGCAAGGGGGTTGGTTACACGATGGGAAGGTGTTAGTACCCTAAACGTCTATAGTACTCTATAGGAACCCTTTGAAATATCTACGCTTTTTGGTTTGAAAAGGTTTGTTTGAAATGAGATTGGGGAGATGAGAAGAGAAATGTTTTTTAAGATTTTTGTGTTTGGAGAGACTTCTTTAGTCTCATGCCTACGTACCCAAAAAGTGAAATATAGGATCAAAACCCCGTAGTTCATGGTACAAATAACAAAATTGGTTTGTTATGATTCATTTTAAATGAAAAGACAAGCCATCATTTTAAGAGAAAACCACGACTAGTCGCCCACAAGTATGAGAAACCAACACTTGCATCACCTTAAGATGGAGGATTTTTGCTTGGATAAAAATCAACAAGTCTATCTCTCAACATCTAAGTGGAAAATGTCAACATCTTTAATACTATGGGGAATAGGAGAATTACATCTCAATTATGAAAATGACTCATGTCTAAACTTTATGAAAAGTTTTAAACGAAAAAAAATGCACAAAGGCACAAAAGTTTGAATGAGTGTAAATGTTTTTTTATGTCTTTTTGAAATGGTCAAAGTATGTTTAACATTGATTGACATTTATTAAAGAAAATGAAGTTTGAAAAATCACTTGACAAAAGTCAAGGTTTATTGTGAAAGAGGTTAAAGTTTGAAAACAAGAAGGTTTGAAAAAGGGAGAAGATTTTGAAAATTGAAGAAGGGGAGGAGATGAAGTGACTACCCTAAAACAAAAAATAAAAGCTAAAGAAGGGAAGATCTAACCACACAAGGAGCAAACACTTGACCAGAAGTCAAAATAAGTAATCCTCTTCCCTTTGGATTTAAACCACAAGCATAATAACCAGATGAATTAAACCATCAGAGGGAGTCCCAAGTTAAGCCATATCAAAGTCAAAATAACGTCTTCCCAAGGGTTAAAAGCCAATTAGGAGAGTCGTGCATCAGATGATTTTTACAATGCCAAAGTATCAACACCTGCACACAGAAAATTTCCAGACAACCAGACAAAAGCAACACAAAGGTCCACGGTCTCAAATCTCCAAGAGCATAGGGCAAGGATCCTAGATCTAAGTCCCAAAGTCCAAGTCCAATCACAAGGTCACAACAGTCCGAGATTAAGAGAACCAAGTTTTTTAGTGTTTCAATATTTATTAGTGTCTTAAGAGGAGTATGGTCCAAGTGGACAAAATAAAAAGAGCATAAGCATAAACAAAGGTCCAAATGGACAAAGAGAAAAACAATATGATAATATGATAAAAAATGCTAAAAAGTAAAAGCATAAAAGTAAATGACAAGAAAATAAAGAGAAAAAATTAAATGGCATAAAGTAAAGTTAGTGCAATTATATAGTTAGTATATTAGTGTTAGTGTTAGAGAATATTTTGTCGTTTTTCGGAGAATACTCGACTATTCAACTATAAGCATGAAAACACGAATCTATACATCATTAAGGGAAGGGCGCCAACTCAGATAAAATCGACGAGTATGCCAACTAGCTCCCTTAATGACAAAGAGATAATATATTTCACACCACATTATGGAGAGTAGGAGATTGATAACTCACTTACAAAAACAACTCGATTTTCGATTTTGGGACAAAATGTAGCGCTATGTTAAGAAATCGTAGCACGACCTATCAAGAAGGCTATACTATGGGAGGCCGGTCAATACACTATTTGTGTTAATACAAGCTAGAGAAATGACATGTAAGTCACTCTCCGAAAGCTTGCCATACTAAAAGAAAATGGGTAATGGTCTCATCTTGATCAAAACATCAAAGAGAAGTTTCATGATATTTAAGATTTTCATTGACCAAAAGAAAAAAGAGAAGAGGGAAGAATGGAAACCAAATTGAATCACAACATTTGGATAATTCCGTCTTCAATTTCCATCACTCTTCTTGGTGGATTAAAGTACAAAACCTATCACTAATTCAAAGAACCTAAAATGAATTTAATGATTCACTTAAAGATAGATTTGAACTAATGAAGGTTTATCCAGCTTCATCAAACACCCAAAGTCCATGGAATTTAAAGAGAAAATTAATCAACAAACATTATAATTCAAGGTAAAACAAAGGGAAATAGAAGAAGGAAGAAAAGGAACCAAAACAGTCCCAAAACAAGCCAAAAATAGCATTCTGACTTGTGTTAATTAATTAATAGTATATGGTTAATCGATTAACACTGCTTTAATAGCAAAAAACAGTTTGAAAAAAATGCATTTCCATGATTCAATCATTTCTTCAAACACCTCATGATTATGTATGCAATTGAGCACGAAAATTCTATCAAATTAAGAGAAATTAACACCAATGGAATCACAAATATAGCTCAAGGAATCAAGTGACAAGAATAAAAAAGAGATTACATTGTGGAAGATGAGAATTTAGCACAACAATGGGGGACCTAGAGATTTACCAATCCAAATCTGAATTTGCTCCAAATCAACTTCAAGAATCACTCTCCAAAGCTTTGATCTACAGAATTTGATGTTGATGAAGTATTTTGATGGAGGTTTAGCTCAAAGATTAGTAAGCTTCAATGAAAAGCTTACTAACTTTTAATGGAGGAAGAGCTTTAGTGAATTTGGGTAGATGAAGAAAATTGAGAGAGTGGGAAGAAATTTTGACAAGGTGAATTTGGCTATCAAAAGCTTGTTCAATGAATGAAATTGTGGGTGTTTATATAAAATTTAGGTTTGGAGTGAGTGGTGGCTTGGAATTTGGTTTGGAGCCAAAATTAGGTTTGGTAATTGGCTTTGGAGTGCAAATCAAAGATCAAGTGGTGCACATGTGTGATTAAATATGGGTGTATTATGGAAATAATTGTGATTATGTAGGGGAATTATTTTTGTGATGATTTTTCATGATCTAGAATATTCCACATGAGGTCACATTTGAAAATTGGGGTCAAAATGCTGCAGAACTTGAAAATGTTGTTTCTGGCCAAAAATTGCACGTGTTAATCGATTAACCTCAAGGTGTTAATCGATTAACATCGTGAAAAAATGAGGAAATGGCTTTTTTCTGTGTTGTCTCGGCTCTGGCTCGATTTTTGACTTGTCAGAGAAGGCATGGAAATAAACACATGAACCTTAGAGTTTCTTGGGCAATAAGTAGTCAAATCTTCGGGAAACTCTTGATCAACCGGAGATTGAATAATACTTGAAAATCATTGTTAACAAAACTTTGACTTTGTTCAGATGAATTACAATCGAGCGAAGGAACTAGTGTTTGATGTCCTTGATCCAAACCTCTTCCTGAAAACTTTAGTAAAGGGAAAACAAACATTTTTTTTAAATTTTGATTAAGGGTTAGTAAACATAAACAAGCAATAAAGCAAATAAGAAACAAACAGATGCTTGATGACCTCCCTCAAAAGTAAACCTACAAAGGAGGGCAAGAGAACCAAAGCTTGTGATCTTGTTTGTGATATGAGATGCAAATGACATGTGGGATCTTAGGGGTAAAAATTAGGGTATTACAATGGCGCGAGCCAGTTGATCAATCTTGTCCTTCATCTCTTCCATATTTCCTTTGACAACATCAACATGTCCTCTGAGAGCGACTTAATTTTGTTCTAACTGCTCCATTGCCTTCTTTTGGTGAGCTCGAGTTCAAGGTCGGGAAGTCAGATTGTTACGTTCGATGATTCTGGGAAAAGATGATGAAAAATGATTTCTGTTCTTTTATATTATTATTTTTTCATGCATGTTAATGTATGTGTGAATGTATGAATATGCAAAAAATAATTTTTGTAGGAATCTTAACCATTCATTGATTATAAGCAAGCCGAGAATATTGGAAATTCAAATACTTTTCAAACGCCAGTAGGGCTTTCATCTTCAAACGCCACAGACCGAAATCGTTCACTCCGGTGAACTTTTCAATCTCATACTTTGTTGAAGCCATCTTCTCCACGCTCACTGCACCAATTTGTTGTGAAAAACGATGTCTTCAAAGAAAGTATAAATAGTTTCTTGATGATCAATAACCAAAAACAAGGGTTTGGGTTTAACGGAAAAGAAAACAAGAAGAAGAAGAACAACAAGGATCGGGCAAATATAATTCTGTTTACTATTCACTTTTTCATTAAAGTCACAAATGATTACAAGTGAATATCACAATCTGCCACACTCAACAAACTGAGTGTACTAGCCTATTTATAGACTAACTAGGTAACTTGCAGCCCAAGAAACCTAAACAATTGGATCCTTAACACAAGGCCCAATTCGACAGAATAACATTTCGACAATACATACATACTAAAACAGACTTCGACTACAGTATGTAACAATAAGGCATCAGCATGTGAACAAGCTTCGACTGCATGCTTGCCTCCTGTCGAAATACATGAAAGCTTCTCCTTCGACACAGCATGAGTTCGACCCAAATCTCACAAATGTCATCATACATCATACCACAAACTAATTTCATGGCCCACCACAAAGCAACTCTTCAAATATACTCTTGTACAATAAGAACCTAACCTTCGATTACCAAGGTAATAAATTTTACCAAACCAATTAATTCCCTAGAGTTTTGCAAAACTTCATCACCAACAAACAAACAGAAATCCCCCACCCTAATTGGCATCTGATTCCAACACAACCATATGCATCAAGCACAATTTTGAAAATGGAAAACAATATAATTATTAATCTTTAAAATACACACATACACAAAAGAACAATTCAATCCAACCTCTATAATCTCTACTTTCGGTTTACCTTTCAAAGTTTGAATCTAATATTCAAATTTCCCATGACTGAGAAATACACCATACATAACTTTGTGAATATTGAAGGCAGAGTGATCCTTTTCAAAAATTGTAATCATTATGAAAACTATATTGCTGATAGATAAACATTTCCATAAAATAAATGATACATCCATTAACCTTCCTTGATAAACTTTTCAATGAGCTCCTTCCCCAATTATAGAACCAATAAACAACAATTTGAGATAAACAAGAAGATTCTCATCAATTGTAAATTGTGTAGTAGTAACAATAGTATCTGTTATCGACCCATTAACACGAGACACTGCTTTTCCACATTCTCTCACTCTAAAACTCATGTTGCAGTAACAACCTTAAATTATACTCCAATTCCTCATTTCAATTTTTGCCAACAAAAAAAAAAACTTTTGAAACCCCAAAAGCATCTTTTAGAGGTGTATCATTTATAATAATAATAATGAATTTCTTATTTTTTTTCTACTACTCCTGAAAAGTAGCTAGCATATGCCTTTAGTTTCAATCTCTTGAGTTAGAAGCACAAGACCTTTCAGTGTAATTCATCTAAAGAAACAAAGAAAAAAACAATATTACAAAGAAAAAGAGAACCACAAAAAGAAAGAAAAATAAACTTCAGTCCCTTACCATCAACTTTTTATCTCTTCTCTCTTTCAGGTTTCCACCAAGTGTCCTCGTCGGTTTCAATCTATAAAAAATTATATTTAGCACAACATTTATTCCAGCTAATTGCTGGAGCAAGAAAAGTGTTGCGCCAACGAAAACTGCAACAACAAATGTTTTAGAGAAGTGTTACAACAATTCATTTAACATTAATCATTTCAGAACAAACCAAAATGAAGTTGAGCAGTGAGTCTAAGAAGTAACAAACCTCAGTTCCAACAGGAAATGTTTCAACCCAGAAATCCTCCTACAAAATCAAACTTTTACCTTTTCTTGAAACCAAATTCAGATTGTGTAAAACACTTACAGAAACATTAGACCTGAAACATTAGATATGAAACCATCATTATCATTAAAAGAAACATCAAAATAAACATTAGATCTAAAACCCAACCCAAGTATGCATTAAGAAACATCATTATGATTTGTAAAAGAGGAGGAAGGAAGAAGAAGACGAAGAAAGAAGAAAGAGAGAAAGATGGATGAAGAATAGGAAGAAGGAAGAAAGTGTGAAAGTACGCTGAAAGAAAGAGAGAAGAAAAGGTGAGAGAGAGAGAAGAAAGAGAAGAGTCGGAAAAAAAATTTTGAAAAGAAAAAATTATAATAGAACCATATGACATCATCAATTAATTCCAATCTAACCTTCAAAGGCATAATTCAATAAGTATGTAGTTGAAATAAAATCATGTGATATCATTAGTTGCATAAAGTAAATTTTAGACAAAAATTGCCCCCAAATTAGGGATGTGGAAAAAAAGAGAAAAGGGCAAAGTTGATTTTTTCAGAGCTCTTAATTTTCTTATATTATAGATTAAATAATATAATAATTTTGTCAGATGACATTACACATTTATTAAATTAAGTTTATTAATGCGTTGAAAGTAGTGTAAATAATAATAATTAAATTATAAAATTAAAAATAACAATTTTTTTATTGAAAAGCAAAAATACTAGTAATTATTTTAAATCGGAGGTTGTAATTACTAGGCAAACTTTTCTCATGCACAACTATTTCTCTAAAATTTTCTTTTTGGTTAAAAATCTTTACTTTCCCAAAATAATTTACTTTCTTATAATATATTAATTATTTTCATCTTCATTAATAATATCAAACAAAGCTTTTATTTAAATTTAAAATAATACTATATTGTAGGATAAATAAAAAAGCAAATCTTATCGTATCATATCTTGGATTTACAACAAACTTTCTTTCACCTAATTTGTACAAGATATAATATTATAGAAAACAAAGATTATTTTTCATAAAAAAAATCATTACAAAAATAATTTATTTTCTCCTAAAAAATAGACTGGCCTATAATAAAATCAAAATAACAAAATATGATAAAAACAGAATCAACCAAATATCAAATATATATAAAAAAAAACAAAACTGAAAAGATTGACTCATATATTTTTCTGTTAAATATAGATTCTTCTTCCTAAAATCTATAAATAAATAATAGTATATTATTATTATCATCACTCACTTTTTCACTTTTCATTTTTTCACACACTTCTCTCACCGAATATACCTTCGTGGTTTCTACAATTTTCGAGCGCAATTTTTTCAGTGTTCTCAGTTTCGTGGAGAAATCCTCAATCGACACAACAATGGTTAGTTTTTCTTTACGTTTATTATAAAATTGTCTACCAATGTTGTTTATTTTGTTTGAACCTTTTTGTTTTGTCGGAAAATATGTATTTTTAGGCGATGAATTAGGGTTTTGAGAAAAGGTTGGATTTGAGTGACTTCTGAATTAGGTTTTAAGTGATGAAAGTTTCTTCTTTGGTTTTGGTGTTTTTATTTAATTATTCTGTTGCTGTTCGAGATTTAGAAGATTGATTTAGATCTAACTGTATCATAATGTATGAAGCACGAACACAGACACCGACAACGGACACAACACCGGTAATAGTTTGAAATTATGAATAGATTGAATGGAGTAATCACAAGTGTCGGTGTCGTGTTTGTGTCGGTGTCTGATACGGATACTCCATTTTTCGGAGGTGTCGGTCATATAGGGATTGTAATATGTAAATGATGATACTTGTAGTAAATATCGACATGTTAGGGTTTTTTGTCATGACTTGTGTTGTAATGATAATATTACGACTTTGAATGTGAAACTCAAAAAGCGTTACAAAATTGGAGTTCGGGACTTAAATTCAATGAATGGTTCAAGTGATTTAGTGTTTTAACCTTAATGCAAGAAAGTCGAAGCAGTTGATTTTGAGTGTTGCCGTGATATCAATCAATGCACTGTGTTATGAATCAATTGTTTCAAACGCTTAAGTTGTTCGGTTAAGGATGTGATTGATTTTATATCTAATTTTTTTTCTTGTATTTGAATGTTTATTTGCAGAACGGAAATTCTCAAAACAATTATAATGGTGGCTGGAATAATAATAATATTCCATCCACTAATTTTAGTCAGGGACTAAATCCTCACGGTAGTGGTCCTCCTGCCTTTGGTGATAACTGGCACATACCACATCAAACGCCGACATACTATGCTGATAACCGGCACATACTGCATCAAACACCAACATACTATCCTGATAACCAGCACATACCACATCAAGCTCCGACACAGTATGTTGATAACAGGAACTTAACACATCAAGCTCCGACACAGTATGTTGATAACAGGAACTTAACACATCAAGCTCCTACACAGTATGTTGATAACAGGAACTTAACACATCAAACACCAACTGATAATAGGCACTTACCACATCCAATGCCGACACACTATGCTGATAATAGGCACTTACCACATCCAATGCCGACACACTATGCTGATAATAGGCACTTACCACATCCAACTCTGACACACTATGCAGATAACATGCACTTACCACATCCAACGGCGACACACTATGCTGATAACACACACTTGCTACATCAAACGCCGGAACACTATGCTGATAAGAGGCACTTGCCATATTCAACGCCGACACACTATGCTGATAACATTCATTTACCATCTCAAATGCCGGCACACTATGCTGATAAGAGACACTTGCCACATCCAATGCCGACACACTATGCTGATAACATGCATATACCATCTCAAATGCCGGCACACTATGCTGATAAAAGTCACTTGCCACATCAAACAGTGGAACACTGTACTGATAACAAGCACTTGCCATCTCAAACGCTGACACACTATGCTGATAAGAGGCACTTGCCACATCAAACGGTGGACTGTACCGATAACAAGCACCTGCCTCATCAATCTTCGGTACACTATGAAGATAAAATGTGTTTGCCACATCAAAAGACAAAAGACTTGTCTGATAAAATGCGCTTACCAAATCAAAATCCAGAAGATTGTGCTGTTGACAAGTGCCTACCACATAAATCACCAGATCACAATGCTGATAAGACAAAGTTACGTCAACAAACGTCAGAAGCCTATGCCGATAAGAGGCAGTTACCTCATCAAACGTCAAAACACTCTTCTGGTAAGAAGCTCTTACCACAACAAACACCTAAAGACTCTGCTGATAAGAAGCTCTTACCACAACAAACACCTAAAGACTCTGCTGATAAGAAGCTCTTACCACAACAAACACCTAAAGACTCTGCTGATAAGAAGCTCTTACCACAACAAACACCTAAAGACTCTGCTGATAAGAAGCTCTTACCACAACAAACACCTAAAGACTCTGCTGATAAGAAGCTCTTACCAAAACAAACACCTAAAGACTCCGCTGATAAGAAGCTCTTACCACAACAAACACCTAAAGACTCCGCTGATAAGATGCTCTTAACACAACAAACACCTAAAGACTCTGCTGATAAGAAGCTCTTACCACAACAAACACCTTTACCACAACAAACACCTAAAGACTCCGCTGATAAGAAGCTCTTACCACAACAAACACCTGAAGACTCTGCTGACAAGATGCTCTTAACACAACAAACACCTAAAGACTCTGCTGATAAGAAGCTCTTACCACAACAAACACCTAAACACTCTGTTGATAAGAAGCTCTTACCACGACAAACACCTAAAGACTCTGCTGATAAGAAGCTCTTACCACAACAACAAACACCTAAAGACTCTGCTGATAAGAAGCTCTTACCACAACAAACACCTAAAGACTGTGCTAATAAAAAGTGCTTACCACCACTAGTATACTGTGAAATTTGTGATCTTATTTTGAATCCCAAGTGTATGGAAAGTCACAGTAAAGGAAAGAAGCATCGAAGAAGGTTATTAGCACAAAGTGAGCAAGCAACGAAACATAAAACATCAAGTGGAGAAGAGATTGGACATGGTCGAAGTTCTCAAATTGGTAAAGAGGCCTATGTTGATAAGAGGGCCTTGCCACATCAGAAGCCGGAAGCCTATGCTGATAAGAATAACTCATCACAACAAGCCGCTAATAAGAAGTGCTTAGCACCAACGAGAAGGAAAGATAAAAGGAAACTTAAAAGAAGGTTAGCAAAGCTACTTGAGAAAACAAAGAAACATAATACTTCAAATGGAGAAGAGATTAGACATATTCAAAGTTCTCAAGTTAATCCAGTAGTTCAACCTAAGAAAGTTCCTGCTGATGCTTCTAAAAGGAAACACGGGGATCACACTGGTGCAAAGGATTGTGATTTCGAGGTAGAGGATGTGAAAAATGATACGCCAAGTTTCAAGAAAAATAAAGTTCCAGTTGAAATCTCTAAAAGGAAAGTTATGGATAACACTGATGCCAAGGATCGTGGTTTCAAACATGAGATTGAAGGAGCAACAGGAGGTAAGTACATGAAGATGAATGATGGGACAAGGTTTGTGAAATCATCAAAAATTGAGGTCAATGCTGTGTCGAATTCGGTCAAATATCTAGTGCAAACACCTGAAATAACCCCACCATCAGGGCGTGTGGCTTCTTCTGAAATAGCACCAGTCCTTGCTGAAAGATCTAGTTTTGAGCCACAGTCTCAACATGTCTCCGCCTCACTTTCTCAAGAGTCTAAAGGCAAAAAACATCACAATTTTCAAAATACTACTGTGGAAAAGAATGATCAGCCACAATCAATCTCAGTAGAGTTGAATGCCTCAACAAGCTCTAATATTATTGCTGAAACAGAATATATAAGTTCTGATTTTGCTGCAACAGCAACACCACAAGGTTCTGTGGCTTCTCATGTATTCACACCACCACCAGCAGTAGGATCAAGTTGTGAACCCAAAAATCATGGTGATTTACTGAGAGAAGTAACAGAAGCCAAAGAACATCATGAGGTTCAGAAATGTGATGTAGAAACTGTCGCTGAAGATAAATTTTCTGACTCTGGTGCAATAGTAATCGCACTACCTCAAGGCCTTACGACTTCTCAGGTACTCACACCATCACCAGCATCTGGATCAAGTTTTGAACCTCCACTTCAAATCAATTCACAGATCGAAGTAGAAGAAGGTTCTGATACCTTGATCGAAGGTTCTGATATTAATACCTTGATCGAAGGTTCTGATATTAATACCTTGATCGAAGGGTCATGTTCTGATTCTATTGCTATCGAAATAGCACCACCACAATCTCCTATTGCTAATGAGGTACCCCCACCAGTTGCAGTTATACAGACCGAAATGTCTGATAGGAAAGTTCATAATGAGATTCAGAATCATATTGTTGATTCAAATAATCAGCAACATTCAATCTCAAGGGAGTTGCACGACATTGCCGGTTCTATGACAAACAACCAAACAGAAATTGTGAATTCTGACTCTACAGCAAAAATTTTTTACAGAGAACCACTTGCATCCGTACTGCCAGATGCAGCGGGGTCAAGTTTTGAGCCTGTTGAGAGCCAACATCCTGCTGAGGAATCTGATATTGAACTGCTACCACCTGTCTTAATGGAGATTGATGGCGCTTTAGAGGACAGTGTTGAAACCAGAACTGAAGATGGAAGTTCTCAAGTGGAAATGGAGATGGATGTCGATCTCTCCCCTGAATCAGGGAAAACTAAGTTGCTTAAGGTATTTCTCATTTTTTGATTTCCAAAGGAAGTATCCAAATTATACTGTACTTCTTATTTTGGTTCAAATGTGTGCTTTTTTTTTGTTATATACAACTTTTTATGAATCATTACATTAAAACTTTGCCTGCTTGTTGCAGGTGTCTGTTTGTCTTACGTGTGGCGATGAAGGCTTTGCGGAGGCAATAGTATATTGCAGCAAATGTGGATATTATGCAATGCATAGGTACTTTTTACTTACTGTTTCCATGTGAAGATTACATCTACTTTTAATGCCAAATGATATGGACACTATTGCATATACCCGTGCGATGCACGGAACAACTTATGCTTAGAGAGGAGCTTATTTTTTATCAAGAAAATTTCTATTTTAATTTGAAAAGGTTTAATAATAATAACATCACAAGCAAAAAGTTTTGAAGAAAATAAGTATTTTAAACTTATTTACTAAGGTTTAAAAAATACTAAATAATGATTTATTATGTTATGTGATAAGGATTTTAAACCGATACATAAAAAGCACATAATCTTTTAGGATACTCTCCGGGCTAGTAAAAATAGTCCGACATCGTTTGGGAATCGAGGCTAAGGGTAGTTTATGTACAACACCCATACACCTCAACCCAAGAAGACGTCTTTTCTAAAGGACAAAGCTGTGTTGGACTGAGATTCATTATACACTAGGTGTCTCTCCAAGATTTTACACTGAGATCCATTAATTTTAAAAAATGTTACAAAAGTCGTGGACATATATGATGTCGGCGTGCAATTAATTTCAGAATCTTAAATATCTTTTTTAGCCTTATAAACCTGTAGATAATTATGGGAATTTATCAGAATTAATATGATTCTGATTTGTATTCATTTATAATGAGGATCAATTATTCTTCCTGAACCTTAGGCCATTGAATTGATTATAAATAGGTATTTTTGCTATTTATTCACTTCTTTGTATCATTCAGAATTAACAAGTGAATACAATCTTCACTTTTCTGAACTAAATTTTTCTTTTTTTCAGATATTGTTTAGCTGGTCCTGTGATTTTTACCAACAAAGTTACTTGGTTTTGTGAGGATTGTGAAAAAATGGTAGTACAAGCAGATCATCCTAACAGCGAGACTCTAGAATCAGAAAAAGATGAAGTTGTTTTTGATCCGGAGCCTATTGCTGATCCAATCTGGAGGTAAAAGCCATGTTTTGTAGCTTCTGTTACCGTCGTTTGGAATTAATGAATTCGTTTTGGCTGACGTTGAATTTTCTGTTAAATAGTGGAAGTTTGCAGGTTTTCAACAAAAGCTTTGATAAAATCAGTGGACTAATGGCCCATTTGTCCACATTAGCTTGCCCTAAAGTTCGCGAGGAGGCAAGTCATCTCCCTGATGTGCTTTATGCAAACTTGCTTCAAAGATCAGCTGTGTGGCCTGAGAGTTTCAAGAAATTTGGAACAAATAATCTGAGCATTGGGCTCTATTTATTTCCTGAGAATGAAAGGTGACATTTTTGCTAATCTCTCAAAACCAACATTTTTATGTATTTAAAGTTGCGACCGTGACAACCACAACCAAGCCTTATCCGCTAAATTTGAAACTAGTATTGAATTAATTGTTAATGTATTTTTATTTTACAGAGTTGAGAGATATTATGACCAGCTAGTTGATGAAATGATTTCCAAAGATCTTGCCATTAGAGTCATGGTTGAAAAAACTGAGCTTTTGATTTTTCCTTCTACATTACTTCCAAGACAATACAAGAGTGAGTTATATTCCATTACATATATGTATACTACTTCATATAAACTTTATGGTTTGTTAATTGTATCTAAAATTTTTGTGTTCTCATTTTGCAGGATTTCATTCAAAGTATTATTTATGGGGTACTTTTAGAAGAAAGAAGCCTCAAGCACCATGAAAGATTCAAAGTATTATTTATGGGGTACTTTTAGAAGAAAGAAGCCTCAAGCACCATGAAAGATACATATCCTGGTTATGGAAGTGATACGTTGATGTTTTAACAAGATAATAGTCTTTTTATTTTGTTACCAGAAGTGTAATACCCCTATGTGATCTTACATTTAATGATATAAGATATGATACATTATTATTTAGAAAATAAACCATTCTATATCTAAAATAGAGTCTACCATAAAAATAATTAAAATAGGTTATCAGGGCTTTAGGTCTTACCCAAAAATTGTAATTACATTACGCATTAAATACACCATTTTTTTATAAAGATAAATAAATAAAAGTATTTTTTTAAAGTCTAAAATAAAAAAGGAATAATTTTTTTCATAAAAATAAGCGATTAAAAGACTTTTTTTAAATTATAAAATAACATGTATTAGTGAGACATTAAAAGGAAAAAATTATTATTTAAAACATATTCTTTATATTATTTTAAAAAAAAAACTTATATAAAACTTAAAAATATGAATCTAAATAATTTTATTGGAAAATTATGTAATTTAAAAAATAAAATAATAAATTTTATTGGTTTAAACCAATTTAGACTCAATTTTTTAAGAAAAGGTTAAAGATTTGACATTTCATGAATAAACTCTAATTTTTCTACTATCATCAAACAAAGACAAAAATTATTAGGGGTATTCATGATGCGGATCGACCCACTGAGCCACTGACCTAAACCGAACTAACTCATAAATTATCCGAACTCATTCATTAACGGGTATATCCAACCCAACTTATAACAATCCATATAGTTTTGATTCGGATATTCGATTTGAGTTTTGCAACTCGCAGATCCTTTAACCCAACTCATTGATGTGACTTTATTATTTTTATTATTATTTTAAATAAAAATATACAATTAATATCTCACTAATAACCATAATTTTAAAATAAAAAAAATTGTTCTCCACCAATAATAATACTAGACCAATGCGTTTACGTATTTCTAAGATTAAATGTTTCTTATTTTTCTTTTGTATGATTTCCAATTTATGTATTTTATGGAAATAACACGTCTTGTTGAATTTTATACTATTATGAAATGTTATGTCATGTTGATGAATTTTATTAGATATTATAGGATGTGTTTCATCGAATTTGAGTGTTATAAATGAATATGATTGTATTGAGTTGTATTACATTTTTTTAAACCGACAAAAAGAATCATAAAAAAAATATATTTTTTATATGAAACCTAACCCATAAATGAACAGGTTGGTTCGGGTCGGTTTTGACAATAAAATTGCGGGTTGGACGACGAATTCAACCCATTAAAATTTGAAGGGGTTACGCCAAACCCGATCCAACCCAACTTGTGTACACCCCTAAAAATGATAGTTTTTACTCGACAATAAAAAATAAAAACAAGATCCTATACTCTCTTCATAGACTCTAGATATTTATCCTGTAAAATCAACAATAAGTGCTAGGTACCCAATCTTCATTGGGTCTTCGGGTGAGTGAAAATAAGGTTGCATTTAGGCAACCATTAAACAACTCCTTTAGAGACAAAAAGTCTATTAAATTTGCACTTTTCAATAGTATGACCATTTTTGCAACAATAATGACAAGATAAGTTGGGATGAAATATGTCTTTGCTATTTGAGTCCTTATGCACATGTTTATGCTTTTTATTAAAATGATTCAAGACTTTTCACACTTTGAAGGATTAATAGCAAATGCAATCTTAGGTTGTAAGGCTTAATCCAATTTGACTTGAAGAGTATTACTTCTTCTTGCCAATTGTGACAATGTTCACAACCAAACCTTCAAGCTTTTGTACCCTCATTCTTGTCACTTTGAATATCTAGCATAGACCTCTTAATAGTTTATAACTTCATTTCAGATTCTAACACTTTAGCTTCTATGTTTAAAATGACATTTTCATGTGAAGCTAACTTATTAAAAGCTCTTAAGACTTCTCTATGAAGATCTTCAAAGGTTTTTTGTAATTGAGAATAAGATAAATCATTAGTAGATTCAAGCTTAGAAAGACTTACATTTTCCTTCTTATTTCTATTTGTCATGAGACAAATCCGAGCCGATTCAACACTTGAAGTTATGCTTTCATCACTTGAGGAATCACTCACACTCTTCCAAGCGGAATAAGATCCTATAGACTTGCTAGATTTCTTATGATGACCATTCTCTTTGTCTTTCTTCCTCATAGGACACTCCGGTCTATAGTGACCGACTTCTCCACAATGATAGCAAGATCTTCTAAGTTTACCTTTCCTATCCTCATTATCTCTTGAAGAGTTTGTTAGCCTTCTAAATTTGACTAGATTCTTGTCGGAGTCTCTAACTTCATTTTTTCTTATATACATATGATATCTTTTTTGAAACAACCTCATATCCTCATCATAGGAAATCTTGTCATCTTCACTTTCACAATCACTGTGCTCATTGTGGGAGGACCTTGAGCTTGAAGTCTTTAGGGCAATAAACTTCTTCTCTACTTCCTTGTCTTTACCTTTCTCCTTTTTCACTTTCTTTTCATACTATTTTTCGTGTTTTTCCAAGCAAGAGAGTTCTTACTCATGCTCTTCCAATTTGCCAAACAAAGTCGTGAGATCAAGTACTTTAAGATCATTCGCCTCTTTGATAGCAGTGACCTTGGGTTGTCATTCCCTATTTAAACATATCAACACTTTGTTAGTAGCAATCTCATTTGAAATAGGCTTACCTAGCGCATTCAATCGATTAATAAGATGTGTGAATCGTTTTTGCATGTCTGTAATGGTTTCACCATGCTCAATATAAAATAGCTCAAACTCTTGATTTAATGTGTTGATCCTAGCTTGTTTGACAACATTAGTACCCTCATGGGCAACCTTTAACGCGTCCCACATAGCCTTGACGATCTCACAATGATAAACGCGATAATACTCACCAACACCTAAAGTTGATGTGAGAATATCTTCCACTTTCCAATTATGTGACCACAATTTCTAATCATTTTTATTCCATTGTGCTTCCGGTTTAGGTACGGTAACACCCTCATAATTGGTCACGGTAATTTCATTCGGACTATTTTTGATGGCATCCCATATACCCTTGTCAACAGAGTTGACATGAATACACATACATGCTTTCCAATAGCCATAATTTTTGTCGGTGAAAATCGATGCTCTATTGTACGCTCCCTTAGGTTCGGTAGCCATTCTTCTAAAAAGCAAATCATAAGCATGAAATTAACCCGAGCTCGTGATACCACTTGTTAGACGATAGACTTCGATTTAGAGAGGGGGTGAGTAGATAAAAAAATTTAAAATCAAACTTTTGGCAAAAATGGTTTTAAAATTTTTTATGGCATAATAGAAACAACCCGACTCAAATCATCTAACTGAACCTCTATTGAAAAGCTCAGATATGCGTAAAGGTACACAATTGAATGCGAATGAACACAATTCAACAACGATTAATCACAAACAAATAAATGCTAAGCTATATGTAGATCTTATTTCTAATGATAAAAAACACACAAAAACATAAATAGGCAATTTATCGAACACTTTGTGTGCAATCGACATCGTTTGGAAATTTGATTTGTTTTGTTGATCTAAAAACCAATCACAATCAAATGGATTGTGATTATATAAACAAATTCAATTTCAAAAAGGTAATCAAAAATTAATTTCAAAATGAATTTATCAAATAACAATGAATTCGATAATTTGTAAATACAAAAATTGAGAGAGAGAGAGAGAGAGAGAGAGAGAGAGAGAGAGAGAGAGAGAGAGAGAGAGAGAGAGAGAAGGATTTGTTTAGGGAGTTCCCTAATTGGTCTCACTATGGGTACGCCTGCCCTCAATTCGAATTCAAATTGAGATATTATAATAAATCTTACTTTGCAAAATATGCATACAAAAGAAGAAGAAATCAAACCCTAGGGTTTTTGTTGATTCTACCACCTCCAAAACCCTTGATCAATCTTGATCAAGTAACCAACCATGCCGCTTCAGTTCACCTGTTGTTGCTACTTCCTTGCAAGGAAGCCCTTGTCCTAAAGCTTTCACCCGACTGAATTAATCCCAAGCGCATGATGAAGTAACCAACAATGCTGCTTCAATTCACCAATTCTTGCTACTTCCTTGCAAGGCACCCCTTGTCCCAAGGCTTTCACATGGTAGAATTAATCCCAAGCGCACAATTGTTGAAACCCAAGATTTACCAACATGATCCACCGTCTCACGCTACTCCCTTGCAAGGCACCCCTTGTCCTAAGGCTTTCACTTGATCAGATCTGAATTGTATAATCTTGTCCAAAACCTTCAAATCCTCAATGGTCTTGAAGGAAAACCCCAAATCAGTTTTCTTATTTGAAACCCTCAAAGAACTCAACTCAATATTCTCGGTACAACAACCTAGTTAGACGTTATTAACCCTAATCTAAATGGTCACCCAATTAAAAAATGATGTGTAGTTTGATTGTGTGTATGCATAGAATAGAGTATGAGTGTGCTTTGAAATCCTGGTTTCAAAGATGATGAGTGTGCTTTGAAATCCTGGTTTCATATAGGTTTTACTCTAGAAACTTACTAGAAATGATACATGTATCAAGTATTTATAAGTATGCAAGTTTGAAAGCAAAAAGAATGCAAAAGAATGGAGAAAATTGTGATTTTTGAAAGAATGCATCATATGTGTCGACCTATGAAAGCAAATGTGTCGACCTATGAAGGTCTCATGTCAACCTATAAAGGCCTTGTGTCAACCTATAATAGTCAGCACATGGATAGAGCCTATGGACTTTAATACTGCAGCGCGTGTGTCGACGTATAGACTACACGTGTCAACCTATCGTGAATAGAAAATTGGTATAGGTCGACCTATACTGAATAGAAAACTGATATAGGTCGACCTAAACTCATATGTGTCGACCTATACTGAATAGAAAACTGCTATAGGTCAACATAAAGTCGTATGTGTCGACCTATGTTGTATTGCTTTCACAAAAACATTGTTTTAAGTGTATTTATGATGCATGAACCTTTTCCAAAACATATTAATGCTTCCTAATGCTAAGATGCACATATTGAATCAGAGGATACCGTCCAATATACATTAACTCTAAACTATCCTAGTTTGACATTATTCAAAATACATATAACGGAAAGTTGCACTCACATCTTTCAGCCAAGGCTGCATTCCATTCGGATCATATCTGCCTTTGAAGGTAGGTGGGTTATTACTATAGAACTTTCCCTAGTTGCTGAACTCATCATTCTCTCATGTCATACCCCAAATTTTACCCCTAGATTCCATCATTGTTAGTTGCATCATTTGCATAGCATCAAGAAGACAAGTGTTTCATTAGTCAAAGTTTGGTGTGTTCATCAACATATCAACTTATTTCACTCATTCATGGGTCAAGAGTTTCCTCCATCAACAATCAATTTTGAGATGACACTAATTCAAGATCATAAGGTCTCAATTCCTCAAGTGCACCAAATTAGGGTTTTGGTCAAAGTCAACTGAATTTTGACTTTTTGACCAAAGCATAATCCCATACTTTGGAACATGATTCAAGACCCTCAATTACATCTTTGAAGTCCACTCATATGACCCAATTAGCTCAAGAATCTTGATTCATCGACAAGTGCAAGATTGGATTTCATTTGATACAAAGTACACAATTGATCAAAGTCAAAGTTTGACTTTTGACATTTTTGGTCAAGCATGACTTCCTCAAGTCAATAATCATGATAATATGGAAAATGAGTGAATTGGATCATGATTAATCAAGAAAATCACAAAAAGAATCGAAGTTGTCAAATTAGGGTTCTTAAAATTTTTCTAAGTTATGGAAATGCATGAACAAGTGACCTAATTTCTAAGATCATAACTTCTTCCTCAAGCATCCATTTGAAACACTTGAGGATTGTGTTTAAAGAAGGCATTTAATACTACAAGATGATGGAAATTGCAAGTTAAAAGCTTTCTTGAAGTGGAAGTTATGATTGATAAAAGTTAAGATTCTTCAAGTTGTTGAAAATCCCAACACTTAGAAAATTTTCTAAGTTTTTCACCTTATCAAGTGCATGACTTTATGACCACTTTGTTATCAATTCAAGCCACCAATTTTCATGCCCAAGGAATGTATTTAAAAATGACATTACGTACTTCAATCTTGTGGAATAATTGGATCATAAGCTCATGAGAATTGGAAGTTATAAAGTGCCAAAGTTGAGATTTCAAAGTTGTTAAAATTGCCAAAATACCCAGAATTTTTCTAAGTGTCAAACAACTAAAAGATTCAATTTTGATGACCAGTTTTCTCCATGATGCAAGTTGAATTTCCTAAAGTGATCAACATGAAAGTTTTAGTATATTATGTCTTCTTTCTAATGGTACCAAGAGCATAAATTTCTTTTGCTTGAGCATGAAGTTTCGAAGAAGAGAAGTAGCCATGGTAGAGTTGATTGTCCAAACCAGAATTTTTTCTAAGTACTAGGCAGATTTGGTTACACAAATTTGGGGCCACTTTTGGGCACTTTCCAACCACTTTCTCAGCATGTGATCAACTAGAAACTTATAGTATCACATGAAATCTTCAAGTTGGTACCAAATTCAGCAAGATTGGATCTTCATTCATGGTAGAAAACCTTGATCCAACATGCTAACATGAAGTGATTTTGGTTAATACATCAATTGTTGCTTTAATCATGTTGAATTGTTTGCAAATGCATAAACATGATCCAAATGTCAGATAGAGTTAGTACAAGTTGAAGACAAAGCAAGGCAAGTCAACTAGAAGCTACCAAAAGTGAAATCCACTTTTGTACCTTCATTACCAACTTTATGGTTTTCCTTCCAAATCCTCCAAACAATACCTTTGTCCATTGCATTTATTTCATATCATTTCCCCTATAAATAGAGGCTTTGTTCAGCTGCAAAACACACATAAAATCTCCAAGAACTTCAAAATCACCATTGCTCAATTTTCTTGAAATTTCAAAGTTTCCAAAAAATTAAAACTTGTGAATTCTCATTTCTCTTAACCAAACTTTATTCCAACACCACAAACACCTTCCATAAGCATCATAGAAGTGTTCCAAACCATTAGAACACTTCTGTAACAGCTAGAACACCATATCCATTTCTCACTTTTCTTCACTTGCAAGTTGATTTGGATAAAGAGTTTCAGAAGCTTTCCAAGCAAGCTAAGCACATCAACACTTTCCTTGGAGGTCAGTGGAGCTGTAGGGATCATTACATTGCATCTGGTAGTGCTCTAATAAGAATCACGATTTCACTCCAGTGAGGTAAGTTGGTATTTCTGGAACTTCATGTTTTGAACATCATTTTGATTATTTCTTGATACCATTTTGCTTGCTTTAACATGTTGAGTGAAAGCACCATAAAAATGAGCATTGGTTGATCATGTATGCAATTTAATTTCACTTTGAAAACTTAGGGTTCATATGGTTTTGCATGAAATTCGTGAGCTACATTTAATATAAATAAAATCTAATTTCAGTTTTGAATTTCTGGTGAAATTTTAAGCAAAATGGTATATTCGCTTTTCTCATTTGGTCAAGAAATAAAAAAGTTGCCTTTTTGAGAAAAAACAATGTTACGGTAACTGCACGATGAAGAAGATGAATTCCTGGCGCCATTTTATTGGTTTTAAATTTAATTTGTATATTTTATAATATGATTATGTGTTTGTGACAAGCAAAACGTGCAGCTTAGTTGGTTGCTGCACTGGTCTTGGAGTATTAAGGGAGAGGGTCTGGGTTCAAACCCTAGTGCCCTCGTTTTTTCATTTTTTTTCCCATTTTTCTCTCTTTTACTCCCTCTTTCTCATTTTCTCCTTTTTTTTTATAATTTCATTTTACTTATTTTTATTTTTTCTTATTTTTTTTATTTATTTTCAGTTTCTTTAATATTAAAAATAATATTTCAATTATTTATTTTTTTACAATAAAACCTAAATTATTTTTATTTTTGGTTTATTTTTTTTATTTTTTTTATAAATAACTTTGAAAACCAAAAAAAGTATTTAGTTTATAAATTATATTATTATTAAAAACCTTAAAAAACACAATTATTTTCATATCTTCCTTATTTATTTTCATCTAAAATATTTATGATATATTATTTATTTACTAAGATTTTATACTTTGATTTTTATTTATTTTAAATATTTTTGATTTAACTTGTAATTAATTGTAAATGCCCTTGATTTGTTCATATTTGTTTCAAACCATAATTCTTTCATCAAACCTTGAACTTTCTCAAAACCTTGAAGTTTCTCAAATCTTACTTTTCAACAAGTCTTCTCACCAAGTTATAACTTCCTCATCAAACCATAATATTTCATCAAACTCTTTCTTATAACCCTAAATCTCAAACCGAACTATAATTCTACAACTTGAACCATTCATAAACAAACCTTTGCCCCTTTATCAAGTGCTATAACAAATCTTTGACACTTTGTCAAGTGCCCTCTCAACATTATCTTCCTTCTACAAGGATCACTAATTTACTTCAAAGTACATCAAAACACTTTTGAAATAAACTTGAAAGAAAAGGATTGCTAGAATCTATCATTTTGACAAAACCCTTGAAAGATTGATCTCAAGTCTTGCACATTGAGATATCTAATTATTTCTTTCTTTCATCCTTAAAACACCTAATAAATAACTTGGACCAAGAGGTGTTAGTGTAACGCCCCAGTTTTAGTATTTTTATTTAATTGAGTCGTTTTTTATTATTTTATTATTATATTATTTTATTTCTGACTTTTATGTGAAAATATGTTATTTTTCATCGTGAATATATTTTATCGCGTTTTAGGAACGTTTGCGAGATAATTGAGTGTGGGGGTATTTTGGTCATCTCATATTATTTTTCTTTAAGTTAGAAAATAGAAAGGAAAAGGGGAGAGAAAAATAGAGAGAAAGAAAGAGAAGAGAAAGAAAAGGGAAGAAAAGAGAAGAGAAAGAAAAGGGAAGAAGAGAAGAAAAAGAGAGAAAAGAAGAAATCGATCAACCGACTTTCTAGAACACGATTAAATCGGGTAAGGGTGTGAAACTCGATTATACTATGCTTGTGTATGATTATGTATGTGTGTAGTGGATTGTTTGTTGTGTTTTCATAGTTTCTATTCTAGGTCGATAATGAGAAATCGATGGTTTTACGGTTGAAAATCGGTGTAAACGTAGTAGAATACTTGTTATCATGATTGAGTTATGTTTTGATTGCTATATGTTGGTTTGGAAATGTTTTGGATGGAGAAATATGGTTTTTGGATGATCTGGTGCACTGCTGGGTTTTGCTGAAATCGTAGGTTCGCACTGCGGATGACCAGCGAAGGAGTGGCGAGCGTTCGCATGATGTTCGCACTGCGAACATTGTATTATTTTTCATTCTGCCACTGTTCGCTGGAGGGTTCGCATTGCGAATGGGGTAGCGAGCATTCGCTGGATGGTTCGCACTGCGAACGTTGGGAATTTTCTAGGCTATTTTGCTTCTGCCACTGTTCGCTGGGACATTCGCACTGCAAATGAAGTAGCGAAGGACTCGCTAGGGGATTCGCACTGCGAATGTGGCAGTTTTCCCAATTTGTTTTCTTTGTAACTTTTGATCCGTGAGTCGGTTTGAGGCGTGGTTTGGCGCGTTAGAAAGCTTGTGAAATGTTCTTCATTATTGTAATGGTTTTGAGATTGTTAGCCGATTAAATTATGCCGGGAATTAGAAAATGTGTTGTTTTGTTATCGACTTTTGCCGTTTAATTGTGTGAAATTGATGTGTATGTGTAATATGCTGTTGGTGTGGATATGGTATAATTTGCGTGCTGTTATAAGGTGTAAATGCATTGTTTTGAGCTTGAATTGCAAAACATGATTTATGTTAATTGAGATGGTGGTATATATGTCTGCATTTGAATGTCATGAGTCCTTGTATGCCAAGCATCATGATATGCATTATTGTGACGTCCTGAGTGAAGGTTTGGTTCCAGAGGGAATCTGCTATAACATCGTGAGCCTTAAAAATAAGAGGTATGAATCGCCTTAAAAATAAGAGGACCGAAAGGATGGTTATAGACGATCGTGTGCCCATGTGGGGTGTGAGCGATCGGATCGTGAGCCTTATACAAAGAGGACCGAAAGCGATCCATAAACGTCGTGAGCCTTATGCAAAGAGGACCGAAAGCGACGGGGAACATCGTATGCCCGACGGGGAGTTACACTAAGTAACGAGCGATGGTTCCAATAGTTCCTGAGTGAACTGGTGTTGAGAATTGATGGAAGTCGGTACCACATGTGCATATGCATAGAGTCGTTGTGTCGGTCTCTTGTATTTGCATAAATCATTAATGGTTTGTTTATGTGTGAAATTGTGGGTGAAATGGTTATATGGATATGTGTTGATGAGACTTGTATTGTGCTTGGTTGGTATACCTTGGTGATGGAAATATGAAATTTCCATTGTGTTGTTTTATGTTTGAATTTTAGTGTGATTTGTGGTAAGAACAGTATATATGTGTATTTTTGTTGTTATATATATGTATGCAATTATATTATGATTGTTTTTCTCACCCTTCTGCTGTTTTATAATGCTCTATGAGGCATTACAGATTAGATTGCTGGAGGTGTTTTTGTGAAGCTTAGGACTTCATTCTTTTGTCGGTCGGCTCTGATATGTGACACCGGGTAGTTAGGGAGGCCGTTTGTGATTATCTGTATTATGTATATATATATATATATATATATATATATATATATATATATATATATATATATATATATATATATATATCTTTTGGCTTGTGCATGTATGACTTGATGTATGACAAACTTTTTATGATATATATATATATATATATATAGATATGATATTCAGTTTTTAGATTTTCCGCTTTTATTCTAAAATCTGAAATGTGGGTGTAAGGAACTGAGTTCCTCTGTTGATTGCTACCCAACTGTTGCATATCTTTACGAGCAGGTGTTGTATGATTTGTTTCAATATAATGTGATTCTCCCCGTCTATGCCATGATAATTTAAATATACTCTGATGAAATTTTGAATATCCTTTTACTGCTTTATTTAATTGGGGGTATAGATTGGGGGTGTTACATTAAGTGGTATCAGAGCTAGTCCGTGTCAGTTGTGGCAGTCCTTGTCGGTTTTGGCGTTGGAGTGAGCTGTTTGTTTAACCATAGTTACTATTATTGGAAATGAACAGAATATGGCTGGTAGGAATGATGCTGCTTTGGCTGCTGCGATGCAAGCTATGGCTCGTGCTGTGCAGGGTTCACCTAATGCTGCTGGTAATGATGAGTTCAGGAAGAACAAACCGCCTGTCTTCAAAGGAAGATATGATCCTGATGGTGCTCAGATTTGGATGAAAGAGATTGAAAGGATTTTCTGAGTGATGGATTGTGCTGAGTATCAGAAGGTGAGATTGGGTACTCACATGTTACTAGAAGAAGCTGATGATTGGTGGGTTAGTACACGTTATGTGTTGGAAGCTGCAGAGGAGAAGATCACTTGGGCTGTGTTTAGCATTGAGTTTCTGAGGAGGTATTTTCCTGAAGATGTAAGAGGAAAGAAGGAAATTGAGTTCTTGGAACTGAAACAAGGTAATATGTCTGTTGTCGATTATACTGCTAAGTTTGTGGAGCTTGTGCTGTTTTATCCTCATTATGCTGAAGTGACCGCAGAATTTTCTAAGTGTGTAAAATTTGAGAACGGATTGCGTCCTGAGATAAAGCAAGCAATTGGTTATCAAAGGATTCAGAGGTTTTATGATTTGGTGGATTGCTGTAGGATTTATGAGGAGGATAGTAAGGCTCGTTCTACTCACTATAAGAGTGTGAGCGAGAGGAAAGGGAAGCAACAGTTCCGTGGTGGTCCGTATGTAACACCAGCTGATAAGGGTAAACAAAGGGGAGATTTTGAGAAAAGGTCAAGTGGAGGAGGAATGTCTAGTCCTCTGAGATGTTATAGTTGTGGTGATGTGGGACATCGTCAGTCCGAATGTAGGAAAGATTTGAGGAAGTGTTCTAATTGTGGAGGTTTAGGACATGTTGCAGCTGATTGTGAAAGGAAGAATGTGGTGAAATGTTTTAACTATGGGGAACCTGGTCATATTAGTACGAAGTGTCCGAAACCGAAGCAAGCTCCAGCTGGTGGGAAAGTTTTTGCCTTGGCAGGAACTCAGACTTCAAGTGCAGATGGTCTGATCAGAGGTATTTGTTTTATTAATAGTACTCCTTTAGTTGCTATTATTGATACTGGAGCGACTCATTCGTTTATTTCGTCTGAGTGCGCAAAGCGTTTGAATCTTGTGTTGTCTTCAATGGGTGGTGAGATGGTTATTGATACTCCAGCAATGGGGTCAGTAACTACTTCTTTGGTTTGTCTAAGTTGTCCTTTGACCATTTATGGTAAAGACTTTGAGATGGATTTGGTGTGTTTACCGTTGGAGGGTTTAGATGTGGTTCTGGGAATGAATTGGTTACAATTCAATCGGGTTCATATTGATTGTTATCATAAGTTAGTAAGGTTTCCTTCTCTTAAGGAAGACGAAGACTCGAGTTTCTTATCTACCAAAGAGTTGAAGAGACTTTTGGCGGACGAAGCTCAGTTGTTTGGGTTGTTTGCATCGTTGACTGTGGATAGTCAAGTTTCACTTGATGTGTTTCCTGTTGTGTGTGAATTTCTGGAAGTGTTTCCCGAGGATATTTCGGACTTGCCGCCAGAGAGAGAGGTGAAGTTCTCTATAGATCTAGTTCCTGGTACTAGACCTGTTTCTATGGCACCTTATCGTATGTCGACATCTGAGTTGGTTGAGTTAAAGAAACAGTTGAGTGAGTTGTTGGAGAAGAGGTTTGTAAGACCAAGCGTTTCTCCTTGGGGTGCTCCAGTTTTATTGGTGAAAAAGAAAGATGGAAGTATGCGGTTGTGTATTGATTATCGCCAGTTGAATAAGGTGACGATTAAGAATAAGTATCCTCTTCCAAGGATCGATGATCTGATGGATCAGTTGGTTGGTGCGTGTGTGTTTAGTAAGATTGACTTGAGGTCAGGGTATCATCAGATAAGGGTGAAAGAAGAAGATATTTAGAAGACGGCTTTTAGGACACGATACGGTCATTATGAATATTCTGTGATGCCGTTCGGGGTCTCTAATGCGCCAGGTGTGTTCATGGAGTACATGAATCGTATTTTCCACGAGCATTTGGATCGATTTGTTGTTGTGTTTATTGATGACATTTTGATTTATTCTAAGTCTCGGGAGGAGCACGCGGAGCATTTGCGTATTATTTTGCAGGTTTTGAAAGAAAGGAAGCTTTTTGCCAAATTGTCCAAGTGTGAATTCTGGTTGTCGGAAGTGAGTTTTCTTGGGCACGTGATTTCAGGTAATGGTATTTCTGTGGATCCATCTAAAGTAGAAGCAGTTCTACAATGGGAGGCTCCGAGATCTATTACTGAAATTCGAAGCTTTTTGGGTTTGGTCGGATATTATCGAAGGTTCATTGAAGGTTTTTCTAAACTAGCACTTCCTTTGACCCAGTTGACTTGTAAAGGGCAAGCGTTCATTTGGGATATTCGGTGTGAGGAAAGTTTTAATGAGCTGAAGAGAAGATTGACGACAACTCCGATTTTGATTTTACCGAATCCTAATGAACCCTTTGTGGTGTATTGTGATGCTTCTTTGATTGGTCTAGGTGGTGTTCTGATGCAAGAAGGTAAGGTCGTGGCGTATGCTTCAAGGCAGTTGAGAGTGCATGAGAAAAATTATCCTACTCATGATCTTGAATTAGCTGCTGTGGTTTTTGTGTTGAAGATTTGGAGGCATTATCTCTACGGTGCAAGGTTCGAAGTCTTTAGTGATCACAAAAGTTTAAAATATTTGTTTGATCAGAAAGAGCTAAATATGAGGCAACGTAGATGGTTGGAATTTTTGAAGGACTACGACTTTAGCTTGAATTACCATCCTGGTAAAGCTAATGTGGTAGCTGATGCGTTGAGTCGGAAATCGTTACATATGTCCGCTTTAATGGTTAAGGAGTGGGAACTTTTGGAATCGTTTAGAGATTTGAGTTTGGTTTGTGAAGTGACGTGGGATAGCGTGAGGCTTGGAAGGCTAACGATTACTAATGATTTTCTAATGACGGTAAGCGAGAAGCAAAAGTTGGATGTGAAATTAGTGGATTTGATGTTGGTTGACGGAAAAGATGCGAGTGGTGATTTTCAAGTGGATATTAATGGTGTTTTGAGGTTCCGAGGTAGAATTTGTATTCCGAACGATTTGGATTTGAAACGAATGATTTTGGAGGAAGGACACCAGAGTAATTTGAGTATACATCCGGGAGCGAATAAGATGTACCAAGATTTGAAGAAGATTTTCTGGTGGTCTGGATTGAAAAGAGTTGTGGCTCAGTTTGTTTATGCATGTTTGACTTGTCAGAAATCGAAGGTGGAACATCTGAGGCCTAGTGGTTTGTTGCAACCGTTGGATATTCCTGAGTGGAAGTGGGATAGCATTTCCATGGATTTTGTGACAGGGTTGCCGAATACACAACGATGGCATAATGCTATTTGGGTGGTTGTGGATAGGCTGACTAAATCGGCTCATTTCATTTCGATTGACATCAGTTTTTCTTTGGAGAGGTTGGCTGAGATTTACATCAGTGTGATTGTGAAATTGCATGGGGTTCCGTTGAGTATTGTTTTGGATCGAGATCCTAGGTTTACCTCGAGATTTTGGGAAAGTTTACAGAAGGCTTTGGGTTCTAAGTTGAGATTGAGTTCGACTTATCATCCGCAGACAGATGGTCAGACCGAGAGAACGATTCAGTCTTTGGAGGATTTGTTGCGAGCTTGTGTTTTGGAACAAGGTGGTGCGTGGGATAGTTATCTTGCGTTGATTGAATTCACGTATAATAACAGTTTTCATTTTAGTATTTGAATGGCACCGTTTGAAGCACTGTATGGACGAAGATGTCGAACACCGTTGTGTTGGCACGAATCTGGTGAGAGTTCGGTGGTTGGACCAGAGTTGGTGCAACAGACAACTGAAAAAGTGAAGCTTATTCGTGAAAAAATGAAGGCTTCTCAGAGTAGACAAAAGAGTTATCATGATCGGAGACGGAAGGATCTTGAGTTCCAAGAGGGCGATCATGTATTTTTGAGAGTTACACCGGTAACGGGTGTGGGTCGTACATTGAAATCGAAGAAACTTACTTCTCGGTTTATCGGTCCTTACCAGATATCCGCGAGAGTGGGTGCTGTGGCTTATAGGGTGGTGTTGCCGCCGAATCTGTCGAATTTACACGATGTGTTCCATGTTTCACAGCTTCGGAAGTATGTTCCAGATCTGTCGCATGTGATTCCGATGGATGAGGTTGAGGTAAGGGAGAACCTTACAGTTGAGGCATTACCAGTTAGGATTTTGGATCGCGAGATGAAGCGGTTGAGAGGCAAGGATATTGCACTTGTGAAAGTGGCGTGGGGAGGCGCTGCTGAGGGCAATTTGACTTGGGAGTTGGAGAGTCGGATGCGGGAGTCGTATCCAGAGTTGTTCGTCTCAGGTAAGATTTTCGAGGACGAAAATTTCTAAGTGGGGGAGAGTTGTAACGCCCCAGTTTTAGTATTTTTATTTAATTGAGTCGTTTTTGATTATTTTATTATTATATTATTTTATTTCTGACTTTTATGTGAAAATATGTTATTTTTCATCGTGAATATATTTTATCGCGTTTTAGGAACGTTTGCGAGATAATTGAGTGTGGGGGTATTTTGGTCATTTCATATTATTTTTCTTTAAGTTAGAAAATAGAAAGGAAAAGGGGAGAGAAAAATAGAGAGAAAGAAAGAGAAGAGAAAGAAAAGGGAAGAAGAGAAGAAAAAGAGAGAAAAGAAGAAATCGATCAACCGACTTTCTAGAACACGATTAAATCGGGTAAGGGTGTGAAACTCGATTATACTATGCTTGTGTATGATTATGTATGTGTGTAGTGGATTGTTTGTTGTGTTTTCATAGTTTCTATTCTAGGTCGATAATGAGAAATCGATGGTTTTACGGTTGAAAATCGGTGTAAACGTAGTAGAATACTTGTTATCATGATTGAGTTATGTTTTGATTGCTATATGTTGGTTTGGAAATGTTTTGGATGGAGAAATATGGTTTTTGGATGATCTGGTGCGCTGCTGGGTTTTGCTGAAATCGTAGGTTCGCACTGCGGATGACCAGCGAAGGAGTGGCGAGCGTTCGCATGATGTTCGCACTGCGAACGTTGTATTATTTTTCATTCTGCCACTGTTCGCTGGAGGGTTCGCATTGCGAATGGGGTAGCGAGCATTCGCTGGATGGTTTGCACTACGAACGTTGGGAATTTTCTAGGCTATTTTGCTTCTGCCACTGTTCCCTGGGACATTCGCACTGCGAATGAAGTAGCGAAGGACTCGCTAGGGGCTTCACACTGCGAATGTAGCAGTTTTCCCAATTTGTTTTCTTTGTAACTTTTGATCCGTGAGTCGGTTTGAGGCGTGGTTTGACGCGTTAGAAAGCTTGTGAAATGTTCTTCATTATTGTAATGGTTTTGAGATTGTTAGCCGATTAAATTATGTCGGGAATTGGAAAATGTGTTGTTTTGTTGTCGACTTTTGCCGTTTAATTGTGTGAAATTGATGTGTATGTGTAATATGCTGTTGGTGTGGATATGGTATAATTTGCGTGCTGTTGTAAGGTGTAAATGCATTGTTTTGAGCTTGAATTGCAAAACATGATTTATGTTAAGTGAGATGGTGGTATATATGTGTGCATTTGAATGTCATGAGTCCTTGTATGCCAAGCATCATGATATGCATTGTTGTGACGTCCTGAGTGACGGTTTGGTTCCAGAGGGAATCTGCTATAACATCATGAGCCTTAAAAATAAGAGGTATGAATCGCCTTAAAAATAAGAAGACCGAAAGCGATGGTTATAGACGATCGTGTGTCCATGTGGGGTGTGAGCGATCGGATCGTGAGCCTTATACAAAGAGGACCGAAAGCGATCCATAAACGTCGTGAGCCTTATGCAAAGAGGACCGAAAGCGACGGGGAACATCGTATGCCCGACGGGGAGTTACACTAAGTAACGAGCGATGGTTCCAATAGTTCCTGAGTGAACTGGTATTGAGAATTGATGGAAGTCGGTACCGCATGTGCATATGCATAGAGTCGTTGTGTCGGTCTCTTGTATTTTCATAAATCATTAATGGTTTGTTTATGTGTGAAATTGTGGGTGAAATGGTTATATGGATATGTGTTGGTGAGACTTGTATTGTGCTTGGTTGGTATACCTTGGTGATGGAAATATGAAATTTCCATTGTGTTGTTTTATGTTTGAATTCTAGTGTGAGTTGTGGTAAGAACAGTATATATGTGTATTTTTGTTGTTATATATAATTGTATGCAATTATATTATGATTGTTTTTCTCACCCTTCTGTTGTTTTATAATGCTCTATGAGGCATTGCAGATTAGATTGCTGGAGGTCTTTTTGTGAAGCTTAGGACTTCATTCTTTTGTCGGTCGGCTCTGATATGTGACACCGGATAGTTAGGGAGGCCGTTTGTGATTATCTGTATTATGTATATATATATATATATCTTTTGGCTTGTGCATGTATGACTTGATGTATGACAAACTTTTTATGATATATATATATATATATATATATATATATATATATATATATATATATATATATATATATATATATATGATATTCAGTTTTTAAATTTTCCGCTTTTATTCTAAAATCTGAAATGTGGGTGTAAGGAACTGAGTTCCTCTGTTGATTGCTACCCCACTGTTGCATATCTTTACGAGCAGGTGTTGTATGTTTTGTTTCAATATAATGTGATTCTCCCCGTCTATGCCATGATAATTTAAATATACTCTGATGAAATTTTGAATGTCCTTTTACTGCTTTATTTAATTGGGGGTATAGATTGGGGGTGTTACAGTTAGAGTCTAGCACAACTCTTTGACCCATTGATCACTATCAATGTTCATGGTCCACAAACAATTTTTTCAATCAATCTTAAATGAAAAAGGCTGTTAGAGTTTAACACTCTAGCATAACTCTTTGAGCATTTTATTATCATCAACTGTTCATCATTATTAAAATATATCAACCAACAAACTTTAACCCAAACTACAAATGCTCTGATTTCCTTATTGCACTACGGGGATACGTAGGCACGAGACTACGAAGTCTTGGCGAACACCCTAATAATAAAAACCTTTTAGGTCTTCCCCTTTAATATAAAAATCATAAAAACATCTCCCCTCTCTCTTTTCCCACTCCATAAGTAGAAGATTAGAAATTAACCTTAAGCTTACATTCATTCAACCCTAACTAAATGGTTCCCGTTGAGTACAATGGACGTGAGGGGGTGTTAACAAACTCAGATATTGGTTGCGATGACCATATCTTATCTTTCTTTTAAGGGTTTTATTCGATATTTTCCCTTTCTCTCTATTGGAATAAATTAAGATTGGTGGCGACTCTGTTAAGTCCATCTCGTGCGCGTGCGATTGTGCTCCGCAAGGTCATTCTCATTTTTTGAGGTACGACACCTCCATTCTGGTTGTTCTGCATAGCTTGAGTCACTGCTTGCAAAGCGACAATAATAACACCACCATTTCTCCCAACCATATTCTGAAAAACATCAAAAATAAGGATTGGAAGAAACTTGATTCGAACGTGTTCACATAGCAACCATACAGTACTGACACACTATAACATATGGTCGGACAGACCGACCAAAATCTGATACTACTATGCAACACGCTACTTCCCGACTCAATAATTAATAAATAAAATATAATTCTATCCAAGTAGGATGTCATTTCACAATCCAAGAAGTCTGAATGTTACTTCATTTAATAAAAATAAAAAATTCCAAACAGCGACATTAAACAAAAGTATGGCATCCATAGCCTCAACAAATCACCCACACCAAAAGTGGTTTAATAATTACTTTAAATTAAAAGATACATAGCATAATAACATAAAGAAAACAATCCGCTCCTCGGTGTTACGTATTAGAGTAACTCCACTAGTAGACTCGACAGGTCAAGCAAAATGAGGTACATCTCCAACTACTCAGGTACCTGATTATCTGTACTCCAAGGGAGCACAGGCACAACAAACACAAAAGGGATGAGAAATTCATTCATATAATAAACAATATATAATGATTAAGAGAGTAGTATTTATACACGCAAATCAAATTCATTCACAATCACATTCTCACCATAACAAATGCACAAACATAACATAATTACAATGCAATGAGTCTGAGACCTAACAATATTACACGATTCATGTGCTAACCGATTCTCATCAATGGTTCATCATACAAACCCAATTCCCCCTTAAGAATCCTAAACCCCCCTTTCTGGGTTCTGTATAAGTCTTTCATCCCCCTTTGGACCTATGACTTATCTCCTTCAACATATCAACAGTGAATGCATGACATGGTAATAATGCAATTAATACAACAATTATAATAATATTTAGTGACCCTTAATTTATCACCCAATTGCAACCATGCTTAACGTAATCCACACTTTTGGACAACCCCAAATATTATCAAACACACTCTCTCAACCATTCACGACACATCAAATAATTTGTCAATATGCACCTCGTCCATAGTCATCACCTCATACACTTCTTTCATATCTGCTACCGGCCTCTGATAAAATTGTTAAAAATATTTTATCCCTGAAACAAAGTTATATCACTCTGTTTAAGTTACCTAACGCTTCAAACCCTATCCCAAAATGATATAGGAGTTGAAAGTTATGATCAAAACCATGCTCAAAGGAGTTATTAAAAAGTTGATGTTTTTCTGAAATTTGCAGCATGATATTCATTTTCTTCAACCCCAAAAACGTTCATGAAAATATCACCAACAATATTTCATCCCTGAAACAAAGATATAGTCCTTTGTTTCATCTATCCAACGCTTCAAACCCCATCCCAAAATAATTTACGAGCTGAAAGTTATAATCAAAACTGAGCATGAAGGTGTTATTAAAAAGTTGTTGTTTTTTTTTCTGAAATTTCTGGCATGATTTTCATCTTCTTCAACCCCAAAAACGTCCATGAAATCATCACAAAAAATACTCCATGGTTTTAAACTCAATCATAAACATACCAATATCAATCACCACTCATATTTATACCCTACCATCATCATAATAATAATCCCAAACCCTTAACATACAAAAAACATTAAATTCATCAACAATTCAAGATTCATTATCAACAAATATCAATTGCTATAGCCACAACAATTACAATTCATTCCTCAAAATCATGGTCACAAATCAACAACAATCATAAGATGACATAAAACCAACCTAAGAGGGTAAGGACCCCTCACTACCCTCTCATGATTAGACACCCTTATAGGAATAGTTTCCCCTACCTTAGAGTTTTAAGCTCCAAGCTCTTTTACAATGATGGTCTTCTTCTCCCTATCCTTGCCTCTTTCCCCAATTCTCCATTTTCCAATTCTTTCACGTACGTTCTCCATTCTCTCTTCTCTTCTCACCTTCTTATGAGTTGACCAACTAAATTTCTTATTTTAAAATCTTATTATTATTATTACTATAATATTAAATCAAACTAAAAAAATCAATACTAATATATACACACACACACACACACACACACACACACATATATATATATATATATATATATATATATATATATATATATATATATATATATATATATATATATATATATATATATATATATATATATCAAATCGCTAAGCCAACTATTCAATAAAATAATAATAAAGCAATATTATCTCTATATTATTATTATTATTTTAAATAAATATTACCTTATTTATTATACTACTAAATTAATTTAATTAATTCTAATAGTAATACTATTAATCTCATTGTATCCAACACCTCTTACTTCTTGTTAATTATTACCACACTTTTCATTTAAAATTCTAATATTCTAGGGACATTACTCCATACGCAAAACCTTATACTGCCTCAACAATTCAAAACATATACAATACAATTAAATTATTCTATAGAATCAGAAAATTCAAATGGGATGTTACACATGAGGCCGTTTTTACTGTCCCATATAAAGACTGTCATGTGCTGATCATTAATATATTCTTACCAGAACCGTCTTTGAGGGCATGCAAGACGACCTACCTACAATACAGGGTCTCACTTTTTTATGATTAAATTATACTCCTTCTGTCTCATAAAAAGTGTCTCATTTGCACTTTTTTTTTGTCTCAAAATAATTGTCCATGTACATTACCAATACAACATTTATTATTATTTTTTCACTACTATACCCCTATTTACTAGCTTTCACTTTATTCAACTACTCTATTAACAACATTTAATAAAGGTATTATAGTAAATGATATTAGTTTTTTTTTCCCATTAAAACCAATACATCTAATCATTTTCTTAAGAACCGTGCATTGTCCAAATAAGACACTTTTTATGAGACAGAGGGAGTAACAAAAAAGGTCTCTATACACATAATTAATGGTTAAATAAGATCTCTTAAATATAATTTAAGACTCAAATGAAATTAATTTAAAATTTTTACTTAGGACTTCTCAAAAGTTTGAGACGATGTAATTCTCACAATGATTCACCTCACTATTTTTTTATCTTATTGACTTGAACATTAAAGTGTTGACTTTACATATCTCCTACATTGAAAAACACTCCTATCTATTGTTTTATTTTTGACACATAACAATTATTAAAAATAAATAAATTTTAAATCTTAAATCTGATAATTTGCATTTAAGTTCGCAAATGTCACATAAGAAAGAATACAAATATAATTTTCTTATAAATATTTTTTTTACTTTTAAAATATAATCTACTTTTTAGAAAAGAGCACCATATCTTTATCCATAATTTCCGTGACAAAAAAAGGAAAGAAAATAAGTTGACTTGCTAAATACCAAAAATTACTCATATCAATTTGGAAATAGAATTTCAATTCCTGCATTCATTAATTTAACGGAGCACGGAATTAACTCAAACCATGATCATTCGATTTAATCGGATGGTTCAAAATACAGCACCGATTAATTATTTTAAAACAGAAAATTTAAATTTAAAATATTAACAGTTTGATCTAAATCCAACGATTACATTCAATCAACAGCACAAATACATCAAATTAATAACCGTAGTCAATTAAAACCCTTCTTCCTTATTTTTTCGTCAATGTCTTTATCAAGTGATCAATTTCTCAGTCTTCATTCACCTCAAAAAATCCAATTCTTCTTCTTCTCACATTTTCGTTCTTCTTGTTCAGAAGCCCTTCGATTCGACACAATGGTTAGTGTTTTTTTTTGTTCTGTTCCTAAATACATGCATATCAATGTTGTTGTTGTTTTTTTTTTTTTTAATTATTTTTTTATATATATATATTTTAGAGTTGATTTTCAGTTTATGCATGGTAAAGTGAATTTATAGATTGTAATTTCTCTTTTAGTCAATGATTATAGTTTCTCTTTTTGTTTATGTTTGAATGGGAATATTTTGAGTGATTTTTGTTTTGTATTGAAATTGGATTCTTTGGGAAAAGGTTGAATATGAATGAGTTCGGGTAAACCCTTGTAGCACGACACCTATGGAAAAGTTGTTTCAGTGTCAGACAATGACACTTGTTAATGTATTCATTTTTTTCATATTATTACCGCCGTTAATGTGTGAGTGTAGTGTATCGGTGTCCGTGTGTCCGTGTTTGTATTAGACACTGACACTTGTGATTACACTTAATTTATTCATTTTTTAAAATTATTACCTGATTACACTTAATTTATTCATTTTTTAAAATTATTACCAGTGTTGTCGTGTTTGTCGAGGTCGTGTTTGGGGTGTCTTTCATATTGCACTAATACCTCTGAAGCGTGTCCGTTCGAGACATGTGATTGCGTTCAATTTATTCATTTTTTGGATTTGTTGGTGTTGGTATCTTGTCTGGTATGTGTGTTTGAGCCAGTGTTATCAAATTGCAGCGCCATGACCGCTATGACGGATATACATTGCGGTTTTTGGGTTCGCTGTAAATATCGGCTGCTATTGCAGGTTTTTTCGCCATAATCCCCAATAACGGCACCGCAAAGTGGCCGGTAGGGCGGGATTTTGGAGCTCTGCCATGGACCGCCATCAATAACACTGGTTTGAGCTTAATAGTTTGAGCTTCATAGGTGAAGGGAATGGATGATTTTATATCAGACTCATTACTTCATGTTTGAATGTTTTTATTTTTTATTTTTTGCAGAATGGAAACTTTCAAAACAATTACAGAGGTCGTTGGAATCATATTCCATTCGATGGTTTCGATCCAGGACAGTTTAACTATAATTACCCAATCCCTCATTATTGGGGTACAATTAACTACAATTACCGAATTCCTCATCAAAATCCGGCGAATTTTCTTGATATCAGACACTTACCACATCAAATGCCGGTACATTATGTTGATAACAGACACTTGCTTCATCATATGCCGGCACACTATGTTGATAACAGACACTTACCACATCAAGTGCCGACATACTATTATAATCCGAGGCACTTGACGTATCAAAGGCCACAACATTATGCTGATAAGAGGCCTTTACCGCGTCAAAGGCCCAAAAACCTTGCTGATAAAAAGCATATACCCCAACAAACGCCGGAATGCAGTGCTGATAAAAAGCAGATACCCCAACAAACAGTGGAGGGCTGTGCTGATACAAGGTGCTTATCACATCAAACGGTAGAAGAATATGCTGATAAAACCTGCCTACCACATCAAACGCCAGAAGACATTGCTGTTAAACGGCCCTTACCACATCAAAAGGCAGAAAATGATGCTGATAATACATGCTTACCACATCGAACATCGGAACACTGTGCTGATATGATGAACTTGCCAAAACAAACACCTGAAGACGATACTGATAAAAAGTGCTTACCACATCAAATGCCGGAACCAACTGTTCCTGATGTAGCCACAGTAGAACGTGTACATGGGTGCTCTGTAGAAAATACGAGTCGCGAAGCTCCTAGATTCGAGTACAAGGAAGTTCCTGCTGAGGGTTCTAAAAGGAAACTCAGGGATCACACTGGTGTAAAGGATCTTGATTTCAAGGTAGAGAATGTGAAAAATGAAACTACTAGTTTCCAGAAAAAGAAAGTTCCAGCTGACGAGTCTAAAAGGAATGCAAATGATCATCGTTCCAAGCGCGAGACTGAAGAAGCACCAGGAGGTAAGTACATGAAGATGAGTAATGGGATTAGAAGGTCTGTAAGAAATGATCAGCCACAATCAACTCCAGTTGAGTTGAAAGCCTCAGCAGGCTCTAATATTAGTGACAAGACAGAATGTATAAGTTGCGATTTTTCTGCAACAGTAACAGCAGAAGTCCCTGTGACTTCTCAAGAATTCACACCATCACCAGCAGTGGAATCAAGTTTTGAACCCTCGGGTCAGATCGATTCGCCGACAGAACTAGAAGAAGGCAAAGAACTTCTCGAGGTTCAGAATTATGGCGTGGAAACAATTGATCAGCCACACTCAATCTCAATGGAGATTCATGGCCCTGCAGGTTCTGATATTAATACCCTGAATGAAGATACATGTTCTGATTTTGGTGCAATAGTATTAGTACCACCACAATCTCCTATTGCTGTTCAGGTACCCACACCAGTAGACATTATACAGACAGAAATGTCTGAGAGCAAAGTTCATAATGATATTGTTGATTCAAATGATCAGCAACGTTCGATCTCAATGGAGTTGCATGACCCTGCTGGTTCTATAACTAACAACCAAACCGAAATTGTGAATTTTGATTCTGCAGCTATAGAAATAGTTATAGAACCACTTGCTTCCGCACTGCCAGATGCAGTGGGGTCAAGTTTTGAACCTCAAGTATCGGAAGCCGTAGCATATATTGAGAGCCAACATCCTACTGAGGAAACAGATATTGAAACTGAAGACGGAAGTTCTCATGTGGATGTGGAGATGGACGTTCTCGCCAACGACCCTGCAGGTTCTGATAGTAACGCCTTGATTGAAGATACATGTTCTGATTCTGGTGCAATAGTAATAGCACCATCATATTCTCCTATTGCTTCTCAGGCATCCACACCAGTAGCTGTTATACAGACAGCAATGTTTGAGAGCAAGGTTCATAATGAGGTTCAGAATGATATTGTTGATTCAAATGATCCGCAATGTTCGATATCAACGGAGTTGCACGACCCTGCTGGTTCTATGACTAACCACCAAACCGAAATTGTGAATTGTGATTCTGCAGCAATAGAAATAGTTATAGAACCACTTGCTACCGCACTGCCAGATGCAGCAGGGTCAAGTTTTGAACCCATGACTGAATGTGGTCTACATACTGAAACAGAACCTCAAGTATCAGAAGCTGTAGCATATATTGAGAGCCAACCTCCTACCGAGGAATCAGATATTGAGATTCGTGCCGCTTCTGAGGTCAGTGTTGAAACTGAAACTGAAGATGGAGGTTCTCAAGCGGAAGTGGAGATGGATGTTCTCACTGGTGCGTTGGGGAGAATTCATTTGCCTCAGGTATTTCTCGTTTTCGGATTTCCAATGGAAGTAACTAATAATACTGTATATTTTTTATTAAAATATATGCTTTTTTGTTGTTATATAAAACTTTTATGAATCATTGCATTAAAACTTTTCTTCCTTGTTGCAGGTATCTGTTTGTCTTACGTGTGGCGATGAAGGCTTTGAAGAGGCAATAGTATATTGCAGCAAATGTGGAGATTATGCAATGCATAGGTGCTTTTTACTTACTTTTTTCATCTACTAATATTTCATGTCTTTGTAGCAAATTTTAATCGTTTTATTCTACTGCATATGCAAGACACTGCCACTTTTAATATGGAGATGTGACTACAAAAAATATCGAAACGATACCCATTGATTCACATCAATACACTACACTTTTTTTTTTGGTTTCTTTTCTATCCTAATTTGTTGGATAAAGTAGAAATAAGCATTATGTTTAGCATTTTATGAAGTTGTAGTTTCACATTCTTAAATACTATTTTCAGGTATTGCTTAAAAGGTCCTGTGGTTTTTACAGACGACGTTATTTGGTTTTGTGAGGATTGCGAAGAAAAGATATTAGGCGCAGATTATCCAGATAGCAAAGCTGCAGATTCGGAAAAATGTGAAGTTGATTCCATCGAGAAATGTGCTACTTTTGTTGATCCACAACCTATTGGTGATCCAATCTGGAGGTAAGAAACATATTTTGTATCTTATATACCGTCTTTTAGAATTAACGAGTTTTCTGTATGTGCTAAGACGAGAACATTGTCTGAAGTTGAATTTTTTTGAATATTAGGGGAAGTTTGCAGGTTTTCAACAAAAGCTTTGATAAAATCACAAGACTAATGGGTCATTTGTCCACTTTAGCATGCCCAAAAGTTCTCGAGGAGACGAGACATCTCCCTAATGTGCTTTATGGAGACGTGGTTCAAAGATCAGCTGTGTGGCCAGAGAGTTTCAAGAAATTTGGAACAGATAACCTCAGCATCGGCCTTTATTTCTTTCCTCAAAATGAAAGGTGACATTTTTGCACAAACTTAGTTAATACATTTTCTGTTTTAATGTTCTAAAATATGTGTTACTAAAACAATATAAGTTTTTTTCCAAATGAGGTAGCTCTGATATGGTCTATCCATGCGGAATCAAATTCTCAGCAGCATACTTAGTTGTAGCCAATTTTGCAGCTAAGTATGCTGCCGAGGATTTGAATCCATGCTCATATTTAAACTAGTATTGCATTAAATGTTAATTTCTTTTTTATAGGGTTGAGAGATACTATGACCAACTAGTTAATGAAATGATTTCCAATGATCTTGCCATAAGAGTTTGGGTTGAAAAAGCTGAGCTTTTAATATTTTCTTCTACAAAGCTCCCAAACCAATATAAGAGTGAGTTATATTCCATCACATATATCCTCTACTTCTTCATATAAACTCTATTGTTTGTTAATAATTGTATCTTAACTTCTGAGTTATTCTTATGCAGGATTTCAATCAAAGTATTATCTATGGGGTATTTTTAAAAGAAAGCAAGAACCATTGGTTTAGGAAATGATGCTAGTTACTAAACTATGCAATAGTCTTTTGAATACATAGTACTAATGTGTATATAACTATAGTTTACGTATGCTTCTTTAAGAGTTTTACTTCTTGCCCTTTTCTTTAAGTTTTTGCTAGAAGTTGGTGCTTATTTTGAATACATAGTGTACTAATGTATATCTAACCATAGTTTATGTATGCTTCCTAAGAGTTTTACTTATTTCTCTATTGTCTATGTTTTGGTAGAAGTTGGTGCTTCTTTTGAATACCTAGTACTAATGTGTACATATGACAAATTTCATTATAATTACAAACTTCACATGAATTACAATACATTGACACATTTCATAATTTCATGGTATCTCATCATTGTCCACATATTTACAACATGTTCCACATTTCATATGTTTGCAACACCTTTTCACTATTCATAGCACATGTACATATTTTATATCCCTCGTAGTACATGGACAAATACTTCACATTTCTCAAATAAACTACTCCCTCTTTTCTAAAGTATAAGTTACTTTTGCTAAAAAAAATTTGTTCCAAATTATTAGTTACTTTACATTCTCTCAATGCAATATTAATAATATTTTATCCAATATATTCTCAAGTGTTCATTATTATTTATTCTTTTAACTCTTTTAATTTTTTTCTCAACAATGAGAGACATTATTATAAAGTTATGCATAATTTGTCTTTTTTCATAAATTAATAATTAAGTTTTTTAATTCGTATAAAATATTTAAAACGTTTTATAATTTAGAACGGAGGAGTTTTTTAAATCGTATAAAATATTTAAAACGTTTTACTATAATTTAGAACTGAGGGAATATCAAACAAAAGTAATATATTATTTAATTGTAAATTATTGTAAAACAACATTGCATGTCGCAGCATAGTGTCGGAGGTATTAAATTGTTTTTCCCTCCAATATTAAAAAGATATTTAGCTAAAATATCGAACGACACATTGGAGAACACAATAGAAAACCAGGAGATTGTCTTAGAGCAACTCCAGTGATAGTTTTTCAAGTCTGTCCGTCAGAGTGGAGCAATCAAAATTTGAATCAATTAATCGATCCGATGTCTTTTTTGTGCAAATGAATCGGATTGGATATCAGATTGATTCAGCTGTTTAATTTAAATAGTATAGAATTGTTTCGGTCGGGCTTGGATGTTTATTTTGGATCCGACAAAAATCGAAACCGACCGAACTTAATTAATATATAGTTTGTTTATTTTTATTACTATATGACTGACTCACTATAAAAATGAGATTCATAATTTTGTAAGATAGTATCATTTTTATAATTTAATGATGACATTGTGTACTTTAAAAAATACAAGACATGAAATATAAAATTTTGAGTATTATTTAATTTATAATTTAAAATATGATAATGATCAAAATTAATGTTAAATATTATTAAAAATATTACTCCGTAATAATAATTTTTCTTTTAATAATAAAAAAATAGTTATATTCTAAAAATTTGATATTTTTTATAAAAAATTAAAAGAAAAATCATTTTTATAGGTTTGTTCTAATAAATATTAAACTGACTAAATCAATTTAGTTTAACCGTCAAATTGACTTAACCGAATCCGACAAAAATCAAAATTTTATTGATCAAAATTTGACCATAAAAATAAAACTATAGATTACATCGAATTTAAATTTTAGATCCAAACCCAACCAAACCCGACTAATTGTCTAGTCTTAACTTGGAGTAAATAGTTGATATAAATGTCAACATTAATTTAAAGTAACTGAAGGGAAATAGTAACTAAATGGTTCAAGGAATGGTAAAGTGGAAATTTAATTCCTTTTTGGATAGACTCGGAATATAAAAAAGGAGTAGGGTTAGTAAAGTGAGACAGACAAAAGAAACTCTTTGAAATGGCAAGTCACACATATTTGTATTGTCCTTTTCCAGCAGGTACTGTCCAAAAAATTTTGTTAAAAAACTTTCTATTATTAAGGCTTTGCAAATAATTTTAGAAGTACATATTTTATTCCCTTAGGTTTTTGTATTTTGTAAAAGAGAATTTGCAAATATAATAAAACTCTGTTTTATATTGAGTTATTTTATTTTGCATGTTAAAAATTGTTTGCTACAATTCAGTTCTTCAAAATCAGAATTGGATATGGAAGAAATCCGGTCTTATCTTGCATTTTATGAGGGTTCAAATAAGAGGACATCAAATCAATTCGATGTTGAACTCAAAAATCATGTTGATGAGGTCAATGAACAGGTGAAACGATTTAGATGTTATGTTGATTAGGAGTATTTATGGTTAATTTGGTTTATAATTGAATTGAACTGAATCACATTTATAATTTGGTTTAGTTTATAATACCTATTTAAATAAAAATTCAGTTAAATGTTAAAAGGATTACAATTTTATTTAAAACTAGTTTATGATTAATTTATATTTATAAACTAGTTTATAATCATTTTACAATTTTAAATCAATTATATATTTTTGAACTATTTTAAATTTGTTTATATTAAAAAAAATATTTTTCAAAATATTTATTTATAAAAAATATATATATTTTTATTTTTTTTAAGAAAAATAAATTTTTATTTTTGAAAAATAAATATTTTCAATTTTCTTATTTTCATATTTTGTATTATGAAAAAAAATATTTTCTTGTTTTTCCGAATTTTTTTTGATTTTTTCATATTTTCGAAAAAAAACTCGTTTTTCACATTTTCAAATAAATTGATTTTTTTCGTATTTTTGAAAAAAATAATCGAATTTTTGTGTTTCTAAAAAACCTGATTTTCGTATTTTTTGGAAAAATTTGTTTTTTTTTATTTCCAAAAAAACTTGAATTTCTGTCTTTTCGAAAAAAACTCGATTTTTTTTTTTGTATATCCGAATTTTTTTTTTGACTTTTTCATATTTCTAAAAAAACTCTACTTTTTCATATTTCCAAAAAAACTCGATTTTTTCATATTCCCAAAAATACTTGACTTTTTCATATTTCTGAAAAAACTCGATTTTTTATATTTTTGAAAAAACTCAATTTTTTTATATTTTAAAAAAAACTCGACTTATTCATATTTTTGAAAAAACTCGACTTTTTTTTCTTCATATTTTTGAAAAAAAACACGACTTTTCATATTTCCAAAAAAACTCGATTTTTTTTAAAATTCCTGAAAAAACTCGATTTTTCCATATTTCCGAAAAAACTTTATTTTTTCATATTTCCGAAAAACTTGACTTTTTCATATTTCCGAAAAAACTCAACTTTTTCATATTTCTGAAAAAACTCGACTTTTTCATATATCCAAAAAAACTCGACTTTTACATATTTCGGAAAAAACTCGACATTTTCATATTACCGAAAAAACTCTATTTTTTTTCATATTTCTAAAAAAACTCGACTTTTTAATATCTCCAAAAAAGCTCCACTTTTTTCATATTTCTGAAAAAACTCAACCTTTCCGTATTTCCAAAAAAACTCAATTTTTTTTTTCATATTTCTGAAAAAACTCGACTTTTTCATATTTCCGAAAAAACTCGACTTTTCCATATTTCTAAAAAAACTCGACTTTTTCATATTTCTGAAAAAACTCAACTTTTTCTTATTTTTGAAAAAACCCGACTTTTTCATATTTTAGGAAAAAACTCGATTTTTTTTCATATTTCCGAAAAAACTCGACTTTTTAATATTTCCAAAAAAACTAGACTTTTTCATATTTTCGAAAAAATCGACATTTTCATATTTTCGAAAAAACCCGACTTTTTTATATTTCTGAAAAAACTTTGATTTTTTGTATTTCTGAAAAAACAAGATTTTTTTTTTGTATTTTTGAAAAAAAAACGAATTTGTTGTATTTCCAAAAAAAACAATGTTACGTATTTTCGAAAAAATTCATTTTTCGGAAAAAATCGATATTAGTTTTTTTTACAGGAAATAAAAAATATATTTTCTAGATTTTTTTTTTAATTTTTGATTTTATTTTTATTTTCATTTTTTTTACTTTCAGTTAATTTTTTATTTTTTTTATTAAAAACTAATTAATTTATTTAATTAAATCTGTTTATAAAAAAAATTGGTTCTGAACCGCTTTTAAACTGAATTTGAATTGTTTTAATTAAATGATTCAATTTATTAACCATTTAATTGGTTCAGTTTTTTTATAGTGCAATGGAGTTCAATTCAAGTTTACAATTCAGTTAACCATATTTTTAATCACCCCTAATGCTGAATGGTCATGGGAGAAAGTTATCTTAGCTATAACAATGAACATTGGTTATTGTGTTTAGCAGTAAGAAGTGTAAAGCCAGTCTATGTTGTAATTAGGGCTGAAAATGAGTCGTGTCGAGTTGAACTCGCCTTAGCTCAGTTCGACTTGTTAAGAATTAGCCGAGTTCGAGTTCGAGTTCATCACGAACTTTTTTTCAGCTCAAACTCGACTCGTTAAGAATTGACCGAGTTTGAGTTCGAGTTCGAGTTCATCACGAACTTTTTTTCAGGTCAAACTCGACTTATTAGAAGTTCATGAATATCTCGGTTCAACTCGTTAGGTTCAACTCGCTTATTTCACAGACTTAAAAGTAATTTTTTAAAGTCTATTATATATATATATATATATATATATATATTTGACATTTTAAATTAATATTTTTTAAATAAAAAATATAGAAATAAAATAAAAGTTATAAGATTGGAATTTATATGATGTTAATTTTATTTGTATAATTATTCGTAGAAATATTTTACTCACTTGAGAATATAAATTATCAATTAAAACCGTTAGATTAAAAGAAAATATGAGACTAAGATTTAGAACAAATCTTTAAACCTACTCTTAAAGACAATATAATCTATCTCATATATAATCGAATTGACTCATGAACCTAACGAGTCGAACTATGTATAGTTCAAGTTCATATCATTTAGTTAACGAACTTAGTTTTTAGCTCATATTCAGCTCATTTGGTTCATTGCCAGCCTTAGTTGTAATATAAAAATGCATCAACACGTGACGCAGGTACACGTGATTTCAAGCAAAAGTTGATAGGGAGTTTAATAGAATTATTTATCATTAGTTAAATGAGTTTTATTAGTATTTTAATGCATTAGGAATTATTTTATATTATTATGTTTTTTAGAATTATCTTAGGATTTTTAAGATTGAAACACTTAGATGGTTAGTATTTGTTTAGAATAAGTGTATTACCCTCTCTTGTACGACATCAATGAAATGAAAATGTCTCTTTTATTTTATTTAGTTTGTCTTTCTTTTATTTTCTAGCAAATTAGATTTAACTTCCTAACAATTTGGTGCTTTCATTCTTGAACATCAACACCTCTTATGGCATACTCATCTTTCTCATCTTTCACAACTCCATTTTATCATCCCACCACCACCACCAACACTGTTACATCCTCATTCCCTTCTTTTCCATGGGAAATATTTTCATCTTATTTCCCAAATAATCATGTTACAACTCATCACCATGCTTATATTTTAATCATGGGTATACACCCCCTATATCTAACCCATATTAATCATATTCTACATCTCATTATTCATACTACTACAACAATTGTCACATAAAATAACAACTAACAAACACCTCCTCCATAATTGGTCATAAATATCAAACTCATTATGTTAATAGAAGAGATTTTGAGAAGCATTTGCAAGTGTTTCATCTCAGTTTTAAGAAAACATCTAAAAAAACTCTCAAAAGTTTTCTCATTCACAAAGAACTATTCCGGTGAAATTTCCGACATCTTCTCCGGCGAAATTTCTGGAAAATTCTCCAGCGTCACTTCCGACGTTAACTCCGGGGACATCTCCGGTATCACTTCCAGCAACGATTTTGAAGACGTTTTTGGTGTCGGATCTGTCAGAAAATATGCTACCGGAATCACCAGATCCGCCACCACTTGAACAAACAAAAGATGAATTGTTGAAGTCCAAAGAGGTAAATATATCTCAGGCGACATTTCTGATTCCGGCAGCGCTTCCGGCAATAACTCAGGCACCAATTCAAAACATGCAGAAACGAACATCTTCTTCGTTTTATGATCAGTTGGTATTCACCAAACCATTTTCGTGGCCACCGAAAAAATCACCTGAACAACAACGGTCACCGAAATTGCAACGACCACTACTAAATCCATCATATTTATTGTTTCCGGCATCACTTCCGGTCAGACCACCAGCGGAGCCACCACCATTATTAGACAACTTCCATTATTTTAATTTTTTTAGTATTGTAGAAAAAAAAAGAAAATGAAGAAAAGAGAAGAAAAAGAAAGAAGAAGTAGGAAGAGAAAAACGTGAAAAAAGAAGAAGAAACAAAGAGAGAAAAAAAAGTGAAAAAAAAAGAATTGAAGAAAAAATAAAGAGAGAATGGCAGAAAGAAGAAAAAGTGGACGAAGAAATGTAGAAAGGAAAATTGGAAGAGAAGAAGAAAAGAAATGAAAAGAAAAGAAAGAGATAAAAAAGAAAGGACGTTCAGAGAAAAAGAAAGAGAGTTATTGGAAAAGAGCAAGAAAAAAGGCACTTAATGTAGGTACCTTTTCCATTATCTCTGAATTGTGATGTATCGTCAACTACATGTGATTGCCAACTATCAAATGGGTGCTAATTGATATTCATTGCAAGAAAGACATAGAAATTAGTTTAACAGAGAAATCCTCAATTTTATCTCCACAAAAAAAAAATTGGTGCTTATATTAAAATCTTGAAAAATTTAGAATTTTTTAGAACCTTGAGGACAAGGTTCAAGTGAACTCGACAACAATGATAGGGAGTTTAATAGAATTATTTATTATTAGTTAAATGAGTTTTATTAGTATTTTAATGTATTAGCAATTATTTTATATTATTATGTTTTCTAGAATGTTCTTAGGACCCTCAAGATTGAGACACTTGGATGGTTAGTATTTGTTTAGAATAATATATAACAAGTGCATTACCCTCTCTTATAAGACATTAATGAAATGAAAATGTCTCTTTTATTTTATTTAGTTTGTCTTTCTTTTATTTTCTAGCAAATTAGGTTTACCTTCCTAACAAAAGTGCTTTTAGGTTCTTTTAGGTTCTTAAGATACGCTACGTGTGTATAATCATATTTAAAAGGTATAAATAAAATATTAAAAAGCATAGTTCACCAAAACAAAAACTCATTCGATTAATCAGATGGTAATAGGCAACATCCGAATGCTCCAATAGTTGGTCCTTATAAATCCTCTTGTAATATCTTCAACAAACCATTTAGGAAGATTTTGGACTACAAAAACATTTCAGGATGTAGGTATTTATAGTAATATAGGTGAACAAAATAAGAATCAAGAAATCCTTAAACTATACCAAAGTTCTTAAAAAAATTGTATTTCTTGACAAAACAACTTCAAATGAGAAATGTCTGGGATCCTTAATATGAAAAGTGTGAAATTTTGGAAAACATTCGACGTTTAATTCACGATTTTGATCAATTCCTAAAAAAACCATATTATCACCATGATACCACATCCCAACTTGATGATATTTGTAAGGTAAACAATATGTTTGTTGTACATACATTCAGCCATTGCAAAGTAATTGACCAGTCATATTTTCATTAGTTTCTACAATAAACTCGAATACACCATTATTGAAACAAATTGGTTGATACCATATCCCTTGTGTTTTGATGATAACAAAGTATTTAAAGAACAATTGAGTATTCTAAAATCTGTTCAATCATGTATGATTATAACACTAAGAATATATGAAGAGATGCTTAATGAATTTGAAGTTCAGACTCTTTCTCTGAAGATCAGTTCTGAAGACTCTAACTCTGATGGAAGTTCCAGACTCTAAAGAAGTCAACAGCTAAATAAAGCCAGCCTTTGGTGGTCCAGACTGTGAAGCATCAGAAGCCTAGAAGCAGACTTTGGAGAGATCGGCCTATGAAGAGTGAAGTCTAAAGAAAGTCAACCTATGAAGGATAATCTCTCCAATCGAGGCAACTCTGACATACTCAGAGATTTTTTGTTCACGTGAAGACTTAAGGAAATATATCTTCATTGTTATATGAACTTCAACAAATAATTCCTCTTGCACAAAGGTTCATTTTTTATGTGTCCAATCAAGTACAAAGTTTTTCCAACTTTTTACTGAAAGTCTTCAAATGTCTCTTTTCCTTATCTCTATATAAGAAGCTGAAAGACTTGAAGATGAAGACTAATGCACTGCAATACAAGACTCTGATCCTTGACATTTCAAAGAAAAGTCAATCTTTTAAATTAGCTAGACTTAGAACATCTTAACAAATGTGTATATTTTAGAAGTTCTTACAAGTCTTAAGAGTCTTCACAAGATGTATTCTATCTACACCTCGGATGCCATATAAAATGTAGTTTTATCCAAAATCTCTTAACAGTTTTTTATAGAGTCAGAAGTCTCTTGCTTTAGTGCTTGAGCATTTGTAGTCTCTTGCTTATGTGCTTGAGAATAAAAGTCTCTTAATTGAGGGTTTGAGCATTTGAAATATCTTACTTGTGTGCTTGAGCATAGAAGTCTCTCACGTGAGGGTTTGAGCATTGGAAGTCTCTTGCTTGTGTTCTTGAGCATAAAAGTCTCTTACTTGAGGGTTTGAGCATGGGAAGTCTCTGGCTTGCTGCTTGAGCATTTGTAATCTTATTGGTTATAATTAAAATCACTTGGAAGCACGAGGGGACTAGATTACTCTCAAGTTGTGAGAGGAACCAGGATAATTGCTATGTGTCTTTGCTTTTACTTTCCTGCTTTCTGATCTTATTATTCCGCTACGTGTCTCTTGTAATTTTCGGCCAATTAGGGTTACAGGTAAAAGTTAGAAATAAATCACGAAATCAACCAGGACTTGAAATTTCCACACCATCAAAATATAATTGATCCGTATATCTTTTTTCGTCTACAAATGAAGATGGCAAGACCATACACTTTCCTCTTTTAGACGACTGATTTTTGGCATTGTTTGCGGTTTGGTCGTGAAGTTTGCGGTACTTTCCAACTCTTAACATCAATTGATTTTTCCTCAACCAATATATACACTTTGTTTCCGTCATTGTGTATCCATCTACCATAAATTGTTGAAATAAACTTCTAGAAGAAATCTAATTATTGGCTTAATTAGATTGTCCTTGTAATCTGAAATATAACCCGTCTTTGATAGTTTGACGATTTTTCTTCGTAACAACTTTTTCATCTTTATATTAATGCATAATATTAGGTTTTCAACCATATTCTCCATATGGTAAAATCAAAGGGTATTGATAGCTTAGGTAACTTGCATTAAACTCATCAAATGTTTGTAATTAACCATCACGTGTCGGAACTATGATGTCCCTTTTTGTTGCCGAGTCTATATCGCCAACAATGAGAGCTGCAACTTCAGATACAATGGGTCTATTGTAGAGATGATCATCACTGGGTCTATCTGAAATAAGTTTCAATTTTAAATCTTGGTAGTTTCCATCTTTTAAACATATCCATTGCCATTTTGAATGCTTTTGAATGGACATTACTTTCATCTAACATTAACTTCAACTTGGTCACAAGACTTTTGTCAATTTGTTTATTGTCCCTAGCGGCTGGATCTATAGTAACATGGTGACAAGCCACCTCTGGGTCAAGGCCAGGCATCTCCGACGCACTCCACAAGAACAAATCAGCATTCTCCCGGAGGCAGGCTTTCAACTGCTTCCTCGCCAGGTCGGGGATCCAGGTACCAATCTTCACATTCCTTCCTGGATCCTCCCTGAGAGTGATGAGCTCGAAGTCTCCGTCTGGAATGGGGCGCGTTGGGGGGAGAGGTTGCCCATTGCCTTCACCTGGAAGGTCGTTGTCTGCTACTCCCCCTTCTTCCTGCTCATTGAGGAAGCGACTGTCGAGGTCCACCGCATTGACACGCGGGAGTGGCTTCTGCTCTGCGTCTGGGGTTGGCTTCTCTCTGGGCTTGGGCTTGAAGTTGATCTAGCTCAGACCCTTGGTTACAGTCTTGAAGCATCTCCTCGCGGCTTCAATATCCCCGTGGAGGGTGACGACCCGACCTCTGGTCGTGTAGTACTTCATCTTCAGATGGACTATAGATGGTACCACCGTGAGTTCGGCCAGAGTTGTTCTCCCCAGGATGCACTCGTACAGGGAAGGACACTCAACCACCAGGAAGCGGGTCTTGACTTGTCGGGAAGTCTCGTCACTCTCGAAAGTAACCATCAACTCGACATTGCCCCACGGTCTGGTGGTGGTGCCGTTGAAGCCCTGTAGATCAAAGCCCACGTAGGGGGTCAGGTGTGTTTCATTGAGCTTGAGGGTCTCGAAGAGGTGGGTGTACATGATGTCCACTAAACTCCCTTGGTCGACCAGGATTCGGCGGACATCAAAGTTCGCTATTTGCGACCTGATTAGGAGAGGGATGGTGGAGTTGGGTGCGCTGTCCGACAATTCCTTGAGGTAGAAGGTGATGGGGTTCTACCTCCCTTGTACCTTCTCGAAGGTGGCAGTCTGCGCTGAGCTCGCGTCGATCAGTTCGTCGAACTTACGCTTGATCGACCCTACAGAGACCTTGTTGAACCCCCCGCCGGATATAACCATTTCTGTGAGGAAACTTTCCCACGGGCTACGGGCGGTCACATGTTCCTCGGAGGGAAAACTCTCCCACGGGCTACGGGCGGTCACGGGGATCTCGGGCTCCTCGGGGATGTAGAAGTCCTCCGGTCGGGTGACACTCATAGCGACTTGCAACCCGTTCTCTCTAGTGGAAGGGGTCGTCTCCTCGACCCTTTGCGTCTCTCGAGCATCCTGTCTGGGGGCGCCGTTCCTCTTCGTGTACTGCTTGAGGTGCCCCTCCTTGATCAAGATTTCTATCGCATCCTTGAGGTGGATGCAATCCTCAGTGACATTCCCGTGGCTCATATGGAACCTGCAGTACTTGGACTTGTCAACATTTGGTTTGAGTGGTGTCAGCTTCGGAAAGCGGACACCTCCTTTTTAGAATTCCGAGTTGATGCACTCGGCCAGAATTCGCTCGCGGGGAGCAGTGAGTAGCGTGTATTCTGTGAACCGGCCAACTGGACCTCTCGGATCACGAGAGTCTCTGGGACAGTCTTCTCTTCTTCTATTCCCCCCTTGTCGGGGAGCGGTAGAGTCTTCGTGCCTGGAGCTTCGGGGGGTCTCTTGATGCCACGAGTCGCGGGAACAATGGACAGCCTTCAGCTCCTCATACTGAATGTATGCTTGGGCCTTATGGAGGAGCTCTTCCAAGTTGCGGGGCCTTTTGATGCCCACAGCCTTGGCGAACTTAGTGCAAGGTCGTATTCCTCGCTTGATCAGAAACTTCTTCATATCATCTATGGCGGCTACCTGGACGGCTTCCCGGTTGAATATCTCGATGTAATCTCGGAGAGATTCGTCATTTCCCTAGATGATGGCTTCCAGGGAGGCCACCGTCTTCGAGTGGCGTCGGGACGCAGTGAAATGCCTGGAGAAATGTCTCTTCAGTTCCTTCCAGGCGGTGATAGACTCCAGTGCAAGGCTCTTGTACCACGCCATGCCACCCTTGGCCGGCTCTTCGGATTCTCGCCGTAACCGTAAGCTTTACTCCTCTTTTGCACAGGGGAACTTCATTGTTCCTTTCGAGCTGGGGACCGTTTGTGCTTCTGGACGACCACAGGTTGGGGTCGTTCCAGTCGTGGGCAACGCCCTGCAGGTTGGGAGGAAGGAGTATGAGAGTCGTCTTGCTGTGTCCTCCGCGGGGGAGGAGATAGGCTATGAGATATGGGGCGACGATGTCTTCCAGTTCGAGGGCTGGCCATGATTATCAGAGAATGAGAGTTGCTTTGGTTTTTACGGGGAGAAAAACGGGGAAGCAAAGGGTTCCCATAGATGGCGCCACTGATCGTACCTGATCAGAAAGTAGATCAGTGGCCAGCAAGCGTCGTGAGCTCCTCTACTCCGGTGGTGGTGAAACGGTGGGGGGTGTACCTGCAAGGTACTCCGATGCTAAAGTCAGGAACGAAGCAAGCAAATACAGAAAGGTAGTGAGAGTGAGAATTAGAATACCTAACCCTCTAGTAAAAGAGGGTATTTATATTATGCCCCCAACGCTGTGCCAACGGTCGTCTGCACTGGGTTGGGTTGCTAGGCCCAATGTAGATAACTGTCAGGGCTTACATGGCGTAGGGAAGACCAGCACGTGGTCTTCGCCCTAGAGTAACTGCCTTGAGATCTCTGGAGAGTGGGTAGACCAACTCTCTCGGAGGTGGGTAGTCACCTGATGACGTGTCCCCGCGGGGGGAGCACATGGTGTACGCGGGGAGGATGCTCGTTTTCTCCTCGAGTCAAGTAGCCTCTGCCCGACGTCGATGGGATACGAGTCTGCTCGACAAGAGAGAGGATTAGGCCTTATTGGGCCTCTTATCGTAGTATTGGGTTGGGTCTGCCCGACTGATGGGCAGACGCTGACCCAGTCCAAAACAATACTTATTGACTATCAATTAATCTCAGTTGTGAATAGTAATTACTATAATTTGCTCCTTTCATTAAAATTATTTATTTAATGTACTTAAGAAATGTTCAAGTTTTTCTTTTTTTACTAGAAAAATGTTAAAGTTTAACATTGCAACTTCTGGTTTTCAATTTAATGTGATTGCAACTTTTAATTTCTGATTTAATGTGATAGCAACTTTTAATTTTTGATTAATAATAGTCCATCAAAGTGGTCTCCATTTTTTAATCTCTAATTCATTTCACTCTTGTTAATTTTTATTTTTGTATACATTCTTTTTTTTAGATTGGTGAAGAGAAATTGTCTTACAAGGGCTATTGACAGGGGCGGACTTACGTAGAGGCAGGGTGTGGCTATAGCTAAACCAGTTTTTTTAATTTTTTATATTATATATATATATATATATATATATATATATATATATATATATATATATATATATATATATATATATATATATATATATATTATTAAAATAATTAATTTTTTTTATATTATATATAAATACATAATAATTAATAAAAGAAAATAAATATTATTAACTCACTTTTCTCTCTCATAGTAACTAATTCTTTCACTTTTCTTTCTCTCTCTCTCACAGTAACTTATTTTTCTCTTTCTCTCAAATCTCACAATCTCTCATCCTTATTTCTTCCTCACATATTTGCCGATCTTTTATTTTCTTTCTCTAATTTTTTTCACTTGGCTTGGTTACAATTATTTATTGGTGATTGAAGATCAAAGGTAAAGTGAGTATTTCAATTTCAACTTATACTTTTCTTCTTTTTGAGATGAACCCTAAAACCCCAATTTGTTAAAAAAAATAATTTTCTCAATTTCTCATAAATAATTTTCTTTATAATCAATTGGTTTTAGTGTTCTCTTTATAGTTTAAATGACTATTTTAAATGATTTCATTATTCTCTTTATAGGATGAAGAAATTTTTTCATGTGCTTTCTAGAGACAAAGCTACTTCTTCGGCAAATCTAGAAGTATCAGAAACTCAACATCCAAGTGAAGGTATTAAAGTTGTTGATTATGAATTGTTGGAAACAGATCTAGGAATTAGGCCTCCAATTTCAAGTTATCATCCTGACATCCAAAATGAGGTAAGGAAAGCTTATTTAAAAATAGGTCGTCATCAACCTCCTCACAATTTCGTTTACCCTTGGACTGTTCAAGGTTAACAAAGACGTCGATTTTGCAAAATTTAGTTTGATTTGTATGACTGGATTGATTATAGTGAATCTAAAGACCTGGCATTTTGTTTGCCATGTTTTTTGTTTAAAAATGTCTCTAAATAAGGGGGAGATCACTTTGTGGGAGAGGGTTTTGGTGATTGGAAGAATGCTCAAAGATTGGCTAATCATGCTATTTCTTCCAATAGTCATGTTGATTGTGTGCATATGAGTTACGCTCTCGTGAACCCAAACCAAAGTATTAAGGTTGTGTTTGTCAATCAAACTTAGTAAATGAATGTCAAATATCATGTTCGTGTAAACACATCTCTTATAGCTTCTAAGTTTCTTTTGAGGTGTGGTATTCCATTTAGAGGGAGTGACGAGTCCATTAACTCTTTATTTAAGGGGCCATTTCTTGAGTTGGTGGACACTCTAAAGGAAATTAACCCAAAGATCGCTAGTGTAATAGATTGTGCTCCAGGAAATAACCTTATGATTGCCCATAGGATTCAAAAGGATCATGATGCTGCTTGCGCATGTGAAATAACTCAACAAATTGTATGTGATATTGCAGATGATGTGTTTTGTGTTTTGATTGATGAATTTGGTGATGTTGCAGGTAAAGAACAAATGGTTGTTGTTGTTCACTATGTTAATAGTGAATGTTTGGTAAAAGAAAGGTTTCTTGGCTTTGTAAGTGTTAAAAAAACAAGTTCTAAGTCACTTAAGGAGGCACTTGAAAAGTTGTTGCCTATTAATGGCTTGAGTTTATCTAGCATTAGGGGGCAAGGATATGATGGAGCTAGCAATATGCGAGGTAAGTTTGGTGGTTTGAGAAATTTAATCCAAAATGAGAATCCATCTGCTTATTATGTGCATTGTTTCGCCCATCAACTTCAATTGACACTTGTTGCATGTGCTAAGACTCACAAAGATATGTTAGTGGTTTTTTCGGTAAGGTCAATATTCTTGTTAATTTCATACGATCTTCTAACAAGAGACAAGAATTGCTTCGAGACAAACAAGTAACTCAGTTTTCTAAATTGATTGAAGAGGGCCAAATCGAGACTGGTAGTGGATTAAATCAAGAATCATCTATTGCTAGAGCGGGTGACACTCGTTGGGGTTCCCACTTTAGGACTCTCACTAGTTTAATGACTTTGTACGGTGTCATTATTGGAGTACTTGAAGAAGTCGGGAAGTATACGTCATTTGAAAAATATGGTGAAACTCTGCTTTTGCTAGATGTTCTTCAGTCTTTTGATTTTATCTTCATGTTATATATGATGGTTGGGATTTTAGGATTTACAAATGATTTGAGTGTAGCGGTACAAAAGCGTGATCAAGATCTTTTGAATGCTTTGTCACTTGTCAATGCTACCAAACAAGAATTACAAGAAATGAGGAATGATGGATGAGAATAACTTATATATAAGGTTATAGAAATTTGCAATAAGCATGATATTGATGTGCCAGATATGGATGCACCGTATGTGCAAGTGAAGAAACCTAGACGACATGCTACAACTTCTAGTGTTTCTAATTTGCATCATTATAAGCATGATTGTTTGTTTAGTGTTTTAGATTTGCAATTGCATGAACTCAATGCTAGGTTTGATGAAGACAATACTGAACTTTTACAATGTGTTTCATGTTTGAGTCCCTCGTAATCATTTGCAGCTTTGGGTGTGAAAAAACTATTGAGGATGGTTGAGTTTTATCCAAATGATTTTGTAAATGTGCCGGAAGTGGTCGTGCGACATCAACTTCAGAATTATGTTAGAAATGTTCGATGTGACCCAAAATTTGCAAATTTAAAAGGAATTTCAGATCTTTGTGCAGAACTTGTGGAAACAAATAAGTGCAACACATTTGATATGGTTTATAAGCTTCTGAAGTTAGCTTTAGTCTTACCGGTAGCAACTGCAAACGTGGAACGTATTTTTTCGGCAATGAATTTTGTGAAGAGTCAACTATGTAACAAAATGAGTGATCAATGGTTAAATGATCGTCTTGTAACTTTTATAGAAAGAGATGTTCTTGGAACAATTAACAATGATGTTATTTTAGCTCATTTTCAAGAAATGGATAGTAGGCAATTTTCATTGTAAATGTACTTTATTAAACAATATTATTTCTTATTTTAAATATAATTTAGTTCATACTTTCTTTCATGTTTAACCACACCCATATATAATGTCTGGATCCGCCCCTGGCTATTGATCCAATATATATATATATATATATATATATATATATATATATATATATATATATATATATATATGAAGAATTTATTTATAATTTACTTGATTTGGTTTTCAATTTGAATTACCACACACACACACACATATATATATACCCTCCGTCCCATATTATAAGCAAATTTTTCTTTTTAGATTCATTAAATAATTAATATATCTAGTCTATATATATACCAGATACATTAATTATTCAATGAATCTAAAAAGCAAAATTTGTTTATAATATGGGACGGAGTAATATATATATATATATATATATATATATATATATATATATATATTTGGCATGATTGATTTTGTCCATTATTGTGTTTTATTTTGTATTACTTGTTTATTTTTCAAATTTGTAATGGCCATTAATAAATTTAATTTTGGGATGAGTCAGAATTGTTTTTAGGAAGTTATGTTATGAATATGATTTAAGAACTTTCTTTTTAAAGTCCAACATGAATATTGAGTTTAAATTGTATCATATTATTATTAGAGTAAAACCAAATTTCATTAAAATGTAAAAGGTCTAGAATATTTATGGGGCTTTTGAACTATACCTGTCTATTAACCTGAATAAATCGTCTGATTTAACTCGGAATCCACACAGATCCAACCCGTTAAAACCGATTTAAAAAACGGGCGGAAATGGACTTAATTATTCTACCAGCGGTTTGACATGGGTGGCTTTTTTGGATTCAAACCCGTTCAACCCGACCCGTTGTCCACCCTTAGATGGAGCTGACCATCTAAGAATATGTGTTGCTTTAGTGAGCAAAGCAATGTAAGTGGCCGACACAAATGATAAAGAAGGCTTTAATTACAATATTTTAATTAGTTTGTATCAAATTAACATTTAATATGGATAAAATATTTATATTTAAGATAAAGATGTGTGGCCTAATATGAATTTTTTTAGCTGCACCATTAGAATTAAAATTATGAATTGCTTTAAAATGACTGACTTAATATATTAAAAAAAAACTCAAATAAGAGTTGCACCATTGGAGATACCTTAGAGCACATTTCCTTGTAAGAATAACACAACAACTTGGAATATTATATTAGAATATTACATATCAAAGTTAATCATTCCTAGGTATATCAGACCTAGACTCATACACAAGTCTTATTTAAAAATTACACACCATCTTAATAATATTTAAAAGGGTTAATATTATTTATAGGTGAGTTTTGGTTTATCTCTCTTCAGGGACGGATCCAAACATTATGTATTGGTATGGCTAAACATGAAAGAAAGTATGAATTAAATTATATTCAAAATAAGAAATAATATTGTTTAATAAAATACATTTACAATAAAAATCATCTACTATCCATTTCTTGAAAATGAAGTAAAATAACATCATTGTTAATTGTTCCAAGAACATCCCTTTTTATAAAAGTTACAAAACGATCATTTAACCATTGATCACTCATTTTGTTACATAACTGCCTCTTCACAAACTTCATAGCTGAAAAAAATGTTCCACGCTTGCAGTTGCTACCGGTAAGACGAAAGCTAACTTCAGAAGCTTATAAACCATATCAAATGTGTTGCACTTATTTGTTTCCATAAGTTTTGCACAAAGATCTAAAATTCCTTTTAAATTTGCAAATTTTGGGTCACATCGAACAACTCTAACATAATTCTGAAGTTGATATCGCACCACCACTTCTGACACATCTACAACATCATTTGGATAAAGCTCAACCATCCTCAATAGTTTTTTCACATTAAAATCTGCAAATGACGATGAGGGACTCAACCATGAAACACATTGTAAAATTTCAGTATTCTCTTCATCAAAGCTAGCACTGAGTTCATGCGATTGCAAATCTAAAACACTAAACAAACAATCATGCTTATGATGATGCAAATTAGAAACACTAGAAGTTGTAGCATGTTGTCTAGGTTCTTCCCTTGCATATACGGTGCATCCATATCCGACACATCAATATCATACTTATTTCAAATTTCCATAACCTTAGATATAAGTTCTTCCCATCCATCATTCCTCATTTCTTGTAATTCTTGTTTGGTAGCATTCACAAGGGACAAAGCATTCAAAAGATTTTGATCACGCTTTTGTAGCGCTACACTCAATTCATTTGTAAATCCTAAAATCTCAACCATCATATATGACTTGATGATAAAATCAAAAGACTGAAACACATCTAGCAAAAGCGTAGTTTCACCATATTTTTCAAATGACGCATCCTTCCCAACTTCTTCAAGTACCCCAATAATGGCATCGTAAAAAGTCATCAAACTAGTGGGAGTCCTAAAGTGGGAACCCCAACGAGTGTCACATGCTCTAGTAATAGATGATTATTAATTTAATCCACTGTCAGTCTCTATTTGGCCCTTTTCAATCAATTTAAAAAACTGAGTTACTTATTTGTCCCGAAGCAATTCTTGTCTCTTGTTAGAAGATCGTATGAAATTAACAAGAATACTGACCTTACTGAAAAAACCTCTAACATCTTTGTGAGTCTTGGCACATGCAACAAGTGCCAATTAAAGTTGACGGACGAAACAATGCACATTATAAGTGGGTGGATTCTCATTTTGGATTAAAGTTCTCAAACCACCAAACTTACCTCGCATATTGCTGGCTCCATCATATCCTTGCCTTTCAATGCTAGATAAACTCAAGCCATTAATAGACAACAACTTTTCAAGTGCCTCCTTAAGTGACTTAGCACTTGTTTCTTTAACACTTACAACGCCAATAAACCTTTCTTTTAACAAACCTTCACTATTAACATAGCGAACACCAATTCCATTTGTTCTTTACCAACAAAATTACCAGATTCATCAATCAAAACACAAAACACATCATCCGCAATATCACATACAATTTGTTGAGTTATTTCACATGCACAAGCAGCAACAAAATCCTTTAATCTTAGGGGCAATCATAAGGTTATTTCTTGAAGCACAATCTATTACACTAACGATCTCTAGGTTAATTTCCTTTAGAGTGTCCACCAACTCAAGAAATGGTCCCTAAAATAAACAGTTAATGGACTCGTCACTCCCTCTAAATGGCATATCACACCTCAAAAGATACTTAGTAGCAGGGCCGACCCAATCAAACTGAAGGCCCAGTTCTAATTTTAAAATAAGTTAAAATAAAAAAAAAACAATTATAATAAATAAAAATAACACATAAAAAATATTATCATGTATTAACAAAAATAAGATTTAATTATAATTATTTTGACTTTAATCAATCTCATTTTTAATGTATTGGATTTTTATTATAGTAGTTTCTAATTGATTTGATGTTTTAATAATATTTTATTTATATTTATTAATATTAATATAAAAAAAATTAGACCTTTTAACATTTTGGGGCCCTAAATATGGGGCTCTGTGCTATAGAGCCTGCTGTTCCTGCACAGGGCCGGGCCTGCTTAGTAGCTATAAGAGATGTGTTTACACGAACACGATATTCAACATTCATTTTCTTCGTTTGATTGACAAAATCAACCTTAATACTTTGGTTTGGGTTCATGAGAGCGTAACTCATATGCACACAATCAACATGACTATTGGAAGAAGTAGCATGATTAGCCAATCTTTGAGCATTCTTCTAATCACCAAAACCCTCTCGCACAAAGTGATCTCGCCCATATTTAGAGACATTTTAAAACAAAAAACATGGTAAACAAAATGCTAGGTACTTAGATTCACTATAATCAATTTAGTCATACAAATCAAACCAATTTTTGCAAAATTGCCGTATTTGTTTTCCTTGAATAGACCAAGGGTAAAAAAAATTGTGAGGTGGTTGATGATGACCTATTTTTAAATAAGCTTTCCTTACCTCATTTTGAATGTCAGGATGATAGCTTGAAATTATAGGCCTAATTCTTTGATTTGTTTCCAACAATTCATAATCAATAACTTTGATACTCTCACTTGGATGTTGAGTTTCCGATACTTCTAGATTTGCCGAAGAAGTAGCATTGTCTCTAGAAAGCACAGGAAACAATTTCTTCATCTTGTAAAGAGAGCAATGAAATCATTTAAAATAGTTATTTGAACTATAAAAAAATAGTAAAATCAATTGATTATAAAGGAAATCATTTGTGAGAAATTGAGAAAACTGGTTTTTTTTAACAAATTGGGGTTTTAGGGTTCATCTCAAAAAGGAGAAAAGAATAAGGTAAAATTGAAATACTCACTTTACCTTTGATTTTCAATCACCCTTAAATAAATGCAACTACGCCAAGTGAAAAAATTAGAGAAAGAATATAAAAGACTGACAAATATGAGAGGAAGATTCAAGCATGAGAGATCGTGAGATTTGAGACAAAGAGAAAAATAAGTTATGTGTGTGTGTGTGTGTGTGTGTGTGTGTGAGAGAGAGAGAGAGAGAGAGAGAGAGAGAGGTGAGAAAAATAGTTACAATGAAAGAGAGAAAAGTTTGAGAGAGAGAGAGAGAGAGAGAGAGAGAGATGTGAGAAAAATAGTTACAATGAAAGAGAGAAAAGTGAGTTAATAATATTTATTTTCTTTTATTATTTATTCTGTTTGTATATAATATAAAAAATTAATTATTCTAATAATAATTTTTAGTATATATAATATAAAAAAATTATAAAGAAAAACTGGTGTAGCTATAGCCACACCCAGCCTAAATGTGTGTCCATCCATGTCTCCCTGTACATTTGATTTTGTAAAACTAATTTTATCATATGAAGTTCTATTTTTTTAAACCTTAATGGGAAATGGCACACTCTAGATGTCTATGAATCATGCTATGTGGCATTATTTTTTATTTTTTCAATTTTTTTAATTCTAAAAATGTTAGATGTGACTTTATTATTTGATAATAAATTATTTTAAACTATTTAATAATAAATTATTTTAATTATTTTGTTTAAACTGTTTTATTTAATATTTAGTTGTGAGAAGTTGGCATGAGAGAGTGTTATAGGAAAGGGTACCAAACCTTTGGAACTGCTCTCAAATTCATGTGCAACATTGTTTTGTCAACAACCTTGGTTTTTCTCAGCCACTTGGTACTAGGTAGGTAGAAAGAGTATATGGTTGCTTCTAGATTTTTTTTATTTAGCTTGTTCAAATAAGGTTTAGAAACAACCAATAACTTCTTTTATTCCTAAAAACATTTTAAGAGTTGCTTCATAATACTGGACAATTTTCCCCTCACTACAACGTCTCTGTTCTACAAAGTTAGTGTTATACAAAAGGAGAGCTTTATTATCAAACAAGTTGATGAATCTCTTTTGTGTAATGTTCTTGATAAAGAACTCTGAGTCATATCCAAATACGATAGATCTGTTGAGATATTATATATAATCCAACTTGAATTGTATGGCCAAAGACCAAAGCTAATTATGGTTTAGGGTTTGTTACTTGTTATTTTATTTAGTAGTTAAGTCACTTAGGTGTATATAAATAAACACTTTGTAATTTAATTTTATAATTCATTCAATAATATCAATCCTTATTTCCTTATTCTCTCTCTTTCTCTACTCACTAAAAGTGCCTCACGCACTAACAAATTGGTATCTAGAGCTCCGGTTAGATTCTTGATCGCGTTTTCAAGAATCACACGTCAGAGATCATGTTTCCGGGATCGTGGGTTATTATTGATCAATCGCTGCAAAGATGAATGGTAACGGAAATTTACCAAACTCCCTTCCAACTCTTGACGACAATAATTGTCTTCAATGGAGAAAACAAATGCAATCTCTATTTGGCTTTCATGAAACCCTAGAAGTGGTTACTAACAATGTTCCTGCGCTAGGTAATGATGCAACCGACGCATATAGAACCACTAACAAGGATGCCAAGAAGATGGATTGCAAGGCAGCATTTTACATCCAATTGGCGGTTGATGCGACTAATTTCGACGGAATCGCTCATGCTGAATCGATGAAGGAGGCACGAGATATTCTTGTCAAGTACTATGAAGAAAGAGAGAAAGTCAATGTTTTCAAGTTGCAAACTTTGCGACGACCATATGAATTATTGTCGATGGGAGAAGACAAAAAGATTGCAGGCTATGTGTCGAAGGTGAAGAAACTCGTCTATCTCATGAAGGGTTGTGGTGAAACCCTAACTGATAAGATGATAGTTGAGAAGGTAATGCGTACGTTGACCTCTCACTTTGATCACGTTATCGTAGCTGTTATGGACTAGACCAATGGCTAGACATGGCCCAATCCACCTCTGCTTCCAGAACGACCCAATTGCCTAAGTCCAATCCACAAAGGGGCAAAAGTTATCTTTCTGCCCCTCCAACCGGGCAAGGACTGCATCACTCTTCCCCAGAAATGCTGCCCGTTCCACACGGCTTCTTCACTCTCCGAACAGCCAAGGATCTGTGCCCGAAACTGTGCCTATGCCCGACATAACGGCTAGTTTTGGGCAGTTACCTATTCTTCGGGAAAACGGTTATTTCGTCCCGAAAATAGGACCGTTGGCCACACGCTTGGGGGCATTATATAAACCCTCTCACTTGAGAGGGTCAGGTATCAAATATTCACCCTACGAACTAACACTTTGTACTTGCCCCTTTTCTCTGACCATTTCTTACTTGAGCGTCGGAGTGCCTTGCAGGTACACCCCCTTCTCCTCTCCATACGCCCAGCATCTCAGACATACTTGGTGGCCCACTTCGACAAGATCTGATCCAGCCTTCACGATCAGTGGCGCCGTCTGTGGGAAACATCATTCTCCACATCTTTCTTCCCCCGAAAACTGAAGATCAAAGCAAATTTCCAAGATCATTATCATGGCCACACAAGACCACGCCAAAGGTGCTCTCCAACCCGCTGTCCTCCCCGTCAACAAGACTGACATTGACGGCCCGTCATCTCTTCTCGGAGATGCCCGTTTTCTGAGGGACAAGGCCACAACTTCTCCTTCCCCTACCCCTGCTAACCGCAACAATGATCAGCCTTTGCTGGACATCCAACCCATTCCTGTTCTGCCCAACACCGACCCGGCCGTGGTGGACCTCCTGGAGGCAATCAACAAAACCAACACCCTGATCCTACAGCAGAACGAGAGGATCGGGGCGCTAGAAGAATCTAACCGTCTAAGATCCCCTCCTTCGAGGAGGAACCAACGAAGATCAAGGAGCCCGCAACCCCGACGAGATATTGACTGAAGACTGCACCAAGAACCTGACTCTCGCGCCGTCCGGAAGCGTGACCAAGTTTCCCCGCGTAACCAGCACTCTCCCGGTCACAAGAGGACCCGAAGGGATAAACAGTCACCCCCGGTCAAGTCTAAAGGCCGGGCCCGATCACCTTCTCCCTGAAGGAACCGCCGCAGCGAGCGTACCCTTCGGTCCCCGTCATTCACCAGTTCCAGCAGCGATGATGAGCCTCGCGACCCATTGTCCCAGGAATCTTGGCAACCCGTATCCCTAAGGGCCTGGAGAAGCCCCCGTCATTGGACACATACGATGGGGCTACTGACCCCGACGAGCACATCGAGAACATCGATGCGCTATTGGACTACCGCGATGTCCGGGGCACCATCAAGTGCTGGCTATTTCTGACCACGCTCCGAAAAAGGGCGATGACGTGGTATAAGCAGCTGCCCGAAGAATCCATTACCTCATGGAGACAACTGGGCATAATGTTCTCACGGCATTTCACAGCTTCTCGCCGCCACCCCAATACTGAGGCCTCCCTTAGAGCCATAATCCAAGGAAAGGATGAACCTCTCCGCGCATACATCGAGAGGTTCAAGAAAGAAGAAGTATAGGTCCCTACAACGGACGAGATGAAAAAGTTTCTGCTTGAGCAAGGACTCCGCCCGGGCTCAGAGTTTTCTAAGGCCGTCGGCCTCGCTCCTCCGAGGAACCTAGATTCCCTCCTCCTCAAAGCTCAATCGCACATTTAGTACGGAGAAAAGGTTGTGGCCAGCAACGTCCGAGCATCACGCCATCAGGAGAATGCTCGGACCTCCAGAGGCGAGGAAGCCTCGACATCTCGTCGAGGCGAAAGGAGGTGCGAGGATCGTCCTCGGGACTCCCGCGACAGCAAGGGACCCTCTGGGCGATTCCACGATTACACCCCCTCATTGTCTCAAGGGAAAAGATACTGTCCGAATGCGCAAATTCAGAATTTAAACAAGCAGGGGTCAGCTTACCCAAACAACTTCCGACCAAACCCAACGCCGACAAATCGAAGTACTGCCGTTTCCACAAGAGTCACGACCACACTACCAAAGACTGCATCCATTTGAAGGATGCTATCAAGATACTAATCAGGGACGGCCACCTGAAACAGTTCACTAAGAAGAAAGATGCTCCTCGACAAGACGCCCAGGAGTCCAAGAAGATAGAGGAAGAAGTACCTTCCTCAGAAGAAGCCAGCATCCAGGTTGCCATGGCCGTGTCGTGACCAGAAGACTTCTACGTCTCGGACAGGCTTAGCGCCCCTGCCTACTTTGCGGCCCACAACCCGTGGGAGACGTTCCCCTCCGCCATGGTCATCTCGGGCGGGGGCTTCAATAAAGTCATGGTGGGCTCCGTGAAACGAAAATTCGAGCATCTAATCAACACAAGCTCCAACAAGGTGACCACGCTCGATCAAGCCCAGAAGGGCTCCACCCCCATCTCATTCTACCGGGAAGAGCTCCTCGGGGGGTATCCAAACTCGAGCATACCTTTGCTCGTCAGAGCTCGAATGGCGAACTTCGACGTTCGCAGAATACTCGTCGACCAGGGCAGCTCGGTCGACATTATGTACTCCTAGCTATTTTCAACACTTCAGCTGGACGAATCACACCTTACCCCCTACGTGGGGTCTGATTTGCAAGGATTCAACTGATCAGTGACCAAACCGTGGGGATACGTCGAACTAGTTGTAACCTTTGGATCAACTGAGACGACCAGATCCATCAAAGTACAATTTCTGGTAATCAACTGCCCGTCATTGTACCAGTGCATATTCGGAAGACTAACTCTGGCCGAGTTGGTAGTGGTGCCTTCAACAGTCCACCTCAAGATGAAGTACTACACTTCAAAAGGAATGGTCACCACCCTCCACGACAACATCAAAGCTGCACGACGGTGTTTCGAAGTAGCCACAAAAGGGCTCAACGCCATTGCGTCCAAGCCAAAGGCATCGAGCAAGCCAACATTGGCCAGTAGCTCTAAGGAAGCCAAACCCCTGCCTTAAGTCGACTCCATTGACCTCGACAACCGCTTCCCCGAAGAAGACCAACAGGGGGACCAAGCAGCTTCAGCCAGCTCGTCTACCTTGTCCAGCAGCAGCTCCCATCCGATGCGCCCAATCCCGGATGGCAACTTCGAGCTCGTTTTGTTAGGCGACGACCCTCAGCAGGGAGTGAAGATTGGAGCAGACCTGCCCGATATCGCGAGGAAGCAGCTCAAAGCATGCCTCCATGAGAACGCCGAACTCTTTGCCTGGAGCGTCGCCGATATGCCCGGCTTGGACCCGTCCGTCGCTTGCCATCAACTCACAATTGACCTGGTCGTCAAAGCAGTAGCACAACGTAGGAGAAAGCAGTCTCCAGAGAAAACGGAGGCTGCAGAAAAAGCTGTAGAGGACCTCCTCGAGGCCAAATTTATCTCGGAGGCCAAGTACACCACTTGCCTGTCCAACGTTGTACTTGTGAAAAAATCTAATGGCAAATGGTGAATGTGCATTGACTACACCGATCTTAATAAGGCATGCCCGAAGGATGCCTACCCCCTCCCCAATATTGATAAACTTGTTGATAATTCTGCCGGTTTTAAAATTTTATCATTCATGGACGCCTACTCGGGCTATAATTAAATTACAATGGCAATGAGCGATAAAAAATACACGGCCTTCATGACCGAATCGGGTAACCATTACTACAACGTAATGCCTTTCGGCCTAAAGAACGCCGACGCGACTTATCAAAGAATGATGAACAAGGTCTTCTGGGGAGAGATAGGCGACATGCTCGAAGTCTATATGGACGACATGATCGTAAAATCCCACGAGGAAACCGATTACACTGTCCATTTAAGGAAGGTCTTTGAACAGGCTAGAAAACACAAAATGCGTTTCAACTGGAAGAAGTGCACGTTCGGTGTCCAGGAAGGCAAGTTCCTCGGCTTCTACTTAACGAAACGAGGAATTGAAGCCAATCCCGATAAGTGCCGAGCATTCTCCGAGTTTCCAACACCCAAGTCGAAGAAATTTATCCAGTCCCTCAACGGGATGCTCGCGTCATTGTCACGTTTCGTGGCCAAGTCTGCCCAGCACGCCTTACCATTCTTCAAACTCCTCTGCAAGGAGGCAGCATTCGAATGGACCGAGGAATGTGACAAGGCCCTTCTCCACCTGAAACGGGCACTCTTGGAACCACCCGTCCTCTCTCGCCCAGACAACGGCGAAACTTTATACCTGTACCTCGCCGTAGCAACCAAAGCGGTAAGCGCCGCTCTCATCCGCGAGATACCTGACGGGCAGAAGCTCATATACTTCACGAGCAAAGCACTGCAAGGACCAGAGTTAAGGTACCAACAGATAGAGTAAGTGGCTCTGGCCCTCATCAACGCAACTAGAAGATTAAGACACAACTTCCTAGCCCACACGATCGTGGTTCGAACAGATTAACCCATAAAACAACTGCTGGGACGGCCAGACATGGTCGGTCGAATGCTCAAATGGTCGCTTGAGCTGTCCGAATTTGACATCCAGTATGAAAGCAGGAAGGCCCTCAAGGCCCAGGCTCTGGCCGACTTCGTCGCAGAAATGACGTTCGTAGACTCCCCCTCGAGCGAAGCACGCAAATGGACCATTTTCGTGGACGGTGCCTCTAGCTCGGTAGGAAGCGGTGCGGGCATCATACTAGAGAGCAACGAAGGAATCATCGTTGAAGTGTCGCTCACCCTGTCCTTCCCCACCTCTAACAACCAGGCTGAGTATGAAGCCTTTCTCGCTGGATTACGTCTAGCCGAGGACCTGGGCGCAGAAGAAGTCGTCATTTGCACAGATTCACAACTCGTGGCCCTTCAGGTCCGAGGAGAATATCAAGCCAAAAACGACAACCTGACCAAATACTTGACCCTGGCTAAAAAGGAAATGGAAAAGTTCACAACGGTAGAAGTGAAACATGTTCCCCGCGAACACAATGTCCGAGCAGATGTTTTGTCCAAACTGGCCAGTACAAAGAAGAAAGGCGGAAACAAGTCCATTATACAGGAGGTTCTACCTCGACCCAGCATCGAGAAGGCTTCCCCGAACCTCGACGTACACGTGATCGGCGACAACAATTGCTGGATGACCCCCGTTTACAACTACCTCGCCAAGGACGAACTCCCGTCCGACCCCAAGGAGGCCAGTGTGGTTAGGCGAAGAGCTTGCTATGTCCTGTTCGAAGATAAACTCTACCGGCGAGGATTTTTCATTCCACTGCTCAAACGCGTCGAGGAAGAAATGGTTGCCCACATCTTGTGTGAAATCCACGAAGGAATCAATACCCAACATCTCGGTGGAAGGTCCCTTGCCCAAAATGCCCTCCAAGCAGGATATTATTGGTCGACCATGCAGCACGACACTAAAGAACACGTGAAGAAATGCGATAAATGGCAACGGCACGGGGACATGCACCTGGCTCCACCTAACGAGCTCAATGCTATGCCCTCAATATACTACGTTTCTACAAACGAAACATCCTTGCACGTTTCGGAATCCCCCAAGCGATAGTAACGGACAATGGGACATAATTCACGGACAAGAAGTTCCACGACTTTGTCGCCCAACTGGGCACGAAGCAACACTTCGCATCCATCAAGCACCCTCAAACAAACGGGCAGGCTGAAGCAGCTAACCGGGTCATCCTTCGAGGCCTCAAACGAAGGCTGGACGAAACAAAGAAGGCTTGGGTCGAGGAGATGCACAGTGTCTTATGGGCATACCGCATAACTCCACACTCTACAATCGGGTAAACACCTTTTCGTCTAGCGTATGGGACAGAGGCTGTAATCCCCGTCGAAGTTCACGTACCCTCCAGGCGGACAGAGTCGCCCCTAGACGAGGAGATGAACGACGAATCATTAAGAGAAGAACTCGACCTCGTCGAGGAAATCCAAACTGGGGCAGCCTTCCGCGAAGCATCATTAAAACAAAAAATTACCATCAGGCACAATGCCAGGGTGATACGACGAGAGTTCGACGTGGGAAGCCTTGTTCTAAGGAGAAACCACAAAGACTCTCGCGAGGGCAAACTAGCCGCCAACTGGGAAGGACCCTATCGTGTCCGAGCAAAAACGGAGAATGAGACCTATTACCTAGAAGATCTCAACGGGGAAGAACTTGCTCGACCATGGAACGCCAAGAAGCTAAAACAATACTATAACTAAGGCCCTAATTCTCGGTTCGACCCGTCACAACGACGAACGTCAGCTACCGACCACTATGCACACCTAGGTAGAAGCGTCACATACCAATAAAGCAGAACCCCGCTCAGTGACGACCCGAGTATCTGCTCGACAGCGGTCCTCAATCGAGCATCGTCGTCGTCAAAGTACCATGACTGGCAGAACCCCAGCTTGCGATGGGACATTCACGCTGCAAACTCAAGCCTCAAACGCGACTTGACCTCCGCACCCCCACCAGGATATTCCCCAACCGTTCGACCAGTACCCCTCACTGCCGAACACATCTACAACGAGCAATCCCCTGAAACTTCACATAAGTCAAATATTCCCTATCACGGGCAGACATACATTCACAACGAGCATGAGTACAACAATAAGTAGAAAATAAAAGCAAGTAAAACCATGCAAACAGCAAAACCGGCCTCCAGGACCGGACACATAATTTAAGTATGATAAATGGCCACTAGGACCATGATTGTACTGGATTACATAAACCGGGGGCCATGCCCCCAAAATAGGTTACATCAAATACACGGCACGCAAGCCGGAAAAATTACAACAACAAAAAGAAAATCCTTCACTCATCCATCTGGTCGGCAGGCTCGAGCTGAGACTCCTGGTTCTCCGCGAGCTCCTCGGCATGCTCTTCAAGAAGGGAGTCAGGCATAGCGATTCGGCCATCTTCAACATGCGCTAGATAATGAGTACCCTCAGTGGAAAAGTCAAGTCCGGGGTTCACCACTCGTAGTTGAGACACGACATTCTTGAAGGATTCGTCCGCAATGACGATATTATCATCCTCGGGCGCCAACATACGGGCAACTAGCCCATACCTTGTCTTCAGTTCCTTCACATCCTCGGGTTCATCTTCGCCCGGAGCATTGACCGCCCTCAGCTGCTGGACCAGCTCCGCAGCCGCCTTCTTCTCCGCAGCCAGCTTAGAATTCTCCTTCTTTAGCCTGACCACCTCCTCGTCAGCCTTCTTTTGGGCATCGTCAGCACTCTTCACCTCTTCCGTGAGAGATGCCGTGGTAGCCCGAGCAGCCTTGAGTCCAGACTCAGTTACAGAATCCCCTTCAGCATATATGACCGCCATTTCCAGAACTCTGACCAGTGCAGAGGCATCTTGGGCCGCCAACGCCCTCTTGCTCGGGCGGTCCATGCTTTCCAACCAAAGAGATTCTGCCCGCGGCACGACCAAGGAGTTCCCCTCAAAGAATCTTCTATCAAGTATGCAAGGAGGAAGCTCGAACTTCCCTTTCTCTGGGGCCCGACTGAGATCCACGGCGTCGTTGGCCCTCGGCCGCTTGGTTCTTGAGGTCAAAGGCAGGGGAGATCCCTGGGGAGCAGGGGTGGGAGAAGAGGTCCCCGCAGTAGACTGAGCAGGAGTGGGAGCACGCGCATTGGAAAATCAAGACTTCGGAGGAGCCGTTCCGGGCTTGTTCCTCGCAAGAGCATTCTTCACCATCCTCTCATGAGCCTGAGGAATCTCACCTGCAAAAACAGAATACGAGCATGTTAGATACGAGAAAAGAAAATTGTTTGGGAAAATTAAGATAACTAAGACTACCGAGCAGCTTCTGGACTTTCGCAGGAGTCTTGCACTCCAGGAGTGCCTTGGTATTAATAAAGCGGTATTCAACCCTCTGGCTACCATCCGCCTCGAAGATCGGTTCACCCTTCTTCATCCAGCATTCAGCGAGCAGGAAGGAGTTAACGTACTTCACCAGCGTCTCGTACGCAACGGCGTCCTGCCCGTCTAACTCGTGCGGCTGAAGAACGTAATCGCCAGGCTTCTTGGTGAAATGGCCAGGTCCCCAGTGGATGGGGAACTTGTATACTCTCTCCCCGATAAACTTCCCAGCCTCGTCACGCAGCTCATTTCACTCCTTGTTAACCTCGATCTCCCAGAGATAAGTGCTATCCTGGGCAGCTTCCAATACAGGCTCAATGATGTAGTACCTCTCCTTGAACGTCCGTATCGACTCAGAAAAAGGCTTGAACAACTTGCGAGGCTGTTTCAGCGAAACCCAACTGTACTTCCTCCCCAACAGCTGCCGTTAAAGATGAAAGACAATGAAAATTAAAGGGAGAATAACCCCTATTCTCAGATACTCACACGTCAGCTCGAACGCCCGGATGAAGGCCAGTGAGTTCGGGTGCAGCTGCGTAGGGGCCAACTTCAAGTGTACAAACACTGATTGCTGAAAATCAGTGAACGACAATCTCAATCCCAGCTCTTTGAAGGCATATTCGTACATAGTGAAGCGATCCCCGAAATCCGTGCAGACCCGATCATCCTCGGAGGGAAAATGCACCTTCCACTCCCCCTCTGGCCCGACTTCCGTAAAAATATCGCCTAAGGACGTCGTGAAGGTGGACCCGTGCTCGGCTGGTTCAGCCACCTCCCACTCCTCCACGAAATCCTCGATGGTATCCTCTTCAATATCTTCCATTTCCTCTTCCTCCCCGACCTCGCTGGGGATACTTGAAGTCGTCGAACTACTGCTGTCCGAGGAACTTGCTTCTTCCTCGGACGAGTCCATGATAATTTCTCCATCTGGCCCCATTGCCATATCGATCACCTGAAAAGCAGAGAAAAAAGTGAATTCGACGATAGATCAAATCCACTCTTCCACCTCTAGTCAAGTGAAAGGGCGTGCAAAGGGCTGAGGACGACGTCCCTGGCCTAAGCCCTAACATCGAACAAAAACTCTAAGAGTCTCCCACGAGGAGATGCCCGGAGCAATCCGCTTCCGTACGAGGAACTTCCTTGAGCCACTTCCCAGTTTTCGTTTGAAGCTCCGCCTGAAACTGCAAAGCTTCACCGGAAACTGCAGAGGCTCGCCATAAAATTCATCGCTGCTTCTGAATCTGAACGATTACGGCGGTTACACATGCATCATCATCGCAATGACGCCGAAAACCGCCTAATCCACCAGAATATCCTAAAACCTAGCGGCCTCATCGGCGGCAGAAAATGGCACGACCACCGCCCACCACCAACAATCATCGGAAACTAATATATTTCATCTTCTAAACCTAAAACTAACCACATGCAAGACTACAAACGACCGTCAAATGGGTAAAAGAGAAAAAAATCAGTGAACTTGATTAAGAAGGTGAATAGCGGCTGCCCGAAAGTTGATGCGGTGGCCGGAATAGCAGACGGCGGTGACGGGCAGGAATTCTGAAGAAGACGAAGAGAAACAAGAGCGAAAAGTTCAGAATGGAAAGAGTTTCCCATTTTTATACAGAGGGGCACGTGCGATGGCACGCCCTCGTAGGTCATGATGGCTATTAACTAGCCATCATTGCCTAGTGTAATACCCCAAAATTTGCTCTCCCTCTTTGTCACAATAGCATGGCATTATCATTTATCATATCATATCCATCTCATTAGCATTGCATTGCATTTAACATAGAAAAATGAAGCATGGCATCCTTCTTACCATCAGGGCATGTGATCAGGTGGAAGGTGGACAATCAAGGGATCATTCAAAGCACAAAAAGGTCAATCAAGTTTCCTCAAGGCAAGCCAAGAGGTCTTTCATGTCTCATACCATCTCAATTGATCATCCACAACCTCAAGGATGAGAGATACAATGGGAGATTGAAGCATTACATCTTTCACTATGCAAGAGGTTCAAAAACTGAAGGAAAACCCTCAAAAGAGATAGCTCATTGATCCAAAATTATCCTCAAATGGTATATCTCATCATCCTTTAAGAGGATACACAACATACTCTGAGGAATTTGAAATTGAAGACTGCACATTTTTCTCCTAGGAGGTGGGCACCAAAACTAGGGTTTCCCATTAAATCAGGGAATCTTTGATTTCTTGGACAAAACTTGATGTCATGGTGTCCTACATGTTCTTAAGTGTATGTGTATGGAAAATTGCCTCTCAATTGGTTTTAGAAGTGGTTCAATTGGAAGAAAGATCAGAAATCAGGAAAATTGGGGCCAAGTCAAATAATCAGAGGAAAAAGTCAACTCTTGACTTTTTGAGCCCAAAATCATGAAATTCATGTTACATATGTCCAATGTACAAAATTTGGTCAAGAAACTCCAAAGGAATCATGAAAAAATCAAGAGGTGGAAAGTTGCCATTTTTGGAAGAGGAAGGGTTACTAAAAATAACAAGTTTTGGCCATTTTGCATCAGAGTTTGAACCAAGGCCATTTAAAATTGAAGCACCAAATGAAAATTCCACTCGGCCACAACAAAAGATCTTGTTTTAAGCTTCACATCCATATGTGGAACATCTCTATTGGATAAAAATTGAGTGAGATATGATTGATCAAAGTTTGAGCAAAGTAGGTCCAAAACTAGGTCATGACCAAGATTTTCAGGGCACGCGCGCAGTCATTTTCTCAAACACTTGGTGGGCCAAATGTATTGATCAATTACTCATGATTAGAGGCTTCAAATGGAAAATCTTTCAACATCAAATTTGTTCCTCTATGTGAGATCTTCAAAGTTGGTGTTTATCAATTTTTCATCTGATCAAAGGTTAAGGAGTTATGATGGCTCAAAGAATGGTCATTGCAACTGAAATTTGACCAGGTCACAACCAGGTCATGCCACAAGTCTGCGCACCCATGTACCAGTTCTTGGCCCATCTGTTTAAGGTCATTTTTAGACATGTTTGAGACCTCATTCCACTTCAATTTCCAAATCAATATTGTGCTCCAATGCATCCTCTTTCCAATGAACCCATAAACTCCCTAATGCAGCCATTGAGTAGAGAGAAAAACCTCCACAAACTACCCTATGTTGGCATGGATACATTGACAGCATGTTGCATGATTTTGGTTCAAACACACCACAAACACTTCCTCACTTCAGTTTCCTCTTTCAACCAAGCACAAGTCAATTACACCTTGCACACTTGCCTTGGCATACATGAGAATGGAAAGAAATAAACGTGCTAAGCAAGTTTCTTCTACCACCAGCCATGCCATTTCATTTCCCTCCTCACTTCCACCATAGCATGTCATGAGCCATCTTCACCATATCATCACACTCCCTAACTAACTTGACTCAGTTAGTTAGGGATGACTCAGTTAACCAACTTGATTCACCCTAACTCAACTCATTTAACCGTGGTTAGTTCACATTATAAATAAAAATCACTCTCTCAAATTTCAGTTTTTTTCAACTTCATTTCTCACACATTTCACTTCAGAAACTCTCTCTTCTACTCTCTCATTCTCTCTGAGTTTGCTTCTCCACGATTTTAACTCCATAGTTCTTCCATTGAGTGTGGTTGAATCAAGAACAACAAGAACAACTCCATTTCTGCAAGCTTAGCATCACTGCAATCTTCAATCTCCTTCATCTACTCGTGAATCATCAGCATTTATTTTGCTTAATATTGAAGCTCCAAGGTTGAAGAGCAAGTGTTCTCTCTGGTTTTCTCAAACTCCACAAGAACTGCAAGATCAGGTTCCAAAACTCACAAACTTTTCTCTCACGTTTTGTTGATTATTATGATGATTTCATGATGATATGAGCTCATTAGGAGCATTTCTCACTCCGGCTAGTTGATAGGCCTTGTAAAGGCTTAGATCCAAAAGTTAGGGCACATATTCATCCCCTCTGTTCTTGCTATGTGTGTATGTTTTGTTGTTTTTATGAGTATATTGTTAATCTACGTGAGTTGCTCTTCATTTTGGTATAGTTTTTGTGGAATTCTGGAAATTATGGAGTTGCAGACGGTGGTGCATGACCGGAGAAGGTGACCGGAGGTCATCTCCGGCCGGTGGTCTTAAGTGCTAGGGTTTTGTGTGTTTTAATCATAGCCGTTGATGTGTTCCAATCGTGTGGTCTAAAATGTGCCAGCACATTAAAATGCATGTGCATGTCATGTGCATTGTTGCTGAATTCACTTAAGCTCTATGTGTTGCAAAGTATGGTAGCTAGGGTAGACACTCATGCATGTGCGTTGATTTCATTTACTTTGACTTTCGTTTGACCTTGACTTGATCCAATGGCCATGAGTGAGTCAATTTTGTTGACTGAGAGTGTATGTTTGTTAGTGTGTTCTGCGCAGACTTGGACCTTGGGACTGAACTGATATCCACACCCCCTTGTTTAAGGCCCAATGTAATTTGAACTGAGTAATTACTAGTCACGCACCCCCATTCCCTTTTGCATTGCATTTTATTTTTTATTTTTGCTACACGTTTTCTTTTTAATTTTTAAAAATACTAAATAGCATCATAAAATTCCACAAAAATTCATGAGCCTTCTTAAAACATTTAGAAAATTTTTCATGATTTTGTTTCTCAATTTTATTACCTTTTTGCCCCTGTTCTATATTTTTCTTTGAATTTCTTTGATGTGCATTCTTAATATGGTACATGATCTTGTTTAATTTTGTTCTTGATCATTAAAAATTGTTTTGATGCTCTTCTTTTTGCATTGAGTCATTATCATCTTGAGGTATGTTAAGTGTTTTTATTTGATTTTTTTTAGGTTAGTTTATGGCATGTTTGGTGTTCATTTTTGTGCTACTTTGTATGATATGTCTATTTGACCTAAGTGCATTGTTTGAAATCATTTTGCCTTGGTTTCTTGCATGCTACTTTGATATGTGATTCATCTCTGATTTGTGAACTTCAATACCATGTTTTCATAATTTTCATGAGGCCATCTAATTTTTGTTTAATGCATTACCTTTGAAGCATAATAACATGTCATATCATCTCAATATTGGTGCATGTTTACATGACTTCTTTTGTACATAATGGCATGATCATTTGCATATTTGGTGAACCATTCACTTGACATTATAGGTCATTGGTACATATTATATGTCATCCTTGCATGTTGACTTTCATTTAAACCTTGTGCACCTTTAACATGTGGTGTTTGTACTTGTGTTTTCTTTTGAACTTCCATTTCAATTCTGCTTCTTCTATCACTTCTTAAATGTCTTGATGTGCTTCATGAATACTTGTGAGAGGTTTGTGAATCATTTTTCATTTCATTTCAATTCTGATCCATGGATTACATGTTCCATTTATGCACATTTCTTCTTTTTCCTTTCATCTTTTCATTCTCCCTTTTCTTATGGTGGCATGTTCTAATGCCATGGATGATGTTTGTTGCCTATCCACTTGGACTTGCATGATAATAATAATTTGTTTTCCATATGATGTACATTCCGGTTGTGGTTCTAGGATTTGATTTCTCATTTAATTCTTTTGAGTTTTATGATGCATTACATGTTCTTTTACTTCTTATACTTCTTATACATGTTTACTAACCATGTAGGGGCTTTGGTAAGTTGCAATTGAGTGTGGATAAGGAATCCACCTTCAAATTTCTTTCCTTTCATCTCTTTTACAATTCCATTTTGTGTTTTGTTAAGCACTTATGTGCTTTCTTTTAATAACTCATCACTTTCCCTTTGTGAATTACAATTCATCTTCTACTTTAGAAGTGAATTGTTTAATTCATTCTTTCTTTAGACTTTAGGTTTAAACCTCACAAACCATTAGGACCACTCTCTTTAATAATCAATTAGGATTGAATCTTAGTCCACATAGATTTTACCTTTCTTCTCTCTTGAGTCTTTCATCTTCTCATCTCTTAAAGGAAACTCAAAACATCTAATAAAGGTAGGCATTTATTGCATTTAGGCCTTTCACATAAAGAAAAGATTATAAGGGGTCTTCTCTTATAATCTTAAAATGTATAGCATATAACTCATCTTGGGTCAATGTGTTAAACATTTGATCATGTGTGAGGGACTTAAATGCAATACTTGTTGAAGGTACAAATAAAAAACACTTCTTCATTTCTAAATCAACAAAAACACTTAATAAACACAAGTGTGCTAGTGTGTTTGAACCTTGGCAATTGGAACTAAGTGTGGGGGTCTTCTTCACCCTTAGTGTGCTTTCTTACTCATTCCATCTTGGAATGTGAGAATGTACACATTCCAATGACTAAGATTCAGATACACCATCATATGCAAGCAAATGAAAAAACTCTTAAAAGACAAAAACAAACAATAACGTCTTTCCTTCGGGAATTCTTTTCTCACCTCATTCACTCTTAGCGTACGAACGCGCTTATACTCGTTCTCTTGCAAGATGGTAACGCACTCGGACCAGCGAGCCTGCAACACCTGAGCTAGAACGTAAGCCGTTCTCTAAAAAATACAATCCATCCCTAGTGAGGGGAACTACGTCGCTCTGATTCTCATGTTCCCGATGAGATACGTAGGCAGTGGGGTAGGGCCCATGCGAGCACTTCTTTTATTTTCCCTACATTTGTTTCTCGTTCTTTTTCCATTCTTTCTCCTTTTTTTCTTCCAGTTCCTCTTCCAGTATTCTTTTCTTACACCCTTTGATCGAGACAAGCAAGCGTGGATCCCATCGGGTACGATGGACGCGAGGGGGTGCTAATACCTTCCTCTCGCGTAACCGACTCCCGAACCCAGTTCTATTGGTCACGAGACCATGCTTTTCCTTTCTCTCAGGTTTACGCGGTGTTTCCTTTCCCTCTCTTGGGATAAATACACATTGCTGGCGACTCTGTTCGGTGCCACTTTCGCGTTTGTACTAGGATGAAAATCCCGGGAGCGACAGCTGGCGACTCTGCTGGGGACAGATTGACCTATTGCTGGTCCATCCTAAGCAAGTCAATCCTAGCGCTTGTCTGTTTTTCTTTCATTGGGTGTTTACTGTTGTGCTGTATTTGCTATTTTATTGTATGGTTATTTACTGCTTTACTGTACATTACTGTATTTATCGCATTTACTGCATTACATATCATTATTGTGCTGGACTGTGCTGTTGTTTTCTGTTTGGCGGGCGGGGTGTTCTGAGAGATAAGCTCACTACACAGGCTTGAGTACACCCATAGGTATTAGAGTGGATAGTCGTGACGCTTGCGTGGTGGTGACCACGTATTGTTGTTCATGAGACCCACAACCAGACGAGGTTCTATCAGGAGCTTTCTGCTACTGCATGTTATGCAGGCCAGTGGTTATTCTCTTAAGGAACTGTCGACTCTGGTGACCATTCCCGAGGACTCAGTTGCGGCACTCCTCCCGAGTTGTGACAGTGGCAGACCACATTCCGTGGCAAACCCATTGCACATTCTCGATCCGAGGACCCAATGCTGGGAACTTGCTATAGGACATCCCTTTTTGAAAGAGAATCAGCGGAGGCACTCCTCGATTGGCGATAGTACTGTACCCTGAGGGATGAATGTACTATTGCTTCTCGACCTCAGTGCCAGAAGCTGAGGACCTTTTTGTTTTGGAGAATCAGTTGAGGCCTCCTCGATTGATGATGATGCCAAACCAGAAATGGTGAACGTATCATCATTTCTCGACCTGAGAGCCCGGGATACTGAACATCCTAGTACCCACAGGTGAGAAGGGCGGGTTGTTTACAGGTTTGCAGGTAACCATGACCTCCTACATACCCGGTTTTCTATCATCATTGCACAAAAAGGAAGTTTCATCCTGTCGTATTCAGATGGTTCTTATCTATGGTTCTATATTAGTCTCAGAGCTACACAGACACCGTGCACGGTCCAGCACAGACACCTGATTACCTGATCACATTGCCCTTTGCATTGCATTATCATATCCTAACATACATGTTTATTCATTTCCAGGTGCATATATTACCCTTGATTCCAGTCATCAGGTCCCTGCAAAGATGAATACTAAGGAGAGGAAGAATATCATCAGCTATAAGTTCCTTACTCCTACTTTAGGCCCTATTGTTATGCTGAAGGGAATGGCGAGCCCTGCAGTACGAGAAGCTTTTGAAGAGAAATATGGGTGGATTTTATCTATGGTCCGTAATGTCAGTGATTATGAAGCCAGAGGTCTCCATGCGTTGATGCAGTTCTATGATCCGCCTCTGAGGTGTTTTGTATTTCCAGACTATGTGTTGGTTCCTACCCTGGAGGAGTATTCCAACATGTTGGGGATTGCTATCAAGGAGGAGCCCCCTTTCTTTGGATCGGTGGGGGATCTTGACTTTGGAAAGGTGGCTGGTGCTCTTTATTTGAGCAAATCAGAGTTAGACGCCAATGTCTCCAACAAAGGAAAGATTCGTGGTTACAAGCTGGAATATCTGATTAAGAAGGCCCAGGAAGCAGCTAAAGGCGAGAATTGGCTTGTTTTTAATGCTTTGCTAGCCCTTTGTATATACGGCATAGTGTTGTTTCCCAACGAGCCGGATTTCATTGATACGGACGCTATACGAATATTCATGATGAAGAACCCGGTGCCAACGCTACTGGGAGATCTTCACTACTCGTTGTACAACCGAAACGAAAAGAAAAGAGGAGGGATAATTCGTTGTTGTGCACCCTTGTTCTATAAGTGGTTTGCAGGCCGTTTACCACAATCAGGGGCTTTTGTGGACTCCAAAGATTCTCTAGAGTGGAAACAGCGTTTAATGGGATTGGTAGCCAAGGACATCGTATGGGTAGATCATGGGCTGATTGGCAAGAATATTATCCACAGCTGTGGTAAGTTCCCTAACGTTCCACTGATAGGAAGAATGGGGGGGATTAACTACAATCCTTCTTTGGCCATTCGACAATTTGGGTATGCCCTGACAGGTCCGCCTATTAAGAGAGATGTGGAGGAGTCCCTCTATTTTCATACATCAGATGGTTGGGAAGCAGCACAGAAAGCTTCTGAAAGCTGGGGTAGCATACTGAAAAAGGGGAAAGTTACTCTAGGCAAGCCTAACAACCGGGTTTATCCAGCATATGAAGAGTGGGTGAAGAAAAGAGTTGAAGATTTTCTCTTGCCTTTTGGTAAGGCACCCCTTTTGTATCCGGAGAATGAGAAAGCAAGAAGCACTGCTACTGTGGAAGAAGTTGACAAGTTGCAAGCCTTGGTGAAAAAGCTCCAAGGAGAGAATTCCGAGTTGAGTAGCCGTCTTCAGAATGCTCTACATGTCAACAAAGAGCTGGAGCGGAAAGCCCAAGATGCTGAACAAATCCTAACTGCAAAATAAAAAGACTTTGCTGGAAGAGCCCAACATTTCCGGAAGATTAGTAAAGGTGCTGATGATGCTACTCAAGCCCACAAGCAAACCAAACAGGCGTTAGCACAGACCAAAGAAAAGTTAACAAAGTTTCAGCACGCTTGGGACGAAGTTAGGATAGAGAATGCTGAATTACAGGAACAGTTGTAGATTAAGGACGAAGAGCTTGAAAAGGCGCATGAGCAGAGGAGAAAGTATCGGGAAAGCCTCGGTAAGAGTCAAGAACAGCTAGAAGAAGCTAGAGGTGAGCTGAGGAATACCAAGAAAGAGCTTGAAGAAGTCATGATAGAAAGGGAGATACTCAAGACGCAAGCTGGCATAAAGAGACACAAGGGAGTGTGTGATGACGAGGCTCTGATGCTGCATATGGGTTCTTTAAATGAAGCTCTTGAGAAAAGGGATGTCTTGATCAAAGAAATGATTGAAAAGCCGAATCACCAGCGTACCCGTATACTTTTTGAGGAGATCAAATACTCAAGTGATAAGCTGAAGGATGTGGAATTGTCAGACTGATGTTCTTTTCCTTATATTTTGTTATTAATGGTTACCATCAGGCTTGTTGATGGATCCATTTTTCCTTGTATTGCATTTGCGGTTGAACCTTTCTTAAACGTACTTGAATACTTCGTTGAATGAGTATGAGCAGTTTTATTCAGAATTATTCCTTATCAGATAGCTGCACACAAGCGCATGACCACGATACGTCTCTTTATATCACGATTTCTGGTCTTCAGATTTCTGTGGTTTGGATTGGAATCAGGGTATAAAGCACCTCGGAAATGACAAACATGGCATTGCATATCATTTTGCATTTTTGTTACTTGCTTTTCAGGTACTCGTTGCAGGGTCTCTAACCTTTATTTGGTTTCAGGCAGTATAGCTGAGAATCATATTCACCGATATTCGACGCGAAGAAATCAAGTAAGAATCATGGATCAAGTGCAAAGTGATTTGGCTGAAATGAGGGCGCGTATGGACCAGTTCATGACCCTCATGACTGGCATGGCGCAAAATCAGGAGAGATTGAGGCTTCTGGTCGAGCGTCCAGACAATGGGCCCGAAGGTGATTAGCATGACAATTCACAGGGACATGGCATTCCTCCTCCCGGTGGCAACCCTCCTCCTGGTGGTAACAATCGGGGTAATGGAAATGGTAGGCATGCTGGTGTTACTCTTGAAGATACCCGGAAGATCAATTTACTCTGCTGGATGCTGATGTGGGTAATCAAGGTGATCGAAGGTATGATGAGTTAGCAGAAAAGATCAGGGCCATAGAATGCAAGAACTCTATGGGTATTGATGTTACCAGCTTGGGGCTGGTCTCAGGAGTCAGAATTCCCCCTAAATTCAAACCTCCTACTTTTGATAAGTATCACGGCAATGCGTGTCCCCAAACGCATCTTCAAGCTTACTTTGGGAAGATTTCAGCCCATACGGATGACGAGAAGCTATGGATGCACTATTTTCAGGACAGTCTGGCTAGGGCGTCCTTGACCTGGTATATGAAGTTGAATAGAGTTGCTGTGAAGAGTTGGAAAGATCTGGCAGAAGCGTTCCTGAAGCAATACCAGTATAATATTGACATGGCGCCCAACCGCACTCAATTGCAGGGGTTGTCACAAAATGCCAAGGAGAGTTTCAAAGAATATGCACAGAGGTGGAGGGAAATGGCTGCCCAGGTTCAACCTCCCTTGTCAGACAGAGAAATGGCGGATATGTTTATGGGCACCTTGCAAGGGGCCTATCTTGATAGATTAGCTGCTTGTCCGTCAACTGGATTTGCTGATATTGTGATTGCGGGAGAAAGAATAGAAAGTCTGTTAAAGCTTGGAAAGATCCAAGATGTGAGTGGGGCTGGCTCTTCGGGGACGAAGAAACCGTTTGCTAGTAACCAGAAAAGAAGAGAAGGTGATACGAATGCTGTGTTTAGAGGACGAGGCAGAGGGCGTTCTCAAGCTTATTATCAAGTAGATGCTGTAACAATCCCCACACCGTCTGTTCAGAAACAACAACCCCAACAACAAGTTCAACAGCAACAACCTTTTTTCCAGCAAAGGTCTAGGCAGAGGGATCGTAAGATGGATCCTCTCCCTATGACTTATGCCGCGCTGTTGCCCCGGCTACTCGAGTTAAAGTTGGTTGAACTCCGTACTATGAAAGCTCCGGTTGCTGGAAACCTGCCACCTAACTTCGATGCTAATGCTCGTTGTGAGTTCCACTCAGGTGCTCAGGGGCACTCCATTGAAAAATGCTGGGCTTTCCATCATAAAGTACAAGATTTGATTGATGCTAAAGCCATCAATTTCTCTCCCGCTCCTAATATTACTCAGCATCCCATGCCTGATCATGGTGCAGCAAATGTATACGCTATTGAAGATGGGAGGAGATTGAATCTGGTTACAGACATCCATCAAGTGAAAACTTCTTTGTTGGTTGTAAAAGATCGTTTATTGAAGGGACAGGTGTTCCCGGGCTGCAATCAAGATTGTTCCGAGTGTATGAATCAGGAGAATGGCTGTAATAAGTTGAAGGTGGGTTTACAGAATCTGATCGATGAAGGATGTCTACAGTTCGACAGAGTCGTGAAAGACACTGATGAAGTATCAACCGTGACCATCTATTACACTCCCGCTGAGTTTCAAATGCCGGTCAATGCAGTTCCCGTGGCGAGTGTTACGCAAGAAAAGCCCATTCCTGTCACTATCACGGTGCCAGGACCAATTCCGTTCACATCTACGAAGGCTATCCCATGGCACTATGGGGCAGATGTATATTACGAAGGTAAAAAGCAGGAAGTTGAGTCGTCAGTAAGCCCAAATATTGATAATGTAGGGGGTGTGGGGGGCTTTACAAGGAGTGGAAGGTTGTTCGCTCCCCAAACCTTGAGAAGTGATAATGTGGCAGAAGCTGCAGCAAAGGCTAAAGGTAAACAGGTGGTTGAAAATGCGCCTACACCTGAAGCAGAGACAAAGATTACTTTTGATAAGGAAATGGAAGAATTTATGAAGATAATCAAGAAAAGCGATTATAAGATTGTGGACCAACTGAATCAAACCCCTTCAAAGATTTCAATCTTGTCACTATTGATGTGCTCTGATGCGCATCGGCAGGCGTTGTTGAAAGTATTGAAGAGTGCATACGTGCCACAGGAAATTACTGTTAATCAGCTCGAGGGCGTAATCTCTAATGTTAATGTTAGCCATGGCTTGGGCTTTACAAGTAGAGATCTGACTGTTGAAGGAAGAAACCACAATAAGGCTTTGCATATCACGATGGAGTGTAAGGGCGCAATGTTATCTCATGTACTGGTAGACACTGGTTCATCACTTAATGTTTTGCCCAAGAAGGCGTTAATGAAGCTGGAAGTTGATGGTTTGATCTTAAGGCCTAGTGAATTGGTGGTCAGAGCATTCGATGGGACTAGACGATCTGTGTTTGGTGAGGTGGAATTGCCCGTACAAATTGGACCACAGGTATTCAAATCCACGTTCTATGTAATGGACATACAACCTGCATATAGCTGCCTATTGGGACGCCCTTGGATTCACGGAGCCGGGGCTGTTACTTCCACTTTGCACTAAAAGTTGAAGTATGAGTTTGAAGGGCAGGTTGTGACGGTTTGCGGTGAAGAAGACATCTTTGTGAGTCACTTGTCCACATTCAAGTACATTGAAATGGATGGGGAAATTCATGAGATGCTGTGCCAATCATTTGAAGCGGTCAATATCGACGATGCACCTGAGTCTTCTTCTGTACCAGTTGGGGCCGGTACCTCCATTTCATCTTACAAACAAGCTGTCGAAGTCGTCAGGGCAGGCAACGCCCAAGGTTGGGGCAGGTTGATAGAGACCCCAATGAAGGAAGACAAATTTGGTATTGGTTATCATCCCTCTACAACTTCAGATGCGGGGAGCAGGGGACCCATTACTTTCAATAGTGGGGGAATTATCTACACGGACCAGTCTTGTGCGGCCACAGAGGATAGTGTTGACAGTGATTGTGACCTGGACAACTGGGTACGCCCTCATGCTCTGGGACAACAAGTGCAGAACTGGTCCGTTGAAGAAGTCATCCGGGTTACTCTTCAGACAGAGTAATTTTTCTTTGTTTTTTTTCTAACCATAATGCATGTCAAAATCTACGCTCTGCCCAAGGCGTATAGATTCATTTGTAGGGCCACCCTGGTTGCATTTGCAATTTTTAATCATTAATAAAGGACGTTTTGCAATCAAATTTTGTTCCCTGTCCTTCAGTTTTTATTTTTGCACAAAAAAAATAAAATGGCAATGTTTCATTTTCCTTTGTTTTGCTTAAAAATAAATTCTAAAATAAGGCATGAACCCGTTCATGCAGACTTGATCCTCCGGATACCACTGATAACGATTTTGATATGACTATGTATGACTTTGACAATCCGATTTATCAAGCCGAAGAAGGGGATGAGAAAGATTGTGAACTCCCTGAAGAACTGGCCAGATTGTTGAAACAAGAGGAAAGGGTCATCCAGCCTCACCAGGAGACTGTAGAAACTGTAGAAATCATCAATATTGGTTCCAAGGATGCCAAGAAAGAGATCAGGATTGGTGCCAGCTTGCAAGCAGATGTGAAGAAAACTTTGACTGAAATGTTGCGCGAGTATGTTGACATCTTCGCCTGGTCGTATCAAGACATGCCGGGGTTGGATACAGATATTGTTGTGCACAGGCTGCCATTAAGAGAAGAATGTCCGCCAGTCAAGCAGAAACTTCGTCGGACTCACCCCGACATGGCTTTAAAGATTAAGGAAGAAGTCCAAAAGCAGTGGGATGCTGGGTTTCTTGCTGTGACTAAATATCCTCCGTGGGTAGCTAACATCGTGCCAGTACCGAAGAAAGATGGAAAAGTGAGAATGTATGTGGATTATCGAGATCTTAATAAAGCTAGCCCGAAAGATGATTTTCCACTACCTCATATTGATGTGCTGGTCGATAATACAGCTCAATTTTCAGTGTTCTCCTTTATGGACGGGTTCTCCGGGTACAACCAGATCAAGATGGCACCTGAAGATATGGAGAAGACCACGTTCATTACTCCATGGGGTACATATTGTTATAAAGTAATGCCTTTTGGGTTGAAAAACGCAGGGGCAACGTACCAGCGGGCGATGGTGACATTGTTTCATGACTTGATTCATAAGGAGATCGAATGTTATGTAGATGATATGATTGCCAAGTCGAGAACAGAAGAGGAACATCTGGTTAACCTGAAAAAGCTGTTTGAAAGGTTGAGAAAGTTCCGTCTGAGATTAAATCCAAACAAGTGCACGTTTGGGGTGCGTTCTGGAAAGTTACTGGGTTTCATTGTGAGCGAAAGAGGAATCGAGGTTGATCCTGCCAAGGTGAAAGCAATACAAGAAATGCCTGAACTGAGAACAGAAAAAGAGGTTCGTGGTTTCTTGGGTAGATTGAACTACATTGCAAGGTTCATATCTCACCTAACAGCCACGTGTGAGCCAATATTTAAATTGTTAAGGAAAGATCAAACGGTCAGGTGGAATGACGATTGCCAATTGGCATTCGATAAGATAAAAGAATACTTGCAGGAACCTCCAATTCTAATGCCTCCAGTTGAAGGGAGACCGCTGATAATGTATCTGATAGTACTTGAAGGTTCCATGGGTTGTGTTCTCGGTCAACATGACGAGACAGGTAGGAAGGAGCATGCTATCTACTACCTGAGCAAAAAGTTCAATGATTGTGAGTCCCGGTACTCAATGCTTGAAAAGACATGCTGTGCACTTGCATGGGCCGCTAAGCGATTGAGGCAATATATGGTTAGGCACACGACCTTGTTGATTTCAAAAATGGATCCTATCAAGTACATTTTCGAGAAACCAGCACTGACAGGCAGAGTTGCACGGTGGCAAATGGTCTTGACAGAGTATGACATTCAGTACACTTCACAAAAGGCCATCAAAGGAAGTATCCTGTCCGACTATCTTGCGCAACAGCCGATTGATGATTACCAACCCATGAAATTTGACTTCCCTGATGAGGACATCATGTTTCTCAAAGCTAAAGACTGCGAGGAACCACTCCCGGAGGAGGGGCCAGACCCTGAGTCCAAATGGAGTCTGATGTTCGATGGGGCTGTCAATATGAATGGGTGCGGAGTTGGAGCAGTTCTTATCACGCCGGAAGGTGTTCATATGCCTTTCACTGCCCGAATAACTTTCGGATGCACCAACAATGAAGCAGAGTACGAAGCTTGTATAATGGGGATCGAGGAGGCGATTAATCTACGGATTAAGACCCTTGATATATTTGGTGATTCAGCTTTGGTAATCAATCAAGTGAAAGGGAGTTGGTACACACACCAAGCAAATCTAGTGCCGTATAGAGATTATACAAGGAGATTGCTGACATTTTTCACAACAGTGAAACTGTACCATATTCCTCGGGATGAGAATAGGTTCGCCGATGCCTTGGCCACTTTGTCTTCCATGATCAAAGTGCAAGGATGGAACCATGTACCTAAGATTGAAGTATCTCGGCTTGACAGACCGGCATTTGTGTTTGCGGTCGATGCAACGTCTGATGACAAGCCATGGTTTCATGACATTAAGTGTTTCTTGAAAAGTCAAGAGTACCCGCCCGGGGCATCGTCCAAAGACAGGAAGACGTTGAGAAGGTTAGCTGGTAGTTTCTTCTTGAACAAAGATGGCGTGCTGTATAAAAGAAATTTTGACACGATCCTGCTTAGATGTGTGGATAGACATGAAGCAGACCTATTGATGATTGAAGTGCACGAAGGCTCTTTCGGTACCCATGCCGGAGGGCATGCAATGGCTAAAAAGTTGTTAAGATCGGGATATTATTGGTCGACTATGGAGTCAGATTGTTGCAAATATGCCCGCAAATGCCAGATCTATGCAGATAAAGGCATGTGCCTCCAAATCCGTTGAGTATCATGGCGTCGCCCTGGCCGTTTGCCATGTGGGGCATTGATATGATCGGAAAGATTGAGCCTACAACTTCTAATGGTCATCGTTTCATCTTGGTGGCAATTGATTATTTCACTAAATGGGTTGAAGCTGCATCCTATGCCAATGTTACAAAACAAGTGGTAGCTCGTTTCTTAAAACGGGATATCATTTGCCGATATGGAGTTCCCGAAAGAATCATTACTGATAATGGTTCTAATTTGAATAATAAGATGATGGCTGAGTTATGCCGGGACTTCAAAATCGAACATCACAATTCTTCTCCGTACCGCCCAAAGATGAATGGCGCGGTCGAAGCGGCCAACAAAAATATCAAGAAGATTGTACAGAAGATGGTTGTCACGTACAAATATTGGCACGAGATGTTACCATTTGCTTTGCATGGGTATCGAACGTCGGTACGCACGTCCACTGGGGCAACCCTATTCTCACTCGTATATGGTATGGAGGCAGTGCTACCGGTTGAAGTAGAGATTCCGTCCCTCAGAGTCATGATGGATGTTAAGCTAGATGAGGCTGAATGGGTACGAGCCAGATTTGATCAGCTGAGCCTTATTGAGGAAAAGCGATTGGCAGCTGTATGTCATGGGCAATTATACCAGCGCAGAATGAAGCAGGCATTTGACCAAAAGGTGTGTCCTCGGGTTTACAAAGTCGGAGATGTGGTACTCAAAAGGATCCTTCCTCCCAATACAGATCACAGGGGCAAATGGACTCCTAACTATGAAGGTCCATTCGTGGTTAAAAAGGTCTTTTCAGGCGGAGCCTTATTGCTTACAACCATGGATGGCGAAGACTTTTCATCCCCTGTCAACTCGGACGTAGTCAAAAAATACTTCGCATGAATAGACCCGCTGGATAATAAAAATAAAAAAATCCAGGCAAAAAAGGGCATCCCGGCGAACCAAAAACAGAATAAGGTTCAGGCAAAAATTAGGGATATAATTGAAAAAAAGATTGTACACCCGGTAAGTTGAAAACCCGAAAGGGCAACTTAGGCAAAAAAGGGTATCCTGGTGGATCGAAAACCTGAAAGGGCGGTCCACGCAAAAGAGGGATTTAAGCGAATGACTACGGTCTGAGTTATCTGTACCCCATTATCGTTTGAACAACTGACATTCTGAAAGATAGGAATCGGTCTGATCATTCCTCAGAAGGCAAGGTCGGGGAGTTTTGAAGACATACTGGTCATAACAAAATGGAAACTCAGTGGAATTCCGTTTTCACATTGCCATTAGGATAGTTTCTTTTCTCAATTTTCAGCGATCACCTCTTTCCAGGGATTGCTTCCGGATGTAATTGCCTATTCTGGGCTCTCAGTCAATAAATTGAATTTCAATAAAAAGCTTTCTTTTTTTGTTTTATTGCTTTGTTTGCAAAAACGTCCTAATTTTTGATAAAACATTGCATTTGAAAACATGGCGGCCTTGCAATAACATGCGCGAAAAAAAAACATTTGAAATTACCTTGAATGTTGAATATTCCCGGATGGTGGATTCTAGCCACGCAATATTCGGGGCATGTGTGCATATTCTTTTGTTGCAGGTAGTAGGTGCAGATGGTTTTAAGCACAAGACCAGTAATCAATTACCCCACGAAAAAGACTGGGGCAATTACGGGTAAGGAGGTCGGCGTTCCTCGCTCGGTCGACGGTCGTTCATAACGGTTCGATATCATTGAATTAAGTTCAACTGGGTACCGTTGTATCTTATTAAGTCGATTCTCTCATACAGTACTTCCAACAGCTACAAGCTTTTCTGTGTCGATAACGGTCACAGGTTCCCCAAAAGAGTGGTCTCGTCGATACCGAAACTGATGGTCATTATCCCCAGCGAAGTCGCAGGAGTTTGAAGAGGCTAAATCTTCTGTAAAATCCTCTTATGACATCCTCTTCGGGGACAAATTGTTTGTTTCCCCAGCATGAAGTGTGGATCATCCCCAGTAGAGTTTGAGGACAATTGGTCTTCTGTAAAATCCTCTCAAAAGGCATTCCCCAGCACGAGGCGCTTTAAAGCAGTTTTCTCCAGCAGAGTTTGTTATAAACTCGTCATCCCCAACGGAATTGTCTAAGGGAAAGCTCGCCTAACATGGTGCATTGTGGTACTTATCCTAAGCTCGACATTCATATTCTTCAGCAGACTACTGTGGATTTGCTTTGGGTTTCCCCAACAGATCTCTAAGGACTCTTTCCTAGCAAGTTGCAGTGGAATGTTCTAACCAGGATTTGCATATCCCTGGCAGAGTAGCCCTGATCCCCAGCAAGATTATGTCTCTGGTAATGATCCCCCACAGAGGTCAGCATCGAATCTTGTCAGCAATACTCCCCAGCTGAGTTGTTGTTCTCCCCGCAGAGGTTTATAAGATCGGCAGAATCTATTCCTTAACAAGGATGGTACAACCTTTCCCCAGCCGGGTCAGAAGGTGGATAACCCCTACAAAGGGTCTTGGATTGGATAGATCCCCAAGCAGAGTTTTTTATGACTTTTCTTCCCTAGCAAGACGCCATGCAAAGAAATTCTCATCCCCCAGCGGAATCGCTGTGACCAGAATTCATTCCCCCAGCAGATGAAGTGATTACTGGCAGATTTATTATTCTTCAAGTCCAATTTATTTTTGGCAAACTTGACAATTCGAAGCAGACGGATTGTTCATCTATTCTCCAGCAGAGATACTATCCTCTCAGGAACCTCTAAAAGTCAAGTCATTGATTATTGTTCCTCAGCAAAGTCGACAGAGATGTCTGACACGGATGCAGAGTGTAATCCAGTATTGGAATTTTGCGAAAGTCCACCCGTAGTGTGGCAAGCCAGTAGTCGTCTGGCATTGTTAAAAGACGTTGGCAAAAGTCCAACAGTGGATTGGCAAAAGTCCATCTAAGGGTGGCAAATTCTTAAAGTCCAACAGTGGATTGGCAAAAGTCCATCTAAGGGTGGCAAATTTTAAAAGTCCAACAGTGGATTGTCAAAAGTCCGTCTTCGGGTGGCAAAACTCCAACAGTGGATTGGCAAAAGTCCGTCTTCGGGTGGCAAAGTCCAACAGTGGATTGGCAAAAGTCCGTCTTCGGGTGGCACGAGGCTGCAAAGTCCACCAGCAGTGTGGCAAGCCAGTAGTCGTCTGGCGTCGTTCAAAAAGACATTTCTAAAGTCCACCAGTAGCGTGGCAGGCCAGTAGTCGTCTGGAATTGCATAAAAGACATTATTAAAGTCCACCAGCAGTGTGGCAAGCCAGTAGTCGTCTGGCGTCGTTCAAAAAGACATTTCTAAAGTCCACCAGTAGCGTGGCAGGCCAGTAGTCGTCTGGAATTGCATAAAAGACATTATTAAAGTCCACCAGCAGTGTGGCAAGCCAATAGTCGTCTGGCGTCGTTCAAAAAGACATTTCTAAAGTCCACCAGTAGCGTGGCAGGCCAGTAGTCGTCTGGAATTGCATAAAAGACATTATTAAAGTCCACCAGCAGTGTGGCAAGCCAGTAGTCGTCTGGCGTCGTTCAAAAAGACATTTCTAAAGTCCACCAGTAGCGTGGCAGGCCAGTAGTCGTCTGGAATTGCATAAAAGACATTATTAAAAGTCCACCAGCAGTGTGGCAAGCCAGTAGTCGTCTGGTGTCGTTCAAAAGACAGTTTTCTCCGACAATGTTTCATTGAAGATTCAAGCCAGCAATGTCGGGGGAGTTTCCTCCTCATCATCCAGAGCAAATTTTTGGTTATATTTGGTATTCAATCACTATATACCTTGAAAGTCCGAAAGCAATTGCTTTCAGGCATTCAGGTCTACAGCGCTTGAATAGGGGCAGCTGTAATACCCCAAAATTTGCTCTCCCTCTTTGTCATCATAGCATGGAATTATCATTTATCATATCATATCCATCTCATTAGCATTGCATTGCATTTAACATAGAAAAATGAAGCATGGCATCCTTCTTACCATCAGGGCATGTGATCAGGTGGAAGGTGGACAATCAAGGGATCATTCAAAGCACAAAAAGGTCAATCAAGTTTCCTCAAGGCAAGCCAAGAGGTCTTTCATGTCTCATACCATCTCAATTGATCATCCACAACCTCAAGGATGAGAGATACAATGGGAGATTGAAGCATTACATCTTTCACTATGCAAGAGGTTCAAAAACTGAAGGAAAACCCTCAAAAGAGATAGCTCATTGATCCAAAATTATCCTCAAATGGTATATCTCATCATCCTTTAAGAGGATACACAACATACTCTGAGGAATTTGAAATTGAAGACTGCACATTTTTCTCCTAGGAGGTGGGCACCAAAACTAGGGTTTCCCATTAAATCAGGGAATCTTTGATTTCTTGGACAAAACTTGATGTCATGGTGTCCTACATGTTCTTAAGTGTATGTGTATGGAAAATTGCCTCTCAATTGGTTTTAGAAGTGGTTCAATTGGAAGAAAGATCAGAAATCAGGAAAATTGGGGCCAAGTCAAATAATCAGAGGAAAAAGTCAACTCTTGACTTTTTGAGCCCAAAATCATGAAATTCATGTTACATATGTCCAATGTACAAAATTTGGTCAAGAAACTCCAAAGGAATCATGAAAAAATCAAGAGGTGGAAAGTTGCCATTTTTGGAAGAGGAAGGGTTACTAAAAATAGCAAGTTTTGGCCATTTTGCATCAGAGTTTGAACCAAGGCCATTTAAAATTGAAGCACCAAATGAAAACTCCACTCGGCCACAACAAAAGATCTTGTTTTAAGCTTCACATCCATATGTGGAACATCTCTATTGGATAAAAATTGAGTGAGATATGATTGATCAAAGTTTGAGCAAAGTAGGTCCAAAACTAGGTCATGACCAAGATTTTCAGGGCACGCGCGCAGTCATTTTCTCAAACACTTGGTGGGCCAAATGTATTGATCAATTACTCATGATTAGAGGCTTCAAATGGAAATCTTTCAACATCAAAGTTGTTCCTCTATGTGAGATCTTCAAAGTTGGTGTTTATCAATTTTTCATCTGATCAAAGGTTAAGGAGTTATGATGGCTCAAAGAATGGTCATTGCAACTGAAATTTGACCAGGTCATAACCAGGTCATGCCACAAGTCTGCGCACCCATGTACCAGTTCTTGGCCCATCTGTTTAAGGTCATTTTTAGACATGTTTGAGACCTCATTCCACTTCAATTTCCAAATCAATATTGTGCTCCAATGCATCCTCTTTCCAATGAACCCATAAACTCCCTAATGCAGCCATTGAGTAGAGAGAAAAACCTCCACAAACTACCCTATGTTGGCATGGATACATTGACAGCATGTTGCATGATTTTGGTTCAAACACACCACAAACACTTCCTCACTTCAGTTTCCTCTTTCAACCAAGCACAAGTCAATTACACCTTGCACACTTGCCTTGGCATACATGAGAATGGAAAGAAATAAACGTGCTAAGCAAGTTTCTTCTACCACCAGCCATGCCATTTCATTTCCCTCCTCACTTCCACCATAGCATGTCATGAGCCATCTTCACCATATCATCACACTCCCTAACTAACTTGACTCAGTTAGTTAGGGATGACTCAGTTAACCAACTTGATTCACCCTAACTCAACTCATTTAACCGTGGTTAGTTCACATTATAAATAAAAATCACTCTCTCAAATTTCAGTTTTTTTCAACTTCATTTCTCACACATTTCACTTCAGAAACTCTCTCTTCTACTCTCTCATTCTCTCTGAGTTTGCTTCTCCACGATTTTAACTCCATAGTTCTTCCATTGAGTGTGGTTGAATCAAGAACAACAAGAACAACTCCATTTCTGCAAGCTTAGCATCACTGCAATCTTCAATCTCCTTCATCTACTCGTGAATCATCAGCATTTATTTTGCTTAATATTGAAGCTCCAAGGTTGAAGAGCAAGTGTTCTCTCTGGTTTTCTCAAACTCCACAAGAACTGCAAGATCAGGTTCCAAAACTCACAAACTTTTCTCTCACGTTTTGTTGATTATTATGATGATTTCATGATGATATGAGCTCATTAGGAGCATTTCTCACTCCGGCTAGTTGATAGGCCTTGTAAAGGCTTAGATCCAAAAGTTAGGGCACATATTCATCCCCTCTGTTCTTGCTATGTGTGTATGTTTTGTTGTTTTTATGAGTATATTGTTAATCTACGTGAGTTGCTCTTCATTTTGGTATAGTTTTTGTGGAATTCTGGAAATTATGGAGTTGCAGACGGTGGTGCATGACCGGAGAAGGTGACCGGAGGTCATCTCCGGCCGGTGGTCTTAAGTGCTAGGGTTTTGTGTGTTTTAATCATAGCCGTTGATGTGTTCCAATCGTGTGGTCTAAAATGTGCCAGCACATTAAAACGCATGTGCATGTCATGTGCATTGTTGCTGAATTCACTTAAGCTCTATGTGTTGCAAAGTATGGTAGTTAGGGTAGACACTCATGCATGTGCGTTGATTTCATTTACTTTGACTTTCGTTTGACCTTGACTTGATCCAATGGCCATGAGTGAGTCAATTTTGTTGACTGAGAGTGTATGTTTGTTAGTGTGTTCTGCGCAGACTTGGACCTTGGGACTGAACTGATATCCACACCCCCTTGTTTAAGGCCCAATGTAATTTGAACTGAGTAATTACTAGTCACGCACCCCCATTCCCTTTTGCATTGCATTTTATTTTTTATTTTTGCTACACGTTTTCTTTTTAATTTTAAAAAATACTAAATAGCATCATAAAATTCCACAAAAATTCATGAGCCTTCTTAAAACATTTAGAAAATTTTTCATGATTTTGTTTCTCGATTTTATGACCTTTTTGCCCCTGTTCTATATTTTTCTTTGAATTTCTTTGATGTGCATTCTTAATATGGTACATGATCTTGTTTAATTTTGTTCTTGATCATTAAAAATTGTTTTGATGCTCTTCTTTTTGAATTGAGTCATTATCATCTTGAGGTATGTTAAGTGTTTTTATTTGATTTTTTTTAGGTTAGTTTATGGCATGTTTGGTGTTCATTTTTGTGCTACTTTGTATGATATGTCTATTTGACCTAAGTGCATTGTTTGACATCATTTTGCCTTGGTTTCTTGCATGCTACTTTGATATGTGATTCATCTCTGATTTGTGAACTTCAATACCATGTTTTCATAATTTTCATGAGGCCATCTAATTTTTGTTTAATGCATTACCTTTGAAGCATAATAACATGTCATATCATCTCAATATTGGTGCATGTTTACATGACTTCTTTTGTACATAATGGCATGATCATTTGCATATTTGGTGAACCATTCACTTGACATTATAGGTCATTGGTACATATTATATGTCATCCTTGCATGTTGACTTTCATTTAAACCTTGTGCACCTTTAACATGTGGTGTTTGTACTTGTGTTTTCTTTTGAACTTCCATTTCAATTCTACTTCTTCTATCACTTCTTAAATGTCTTGATGTGCTTCATGAATACTTGTGAGAGGTTTGTGAATCATTTTTCATTTCATTTCAATTCTGATCCATGGATTACATGTTCCATTTATGCACATTTCTTCTTTTTCCTTTCATCTTTTCATTCTCCCTTTTCTTATGGTGGCATGTTCTAATGCCATGGATGATGTTTGTTGCCTATCCACTTGGACTTGCATGATAATAATAATTTGTTTTCCATATGATGTACATTCCGGTTGTGGTTCTAGGATTTGATTTCTCATTTAATTCTTTTGAGTTTTATGATGCATTACATGTTCTTTTACTTCTTATACTTCTTATACATGTTTACTAACCATGTAGGGGCTTTGGTAAGTTGCAATTGAGTGTGGATAAGGAATCCACCTTCAAATTTCTTTCCTTTCATCTCTTTTACAATTCCATTTTGTGTTTTGTTAAGCACTTATGTGCTTTCTTTTAATAACTCATCACTTTCCCTTTGTGAATTACAATTCATCTTCTACTTTAGAAGTGAATTGTTTAATTCATTCTTTCTTTAGACTTTAGGTTTAAACCTCACAAACCATTAGGACCACTCTCTTTAATAATCAATTAGGATTGAGTCTTAGTCCACATAGATTTTACCTTTCTTCTCTCTTGAGTCTTTCATCTTCTCATCTCTTAAAGGAAACTCAAAACATCTAATAAAGGTAGGCATTTATTGCATTTAGGCCTTTCACATAAAGAAAAGATTATAAGGGGTCTTCTCTTATAATCTTAAAATGTATAGCATATAACCCATCTTGGGTCAATGTGTTAAACATTTGATCATGTGTGAGGGACTTAAATGCAATACTTGTTGAAGGTACAAATAAAAAACACTTCTTCATTTCTAAATCAACAAAAACACTTAATAAACACAAGTGTGCTAGTGTGTTTGAACCTTGGCAATTGGAACTAAGTGTGGGGGTCTTCTTCACCCTTAGTGTGCTTTCTTACTCATTCCATCTTGGAATGTGAGAATGTACACATTCCAATGACTAAGATTCAGATACACCATCATATGCAAACAAATGAAAAAACTCTTAAAAGACAAAAACAAACAATAACGTCTTTCCTTCGGGAATTCTTTTCTCACCTCATTCACTCTTAGCGTACGAACGCGCTTCTACTCGTTCTCTTGCAAGATGGTAACGCACTCGGACCAGCGAGCCTGCAACACCTGAGCTAGAACGTAAGCCGTTCTCTAAAAAATGCAATCCATCCCTAGTGAGGGGAACTACGTCGCTCTGATTCTCATGTTCCCGATGAGATACGTAGGCAGTGGGGTAGGGCCCATGCGAGCACTTCTTTTATTTTCCCTACATTTGTTTCTCGTTCTTTTTCCATTCTTTCTTCCAGTTCCTCTTCCAGTATTCTTTTCTTACACCCTTTGATCGAGATAAGCAAGCGTGGATCCCATCGGGTACGATGGACGCGAGGGGGTGCTAATACCTTCCTCTCGCGTAACCGACTCCCGAACCCAGTTCTCTTGGTCACGAGACCATGCTTTTCCTTTCTCTCAGGTTTACGCGGTGTTTCCTTTCTCTCTCTTGGGATAAATACACATTGCTGGCGACTCTGTTCGGTGCCACTTTCGCGTTTGTACTAGGATGAAAATCCCGGGAGCGACACCTAGCAACTGCTGCACATAACTCTATGCACACGTGGCGCTCTAACGTTTCCAATTCCTTCCAACCGTTAGCCTCCCCGTACGACGGGCAGTTCTATCACGGCCAGGAACATCACGGGCACCAAAGGCAACGGGCTCCACGAGACAAACCTCCTACGTCGCCAAGCGACGACCCTATGTTAGCTCCCCGAAGCCACGAGCTGTCCTTAAGTCATCACTCCCATGCTTGGGAGCAACGACTTGGGGGGATCCTCTTGTGGACTGGACCAATGGCTAGACATGACCCAATCCACCTCTGCTCCCAGAACGGCTCAATTGCCTAAGTCCAATCCACAAAGGGGAAAAAGTTACCTTTCTGCCCCTCCAACCGGGCAAGGACTGCATCACTCCTCATCGAAAATACTGCTCGTTCTGCACGGCTTCTTCACTCCCCAAACAACCAAGGGCCTGTAGCCGACACCGTGCGGATGCCGACATAACGGCTAGTTTTGGGCAGTTACATATTCTTTGGAAAAACGGTTATTTCGTCCCAAAAATAGGACCGTTGGCCACGCGCTTGGGGGTATTATATTAACCCTCTCACTTAAGAGGGGCAGGTATCAAATATTCACCCTACGAACTAACACTTTGCACTTGCCCCTTTTCTCTGACCCTTTCTTACTTGAGCGTCGGAGTGCCTTGCAGGTACACCCCCTCCTCCTCTCCATACGCCCAGCATCTCAGACGTACTTAGTGGTCCACTTCGACAGGATCTGATCCAGCCTTCACGATCAGTAGCTATTCAAGAATCCAACAATCTTGAAACCTTAAAACTGGAAGATTTGGTTGGTTCGTGGGAGGCGTATGAGATTAGGATTGTCGAAAGGAAAGGAGTTCAAGACTCGATACAAGCACTACAAGCTCAATCGTGGAAGAAGAATGGTGGTTCCAACAAGTTCAAATGCAAAATCGACAAGACTCAGGCCAAGAAGTATTGGTCGAATCCTCACAAGAAAAAGATCGACAACAGAACTTCTGAATCCTTAAAAAGAGGAGAAGGAAATTCCTATCAAAAAGACAAAGTAGAGAAAAAAGGTGTGCAGTGCTATAAATGTGAAAAGTGGGGTCACTTGGCCAAGTATTGTTGGTACAGGAAAGACAAGGGATCGATAAAAGGCAAGGACGAAGGAGCGAACCTTACATGTCAAGATTCAGATGATACAGTGGTTATGGCTGCAGTTGCAGATGACCATGTCAAATCCAAGATTTGGTTCCTTGACTCGGGCTGCTCGAATCACATGACTGGTTAAAAAGTATGGTTAGTAGATTTTGACGAGTAGAAGAAGAAAAAGGTCAAACTTGCTGATAATAGCTCGTTGCAAGCAAAAGGTACTGACAACATAGTTATTCAAAGGAGTAATGGAGCAAAAGCCTTGATCAAAGATGTACTCTAAATCCTAGGAATGAAGTGCAATCTGCTAAGTGTAGAACAACTGGTCGAAAACAGGTTCCTAGTGGTTATGAAAGATGGAGCCTTAGAACGTTTTGACATCTTGAATAACTTAGTCTTGAAATCTCCTTTGTCGAAGAATAGAACATTTAAGACCATGATGAGCTCGACTGAGGTATGATGTCTGAAAAAAATGTCGACCACAAGAATAGTTGGTTGTGGCATCTGAGGTTTGGTCATCTAAAATTTAGGTTGCTCAATCAACTGATCACTCAAGATATAATAATTGGTATACCAAGTCTTGATATGTCTGACAAACTTTGAGAAGGTTGTCTAGTCAGAAAGTAGTCCAGGAAGTATTTCGATTCGACTATGCCAATGAGACCATCCTGCATACTCGAAGTTATACATTCAGTTGTATGTGGTCCTTTTGAAGAGCATACCATTGGTGGAAACGTGTATTTCGTCTCATTTGTCGACGAGTGTAGTTGAAAGCTCTGGATCTATGTGATCAAACGAAAGGACGAAGTATTTGACATCTTTAAGAGATTCAAGATACATGTCGATAACTAGGGTGAAAAGAAGATCAAACTTCTGCGAACAGATGGAGGTGGAGAATACACATCCAAGATATTTGAAGCATTATGTGCAAAATATGGTATTGATCATGAGATAACTGCTTCGTATACTCCTCAACATAATGGAATAGAAAAAAGAAGAAACATGATCATATTAGACATGGCGAGATGCATGCTAAAGTAGAAGAATTTGCCAAAATCCATACGGGGTGAAGGTGTTTCGACTGTTGTTTATATTATGAACATGTGCCCTAACAAGAAGCTGAAGAACAAGGTTCCCCAAGAAGTGCGGAGTGGAAAACAACCATCAGTGAGTCATCTGAAGGTGTTTGGATCTATTTGCTACAAGCATATTCCTGATACCATAAGAAGGAAGCTTGATGACAAGAATGAACCTATGATTCTTGTAGGATATCATAAGACTGAAGCATACAGGCTATTCAATCCAATTAATCAGAAGATTGTGATGAGTCAAGATATTGTGATTGATGAAAATTCTGCCTGGGATTGGAATTCTAATGATCCAATTAACAAGCCATTGATGAGCTATGCTTTCGACAAAGCACGTCATGAAGTCAAAGTCGAATATATTTTCTATATTCCAGTTGAAGTTGAAGTTGTTGCTGACATACCCGAACCAGTCGAAGTCAAAGAGGATATGGCTAGAACAAGCCAGAGACCTCAAAGAACTAGAGCTCGTCTAGCAAGAATTCAAGACTATGAAGTGGTTAGTGATGATGAAGTCACAATAGATGGAGACCTAGTTCATTTTGATTTACTTGCAGGTGCTGAACCAATCAACTTTAATGAAGCATTCAAATATAAACAATGGAAGTATGTTATGGTCGAAGAGTTACAAGCAATTGAAAGAAACAACACATGGGAATTGGTCGAATTTCCAACACATACAAAAGCTACCGAAGTGAAGTGGGTGCTCAAGTTGAAGCACAATGTTGATGGGATGATAGCAAGACATAAGGCAAGATTGGTAGCTCGAGGATTTCTTCAGAGAGAAGGACTCGACTACTCTCAAGTATTTGCAACTGTCGCAAGGTTGGAAACTGTTCGACTAGTGGTAGCCTTGGCATGCAATCAAGGCTGGTCGATATTTCGCTTAGATGTGAAATCTGCATTTTTGAATGGACCTTTAGATGAAGAAGTGTATGTCACACAACCTCATGGGTTTGTGATTCAGGAGGAAGCAAGGAAAATATACAAGTTGCACAAAATGCTATATGGCTTTAAGTAGGCACCTAGGGCATGGAACAAGAAAATCAACTCATACTTGGTCGAATTAGGATTCGTCAAATGTAAATCTGAGTATGGTGTCTATGTTCAGGTTATGGCACAAGATATAACAACCATCTGCTTATATGTTGATAACTTGTTAGTAACTGGAAGTAGCTTGGAGAACTTGTCAAAGTTCAAAGAGCTGATGAAAAAAGAATTTGAAATGTCTGATATGGGAAAGTTGTGTACTTCCTAGGCATGAAATTTCAAATTTTGAAGCAAGGTATAGTGCTACATCAAAGAAAGTATGTCAAAGAGATACTTAAGAGATTCAGAATGGATGATCCGACTTCTGCATCTTCGCCTATCAAGCAATTTGGATCAGATCTATGCTTGAAGAAATGGAAGTCGAAGTGAAGAAACCTCTAGTACTGCATATCGACAACAAATCAGCCATAAATCTGGCGAAGAATCCAGTTTTGCTTGGAAGAAGTAAGCACATCGAAGCTAGATTTCACTTCTTAAGGGAGAAGGTGAATCGAGGTGAACTTGAAGTAAGGCATTTCTTAAGTGAAGCACAATTGGCCGACATTTTCACCAAAGGATCGAAGAACGACAGGCTCCTAACTTTGAGAAAGAAATTAGGAATAATTCAGATCGACAATGATTAGTGTGTTTCGACAACTTGAATTATAGGAGATATGTTGAGATATTAGATATAATCTAAGTTGAATTGTGTGGCCCAAACCCAAAGCTAATCAGGATTTAGGGTTTGTTACTTATAGTTTGTTATTTTACTTAGTAGTCAAGTCACTTAAGTACATATAAATAGACACTTTGTAATTCAGTTTTATCATTCATTCAATAATATCAATTCTTATTTCCTCATTCTCTTTTTTTTTCTTTTCTCACTAAAAATGTCACTCACTAACAAAATCAATGATGGTTGATGTATATTTTCTAGCACAAATTTTTGTCCTTAAAAAAGTCTACAATTGTTTTAGCTCATGGTTAATCGATAAAGAAGATGGAGGATGGATTTCCTCGTGATACAGAAAGGTTAGAGAATAATTGTAAGAGAGACAATTTGCAACTTTAGGGTTTGGTAAAAGTGAGAAGCGTGTGAGTGAGAGAAAACAAAGGTAAAATTTTATAAACGGTGAGGAAGAGAGAGACTGAGTAGGGGTGGACAAAAACCCACTATCCGCCCGAGATCCGGTATGTCCGATCCGAATTTTATTGAAACGAGCGGGTACAAATGGGTGTCGGGTGAAAAGATTGAAAAATTCGAGTTTCAATGGACTGCTTTGGTCGGATTCGGTTGTTAACTATTAGCCCAATGAAACTCATATCCGACCGAACCTGTTAAATATTCTGATCATAATAGAGTGGTAGGTATAAATAGTAATAAAGATATATGTTCCCTATGACCTTGAGACCCACAATTTATTAGTATTTAAAGTTATTTAATTTAATTTGCTTCAAAACCATTCTAATACTCACGTGTACTTCATAATTATTACTAGTATATTTTATTTTTTCATTCATATCCTTTGTTTTCATTTTCTTCTCTCTCATTCTCAATTGCTTTTCTCTCTTATTTTTCTCTTCAGACGCCACACAACTCTTCATACACTCAAATATCATTTTTAACTTCTTTCAGAACATGATAGTGTCCATAATAAGAGCTTTCTCTTCCACCATTTTTAGTCCATGATGAAAGCTCAAGTTTACAGCAAGTATTTATTGACAAGATCAAAAGGAAGAGAAATATATTACAAAAGTTCTAAATAAAAGTTATTGTATTGATTGATTTTAGTTAAGTTTTTATTGTTTCACATTTCATCTATGAGTTCCTCTCTTTCTGTTGAAGATTTTTTATTTTGTTTTCTTTTTCACTTTGTTTGAGTGAAGTCACCGAACAACCCACCCACCCGTGAAACCCGCTATCCGATAGAACCGTCACCGTTGCAACCGTTATGCAAATCGGACGGCTGCGAGTTGAAATATTAAGCTCATCGGTTTTTGGCGGTGGATACTTTTCGGTTCGAAACCGTCCGCAGCCGACCGTTGTCCACCCCTGACTGAGTAGTTGGAATTGAAAATATGAGTGGAAAATGACCAATTGAGTAAACTGTTTCACATTAATGCATGACACTTTCACTGTAGCCTTAATTAGTGGGACATTGCAATGATCACAGTGCAAACCAAGTATGACGCAGTAATCCCAATTGTTCACTCCCTAACTTCTTTTCTTGCCTGCTTGCTTTTTTCTCTTTCATCTTTTTCCCTTTTCCCATTTATTTCTCTTTGTTCCACTTATTTCAGCATTGATTTTCTTCTTCCATTCACTTTTCAACTTTCTTTCTTCTTCCATGACAAAATTCATCATTATGGTATTTTGCTTAACAAACTCGTCAATATTATTATGCCTTCTAGTGGCGTTATTTTAAAGTCTTAAAACATAATCATTAATCTTTGAAATATATGGTGGTCCTTGTCATAACAATAGATCATTAAGATAAGTCTTCACTCTTTAACCATTAACTATAAACCCATTCCCTATATTTTTATTGAGGTCACAAATCCATAAACTTATACCTTAATAAACTTGAAAGGGTCTGATCACCGAGACTTTAATTTATTAGGGAAGAGTCTGAGTCTATAATTATAGAGAAGGAATTGTTATCCATCCACTAATTCTCTTTTTTTTTTACATTTCCTATCATGTCATTTCTTATTGATTTGGAGCATCTTTGCTCTGCCAATAGCTTTCAAGTTAAAATTCAATTTTTTTGGTTGTCCAAAAGGTTTTAATGTTGCAACTTAACTAGTAGGTGACAAAATTTTCTCTAAACGAACCTAAAGGGAGACATTCCTAGTGGTGTTTTTGCTAGAAGAAGGTGCTTCTTTAGAATACATAGTAATACTGTGCATCTAACCAAAGTTTATATATGCTTCTTAAGAGTTTTACTTCTTGCCCTTTAGTTTAAGGTTTTGCTAGAAGATGGTGCTTCTTTTTAAATACATAGTACTAATGTGTATCTAACCAAAGTTTATGTATGCTTCTTAAGAGTTTTACTTCTTACCCTCTTGTTGAAGTTTTTGTTAGAAGTTGGTACTTCTTTTGAATACATAGTACTAATGTGTATCTAACCATAGTTTATGTATGCTTCCTAAGAGTTTTACTTATTTCCCTTTTGTCTATGTTTTTGTAGAAGTTGGTGCTTCTTTTCAATACCTAGTAGTGATGTGTACATATGACAAATTTCATTATAATTACAAACTTCACATGAATTACAACACATTGACACATTTCACAATTTCATGGTATCTCATCATTGTCCACATATTTACAACATGTTCCACATTTCATATGTTTACAACACCTTTTCACAATTCATAGCACATTTACATATTTTATATCCCTCATAGTACATAGACAAACACTTCACATTTCTCAAATTTTAATACCCTTAGGAGCACATATCATTTCACTTTAAGAATAACATAACAACTTGGAATATTATATTAGAATATTACATATCAAACTTAATCATTGCCCGGTATATCAGACTCACACACATAAGTCTTATTTATAAATTACACACCATTTTAATAATATTTAAAATATTCATTTTAACTTCAATTTATTCAACAACACATTTTATTAAATTTACTCGCAAGGATATAACCAATTGGCAAGCCCCAAACAAGAATGAGAAATGATACATTCTTGATCATCATACACATTGCATAGACATTTAATTGAATTCTCAAATTTAAGACCTGGTCTCAAAGTAATATTGGATCACAAAACGAATCTTATCTTGACATTTAATAACATGAAGGATCTAGATAGAAATCCATGAAGGGAGGTGAATCCTAATGAGATTCCTATAAAAGGGGATGGCAAACGTCAAATCAGGTATACACTTAGAAAACCTAAAAAGCATCCATTTTTTACCTTGACCGATTATTGACTTAAGCGTCAGAGTGTCTTTGGCATGTACCACTCCTATCTTTCTTCTCCTAGTGTCGGCAATGTCAACTCAATTCAATAATCGACAAATTAACATCAAAGAAACTTTTTCAACATGATTATCTCAATTCAAACACAATGTTGAAATAATTTGTTCTAGACGTATCAATGGCGTCGTCCATGGGACATGCTATATACGAAAATTCCTTTTTCTTTTCATTTAAGACAATATAACGACTTTTGACTATAAGGAAAACTCATGCAAGCGAGAAATTGGGTTTTCCAACAACTCCCATATCCGCCGGACCACCAAATAGTGAGAGTATTTATCCATCATCAAAGAGAGTAATGTGTTATCCTTTTTCGAAAAGAGAATCTGCCATCTTAAAAACAAATGACTATTTTCGGTGTCACATTGTGAATACTTTTCACATGCCCAATGGTGATTGCTACATCCTCACACAAGACCACATACCTCTTAATGATTCCCGGATCAATGAAAGAACATCACTTTCTTTCTATGCTGAGCAATGGCTTCACGAGGTTCCTAATCATCAAATACCCATCCTTATTGCAATGGCTCAGGGTTTTGTTGCTTGTATTATGTTTACTTGTTTATTTTGATCGTTTAGTAATTGAGTCTCCTCACTGTTAGGTCTCTCACATCTTATATTTGAGCATTTCCATTAGTCCATATTTTCGTATGAATAAAAAATCCTTTGACTTAAATTCGATGCAAAATGATTCAAGTTAATATGTCTAAAACTTGAAATAAGAAGCTCATATTTGCATGGTTTAAGTCAGAAAAATTCTAGATTAAATCATCAACATTTTATTTTCTCAATATTGCAATTCTACAATCATGATTTGAATCAAGGAATAGGGTGACTCGAATCATGAACAAATTGAGTAAATTAGAAATTAAATACCGAAGTGTGATTCAAATCACAAAATCTCCTGATTTGTATCATGGAAGAATTTGATTTGAATCACATAACAAATTGATTCAAATCATGGCCGAGATTCACATTTTGGATTTCATTTCGGGTAATGTGACTCAAAAATAGTATTTCTTGAGTCGAATCACGTGACTTGAATCATGAATCAAATCAAGGGTGCAAAATCTGAGTTTTATTTTCTTGACTCAAGTCATTTTCTCATTTGACCCGAATCACCATTCTTAGTCTAGACTTGAATCAAAGGGTCATATTTTACGCATTTATCATGTATTTCTCTAGCACATATATAAACCAAAATTTTATTTCTTCATAGCATAACATCTTGCAAAAGTTTGTGAATTTTTTCTTACAAAGAGATTTTTGCATACCCATCACATTTCTGTAACACAAATTTCTCTCAATTCAAAATTGAAGAATTTTTTTATTGTGTTGAATTCGTGAGTATTCTAACAAGTATTTGTGGAATTATTTCTTAAATTCATCATCTTCAACCTCTTATCAAAAACCCACTATGTGTGTTTTGATTTTAACACCAAAAGTGAGTGTGAAGATCTAGTGTGAGGAGTTTCATTAATAATGTAATGTCTTGTGGATTTTTGCTTTCAGATTTAAGATTCATGGCGTGTTTGTTGGTTTTGGAGATTGACATCTAGGAAAGAAAAAGCTAGCTTATTCTCCAAAGGAAAATTTCGATAGAATCTAGTGAAGATTGCTGCAAACTAAATTTTGGAGTTTTTGGTTCCTTCGACAGTTCAAAGACTCATACAAGGAAAAATTGGTAGGATTTGAGTGAAGATTTATGCGAATGAAATTTGAAATTCTTTGGTTATGGGAGGCTGAACAAGTTCAAGATTGAGTGAAGATCTTGGGGGAATTTGCAACTTTGAAAGTTGTGTTCAACAAAGATTGATGAAAGAGGCACACACATGTTCTTTAAATGAACTTTTTAATCTAAATGCTAATAATTATTCTTATTATTCTCATAAAAAATAACATTCTCATTAGATATATATATTACGCTTTTGAAGAAGAATCCAAAAACATCTTCATCATCATTCTTGTGAATCTTGGTGAAGAATACATGTTGGATTTTCTTGCATATCCATATATTATAATATGTTCTCACTAGCTTCAAATTTATTTGTTTAGGATATAAAATTAACAAGGGTTATATAGGGAAAATAACTTATCATGTATAAAGAGAAGAAAGTATGTAAAGAACAAAAACCTTGAATCAATACTATTTTCTGCTCTTACAATCCCTTACAAAAACTATTTTTACGCTCCTTTCAGTTTCACCTTTTTCAATCCTAATGTTCTCATTATCAATGTTTGTGGTTCAGAATATTTGTGATTTCAAATATATAGTGTGGCGTTCACGTTCTGAATGACTATCGTGACGGTTTCGCGCGGATCAGATCACTAATATTTCTTGTGGATTAATGTGTTGGTAGTGTCTTAAGTATTAATACTCAATATTTTTATTTTCTTTTAACAATTTAGATTTCTAATATGACTCGTGGACTCTAGTCTTATGGTATTACCTACAACCTCATTATTTTCATTTTCATATCATTCTTAATTAGAATCAGAATCAGAAAGTTTAAAACCCTAAATATTTACAAAGACATAGTTGGAAAAGTATATCTTTAACTGTCAAGAATCTAAAAATACAAACTCCTCAGTTAAATCATGTCAAATTTTTTCAAATCTATTTCAATAAGAAAGCTCAGATTGGCTTGACCTATTCACACCACCCCTAGCCATAAGATCTATGTAGACCCACAAATGGCTTACTGAATCGTTGAAAGTCTACATATATGTACCTGTGTAAGGGTGAAAACTTGTACCTCTGCAAACCTAACTTCTCGAAATGTTTGACATACATAATGTCACACGAGCTTCCTCCATCAAAGAGGATCCTTGATACATAAAAGTTAGTCATGGTAGATGTAACACCCCAAAATAATTATAATATTTAGTTATTGAATTATTATGATTATTCGGTGTTTTGGTGCTTTTAGATGATCTTGTGACGTTGATGAATTTATGTGCTGCTGTGGGGTAGCCTTGGGTTAAGGGAACGGTGAGGTCTCTTAGAAGTAATAATTAATTAGATTATTTGTATTAATAATAATATTAGAATAATTTGAGTAATTAGAATATTATTTAGATTATTATTATTATTATTGTTAATTAAAATAATTAGGAGACCATTAAGGGTAAGACGGTAATATTGAGGGGATTAATTGAGGACGATACGGTAAACCGTGATTAAGGCCCAAAACATAGGTTTAAGGTATGGGGGTAATCCGGGTTAATACGTTTGATATGGGTTTAAGGTAGAGGTAATTGTGTGCTTGCGTTTTCTGATGAATTTGTGCTGAAATCTGTGACGAATCTGTGATGATTCTCGTAACTTTGTATGTGTATGAACTCTGTTGCGAATCTGATATGTGTTGCTATGATTGATGTTGAATCTGTATGAATGATTGTTGGTGCTGTGATGAACATATAGGTAAACCAGATCTAAAAATAGAAACTGATTAATAACTGATTATGACTTAATAATTAGGAAGAATTGATGTAGACAATGAAGTAGGATGAAAAATGTAACACCCCAAATTTCGTAAGAATATTTATTTAAATATAATATTCGTGTATTTTGTGAATTTTGATGGTTTGTGTCGATGTCGGTAATTTTGTGAAGTTTTAGTTATTTAATTAAATAATAGTATATATTATGAAATATAATGTATTATTGTTTATTTTAAATAATATTAGAGGAATTGAGGGTAAGACGGACATTTTAGGAGGTTTAGCGAGGGCTTATGGAGAAAGCCCAATTTTGAGGCCCAAGGGTTAGGGTGAATATAAAAGGAAGATTTTGAGAATAGGATTCATTTTTGGTGAACCGTGAAAAGAAGGAGAGCTCTGAGGAAAAAGGGAAAGGCGAAGATTTCGTGAAGGTTTCCAAAGGCTCAGTAGAGAAAGCTTCGGATCGACAATCTAAGGTATGGGGAGTATTCCCTTTCATTGTTTTCAATATAGGAAGTGATGTGTTTAAAGTGGATTTTGGGGATTTTGGGGTTTTTGAAGGATTTATGAGTTATTGATGATTTAGGGGTATTTCTGAGGATCGATGATGGATTATTAAGGGTTGAATTGATTCGGGTAAAAACAAGCCTTCGGGGCAAAACCCTCTGCGATGATATGTGGGATCTTGTATGAGAAAGGGATTTATGGGGTTTATGGGAAGCTTGAGAGTTTGAAGATTTAGGGGATTTAAGGTTTCCCTTAGGGTCATGAATCGACCTAATAGACGTAGGTTTTATGCCTTTGATTTCCGTGATGCATTAGGACTGTTGTAGAGCTGTTTTTGGGTCATTTGAGGTTGTAATCGCAGGTACCTATGAGGCTGTGGAGCTATTAATATGTAGCAGCGATTTGCTGTACTCGCAGGTTCGCTAAGCGAACCATTCCTTCACACGGCGAATGTTCGCCAAGGCTCGTAAAGCGAGCAGCGCAGCGAATGCGCGATACCTTGTGTGTGGGTACTGGGATGATTCTGGAGAGAAACTGGGGATTCGCTGGAAGTCTCGCAAAGCGAACTTCCCAGCAAGTGGCTTCGCAAAGAGAATGTGGTGGCAAGTGTGATAGAGGTGGTTTTCTGGTGTTTTTAGTGCGGGGACTGTGGGACTCACTGTCAGCTTCGCAAAGCGAATGTTCCAGCGAACTAATGCGTCCGGAAGTGCACGGAAATATCGAAGTAATATAAAAGATTGTGGAACCCACAGAGACCAATGTCAACCTACCGTAATCTATCGTTACTTTGTAAAGCTAAGGCTAATGATAATTGATAAAAGGGAAACTAAGACTAGAACTAAAATAAAACTAAGAAAATTTGACAATAAGGAGAGGCCGGGATATGGATTCCGCGTTCCTAAAGGACTTTGTAGAATTCGGGTACTAATTACGACTATAACTTAGTTCCGTAGAATATACCAACTTAAAGACTTCGCCTCACGCTCTCGCGGTATTAACTAAAGTCATGTTCCCTAATCCCAAGATTTTGCTCCCGCTCTCCCGGTAACTAGGAAATATATTTTGAAAGCCAATAATATCCTAAACGTATCTAAAGCGCTCTCGCTGTATTTAGATATGTTGCCTAATTTCCACTATCTGGTTTGACCCCCACGCTCTCGCAGTGCCGGCTCTAACCTTAATTAATTTCTCACTCTCGTGACAAAATCGTGTTAAATAACCTCTCACTCTCGTGACAAAGCTACTTAAATTAGACTTGGAAATTAAAACCAAAACAGAATTTTAATCATAAGTTCGCACCTATTATTTTCTACCGAGTCCCGCCGGTAACGACGGTCCTCATACGCCGGACTCTAAACTATTTAGCCAAACATGGAATTAATTAAAAACGCATAAATCATTACGGTTACGATAAAGAACGGCATAATAATTAAATTTGGCAAATAAAATAATTATAATAAATAATGCGATAAAAAGAAACCTGTAAAGAAACTGGAATGAACTTTGAAAATGGCGGCAAGCTTTGATCCAAGCGTTACAAGTTATAGGCCTAAATACTAATGGTGTAGTAGTTCCTCGATGTGAGAGAACTACCACTTTTACAATGATAATTTTTGCCTAAATCTATGAACAGCGCTTTCGCGCACAAAACTTGGATCCCTTGAAACTAAATGATAGGTCATATATATAGTGATAACAGGTTGGAAGTTACTTAAGAATTCATGTGAAAAAAAGTGGAGATAATGGGAAGTTGGAGAAGTAGTGGAGAGAATGGGAAGTTGGAGAAGCTGTGTTTGAGAGAATGTAGGAGAAAATGCTGATCGTGCGTGTGCATTGGTCTTCTTTGTCCACATCTGCGTTTTTGAACATAATAACCACTTTGTGCGTGTGACGGTCGTGGTGAGTGTGTGACGGGCGTGGCAGCCTTTGGAAGCGTGACGGTCGTGGTGGTTGTGTGACGGTCGTCACACACACCACTTTCCATTTTCTGTTTTTTTTCTTAGTCATTTCTTCCTGTTTTCTTCTCATTTCTTCATGTTTTTCTACTTTGTTCCTTTTTAGCTTGGACAATGAAATACATGAGAAAACACTAGAATACTCGCGGAATAATTGGAACTTAAGCTGAAATAACGTAATTATTAGTCGTAAATCAAGGCAAATATATGATACATTTTCGTGTTATCAACACACCCACACTTAAACCTTTGCTTGTTCTCAAGAAAAACATGACTCGTAAGACAAATAGTGCATATGGATACTCATCCTAGGATACCAACTCTACTTTGGTTAAGTTTGTGTCGATAGGTACTTGCTCACCCACTAAGGTTATCGAACAACACAATTCCGCTTTTGCGGTCATCAACCTCCATCCTATACAAACCAATCCAAATCATGTCATTATACCTAAGCCTAACTCACTCGTCCTTCTTTTATCCCTTTTCATTCTGGCACAATCACATTAAGCCCGTTATCCTTTCACACTCATGGTAGGATGGCCAGTTAGCGACTATGATCTCATTATTATCATTTTTTTTCTTTCTTTTGTCACATTGTCTTAAATATCACTAAAGAAGTTTGCACCGTTGGGCTAAATGATCGGGTGAGGATCACCTAACTTAGAAGGAGCATTCAATTTTTTTTCTTTTCTTAATTTGCCTTTTAAGCCTGAGATCATACACTTATTTGCATCGGCTTCCTACTTAGTGCGTGCTTAGGATGGTGCTGATTGCTAAATAAACTACTTAGGGACTACTAAGGGGGTGAGAACTTAAGGCTATGGCATAACAAGTACTCAAATTGATTTCCATAATTTAGAGGCTCACGGTGTTAAGACGATACCGATCTTGCATAATTTTCCCAAGTCTCACAGTCTAACCTCAATTTCGTCTGTAACCTAAGATTTTCAAAAGAAACACTATTTTTAACTCAAAAATTTTCAAAATATTTTGTGTGGCTCAAGGGAATGGGGAAATCAATAGACAACATAAAATCACCATAAAGACTCGACAGCATATGCACAGACGGACGAAACATTTAAAACAGAAAAAAATTTTAAATCATGCTAGAAAATAGTAAATCTAACTAGAAAGCGGTAAAATGAAAGCAGTAAAGTTCCTCCCCCACACTTAAACCAAACATTATCCTCAATGTTTTGATAAATGGTGAAAAAGGAAAGATAGAACCTGTATGAATGCCATTGCGCACTACCACAGCCAAATTCGCGCTGATTCTTCCCTTGTTGTCCCTGTCTTTGCTGGCCACTTCTACTCCGGCATCTTGTACTACGAGTTATCCGAATTTGCTGAAACTTTATTTTCTTGAAGCCGCTCATTATATTGCCTATTTCCGAAGGAAGTATCTGCAAAAACTGTTAGAAAAATACGGTGCGGTGTGTGCAGGTGGAACCTGACCATGCGAAAGGACAAGGAGGAGGTGAGTTACGAAATAGAGAGATATGCTCTCTCATATCATACTCATCATTGGCGTCACCACCAGCAGGGACATTCGTAGGAATGTGCGTGGGCACCAACTCATCTTAAGGGATCGTCATCTAGAGATCTTTTGCCTAAATGCAGCTGAGACGTGACAAGCGATATGATTCTTTATTTTTTGCAAACACAAATAATAAAAGTAGAACATTAAATTAAAAGCTCGTGGGTTGCCACCTACGCAGGGCTTTGTTTAACGTCGATAGCTCGATGGTTAGGAGTGTTAATCTTCGGTTTCCAAGGCCATTTATCAATCCATCTCACATATCCCTCACCTTTTCTTTTCTTCCTTCTGTGGGGTGGTTCATTCTTTTAAACTCGTGGTGGTGGTTATGGATCTATCCTAAGTATTAGTTTTTCAAGTTTGGGCTTAGTTATTTCATCCATCACCTCAAAGTTTAACCTTACCCTCTTAGCAGTAATGATATCCCTAGTTTCATGGTCCTCGAATTTTCTCTTTTTATACAGGACCTCAGACAAAGGTGCATCAGTGTGGGTATTTTCCAATACCTCCACATACGTTTTGGATTGGGATCCTACCTTAGCTTCCACAAACCTTTGCGGGAAAGGAATCGGTGGGGTATACGCATGAGGAAAAGCCTTAGGTTCTACTTTCTCTACCTCTTTGACGACCTCCCTTTCAGGTGGTCCCAGTAAAATTTTCTTAATCTCTACTTCTTCCTTACCAGAACCCTCCTCAACCTCAATATCACTCTCCCCAACCTCATTATCACTCTCCTTAGGATCTTTGATTTTTGTTTCACTACAGGTCACTACAACATCCACATGCTCCTCAGGGTAGGGACCTATAGGTGTCTGTGCAAGCAGGGAGATATGAGTCTCCAATGCCTCAGTGTGTGTCGCGAGGGACTCGACCATAGTGTTTATCTGCCTAAGGGTTTCATAAGTATCGAGATGTTGTCTTCTAAGCTCTTCATTATGGAAAGTTTGGGTCTCCACAAAGTGCTCCATCATAGATTCTAACCTTGAATTAGTTGTTGTTTCAATGAAATCCTCCATTAATCTTTCGAGGTTGGAATTAACGGATTCTTGCGGTTCCTCAAAATAATGGGAGTGGTAATCATAGGGAAAATTTGGTTGCGGTTCCTCAAAATATTGGGATTCTTGCGGCTGGTAATAGAAAAAATTTGGGTACGGCTCCTCAAAATTTTGGGAGTGGGTCAGTGTCACATTGAAATCCTGCATTAATATTTCTAGGTTGGAATTATGAGATTCTTACGGCTCCTCAAAATGTTAGGATTGGTAGTTGCAGAGGAAATTTGGGTGAGAATGAGTTAGTGATGCATTGAAATTCTCCATTTGTATTTCAAGGTTGGAATTATGGGATTCTTGCGATTCCTCGAAATACTGGGAGTGGTGATTGTAGAAAAAATTTGGGTGATACATAGTAATGAGTGCCTTAGTCTATACGGTGCAACAACGGAATAACAATATTGACTGTTGGTCCCCGGCAACAGCGCCAAAAACTTGATGCGTCCGCAAGTGCACGGAAATATCGAAGTAATATAAAAGATTGTCGAACCCACAGAGACCAATGTCAACCTACCGTAATCTATCGTTACTTTGTAAAGCTAAGGCTAATGATAATTGATAAAAGGGAAACTAAGACTAGAACTAAAATAAAACTAAGAAAATTTGATAATAAAGAGAGGCCGGGATATGGATTCCGCGTTCCTAAAGGACTTTGTAGAATTCGGGTACTAATTACAACTATAACTTAGTTCCGTAGAATATACCAACTTAAAGACTTCGCCTCATGCTCTCGCGGTATTAACTAAAGTCATGTTCCCTAATCCCAAGATTTTGCTCTCGCTCGCCCTGATACTAGGAAATATATTTTGAAAGCCAATAATATCCTAAACGTATCTAAAGCGCTCTCGCTGTATTTAGATATGTTGCCTAATTTCCACTATCCGGTTCGACCCCCACGCTCTCGCAGTGCCGGCTCTAACCTTAATTAATTTCTCACTCTCGTGACAAAATCATGTTAAATAACCTCTCACTCTCGTGACAAAGCTACTTAAATTAGATTTGAAAATTAAAACCAAAACAGAATTTTAATCATAAGTTCGCACCTATTATTTTCTACCGAGTCCCGCCGGTAACGACGGTCCTCATACGCCGGACTCTAAACTATTTAGCCAAACATGGAATTAATTAAAAATGCATAAATCATTACGGTTACGATAAAGAACGACATAATAATTAAATTTGGCAAATAAAGCAATTATAATAAATAATGCGATAAAAAGAAACCTGTAAAGAAACTGGAATTAAATTTGAAAATGGCGGGAAGCTTTGATTTAAGCGTTACAAGTTATAGGCCTAAATACTAATGGTGTAGTAGTTCCTCAATGTGAGAGAACTACCACTTTTACAATGGTAATTTCTGCCTAAATCTATGAACAGCGCTTTCGCGCACAAAACTTGGATCCCTTGAAACTAAATGGTAGGTCCTATATATAGTGATAACAGGTTGGAAGTTACTTAAGAATTCATGTGAAAAATAGTGGAGATAATGGGAAGTTGGAGAAGTAGTGGAGAGAATGGGAAGTTGGAGAAGCTGTGTTTAAGAGAATGTAGGAGAAAATGTTGATCGTGCGTGTGCATTGGTCTTCTTTGTCCACATTTGCGTTTCTGAACATAATAACCACTTTGTACATGTGACGGTCGTGGTGAGTGTGTGACGGGCGTGGCAGCCTTTGGAAGCGTGACGGTCGTGGTGGTTGTGTGACGGTCGTCACACACACCACTTTCCATTTTCTGTTTTTTTTCTTAGTCATTTCTTCCTGTTTTCTTCTCATTTCTTCATGTTTTTCTACTTTGCTCCTTTGTAGCTTGGACAATGAAATACCTGCGAAAACACTAGAATACTCGCGGAATAATTGGAACTTAAGCTGAAATAACGTAATTATTAGTCGTAAATCAAGGCAAATATATGATACATTTTCGTGTTATCACGAACTGGTTCGCCTAGCAAACTCAGTAGTGAACGTCTGTTGTTCGCGAAATTTTGGTTATGTTGCCGTGCTGTTTTGATTGTTTTGATGCTGGGATTTTATGATGAATTACCATGATGTTACTGATGATTGTTATGATGAAATTCAGTGATTAATTGACGAATACGTGATGATGTGCTTTGTATGAAAATTGGCGAATGATGATGCACGCAACGATGTTTATTTGATGATGACCTGATATGATTGATGTATTGTGAGATGTCCATATAAGTGATGTCTCGTGATTAGATGATGATATGATGTTATTGATGATTATTAGATGTTTATGTGTGATGTTTGATGATAAAATGACGATGTGAAGTACCATGAGTATATTGATGATTTTACATGACTATCTTGATGCGTGTATTGATGATTTGACGATGATGATTCATGATGTTTTGACGATGTACACGATGATATGATTAACATGAGGTTTTGATGAATGATGATATAGTGATGACTTTTGTGTATGAATGATGATGCACATAATAATGTTTATTTGATGATGATGATTATTGACGTTGTGTATCATACATTCATATGCATACTCTGTGACGACGCTTCATTACCATTGTGCGGATATGAGGTAATTATGACGTGCTCCGGTTTCTATGCGAAATCGATCCTATTGTCGAGGATCTTTGGAGGGGTGATGGCCTAGTGTCCATCGATTATGATGATTGGTACCACATGCATGAGTCTTGTTGTGCATTGCATTTATGTGGCATTGATGTGATTTTTGATATAGTGATTCTTGATGTTTTCCTTGATGATGATCCTGATGATGTTGTATATGATGATGACGCCATTTTATGCATATCTTATTTTATATTGATTATAATGAATTGTATTACTCACCCTGCCTATTTGAATGTTGCCTCCACGTGGGTAACGTGCAGGTGATCAGGTTTAGCCGTGGATGCCTTCGAGGACCTTGAAGTCACTTTGCTTTGGTTGATTTAGAGGGTCTTGCTCTGATAGTGTAACATCGGGTTGGGGTCTTTTGAGTTGAACCATGTTGATTTCATTAATTTGTTGTTATTTGATGATATGGTTTTAGTTTAAAAACCTTTTTGAGCATTTGTGGTTATGGTGGATCTGCTGCCTATTTTGTGGGCTTTTATCGAAAAACTTTTTGATTATTATGATGTTTGTTGAAAACCTTTTAATTGAAAATTTTGAGTTCCGCTGCCATGGAAAGGTTTTTGAGCTATTTTGAGGAAAACCCTTTGTTTACAGGGCAAGTGTATTATTTTGACTTAAATGAGAAATGTGCACCCTTTGAGGTGATTTTGATGCTTTACTCTGATATTTTGAGTTGTGTCTGCTGCAACATTTGTGGGGGTAGAAAAGGGTGTTACATTAGTGGTATCAGAGCAGGTCGGTCCGTCCGGCCAGGTTGTCTAATGTTGTTTATTTTCCCTAATGTGCGACATGTGTGTAAAAACACGGCCGATGCTTATTTTGTTTTCCATTTGCAGGTTGGGAGTGAAACAAGTGGGGGAGAAGATGGTGTTTCTCTAAGGTGCTTCGAGTGTGGAGCGTTGGCTAAGTGTGGTGTTGGACGTTGCGATAGTTGGTGGAGATAGTTTGTACCGCCTCATGATATCGGTTGTTATTGACAAATTGAGGAACTGATCACCCTTAATCTCTTGTTGATAATAGACGGGATCATGTTGGATGGGATAGACGTGTCTTGCGAGCTTGAGTAGTGTGCGCAGTAAATTGTTGACGTTAAGCCGAGTGCTTGCGGATTATTCTGATGAGTCAATGCAGAGTATTAGATTTGACGATGAGGTGAATTAGAGTTTCTTGCCAGTCGGTTAAGTTGGAATGTCTTGAGGAGAACGATCAGGTATTGTTGATGTCTATTTTTTGAGGGATAGAGAACAGTGTGCTGGCTAGTGATATGCCAGTGGTGTGTAATTCTTGATGTTAACCAGAATCTAAGTTCGACGAGGGTGGAGAGTTGTTTGTTCTGTTAAGCAAGTGAATGAATCTGTGGAAGATGGTGCAAAGGTGTTTATGATGATTGATTCCTTGAAGCTTAAGAGGATGCGGTGGCATGTGAGCTACCTTTGGTGGGTGACTATTTGAAGGTGTTCCCATGAGATATCAGTGATGTACCACCGTAGTGTGGAGTGGAACTTGCTATCGACCTAGTACTTGATGCAAGCTCGGTGTCGGTGATTGCATACGAGATGTATCTTTCTGATTAAGTGAATTAAAGGAATAGCTGGAAGAATTGCTTGAGAAGAGGTTGTTCGACCGAGTGTTTCCCTGGGGGGGGGGGTGCTCCTGTACTGCTAGAAAGATGGTAGCATGAGGTTATGTGTTGATTAAAGATAGTTGAATAAAGTGACGATTAGGAATAAGTGTCTGCTTCCGAGGATTGATGATTTGATGGATCAATTGGTGGGCGCTTGTGTGTTTAGCAAGATTGATTTGAGGTCTTGTTATCATCAGATTCGAGTTAAGCCTGATGATATTCAGAAGACAGCTTTCAGGACGAGGTATGGACTCTATGAATACATGGTGATTCCGTTTGGTGTATCCAATGCACCTGGTGTGTTCATGGAGTACATGAGCCGGATTTTTCATGAGTATTTGGATAAGTTTGTGGTGGTGTTCATCGATGATATCTTGATATATTCTAGAACTGAAGAAGAACATGCCGAGCATTTGAGAACTGTGTTGTAGGTGTTGAAAGAGAAGGATTTGTATGTGAAGCTGTCGAAATGTGAGCCCTGGTTGAAGGAAGTAAGTTTTCTTGGCCATGTGATTTCAAGTGGTGGTATTGATGTTGATCCTTCTAAGATTGATGTTGTATTACAGTGGGAGACTTCGAAGTCTGCTATTGAGATACTAAGTTTCTGGGATTAGCAGGTTATTACCGCAAGTTTATTGAAGGCTTTTCTAAGTTGGCATTACCTTTGACTAGGTTGACTTGAAAGGGTCGAGCTTTTGTGTGGGATGTAGCTTGTGAAGAGAGTTTTGTGGAATTGAAGAAGAGGTTGACGACCGCTCCAGTGTTGATTTTTCCTAATCCGAGCGAATCTTTTGTGGTGTATTGTGATGCATCGAAGATGGGTCTTGTGAAATGTTGATGCAGAATGGACAAGTTGTTGCCTATGCTTCGAGACAATTGCGAGTTCATGAGAGGAATTATCCTACACATAACTTGGAATTGGCCGCTGTGGTGTTGTGTTGAAGATTTGGAGACATTATCTGTTTGGCTCTAAATTTGAAGTGTTCAGCGATCATAAAAGTTTGAAGTACTTGTTCGATCAGAAAGAATTGAATAGGAGGCAGAGAAGGTGGTTAGAACTGTTAAAGGATTTTGATTTTGATTTGAGTTATCATCTGGGCAAAGCAAATGTAGTGGCCGATGCGTTGAGCAGAAAGTCATTGCATATGTCGATGCTTATGGTGAAAGAGTTGAGTTACTTGAACGATTCCGAGATTTGAGCTTAGTTTGTGAGAAGACTCCTGAAAGTGTGAAATTGGGAATGTTGAAGCTGACGAGTGGTATTCTGGTAGAAATCAGTGTGGGACAGCAATCAGATTTAAAGTTGGTTGACCAATTGACTTTGATTAACCAAGATAACGGAGGTGACTTCAGGATTAATGAGAATGGTGTAACTAGGTTTCGAGATAGAGTGTGTGTTCCAGATGTTCTAGAAATCAAGAAGAGTATCCTAGAAGAAGGACATCGAAGTAGGTTGAGTATTCATCCCGGTGCTACGAAGATGTACCAGGATTTGAAGTTGTTTTGGTGGCTAGGTATGAAGAAAGAAATTGCGGAGTTTATGTATGCGTTCTTGACTTGTCAAAAGTCGAAGATCGAGCATCAGAAGCCTTTAGGTATGATGTAACCATCGAGTATTCCCGAATGGAGTGGGATAGTATTTCTAGGGATTTTGTGTCAGGATTGCCGAGAACTGCTAAGGGAAATGATTCAATTTGGGTGATTGTGGATGAATTAACTAAATCGGCTCATTCTTACCGATGAAGATTAATCATTCTATGCAGAAGCTGGCTGAGATGTATATTGAGGAAATTGTGAAGTTGCATGGGATACCGTCGAGTATTGTGCCGGATAGAGACCCGAGATTTTCGTCGAGGTTTGGGGAGAGTTGCAAGATGCTTTGGGTACTAAGTTGGGGATGAGTTTTGCCTATCATCCGCAGACGGATGGACAGACACTGAGAATTGTCCAATCTTTAGAGGATTTGCCGAGAGATTTTGTGTTGGATCAAGGTGGATCGTGGGATAATCGTTTGCAGTTTATCGAGTTTGCTAGTATTGGGATGGCGATGTATGAAGCTTTGTGCAGAAGGAGGAGTAGGACTCCATTGTGTTGGTATGAGTCGGGCGAGAGTATTGTACTCGGACCCGAAATAGTGTAAGAGACGCCTAAAAAGGTTAAGATGATCCCAAATGGAGGGGAGTTGGACTTTAGATGTGAAGATCAGATGAGGGAGTCGTATCCGACTCTGTTTCCTTGAGGTAATTTTCGAGGGCGAAAATTCTTTAAGTGGGGGAGAGTTGTAACACCCCAAATTTCGTAAGAATAGTTATTTAATTAATTTAAATATAATATTCGTGTATTTTGTGAATTTTGGTGGTTTGTGTCGATGTCGGTAATTTTGTGAAGTTTTAGTTATTTAATTAAATAATAGTATATATTATGAAATATAATGTATTATTATATATTTTAAATAATATTAGAGGAATTGAGGGTAAGACAGACATTTGAGGATGTTTAGTGAGGGCATTATGGAGAAAGCCGAATTTTGAGGCCCAAGGGTTAGGGTGAATGTAAAAGGAATATTTTAACAATAGGATTCATTTTTGGTGAACCGTGAAAAGAAGGAGAGCTCTGAGGAAAAAGGGAAAGGCGAAGATTTCGTGAAGGTTTCCAAAGGCTATGTCGTGAACGCTTTGGATCGACAATCTAAGGCATGGGGAGTATTGCCTTTCATTGTTTTTAATATAGGAAGTGATGTGTTTAAAGTGGATTTTGGGGTTTTTGAAGGGTTTATGAGTTATTGATGATTTAGGGGTATTTCTGAGGATCGATGATCGATTATTAAGGGTTGAATTGATTCGGGTAAAAATAAGCCTTCGGGGCAAATCCCTCTGCGATGATATGTGGGATCTTGTATGAGAAAGGGATTTATGGGGTTTTTGGGAAGCTTGAGAGTTTGAAGATTTAGGGGATTTAAGGTTTCCCTTAGGGTCATGAATCGACCTAATAGATATAGGTTTTATGCCTTTGATTTCCGTGATGCATTAGGACTGCTGTAGAGGTGTTTTTGGGTCATTTGGGGCTGTAATCGCAGGTACCTCTGAGGCTGTGGAGCTACTGATGTGTAGCAGCGAGTTGCTGTACTCGCAGGTTCACTAAACGAACCATTCCTTCGCAAGGCGAATGTTCGCCAAGGCTCGCAAAGTGAGCAGCGCAGCGAATGCGCGATAACTTGTGTGTGGGAACTGGGATGATTCTGGAGAGAAATTGGGGATTCGCTGGAAGTCTCGCAAAGCGAACTTCCCAGCGAGTGGCTTCGCAGAGCGAATGTGGTGGCGAGTGTGACAGAGGTGGTTTTCTGGTGTTTTTAGTGTGGGGACTGTGGGACTCGCTGTCAGCTTCACAAAGCGAAGGTTCTAGCGAACTGGTTCGCCTAGCGAACTGGTTCGCCTAGCGAACTCAGTAGCCAACGTTTGTTGTTCGCGAAATTCTAGTTATGTTGTCGTGCTTTTTGATTGTTTTGATGCTGGGATGTTATGATGAATTACCATGATGTTAGTGATGATTGTTATGATGAAATTCTGTGATTAATTGACGAATACGTGATGATGTGCTTTGTATTAAAATTGGCGAATGTTGATGCACGCAGCGATGTTTATTTAATGATGACCTGATATGATTGATGTATTGTGAGATGTTCATATATGTGATGTCTCGTGATTAGATGATGATATGATGTTATTGATGATTATTAGATGTTTATGTGTGATGTTTGATGATAAAATGACGATGTGAAGTACCATGAGTATATTGATGATTTTACATGACTATCTTGATGCGTGTATTGATGATTTGACGATGATGATTCATGATGTTTTGACGATGTACATGATGATATGATTAACATGAGGTTTTGATGAATGATGATATAGTGATGACTTTTGTGGATGAATGATGATGCACATAATGATGTTTATTTGATGATGATGATTATTGACGTTGTGTATCATACATTCATATGCATACTCTGTGACGACGCTTCATTCCCATTGTGCGGATATGAGGTAATTATGACGTGCTCCGATTCCTATGCGGAATCGATCCTATTGACGGGGATCTTTGGAGGGGTGGTGGCCTAGTGTCCATCAATTATGACGATTGGTACCACATGCATGAGTCTTGTTCTGCATTGCATTTATGTGGCATTGATGTGATTTTTGATATAGTGATTCCTGATGTTTTCCTTGATGATGATCCTGATGATGTTGTATATGATGATGACGCCATTTTATGCATATCTTATTTTATATTGATTATAATGAATTGTATTACTCACCCTGCCTGTTTGAATGTTGCCTCCACGTGGGTAACATGCAGGTGATCAGGTTTAGCCGTGGATGCCTTCGAGGACCTTGAAGTCATTTTGCTTTGGTTGATTTAGAGGGTCTTGCTCTGATAGTGTAACATCGGGTTGGGGTCTTTTGAGTCGAACCATGTTGATTTCATTAATTTGTTGTTATTTGATGATATGGTGTTAGTTTAAAATCCTTTTTGAGCATTTGTGGTTATGGTGGATTTGCTGCCTATTTTGTTGGCTTTTATCGAAAACCTTTTTTATTATTATGATGTTTGTTGAAAACCTTTTAATTGAAAATTTTGAGTTCCACTGCCATGGGCAGGCTTTTGAGCTATTTTGAGGAAAACCCTTTGTTTACAGGGCAAGTGTATTATTTTGACTTAAATGAGAAATGTGCACCCTTTGAGGTGATTTTGATGCTTTACTCTGATATTTTGAGTTGTTTCTGCTGCAACATTTGTAGGGGTAGAAAAGGGTGTTACATTAGTGGTATCAGAGCAGGTCGGTCCGTCTGGCCATGTTGTCTAATGTTGTTTGTTTCCCTAGTGTGCGACATGTGTGTAAAAACACGGTCGATGCTTATTTTGTTTTCCATTTGCAGGTTGGGAATGAAACAAGTGGGGGCGGGGGGAGATGGTGCTTCTCCAAGGTGCTTCGAGTGTAGAGCGTTGGCTAAGTGTGTTGTTGGACGCTGCGATAGTTGGTGGAGATAGTTTATACCGCCTCATGATATCAGTTGTTATTGACAAATTAAGGAACTGATCACCCTTAATATCTTGTTGATAATAGATGGGATCATGTTGGATGGGATAGACGTGTCTTGCGAGCTTGAGTAGTGTGCGCAGTGAATTGTTGAGGTTAAGCCGAGTGCTTGCGGATTGTTCTGATGAGTCAATGCAGACTATTAGATTTGAAGATGAGGCGAATTAGAGTTTCTTGCCTGTCGGTTAAGTTAGAATGTCTTGAGGAGAACGATTAGGTATTGTTGATGTCTGCTTTTTTGAGGGATAGAGAACAGTGTGCTGGCTAGTGATATGCCAGTGGTGTGTAATTCCTGATGTTCACCTGAATCTAAGTTCGACGATGGTGGAGAGTTTTTTGTTCTGTTAAGCAAGTGAATGAATCTGTGGAAGATGGTGCAAAGGTGTTTATGATGATTGATTCCTTGATGCTTAAGAGGATGTGGGGGCATGTGAGCTACCTTTGGTGGGTGACTATTTGGAGGTGTTCCCATGAGATATCAATGATGTACCACCGTAGTGTGGAGTGGAACTTGCTATCGACCTGGTACTTGATGCAAGCTCGGTGTCGGTGATTGCATACGAGATATATGTTTCTGAGTAAGTGAATTAAAAGAATAGCTGGAAGAATTTCTTGAGAAGAGGTTGTTCGACCGAGTGTTTCCCTGGGGGGTGCTCCTGTACTGCTAGTGAAGAAGAAAGATGGCAGCATGAGGTTGTGTGTGGATTAAAGATTGTTGAATAAAGTGACGATCAGGAATAAGTGTCTGCTTCTGAGGATTGATGATTTGATGGATCAATTGGGGGGCGCTTGTGTGTTTAGCAAGATTGATTTGAGGTCTGGTTATCATCAGATTCGAGTTAAGCCTGATGATATTCCGAAGACAGCTTTCAGGACGAGGTATGGACACTATGAATACACGGTGATGCCGTTTGGTGTATCCAATGCACATGGTGTGTTCATGGAGTACATGAACCAGATTTTTCATGAGTATTTGGTTAAGTTTGGGGTGGTGTTCATCGATGATACCTTGATATATTCTAGAATTGAAGAAGAACATACCGAGCATTTGAGAACTGTGTTGTAGGTGTTGAAAGAGAAGGAGTTGTATGTGAAGCTGTCGAAATGTGAGTCTTGGTTGAAGGAAGGAAGTTTTCTTGGCCATGTGATTTCAAGTGGTGGTATTGCTGTTGATCCTTCTAAGATTGATGTTGTATTACAGTGGGAGACTCTGAAGTATGCTACTGAGATACGAAGTTTCTGGGATTAGCAGGTTATTACCGCAAGTTTATTGAAGGCTTTTCTAAGTTGGCATTACCTTTGACTCAGTTGACTCGAAAGGGTCAAGCTTTTATGTGGGATGTAGCTTGTGAAGAGAGTTTTGTGGAATTGAAGAAGAGGTTGACGACCGCTCCAGTGTTGATTTTTCCTAATCTAAGTGAATCTTTTGTGGTGTATTGTGATGCGTCGAAGATGGGTCTTGGTGAAGTGTTGATGCAGAATGGACAAGTTGTTACCTATGCTTCGAGACAATTGTGAGTTCATGAGAGGAATTATCCTATACATGACTTGGAATTGGCCGCGGTGGTGTTGTGTTGAAGATTTGGAGACATTATCTATTTGGCTCTAAATTTGAAGTGTTCAGCGATCATAAAAGTTTGAAGTACTTGTTTGATCAGAAAGAATTGAATAGGAGGCAAAGTAGGTGGTTAAAACTGTTGAAGGATTTCGATTTTGATTTGAGTTATCATCCGGGCAAAGCAAATGTAGTGGCCGATGCGTTGAGCAGAAAGTCATTGCATATGTCGATGCTTATGGTGAAAGAGTTGGAGTTACTTGAACGATTCCAAGATTTGAGCTTAGTTTATGAGAAGACTCCTGACAGTGTGAAATTGGGAATGTTGAAGCTGACGAGTGGTATTCTAGAAGAAATCAGTGTGGGACATCAATCATATTTAAAGTTGGTTGACCAATTGACTTTGATTAACCAAGATAACGGAGGTGACTTCAGGATTGATAAGAATGGTGTAATGAGGTTTCGAGATAGAGTGTGTGTTCCAGATGTTCCAGAAATCAAGAAGAGTATCCTAGAAGAAGGACATCGAAGTAGGTTGAGTATTCATCCCGGTGCTACGAAGATGTACCAGAATTTGAAGTTGTTTTGGTGGCTAGGTATGAAGAAGGAAATTACGGAGTTTATGTATGCGTGCTTGACTTATCAAAAGTCAAAGATCGAGCATCATAAGCCTTTAGGTATGATGTAATCGTCGAGTATTCCCGAATAGAAGTGGGATAGTATTTCTATGGATTTTGTGTCGGGATTGCCGAGAACTGCTAAGGGAAATGATTCAATTTGGGTGATTATGGATAAATTAACTAAATCGGCTCATTCTTATCGATGAAGATTAATCATTCTATGCAGAAGCTGGCTGAGATGTATATTGAGGAAATTGTGAAGTTGCATGGGATACCGTCGAGTATTGTGCCGGATAGAGACCCGAGATTTTCGTCGAGGTTTGGGGAGAGTTGCAAGATGCTTTGGGTACTAAGTTGGGATGAGTTTTGCCTATCATTCGCAGACGGATGGACAGACACGGAGGTCTATCCAATCTTTGGAGGATTTTCTGAGAGATTGTGTGTTGGATCAAGGTGGATCGTGGGATAGTCGTTTGCAGTTGATCGAGTTTGCTAGTATTGGGATGGCGCTGTATGAAGCTTTGTGCGGAAGGAGGAGTAGGACTTCATTGTGTTGGTATGAGTCGGGCGAGAGTATTGTACTCGGACCCGAAATAGTGTAAGAGACGCCTGAAAAGGTTCAGATGATCCCAAAAGAAGGGGAGTTAGACTTGAGATGTGAAGATCAGATGAGGGAATCGTATCCGACTCTATTTCCTTGAGATAATTTTCGAGGGCAAAATTTCTTTAAGTGGGGGAGACTTGTAACACCCCAAATTTCGTAAGAATATTTATTTAATTTATTTAAATATAATATTCGTGTATTTTGTGAATTTTGGTGGTTTGTGTCGATGTCGGTAATTTTGTGAAGTTTTAGTTATTTAATTAAATAATAGTATATATTATGAAATATAATGTATTATTATTTATTTTAAATAATATTAGAGGAATTGAGGGTAAGACGGACATTTGAGGAGGTTTAGTGAGGGCATTATGGAGAAAGCCCAATTTTGAGGCCCAAGGGTTAGGGTGAATATAAAAGGAAGATTTTGATAATAGGATTCATTTTTGGTGAACCGTGAAAAGAAGGAGAGCTCTGAGGAAAAAGGGAAAGGCGAAGATTTCGTGAAGGTTTCCAAAGGCTCAGTAGAGAAAGCTTCAGATCGACAATCTAAGGTATGGGGAGTATTGCCTTTCATTATTTTCAATATAGGAAGTGATGTGTTTAAAGTGGATTTTGGGGATTTTGGGGTTTTTGAAGGGTTTATGAGTTATTGATGATTTAGGGGTATTTCTGAGGATCGATGATGGATTATTAAGGGTTGAATTGATTCGGGTAAAAATAAGCCTTCGGGCCAAAACCCTCTGCGATGATATGTAGGATCTTGTATGAGAAAGGGATTTATGGGGTTTTTGCGAAGCTTGAGAGTTTGAAGATTTAGGGGATTTAAGGTTTCCCTTAGGGTCATGAATCGACCTAATAGACGTAGGTTTTATGCCTTTGATTTCCGTGATGCATTAGGACTGTTGTAGAGGTGTTTTTGGGTCATTTGAGGCTGTAATCGCAGGTACCTATGAGGCTGTGGAGCTACTGATATGTAGCAGCGATTTGCTGTACTCGCAGGTTCGCTAAGCGAACCATTCCTTTGTAAGGTAATGTTCGCTAAGGCTCGCAAAGCGAGCAGTGCAGCGAATGCGCGATAACTTGTGTGTGGGTACTGGGATGATTCTGGAGAGAAATTGGGGATTCGCTGGAAGTCTCACAAAGCGAACTTCCCAGCGAGTGGCTTCGCAAAGCGAATGTGGTGGAGAGTGTGACAGCGGTGGTTTTCTGGTGTTTTCAATGTGGGGACTGTGGTACTCGCTGTCAGCTTCGCAAAATGAAGGTTCCAGCGAACTGGTTCGCCTAGCGAACTCAGTAACGAACGTCTGTTGTTCGCGAAATTCTGGTTATGTTGCTGTGCTGTTTTGATTATTTTGATGCTGGGATGTTATGATGAATTACCATGATGTTACTGATGATTGTTATGATGAAATTCTGTGATTAATTGACGAATACGTGATGATGTGCTTTTTATGAAAATTAGCGAATGATGATGCACGCAGCGATGTTTATTTGATGATGACCTGATATGATTGATGTATTGTGAGATGTCCATATATGTGATGTCTCGTGATTAGATGATGATATGATGTTATTGATGATTATTAGATTTTTATGTGTGATGTTTGATGATAAAATGACGATGTGAAGTACCATGAGTATATTGATGATTTTACATGACTATCTTGATGCGTATATTAATGATTTGACGATGATGATTCATGATGTTTTGACGATGTACATGATGATATGATTAACATGAGGTTTTTATGAATGATGATATAGTGATGACTTTTGTGGATGAATGATGATGCACATAATGATGTTTATTTGATGATGATGATTATTGACGTTGTGTATCATACATTCATATGCATACTCTGTGACGACGCTTCATTCCCATTGTGCGGATATGAGGTAATTATGACGTTCTCCGGTTCCTATGCGGAATCGATCCTATTGACGGGGATCTTTGGAGGGGTGATGGCCTAGTGTCCGTCGATTATGACGATTGGTACCACATGCATGAGTCTTGTTGTGCATTGCATTTATGCGGCATTGATGTGCTTTTTTATATAGTGATTCCTGATGTTTTCCTTGATGATGATCCTGATGATGTTATATATGATGATGACGCCATTTTATGCATATCTTATTTTATATTGATTATAATGAATTATATTACTCACCCTGCCTGTTTGAATGTTGCCTCCACGTGGGTAACGTGCAGGTGATCAGGTTTAGCCGTGGATGCCTTCGAGGACCTTGAAGTCATTTTGCTTTGGTTGATTTAGAGGGTCTTGCTCTGATAGTGTAACATCGGGTTGGGGTCTTTTGAGTCGAACCATGTTGATTTCATTAATTTGTTGTTATTTGATGATATGGTTTTAGTTTAAAAACCTTTTTGAGCATTTGTGGTTATGGTGGATCTGCTGCCTATTTTGTGGGCTTTTATCGAAAACCTTTTTTATTATTATGATGTTTGTTGAAAACCTTTTAATTGAAAATTTTGAGTTCTGCTGCCATGAGAAGGCTTTTGAGCTATTTTGAGGAAAACCCTTTGTTTACAGGGCAAGTGTATTATTTTGACTTAAATGAGAAATGTGCACCCTTTGAGGTGATTTTGATGCTTTACTCTGATATTTTGAGTTGTTTCTGCTGCAATATTTGTGGGGGTAGAAAAGGGTGTTACAAAAAACATAGATCTGTGATGAATCGAAGCTAGATTGGGTCTGATTTTGGTAGATCAAAGGTGCTGGAATGAGGAAATTTGCGTTCAGATGCGAGATCTGAGTTTTGGGGTAGTTTCTGGTGATTCGCGTAACAGAGGGAGTATTACGCGTAATGAGGGGACTTCCCATGGTGATACGCGTAGCGTATGCACCCGTCCGCAAGGTCTGGCATGACCCTCTGCTGGTACGCGTAGCATACGCATATGGGATTGTGGGCAAAACGCGTAAGAGAAGGCAGTACGTGTAATGGGTTTTGGGGGAGAATGCCTTATGCGTATGGGCTAGCCATTATGCGTAAGGGGGAATCTGAAGAAGGATTGAGAGGAAAACTCTCTCTGTTGATACACGTAACAGAGGATGCAATAAGTATAATGGGAGGTCTGGGCAGGGGCCCTACGCGTATGATACGCAGGCGAATGGCGTAATAGTTGAGCCATACGCGTAACAGGAGGGGCATTACGCGTATGGGCAGGGCTGTAGGCAGAATTTCCCGTTTTGCGATTTCTGTCCGGATTTTGCTTGTGACGTGGTTTCTTTGAGACGTAGGGCTATGATGAGGTAATAAGACACCAGTAATCTAGTAATGATGATGAACAGGATAAAAATCGGGAATTTTATGTAATGAACCTAATAAGACGAATTGTGAAGTCTAATGACGAGTTTTGACGAGTGCGTATTGGTGATATATAATGATGTTTGTTTGATGATTCATGAATGATGATGGAATTATGACGATTTTATGACGATGTTTATTATGACGATTTGCATCATGCATTCATGGCATAGTTAGGACTTCGGTCCATTTGGTGGCTTCAATCCCATTGTGTGGATTGAAGTATTTTATGACGTGCTCTGGTTCTTGTGTAGAATCGATCCTATTGGTGAGGATCTTTGGAGGGTGATGGCTCAGTGTCCATCTATTATGACGAGTTGGTACCACATGCATGAGTCTATGATGTTACATTGCATATTGTATGGAATTGCATTATGTTGATAGGATGGATGTACTTTGAGGTTGTAAATGACGTGATGATGTTTGTGTGTTTGTTCTTTATCTTTTGTCTATATCTTATATACTGATTTCCTGATTACTCACCCTGCCTGTTTCAATGCTGCCTCCACGTGGGTAACGTGCAGGTGATTAGGCTTAGCTTCCTTGGCGCATGAAGATTTAGTTTTGAAGTATTTGATTTTCTCCGTCGATTAAAGGGTATTGCTCTGATATGTAACATCGGGTCGGGATGTTTTAGTTGAATGATTACGTTCTTTTGTTTTGTGGACATAATGTTTTTCGTGAGTTTTATTTGAGAAGTTTGGAATTATAAAAGTGTTTCGTTTAAACTTGATTTTCCACTGCGTGGTGTTTAATTAAATTATGATGGTAAAACCCGTGTTACGGGATAGGTGGATATTTGATGATTTTTAACGATATGTGATGCCATTTTTGGGACTTTATTCTGATTTATTTGTCGTTTTATTCGTGATGTTTATTGGGTAGAAAAAGGGTGTTACATTAGTGGTATCAGAGCAGGTCCGTCCGTCCGGCCATGTTTTTACGTGATGTCAGTCCAATGTCAGTCGACGAGTGTGTATACACTGTCGATGTTTTAGTTCTTCTAACCTTGTTGGTGGTGTGCAGGATGACGGGAAGAAATGATCGTGCTATTGCTGATGCATTGGAATTAGTTGCTCAAGTAGTGGCTCAGCTCAATCCGAATGGTGGAGTTCCAGATGAGTTTCGTGCTTTGGGGAAGTTTCAGAGGAACAATCCGCCGATTTTCGTGGGTACTCATGATCCAGCTAGTGCGCACAAGTGACTGAAGGCGATTGAGAAGATCTTCTGGGATATGGGGTGTACTGATGAGCAACAAGTTCAGTTTGGAACGCATATGCTGGAAAAAGAGGCCGAGGATTGGTCGGATAACACCCGTCAGAGACTCATAGATGTTGGCACTGTGATAACCTGGGCTGTGTTCAAGCAGGAGTTTCTGGGAAAGTATTTTCCAGAGGATGCTCGTGGCAAGAGAGAGGTGGAATTCCTTGAGCTGAAGCAAGGAGACATGACTGTGGCAGAGTATGCTGCAAAGTTCAAGACGCTGGTGAAGTTATGTCCTCACTACAACCGTGCTGATGCTGAGATGTCCAAGTGTCTCAAGTTCGAGAACGGGCTGAGACCAGAAATCATGCAGGGTATTGGGTACCAACAGATTTGCAAGTTTGCCGAGCTGGTGGATAGGAGTAGGATCTACGATGAGGATAGCCGAGCTCAATTTGCTCACTACAAGCAGTTGAGTGAGAAGAAAGGGCAGTATAGGGGGAAGCCTTATACGACTTCACCTGACAAAGGGAAGAGAAGACTTCAGATGGGAAGAAGACAAGTGGGGGATTAGCTCCTACTTCTGGGAAGTGTTAGAAGTGTGGCGAGCAAGGCCACCGTGCTAATTGGTTGCACCAATAATGTGTTGAGGTGCTACAGATGTGGTAAGAAGGGGCATAGAGCCACTGATTGCAAAGATGATGGTCCAACCTGTTTCAATTGTGGGGAGAAGGGTCACATCAGTACCCAATGTCAAAATCCGAAGAAGACTGCTACTGGTGCTCAGACCAGTGGCAGAGTGTTTTCTTTGAGTGGTGCAGAGGTGCCAGAGAAGGACAACCTAATTCGAGGTACTTGCTTTATTAATAATATCGAGTTGGTTGCTATTATTGATACTGGTGCTACTCATTATTTTATCTCGCTTGAATGGGCTAATAGATTGGGTTTGAAGTTATCTGATATGAATGGTAATATGGTAATAGAAACTCCAGTTAATGGTTATGTTACTACTACCTTTGTGTGTTTGAGGTGTCCGATGACAATTTTTGAGAAGAGTTTTGTGATGGATTTTGATCAGAGGTGATCAGACAGGATGATCGCGACCTTCACGTAGGGCAGATGAGGATGATTGTAGGAGAGGAAAGGGGGTTGTACCTGCAAGGTACTCCGATGCCAAAGTAAGTGTTTGGTCAAAAGAGAGAAAGCAAGTACGAAAATATCAAGGTATTGAATGTTTGATATTGGATACCTGTCCCTCTCAAGTGAGAGGGTATTTATAGAATAACCCCCAGCGCGGGGCCAAGGTCTCTCACGTGGCCAAGGCACCTGGTCGACCAATGAGAGACTTCCAGGTGGAGAACAAAGCGTGTGGCCCTTTGACCTGGTCTAACTGTCTCCGTGAGATCCGGGGAGGTAGTTGGTCGCGTGAACTGTTAAGCGAGTGAGGGGGACGTGCCCAACGACTAGTTCCTTCCCAACGGCTAGTTTCTGTCCAACGGCTAGTTTATGGCCATTGGGCCTGGCTAATGGTTGAACTGGATTGGGCCTTGCTCTGCTGAGGGCAAAGCGCCTGCCCAGTCCAGAACTGGAGCCCCCCAAGTATTTGCTCTACTGAAGAGTGATGACTTAAGGTAGCTATGTTGCTTGAGCGATAAGGTATAGGCATGTCCCTTGTCTTTGCCAATATCGAGGTGGTCGTCATTGGTGCTTTGTCTTGCCCGACCAGTAGTTGACGCTCGGGGAGCGTACTTGTGAAAAGGTCATTTTTGTCGACCAGGATTTTGGGACGATGCCCGCTGGATTGGCGTTTTTATGTCGGGGAGCTCCGCCGAAGACGAGGCGCGTGCATTGTCGAGGAGAGGTGCTCGCGAGATAGCAAGAGACTTGGTGCATGTAACGTCTACTTTTGGGAATGCCAAACGAAGATGCTTGACACGTGGTGGACATGCAGCCCCTGTCAGACCTAGAGCCGCCTAGGCTATGATGGCCTTTGCGCTTCCCCACGAGCAAATGCTTATAAAAAGGGGGGGAGGGGGGATTCATTTGTACACTTCACAAATTTCTCTTCTCAACCCTTTTGCTCTACAACTTTTCTTCTCGCCGGAGCTCCTCTTCACCGCCATTAATCTTCATCGTCTTTGTCCCAACCTTCGTCTTCAACCCAAGTAAGTTATTTATCTTTTTCTGCAATTCCCATGGTGTTCTTCATTTCTTGGGTTTCTTTATGAATTTTCCGGCGACTTATGAGTTTTCTGGTTGAAGATTCATGTGTTCTTTGATGAACACATGAATTTATGGGAAATTCATGAAGAACATGAAGAACACGAAAAACATGGAATGGATGTTGGATTTTTAGGTGTAGATTCTCCTAGATTTTGGTTAGGATTAGTTTTAGGGTTGTAGTCGGGCACTAGGCCTAGTCGACATGAAACTCTGGTTCTTTCGCGAGGATCTTGCTTCATCCGGCGAGCTCCCATGTCTGTTGAGTCGCGGAGACGCGTCCCTGTCGTAGGGGACAATGGGGTTCATTATATTCTGTCGCGGCCGATGCGGGCTCGAGGTTGTCCACGACTTCTTCCTTGCCCTTTCACTTGACTAGTGGTGGAAGGGTGGATTTGATCTCAGTCTCGAATTAACTTTTTCTTCCTCTGCTTTTCAGGTGAAAATGGCTGATCTTCGCAAGGAAGTCATGCCCGACAATGAGGCCGCAAACGAGGAGACGGAGCAGTCCGTTGAATATACCAACATCCACGTAGCAAAGGGGGACCTCAAATGGATAGCTCCGGAACCTTTGTCGACAAGGTCAACGTTCACCAAGGAGGAGATTAGGGAGTTCCCCTATCTGGAAGAACGGAGGGAGGATGCACCGGTGCAATGGAGGGCTATCTGCCCGACGGAGAATGATAGAATCTACTTGATATATTCGGGGATGCGTTTCCCCATGTACGAGTTTGCGTTTGTGGAGGCGAGTTTCATTTGCCCTTTACCGACTTCCAGGAGGCCATCTTTCGTCACTTGGAACTGTGTCCGGCCCAGCTTTATCCAAACACATTGGCTTTCATACGTGCTTTCGAGCTGGTGTGTCGTTTTTTGAATGTCGGGGCAACGGTAGACCTGTTCTTCTGCATCTTTCAACTTCAACGGAGCACCACGGGCTCGAAGCAAAGCTGGGTGTCTTTCAAACAGCAGAGCAGGCTCTTCTGGCCATATTCAGAGTCTGTTCGACACTTCAAGGACAGGTTCTTGGCGGTGAAGCCTATCTCCGAAGCGGCCAAGAGGTCTATTTCTACGCTCGAAACTGTAACCGTTGATGGCCGAGAGGTTGTGAGGCATGTGTCTAAGTTTCCTTTGGAGTGGGTATTTGCCCATTTTAGGTATAGGACCGACCGATTCCTTGTTAAGCACGGGCAGCTAAGCGAGGGGGACAAGGAGTCCCACCGGGCTTTACATGCTTACGTGGAGACCTTCAGCCCAACTTTCATGGTAGACAGGGATGAAAGGGAGTTGCTGGGGGAGGATGGAGAACCTGCCCACGTAGCTCGCTTTATCAACACCAAAGCCCTTCTTGAGTGTGAGAACGGCGATGTTGCGTTCCAGCTCCTCAGTATAATTTGTTCTCGTGCCCGTGTTAATTAACTTTTGTTGTATTGTGCTGACCTTTCCTCTTTTATGTTTGCAGGGAAAATGGAAGACATGAGGGAGCACCTGGTGAGGTCCCAAGCAGCCAAGAACCAGAAGAAGGTGCCCGTGATGCAAAAGGCTGGTGCCGCTAAGTCCCAAGCGATGTTGGAGAAGTGTGTGACCGGCGCTGCCCCTACTCTGGGGACGACCTCCACGCCTCTGACTCCATACACGACCCACAAGAGGAAGAGGGACGACACTGGCTCTTCGCCGGCTGGCTTCTCGGGAGATAAATTTGTGTTGCCCTCGTGCTACCTTCAGGGGAAGATGTTCTACGGGGAGAGCTCTATCGTCATCCCAGAACTTGAGGCCACAGCGATCTTGTCGACAGACCCTCAGGTGTGGAGGAAACTTCTCTGCCAGGATGCGGCCGGTATGATCAGGATATTGGAAGCGGCGCTGGCCCTTGGAGATGCCGAGGTGGCTCCTCTCGCCGACCTTAAGAAGGATAAGACTAGGTAACTGACTTAAAGCTGGAAAATATGGAGATATACAATGAGCTGAAGAAGCTGCAAGGCCACCAGGAGGCCAAGATACTGCTCCAGCAGGAAGTGACCCAGATGAGGGAGAAGGTGACCAAGGTCGACGAGGAAAATGCTCGTCTTAAGGTGAGGGTGGTTGAGCTGGAGGGGTCGTTGGCCGTGGGCGACGACGAGACTGACGACGAGAAGGCCTTGAAGATGAGGAGGGACCTAATCAGGAGGATTCGTCTCCTCGGAGAGGATAACTTGGGGGCAGCGGAGTTTGGTTTTAAAGTTGCTACGGAGCAGCTGAAGGCCCTCAACTCCGACGTCCAGCTGTCGACCGACGGAATGGGTCTGCTCAACGTGGTCGTTAATGGCGAGGTGGTCCCCCCGGAAGGTGTTAGTGAGGTTGTTTAGTTTTTTTGTGAATGTACTTGTATTTTGTGGGCCTGCGTGCCTTTTTGATGTAATGTTTTGTCGGGCACAACCCTTTTAATGTACTCCAGACTTATTCCGGCCTCGTAGCCGATGTTAATATTATTTGTTTGGGATTTCTTTGTTGCATTTATCTATGCATGTTTGTTTGAATGGACGCTTTGCTCGACTTGTTCTTGGTGTGCCCGACAGTTTGGGGAACTCGTCGAGAAGGGCGAAGTGGTTTTGCTGCTGATGAGACTAAGATCCCGGTTGAGGTACTAATCCCATAGGCTATGACTGTTCCCATCGCAAGCTGGGTGCCCTTCCTGTTCGAGCTGTCTCCTCGTTTAGGGTGATCCCGTCGGCAGATAGTACGACCTCGTGGTTGGTCTTAACTGTAGTATTGTTTGAGCTTTTCAGCGTTCCATGACCGAGCAAATGGTTCTCCGTCTAGAGTTTCTAAGTAGTAGGCTCCAGTGCCCGTTTTGGACTTGACCCTATAGGGTCCTTCCCAGTTCGCGGCCAGCTTTCCTTCGCGCAAATCCTTCTGGTTTCTACGTAGGACCAAGCTGCCAATGGGGAAGTCGCGCTTTATGACCTTAGCATCGTGGCGCAAGGTAATTTATTGTTTTAGCGAAGCTTCGTGGCGAGCTGCTCCTGACCGTATCTCTTCGACCAGATCGAGCTCTTCTCTCAAGGCTTCGTCATTCATCTCCTCGTCAAGGGGAGCTTCTGTTCGTCTAGAAGGTTCCCTGATCTCTTATCACCTCTTCAGTTCCATAAGCTAGTCGAAAATGGGTTTCCCCGGTGGTAGAGTGTGGTGTTGTTCTATAGGCCCAGAGCACGCTATGTAGCTCTTCGACCCATCTCTTCTTGGCTTCGCCCAGCCTTCGCTTCAAACCGCGAAGTATTACTCTGTTCGCGGCCTCCACTTGCCCATTGGTCTGGGGGTGCTCGACGAAAATGAAGTGTTGTTTCATGCCTAATTTGGCGACGAAGACTTGGAACTTCCTGTCCGTGAACTGGGTTCCGTTGTCGGTCACGAGGGCCTGGGGCACCCCAAACCGCGCAAGGACATTCCTTTTGTAGAAGTGAAGTATATTGAAGGCTGTGATCTTGGCGAAGGCTTCGGCTTCGATCCACTTCGTAAAGTAATCGACGACCATAATTAGAAATTTGTTTTGATAAGACCCCATTGTGAAGGGGCCGAGTATGTCCATCCCCCACCAGGCGAAGGGCCATGGTGAGGATAGAGTCTTTAATATGTTGGGGGGTGCTAAGTGCATGTCCCCGTGACGCTAGCACCAGTCACATTTTTGGACGTGCTCTTTGGCGTCGTGCTGCATGGTTGGCCAGTAATATCCTACTCGAAGGGCTTTTCATGCCAATGATCTCCCCCCCAAATAATATGTGTTGATGCCCTCATGGATTTCTTGGATAATTTTGGGGACCTTACTTTCCTCGACACACTTCAAGAGAGGGATGGAAAATCCTCTTCGGTAGAGTTTATCCTTAACTAGTATGTATGAACAGGCTCGTCGTTTAGTTACGCTGGCCTCCTTGCTGTCCTCGGGCAGCTCCCCCTTGGTGAGGTAATTCTATACAGGGGTCATCCAGCAGTGGGTGTCCCCGATGGTATTGACGTCTAGCAGCTCTAATGGTTTTTCGATACTTGGTCGGGCGAGTATCTCTTGTATGACGGACATGTTGCCGCCTTTCTTTCTGGTGCTAGCCAGTTTGGATAAGATGTCTGCTCGCGTGTTTCATTTGTGAGGGATGTGTTGGACTTCGCATGTGTCAAACTTTGTAATTCTTTCCATCACCAACGCTAGGTATTCGAACAGCTGGTCGTTCTTTGCTTGAAACTCTCCCCGTACTTGAGATGCTACGAGTTGGGAATCGGTGTAAATTTTTACCTCCTTAGTGCCCACGTCCTTGGCCAGCCGTAGCCCTACGAGGAAGGCCTCATATTCGGCTTGGTTGTTGGACGTAAGGAAGGACATGACTAGAGATACTTCGACTAGTATTCCTTCCTCGTTTTTGAGGATGATACCTGCGCCGCTACTTGAGGGGTTGGATGCCCCGTCTACGTAGATGGTCCATCTCTGCGTTTCGCTTGGCGAGGACGGTGGAGGCATCATCTCTGCCACGAAGTCGGCCAAGACTTGTGCCTTAAGGGCCTAATGTCGAATTTCGATAGCTCCAGAGACCACTTCATCATTCTGCCAGCCATATCTGGTCGGCAAAGCGACTGCCTAATGGGATGGTCTGTGCGTACTACTATGGTGTGGGCCAGGAAGTACTGTCTGAGTCTTTTCGCGGCACTGACGAGGGCAAGGGCGACTTTCTCTATCTGAGCGTACCTGATTTTTGGCCCTTGCAGGGCCTTGCTGGTTAAATAGATGGGCTTTTGTCCGTCCGTTGTTTCACGGATGAGTGCAGCGCTAATGGCCTCGCTGGCGACGGAGAGATATAGGTACAGGGTTTCCCCGCATTCTGGTTGAGAAAGCACATAAGGTTCAGACAGAGCTCGCTTAAGGTGGGTCAGGGCTTGCTCGCACTCCTCTGTCCATTCGAAACTGGCTTCCTTTCTGAGGAGTTTAAAGAAGGGCAGGGCGTGCTGAGTGGACTTGGCCATGAAACGAGAAAGAGAAGCGAGCATCCCGTTGAGGGATTGTATAGACTTCTTCGACTTGGGCGTGGGGAACTCCGCGAATGCATGACACTTGTCTGGATTCGCCTCTATCCCCCTCTCAGTGAGATAGAATCCGAGGAACTTCCCTGCTTGCACGCCAAAGGTGCATTTTTCTGGAATATAGCGCATTTTTCACTTCCTGGCCTGGTCGAAGACCTTATGCAAATGAGCCATATGATCGGATTCCTCTTGGGATTTTACAATCATATCATCCATGTAAACTTCGAGCATGTCTCCGATTTATGATCGGAATAATTTGTTCATCATGCGTTGGTACGTGGCCCCAGCATTTTTCAGACCGAATGGCATTACGTTGTAGTAATAGGTCCCCGAGGAGGTCATGAATGCGGTGTACCTCTTGTCCTTTTCGGCCATAGGGATTTAATTGTATCCCGCATAGGCATCCATGTTATCTCCCTGTTAATGCACCTTTACTGTTATCTCCCTCACCTTCCTCTGAAATTCAGCTGTCAACGTTGATAGTATGTATAGGGAGTGCAGGTTTCTTGTCCGGTTGGCCGTCTTCAGAAGGACGATCTTTCTCCCTTGTCCGGTTGACTACTTTAGGTGCTGCACTGATCTGGTTTTGTCCCCTGATCGCTGCTTCGAAACATCTGCGGGCAGCCTCTAAGTCCCCGTGCAATGTCGCAACGTGACCCTTCTCAGTATAATACTTTAACTTGAGGTTGACAGTTGAAAGAACAGCAACTAGCTCTGTGAGGGCTGGTCTCCCTAAAATGCATTGTTATTGTGACAGACAATCAATCACCAGGAACTGGGTTTTGATTGACCTGGACGCTTCTTCTTCCCCGAACGTGACCGGCAGCTCCACGTATCCCCAGGGTCTGGCCGTGGCTCCATTGAACCCTTGCAAATCGGATCCCACGTATGGTGAGAGGTTCTTCTGGTCCATCTTGAGGGCACGGAATAGGCCAGTGTACATTATGTCCACCGAACTACCCTGGTCGACCAGGATCCTTCTGACGTCGGTGTTTGCCAATCTTGCCCTGATGAACAAGGGGATGTGAGAATTCGGAAAGCCCCCAGGTAGCTCTTCGCGGTAAAAGGTGATCGGCTGGGAGCGCCCCTTGATTTTCTCAAGTGTCGACAGCCGGTCAGAACTGCAATCTATAAGCTGCTCAAACTTTCTCTTGACAGATCCCACTATCAGCTCATTGTACCCCCCGCATGAGATGACCATGGCTGTAGGGAATGCTTCCCAAGTGCTGTGGGCGGATATTCAGGAAGGCTTTTCGAGGTAATCTGGGATGGCAAAGTCCTCAGGTCGCGTAATGGACATAGCGACCTGCGGGGGAGGACTGGATGAAGATGATTCTGCTTTCTTCTTCGAGTATGAGGCCTCTCGTCGGGAGGACTCACCTTTCTTTATATACTACTTTAAATGACCCTCCTTGATGAGGATCTCAATAGCGTCTTTAAGGTGCACACAGTCCTCGGTCGTGTGGCCGTGGATGCGGTGGAAGTGGCAATACTTACTTTTATCCACGTTGCCTTTGGACGTCATCGGTTTGGGGAGCCTGACACCTCCCTGCTTGAATTAAGTATTGACGCATTCAGAGAGAATACGTTCACGGGGAGCAGTAAGCAGGGTATACTCCGTGAAACGGCCAGCAGGCCCTTTACCTTCTCGGGGACGATCGTCTTGCCGCCTTTCTTTTCCTTGCCGGGATGTCTCCGACTCATCTTTTTTTGGTGCCGGGTACCTTCACGATCTCTTGCGTCCCGAACATGATATGCAACCTCCTTCTCTTCGTACTGTATGTACACTTCAGCTTTTCGAAGAAGTTCTGTTAATGTTTAGGGAGTCTCGATTCCGACGTCTTTGCGAAACTCGCTTTTGGGTCTCAAGCCTTTCTGGAGAAGATATTTCTTCATATGATCTGTCGTACGGACCTCCACGGCTTCCTTGTTAAACCGTTCAATATATGCCCGCAGGAATTCGTCCCTGCCCTGTATGATAGCTTCTAAGGTGGCCTCTGACTTGGGATGTCGTCGGGAAGCTGTAAAGTACCGAGCGAACCGGCTCTTCAAGTCTCTCCATGATGTAACCGACCCTCGAGGAAGGCGTTTCAACCAAGCCATCGCCCCCTTCCTGAGGGTGATTGGGAACAGTCTGGACTTTATGGCCCCACTCACATTGTAGTAGTGGAGCATTACTTTTATGTTCTCTATGTGTTCGTCGGGGTCAGTGGTACCGTCGTATGTTGCTAGAGTAGGGGGCTTCTCCAGCCCGCGAGAAATTCGGGTGTCCATGATCTCCTGTGAGAGGGGTCCGTGGACGTCGTCATCGCTACTTGAGCTTGGAGAACGAGAGAAAGAATAACTACAACCACGACATCTGCTTCGTCGTGGAGAATGCCTGCGTGAATGGCAGTGCTCGTGCCTTTCTGAAGGCCGGGATTTCTTTGACGCAGGGGAACGTCTTGACTTTCGCAGAGGAGGCCGGCGTTGTCTTCGTGCAAGATTAGACGCGGGCTCTTCCGATCTTGATCTTCTTCTCTTCGGGGAGAGGCTCTTGGACCTATCACGTCTCCGTTTCTGAGGGGGAGACCGAGGATGTGGAGACGGGTTGAGGGGTTTCTCCGAGGCCAGGCGCTCCTGGAGGACGAGCTCGAGAGCGCTGATCTTTTCCCCTTGCTGGAAGATTAAGAGGTTTGATCTATTGAGAGAGGCGATGAGAGCAGCTGTGCTGGAGTCAGCATTTTGCAGAACCGAAATAGGTTTGAAGACGTGTTCAGCAGGCGGTGCTCGAGGCTTTACTTCATCGGGGGTCGGGGACGCGGTCTTCCCATCCCATAGTTTCCAAAAAAATGGATCCTGTGGGGACGTCATCGGTGTTATCAGTCATAACGCGATAGCAGAGTCTTGACGGACATCATCATTCTTTGTGGAGGCCATGATGATCGAAAGAGGATTGAAGAGAGCTTTGGTCTTTGAGGTGAAAAAGAGGGAATCTTGAATCAAAAGACGGGGAAGCTAGTTCTCACCGACGGCGCCACTAATCGGAGGTGATCAGACTGGATCGTCGCGGCCTTCACGTAGGGCAGATAAGGATGATTATAGGAGAGGAAAGGGGGTTGTACCTGCAAGTTACTCCGATGCCAAAGTCAGTGTTTGGTCAAAAGAGAGAAAGCAAGTACGAAAATATCAAGGTATTGAATGTTTGATATTGGATACCTGACCCTCTCAAGTGAAAGGGTATTTATAGAAGAGCCCCCAGCGCGGGGCCAAGGTCTCTCACGTGGCCAAGGCACCTGGTCGACCAATGAGAGACTGCCAGGTAGAGGGCAAAGCGCGTGGCCCTTTGACTTTGTCCAACTGTCTCCGTGAGATCTGGGGAGGCAGTTGGTCGCGTGAACTGTTAAGCGAGTGAGGTGGACGTGCCCAACGGCTAGTTCCTGCCCAACGGCTAGTTTCTGCCCAACGAGCCTGGCTAATGGCTGAACTGGATTGGGCCTTGCTCTGCTGAGGGCAAAGCGCCTGCCCAGTCCAGAACAGATTTGGTGTGCATACCCTTGCACCAAATCGATGTAGTCTTTGGAATGAACTGGTTGGAGTTCAACCGTGTTCATATCAATTGTTACAACAAGACTATAGAGTTTCTTGAGATTGGTGATGGTGGAGAGTTGATGTTCTTGTCTGCTAAGCAAGTAGACGAACTTTGGGAAGACGAAGCCTTGGTGTTTGCAATGTTTGTATCATTGCAGGTTGATCGTGAAGCTGTGAGTGTTGAATTGCCTGTTGTCTGTGAATTCCCAGATGTGTTTCCAGACGGCATAAGTGATTTTCCTCCAGAGCATGAGGTAGAGTTTGCAGTGGACTTGATACCAGGTACGAGTCCAGTGTCAATGGCTCCTTACCAGATGTCTACTTCTGAGTTAAGTGTATTGAAGAAATAGTTGGAAGAGTTGCTTGAGAAGAGGTTTGTTCGACCAAGTGTTTCCCCGTGGGGAGCTCCTGTGCTGTTAGTGAAGAAGAAAGACGGAAGTATGAGGTTATGTGTTGATTATCGGCAGTTGAATAAAGTGACTATCAAGAATAAATATCCACTCCCGAGAATCGATGATTTGATAGATCAGTTAGTAGGTGCCTGTGTGTTTAGCAAGATTGATTTAAGGTCGGGTTATCATCAGATCCGTGTTAAGCCTAATGACATTCCGAAGACAGCTTTTAGGACGAGGTATGGTCACTATGAATACACCGTGATACCGTTTGGAGTGTCCAACGCACATGGTGTGTTCATGGAGTATATGAATTAAATCTTTCATGAGTATTTGGATCAGTTTGTTGTGGTCTTCATTGATGACATTTTGATATATTCTAAATCCAAAGAAGAACATGCTGAGCATTTGAGAACTATGTTGCAAGTATTGAAGGAGAAGAAGTTGTATGCAAAGCTGTCAAAGTGTGAGTTTTGGTTGAAGGGAGTTAGTTTCCTTGGCCATGTGATTTCAAGTGGTGGAATTGTTGTTGATCCTTCTAAGATTGATGTTGTGTTACAGTGGGAGACTCTGAAGTCTGCTACTGAGATACAAAGTTTTCTGGGATTGGCGGATTATTACCGCAAGTTTATTGAAGGCTTTTCTAAGCTGGCATTACCCTTGACTCAGTTGACTCGAAAGGGTCAAGCTTTTGTGTGGGACGTAGCTTGTGAAAAGAGTTTTATGGAATTGAAGAAGAGGTTGACGACTGATCCAGTGTTAATTTTTTCTAATCCAAATGAATCTTTTGTAGTGTATTGTGATGCATCGAAGATGGGTCTTGGAGGAGTATTGATGCAGAAAGGGCAAGTTGTTGCTTATGCTTCCAGGAAATTGAGGGTTTATGAAGTGAATTACCCAACCCATGACTTATAATTGGTAGCTGTGATATTTGTGTTGAAAATTTGGAGACATTATCTATTTGGCTCTAAGTTCGAAGTGTTCAGCGATCATAAGAGCTTGAAGTACTTGTTTGATCAGAAAGAGTTGAATATAAGGCAGAGGAGGTGGTTGGAATTGTTGAAGGATTATGACTTTGATTTGAATTACCATCCTGGTAAAGCAAATGTAGTGGCCGATACATTTAGCAGAAAGTCATTGCATATGTCGATGCTTATGGTGAAAGAGCTAGAGTTACTTAAAAAATTTTGAGATTTGAGTTTGGTATGTGAAGTGACTCCCGACAGTGTGAAGTTGGGAATGTTGAAGTTGACTAGCAGTATTCTAGAAGAGATCAGAGTGAGACAATAATCTGATTTGAAGTTGGTTGACCAGTTGACATTGATCAACCAAGGTAACAGAGGTGAATTCTAGATTGGCGAGAATAGTGTGATGATGTTTAGAGACAGGGTGTGTGTTCCAGATGTTCCAGATATTAAGAAGAGCATTCTTGAGGAATGACATCGAAGTAGGCTGAGTATTCATCCCGGTGCTACGAAGATGTATCAGGATTTGAAAAAACTGTTTTGGTGGCCAGGGATGAAGAAGGATATTGCGGAGTTTGTTTATGCGTGCTTGACTTGTCAGAAGTCGAAGATTGAGCATCAGAAGCCTTTAGGTATGATGCAGCCGTTGAATATTCCAGAGTGGAAATGGGATAGTATTTCCATGATTTTGTGTCGGGATTGCCAAGAACTGCTAAGGGAAATGATTCAATTTGGACAGTTGTGGATCGATTAACTAAATCGGCTCATTTTTTGCCGATGAAGATTAATCATTCTATGCAGAAGTCAGCTGAGATGTATATTGTGGAGATTGTGAAGTTGCATGGTATACCTTCGAGTATTGTGTCAGATAGAAACCCAATATTTACATCGAGGTTCTAGAATAGTTTGCAGGATGCTTAGGGTACTAAGTTGAGGATGAGTTCAACATATCATCCGCAGATGGACAGATTTGTTGAGGAATAGTTTGCAGGATGGGTTCTGGAAAAGACTATCCAGTCTTTAGAGGATTTGTTGAGGGCATGTGTGTTGGATCACGAAGGATCGTGGGATAGCCATTTGTCATTGATTGAGTTCACGTACAATAATAGTTTTCATGCTAGTATTGGAATGGCGCCCTATGAAGCTTTGTATGGAAGAAGATGTAGGACTCCTTTGTGCTGGTATGAATCAGGTGAAAGTGCTGTACTCGGACCTAAAATTGTGCAAGAGATAACTGATAAGATTAAGATGATCCAATAAAGAATGAAAGCTTCGCAGAGTCGTTAGAAGAGTTACCATGATAAGAGGAGGAAAGCACTTGAATTCCAAGAGGGAGATCACGTGTTTTTGTGGGTGACGCCAGTGACTGGTATGGGTCGAGCTTTGAAGTCTAGGAAGCTCACTCCACGTTTTGTTGGTCCTTACCAAATCTTATAGAGGATATGAGAGGTAGCCTATCAGATTGATTAACCGCCAACGCTTGCGAATTTATATGACGTGTTCCATGTGTCTCAGTTGAGGAAGTACATTCCAGATCCGTCGCATGTGATTTAGATGGATGATGTACAAGTGAGGGATAATATGACTGTGGAAGCATTTCCTGTGCGGAATGATGGTCGTGAAATGAAGCAACTGAGGGGTAAACACATAGCTTTGGTGAAGATGTTGTGGGGTGGACCAGCTGGCGAAAGTTGGACTTGGGAGCGTGAAGATCAGATGAAGGAGTCGTATCCGACTCTGTTCCCTTCAGGTAATTTTTGAGGGCGAAATTTTTTTAAGTGTGGGAGAGTTGTAACACCCCAAAATAATTATAATATTTAGTTATTTAATTATTATGATTATTCGGTGTTTTGGTGCTTTTAGATGATCTTGTGACGTTGATGAATTTATGTGGTGCTGTGGGGTAGCCTTGGGTTAAGGGAACAGTGAGGTCTCTTAGAAGTAATAATTAATTAGATTATTTTTATTAATAATAATATTAGAATAATTTGAGTAATTAGAATATTATTTAGATTATTATTATTATTGTTAATTAAAATAATTAGGAGACCATTAAGGGTAAGACGGTAATATTGAGGGGATTAATTGAGGACGATACGGTAAACCGTGATTAAGATCCAAAACATAGGTTTAACAAAAGAAAAATAGGGATTATGAGAATTAGTTTTGTGCAACCCTAAGGAGTGAAGAGAGAGCTGAGGAAAAGAGGCTAGAACAAGGAATCGACCGTAGAACCCCGTAAACGAAGAATCTCTGATGGAAATTCGAGGTATGGGGGGTAATCCCGGTTAAAACGTTTGATATGGGTTTAAGGTAGAGGTAATTGTGTGTTTGCGTTTTCTGATGAATTTGTGCTGAAATTTGTGACGAATCTGTGACAATTTTTGTAACTTTGTATGTGTATGAACTCTGTTGCGAATCTGATATGTGTTGCTATGATTGATGTTGAATCTGTGTGAATGATTGTTGGTGCTGTGATGAAAATGTGGGTAAACCAGATCTAAAAATCGAAGCTGATTAATAACTGGTTATGACTTAATGATTAGGAAGAATTGATGTAGACAATGAAGTAGGATGAAAAACATAGATCTGTGATGAATTGAAGCTAGATTGGGTGTGATTTTGGTAGATCGAAGGTGCTGGAATAAGGAAATTTGCGTTCAAATGCGAGATCTGAGTTTTGGGGTAGTTTCTGGTGATACGTGTAACGGAGGGAGTATTACGCGTAATGAGGGGACTTCCCATGGTGATACGCGTAACGTACGCACCCGTCCCCAAGTGTTGGGCATGACCCTCTGCTGGTACACGTAGCATACGCGTATGGGATTGTGGGAAATACGCGTAAGAGGAGGCAGTACGCATAATAGGTTTTGGGGGAGAATGCCTTACGCGTATGGGCTAGCCATTACGCGTAAGGGGGAATCTGAAGAAGGATTGAGAGGAAAACCCTCTCTGTTGATACGCGTAATAGAGGATGAAGTACGCGTAATGGAAGGCATAGGAAGGGGTCTACACGTATTATACGCAGGCCAGGGGCGTAAAAGTTGAGCCATACGCGTAACAGGAGGGGCATTACGCGTATGGGCAGGGTTGTAGGCAAAATTTCCCGTTTTTGCTATTTCTATCCCGATTTTGCTTGTGACGTGGTTTCTTTGAGACGTAGGGCTATGATGAGGTAATAAGACACTAGTAATCTAGTAATGATGATGAACGGGATAAAAATCGGGAATTTTATGTAATGAACCTAATAAGACGAATTGTGAAGTCTAATGACGAGTTTTGACGAGTGCGTATTGGTGATATATAATGATGTTTGTTTGATGATTCATGAATGATGATGTAATTATGACGATGTTTATTATGACGATTTGCATCATGCATTCATGGCATAGTTAGGACTTCGGTCCATTTGGTGGCTTCAATCCCATTGTGTGGATTGAAGTATTTTATGACGTGCTCCGGTTCTTGTGTAGAATCGATCCTATTGTGGGGATCGTTGGAGGGTGATGGCCCAGTGTCCATCTATTATGACGAGTTGGTAGCACATGCATGAGTCTATGATGTTGCATTGCACATTATGTGGCATTGCATTATGTTGATATGATGGATGTACTTTGACGTTGTAATTGACGTGATGATGTTTGTGTGTTTGTTCTTTATCTTTTGTCTATATCTTATATATTGATTTCCTGATTACTCACCCTGCCTGTTTGAATGTTGCCTCCACATGGGTAACGTGCAAGTGATCAGGCTTAGCTTCCTTGGCGCATGAAGATTTAGTTTTGAAGTATTTGATTTTCTCCGTCGATTAGAGGGCCATGCTCTGATATGTAACATCGGGTCGGGACGTTTAAGTCGAACAATTACATTCTTTTATTTTGTGGACATGATGTTTTTCATGATTTTTATTTGAGAAGTTTTGAATTATAAAAGTGTTTCGTTTAAACTTGATTTTCCGCTGCGTGGTGTTTATTTAAATTATGATGGTAAAACCCGTGTTACGGGACATGTGGATATTTGATGATTTTTGACGATATTCGATGCCGTTTTTGGGACTTTGCTCTGATTTATTTTCCGTTTTATTCGTGATGTTTGTTGGGTAGAAAAAGGGTGTTACAGTAGACATAACCACTAGAGGAAATGTATCATTTGGACTACCTCACACGTTCTCATTATTCTTGAACCCAAAAAATGGGTCGCTTTCGATTTTCTTTAGCTGATGGTTCCTCCTTCCCATCTATTTCCATAATTATGCAATTTTTCTCTTCACGGTTCTTTTGGATTGCATCTTTAACCTGGGGAACACTCTGGTGATAAATGTGATGTAGCGATAACCCATGGACTATTGTTTCCCTTTCTTTTATACTTCCTCCTCATTGTTGTCTTTGCTTTTGTTGGTACTTTTGTGATGAGAAGTTCTTCCACACTCACTGATGTCAAAATCTACGATTAATGATTCTCTATTTAATCAATGAAAATGAGGAACCATTCGAGCCAGAACCCCCGGAACAAAATCTTGAAGACCAAACCACCTCCGAAGACCAACACCACCTTTCGTTGAATGCCATGAAGGGGAACAATGGCATAGGAACGTTGCAATTCTCCGGTCAAATTGGTGAAATCCTTGTACACATTCTGATTGACAGAGGAAGCTCAGACACATACCTTCAACCACACAGTGCTCAATTTCAGAAATTAACCATTAAAATGACGCCTAAATCTAAAGTTTTGGTATGAAATGGACATAGCCTGATAGTTGAAGGCATGATGAAATAGCTCCACGTTCACATCAAAGGGCACAATATTGTCGTTCTGGGATACTTTCTCATTGTTGCTGGAGAAGATTTGATCTTAGGGTCTCTGTGGCTCGCAACATTCGATCTGCTCATAGATGACTATGCCACACTCACACTGAAATTTTGTTTACAGGAAAAAATTGTCACTCTTCAAGGGGACAGAACAATAAGTCTACAACAATCCCAACTACACTAGTTGAGACGGATGCAACTATCACAAGCGACATCTGAATGTTTCATAGTGGAGTTACTTAACAATGAGACAACTCCAGAAGAACTAAAATGACTTTCATATGAAGTGGAACCAAAGATAGCTATGTTACTTAACACATATAAATGGGTATTTCAAACACCATAAAGATTATCACCACCAAGAGAAGAAAATCACGAGATACCTCTGCTGTCTGGTTCTAAAACAGTGAAAGTTAAGTCATATTGGTATCCTCATAGACAATAAGAACAAATTGAGAACAACAAATTTTCTATAAGGTACTTCAGACCATTTTCTACTCTGAAGCATGGATACTTCTAAAATGGTGAAGTACCGGTACCGGGTACTCGTGGTACTTCATTTTTCCTCATTATTCGGTTTTGAATAAAATTTATGATTTTCTCAAATATCAATGTATTATATTTATGTGTTTTTAATTTTTTATTCTATCTTAACATTATTTTTGGTTTTTTCAATTTTTTATATTGGTGTTTTGTTATGAAGCTAACAATTTAGGTGTCTACTCATACATTGTATAAAAAAAAATTATTTCTTATTAACGTACCATATTTAATTTTTTTTAAATGTCGTATCCCGTACCGGTACCAATACCCGCACCGGGTACCGTACCCGTACCTATACATCATTGATTTTCTATCGAACTGCTGCACCCGACCAGAATCCATCCGGTGTTTCACACCTCGTAACTAAAACCTTTTAAAGGAGAGCTTGGAGATCCATATCTACCATTACCATTATCGACTACCAATAATGGGATCATAGCCTAACCTGCAGCATTGCTAGATTGCAAGGCGCTGATACAGTGATAACAACGCATTATTCAGGTAAAAATACAATGGCAGCTAGGTTTACATACCACATTGGAAGATGTCAAACATATGCAAGACCACTATCCTCTTTTCAACCTTAAGGACAAGATTGAGTTCATCGGAGGGGGTATTGTAATGAGGTTCAATGCTACAATTAAGGAGGGAAATGAGGAAATAGAAAATTATGTTGAAAATTATGGACAATCAATGTCCATGGAAGTGTTCCAATATGACAAGAAAATATTTAAGTGAAGATTAATTTTGAATTCAAAAATAGACAACACCTGTGAAGTGTTGCATTAGGTTTGAATTCAGAAATAGGCAACATTTCGTGAAGCGTTGCAGAATGTGAAACATTACGACCTTTGAAAACTGTTGTTGTAGGCAAAACAATGCAACACTTAGTAAAAGTGTTGTTGTAGGAGAAACAGTGCAACGCTTGAAAAATGCATTTGTAGGCGAAACATTGCAACATTTAGCAAAAGTGTTGCTAAAAATGTGTGTTTTATTAATGGTCGCAACCTTATGAAATAACACCAATTTGCCCTATAAATTGAGCATTCCAAATTTAGAAAAAACACATTAAAAAATTCTGCATTCTCTTCACATAATTCTAGACACTATTCCCTGCATTTAAATCTTTACCAGTCTTGTGCAGATTCGATTAGAAGGTTGAATTATCTTGGATATTCTTGCGTTTTAACTCTAAAACTATAAGAGAGTGTTTAAATACTTTTAAGAAAAATGACACCATTCACGATTCTAATACCCATCCATTCAATTTAAATTAATTTTCTGACAAATTATATTGCTACTGCACGCCACATCAAGTACAAAGAATATATATAGAATAGATGAATAGAGAATAGATATATAATTGAATTGAGTACTATTCTGTCTTATTGAATTGTTGTTCCAATTCTTTGGAAATCTAATTTCTTTTTTTATTCTATTATATTTGTCCATAGTTGGAGTAACATCTTTCAATTAATAAAACATTGTCAATTTATTTTTTTCATTCTTGTGTGACCATAACATGTATTCTCTTCCAACACCCAAAGATCATAAACAAACAAACCAATTTCTAGGGCTATTTTTTCAAAAAAATAGTGTAACCAAACTTATTTTTTTTATTTAAATACCACTTGTAGACATATATAAGTAATATGTATTTAGATAATATATATATATAAAGAACAATATACTAGTACAATTTTGTTTCCACTTTAGTGCGAATCAGCTGATTGAAAATGAGACCAATATTCTTTTACAAGATTTCCAAACAATGATCCTTCTCTTTTCATCAACTTTAATGGATCTTCATACTCAACCAATTTTCCTATAAATATAATCGCACAAAGAGAAGTGTTAGCATTTTTTTAAATGTAAAGAAATTAAATGAAATCGTTAATATAATTTACGGTTTAATTCAATTAGTTTTTCGACATTTAATATGATCGTACCATCACTTATGGAAAGAACCATGTTGCAGTACATCTACTAGAGTTTGTGAAATGGAAGAATCATGCTTCTGGTGTAAGCACTCTGTGCAAACCAGAAGCTGCAGATTATTTCAATTATTGATTAAAATGATTAGTTCATACAAGTAGGTGAGAAAGAGCTTAAGTAGCTCACACAATTACAAGGAGAAAGCTAAGCCTACAAGGCCCAAAGCTATGGCCCAAAACTAACTAACCAAGCCCATTAATACACTAAATCTTATATACTCCAATACCCCCCCTCAAACTGAAGTAAGTTGGCTTGGAGAGACAACCTTGAGTTTGGTGCGTAGCTCTTGGAAGGCAGCTGTTCCCAATGGTTTGGTGAGCGCATAAGCAATTTGAGCCAGAGCTGGAACATGTTGAATATCCATGGTACCAGCAACAATCCTCTCTCGAACAAAATGAATATCGAGTTCAATGTGTTTCGTACGAGCATACAGAACCGGATTATGTGACAGCAACACTGCACTCAAGTTATCACATAATAAAATCAGTTTGTGAAATGCAACTTCAAGTTCAGTCAGTAGAGATTCCAACCACAGAAGTTCAGATGTGGTATGCGCAAGAGCTCTATACTCAGCTTCCGTACTAGAACGGGCAACAAGTGATTGCTTCTTAGAGCCCCAAGCCACCAAGTTTAGACCAAAAAATATACCAGACCCTGAGGTAGACCGACGATCATCAGGATCACTCGCCTAATCTGAATCACTGTAAGCTCGCAGAGAGAATTTGGGTGCTGAGAGAGAGGGAGACAGAAGAAGACCATAGTTAGCTGTACCACTTACATACCTGAGCAACCGTTTAACCATAGCCCAATGAGATTCAAGTGGAGAGGCCATAAACTGACAAGCTTTGTTAACGCTGTAAGAGATATCAGGTCGGGTCAAAGTGAGATACTGCAGAGCACCTACCATCGAGCGATATAGCTGAGGATCTGCAACATGATCAGATCCATGTTTGCTAAGTTTACTCGTGCTGATCATGGGAGTAGGAACTCCATTAGCTTGACTCATGTTAGCTTTTGTGAGAAGATTATGAACATACTTGGTCTGAGTGAGAAACAAGGCTCCATTGCTGCAGAATTTTACTTCAATACCTAGAAAATAACTAGGCTTTCCAAGTTGTTTTAGAGCAAAAGTATTGTGCAGCTTAGTAATAAGAGAATGAATACAAATGGAATCAGTCCCAGTAAGTAGAATATCATCTACATAAACCAATGCATATAGAGTAATACCTTGTTGACTGTAGATAAACAAGGAATTGTCACATTTGGAGGTTCTAAAGCCAAAGTGAAGAAGAGACTGAGTGAGCTTCTCATACCAAGCCCTAGGGGCTTGTTTAAGCCCATAGATAGCTTTATGAAGCTTACATACCAGTGACTTATCAGAATTGATGAACCCAGGTGGTTGAGTCATGTAGACTTCATCATGAAGAATGCCATTCAAGAATGCATTATTGACATCAATTTGCTGAATATCCCATCTATTGGTTATAGCTAGAGTAAGGATGACCCTGATAGTGGTAGGCTTGACCACAGGGGAGAAAGTTTCAGAATAGTCAAAGCCCTGCTCTTGATGAAAACCTTTAGCAACCAGCCTGGCTTTATACTTTTGAATAGTACCATCAGCATTTTGTTTCAGCTTAAACACCCATCTGCATCCCACTGCTCTTTTATCAGGAGGAAGAGGTGTGAGAGACCATGTTTGATTGGCTTGAAGAGCATTAAATTCTTCAGTCATGGCTTGTGCCCACTCAGGTTTAAGGAGGGCCTGTTTCACACTTGTAGGTTCAGAATGCACCAGAAAAGCCTTGGGTTTGGAATGACCAGTCTTGGCCCTGGTCAGCATAGGATGAGTATTAGCAGGTGCATCAGGTTGTAAACTGCTAGAAGGAATAGATGGAGATTGTGAGGACTCAGGCACAGGTATGCAAGAAGACAGAGTTAATTCATTAGAGTTGAAGGAAAGAGGATTCACAGCAGGTTGCTCTTGAGCATTTCTAATAGTGTTGGGTGTAGACTCAGAAATATTATGGGTAGTATGACACTGAAGTGTACCATGATTTGTATCTTGTGGACTACCCTCAGTTTGGCTATCAGCTGCAACACTAGTAGTATGTTCATTATCCTGTGTGCACACAAGAGCCTCATTGTTGGGACTACCAGCTTGTGACAATTCATATGGCTCAGGACAAGGTGGGGTCACAGCAGGTAGAATACTTGCAGGCTTATCAGAGGTAGATGTATTAGTGTGCAAGACTGGTACAGGTACAAGACTGTCCTTTTGACTAGACCTGTGACCATTATCAATATTAGATCCAGCTAGGATGTGACTTTGACTTGCAGTAGCTAGCATAGGACCACTGCCTGAAAGAGCTTTATCTCTTGTGTTGTACCTATAAACCTTGCTTGATGCAATACCAAACATCTTAGAGAAAGGAAAAGAATCTTAATTAAAGTTGACATCTTTAGATATGTATATTTTTCCTTCACTGCTGAGACACTTAAAGCCTTTATGTTGAGAAGACACCCCCAAGTAAATACACTATTGACTTCTAAGCTGAAACTTGTGTTTGTTATATGGTCTTAAGAGAGGAAAACAGGAACAGCCAAAAAATCTCAATGAGGTATAATCTGGTGACTTCCCATACAATGCTTGAAAGGAAGTTGTAGTGTTAGACAATGCAGCAGTAGGAATTCTGTTGATAACATGAACAGCTGTAGAGAAACTGTGCTCCCAGTATGTTAGAAGTAAAGATGCATGAGCCAATAAAGTGAGACCCACCTCTACTATCTGTCTATACTTTCTCTCAACAGATCCATTCTGATGAGATGTGTGTGGGCATGTAAGCCTATGTTGAATACCTAGCTCAGTAAGAAATTTGGTGAATGGTCTATATTCTCCACCAAAATCAGTTTGCACTGCCTTGATGGTAACATTAAACTGAGTTTGCACAAAAGTATAAAACAATTTAAATGTTGACAATGCTTCTGCTTTTGTTTTTAGAAAGTATACCCATGTATATCTAGAGTATCCATCTACAAAGGCAATGTAATAATAGTAACCAGAGCTGGATGGTGTAGGGGAAGGTCCCTACAAATCAGAATAGACTATGTCAAATGGCTTATGATAGACAGTATCAGTTAAAGGAGCATGAATCCTATGTGCCTTACCAAGTTGACAAGAGTTACAAAAATGACTATCATTTTTATTAGATGAAAGCATGTTACACAATTTCAATACATGATTGACAACAGTAAAATTCGCATGTCCTAGCCTATTGTGCCATAGTACACTTGTGCTAGATTTATTTGCAGAAAAAGATGTAGATTGAGATGCAACATAAGTTTGAATACCAGTAAAAGGCTTCAAGTTTTGATGCACATGAGATGAGCTAGGACACTCCAAAGATAGGTGAGGGAAGCAATAGAGACCACTAGCATCCAGAACTCCTTCAACAATGACTTGTTTAGAAGCCTGAGATTTGATGTAGCAAGTGTTAGACAGGAATTCAAAAAATACATTGTTATCACTAGAGAATTTGGAAACAGATAGTAAATTTCTAGTAATGGAAGGCACATATAGAATGTTGTTGAGTAGGAGTTTATAATTGGGATTGTCTTTGGAATAAACCTGTGTAGAACCTACAGATTCAATGTTAAGAGTTTGTCCATTACCTACATAGACTTTGTTAGAGCCAACATAGTCACGTTTGGATTGCAACATTGAAACATAGGGAGTTAAGTGGTGAGAAGCACCTGAATCAGCAAACCAAGCCTGGGATTCCAATTCAGCAGGTAAGGAGTATTCTTGAGTAAAATGCTGAGGTCTGCCCGTGGTAGCCATCATTGCCACAGTCTTGGATTCTGGAGCAGCAGCTTGGCTAGCAACCTGAGTTGAAGTCGTATCTTTTTCACCACTTGTCTGAGTATTAGAAGTCTGAGGCATAAAGTTTTCATCAAACCTATGCCAGCATGTGTTAACTGCGTGTCCATACTTTCCACAAATTTGGCACGTTGGTCTAGCTGCAGTTGGATTTCGACCACTGCTACGATTGCGCCCACGACTAAATCTTCCTCCTCTACCACGATATGTTCCTCTGGAACTGTTTTCTGCAGGGCTGGTGTGCGCAACATTGGCTGCCACATTTGAAGTGGCCAGTTCTTGACAAAATTTGTCAAGCTGTGCTTCTTGCACATAGAGAAGAGCCTCAACTTCACACAGCGTGGGAGGTGTAGGACAACTGTACATCTGCATAACAAACGGATTGTATTCTTCCGGCAAACCATCAAGAATCGAGTCAACTTGATCTTGTTCAGAGATTGAATCACCAACAGCAAGGAGTGAATTTGCAATTGCTTTGATGCGAAGAACAAATTCAGTAATCGTTTTGTTACCTTTCTTGGAAGATTTGAGTTCAACACGGAGTTGACGAACACAAGCTTTCATCTGAGCATTAAAGAACTGATGAATCTTATCCCAAACCTCAAAAGCATGCTTGCACGCAAGAACCCTAGGTAGAACAGATTCAGAAATTGTGGAGAGCAACCAGATAAAGAGAGCTTGATCTTGGACAATCCAAGCTTCGTATTCCTCAGAAATTGTATCTTCAACACGATCTTGCACAGTCTTGTACTTCGCTGGAATTTGAGGATTAACGACAAACTTGTGCATCTTCTGTGTTAGAATTACTCCTTCAACTTGTTGATTCCACAGGAGGTAGTTGTTTTCTTGAAGCTTGATGGAGAGTTTAGGACCAAACGAGTAGGAAGTCTTCGTTCCTGTAAGCACAGTCGAAATCTCATGTGATTGCTCCTTGTTCATTGATTCTTGATTTTCCGATTCCGCCATTGATGAAACGCAAAGCAGCAACAGAAAATTTACGAACAAGATGAAGACACGAAGAAAGAAAAAGATGAATCAGAGTTGAACAGTGTAGGAAGCGGTTAAGATCGATTCCGCGAATGATACCATACTAGAGTTTGTGAAATGGAAGAATCATGCTTCTGGTGTAAGCACTCTGTGCAAACCAGAAGCTGCAGATTATTTCAATTATTGATTAAAATGATTAGTTCATACAAGTAGTAGAGAAAGAGCTTAAGTAGCTCACACAATTACAAGGAGAAAGCTAAGCCTACAAGGCCCAAAGCTATGGCCCAAAACTAACTAACCAAGCCCATTAATACACTAAATCTTATATACTCCAATAACATCACAGTCGGTATCCTGTGTGCTACTGTTATCACGGTACAGTCTGCAAACTCTGCCCTAATGGTATTCTGAAGAATAAAATCAGTAGCATTATCAATTGATGCAGTCTCTTCGTCTAGTACCAATATCCTACTTCTCCTTAAAAGAGCACGTGCCAAACAGAATAATTGCCTTTGTCCAATGCTCCAGTTTGACCCATCTTCAATAATTGCATAATATTTTAATTCATCTACAAACAATGTCTTGCATCAAATTTTGTTGTAAGATTAAAAGTTTGAACTAGAAAGAATACCTGAGGAATCTAAGCCACCTTTTTCTTTAACAAACTCTTGCAATTGACATTTTTGAAGTACCTTTCCATGGAAAACAAGTTTTATTAAACCAAATTTTCTATGATAAAAAAATTAAATCGAATGTGAAATTTTTAATAATCACCTCCATTATTTCTTTATCAGAATGTTGAGATAAAGGGTCCAAGTTATATCTTATTGTCCCAATAAAAAGGGTAGGATCTTGAGGTATAATACCAAAACTTGACCTCAAGTCATGAAGGCCAATTGATGATATGTCTATTCCATCAACTAAAATATTTCCTCCCGCTGGCTCCACAAGACGAAACAAAGCACCTATCAGAGTAGATTTTCCACTTCCTGTTCTACCAACAATGCCGATCTTATTCGATTTCTTATTCGGTTGGCCGTCTTCAGAAGGATAATCTTCCTCCCTTATCTGCTTGACTGCTTTAGGTGCTGCACCAATGTGGTTTTGTCCCCTGGTCGCTGCTTCGAAACATCTGCAGGCAGCCTCTATGTCCCCGTGCAATGTCGCAACGTGACCCTTCTCAGTATAATACTTCAACTTGAGGTGGACAGTTGAAGGAACAACAACTAGCTCTGGGAGGGCTGGTCTCCCTAAAATGCATTATTATAGTGACGGGCAATCAATCACCAGGAACTGGGTTTTGATTGAACTGGACGCTTGTTCTTCCCCAAACGTGACCGGAAGCTCCACGTATCCCCAGGGTCTGGCCGTGGCTCTGTTGAACCCCTGCAAATCGGATCCCACGTATGGTGAGAGGTTCTTCTAGTCCAGCTTGAGGGCACGGAATAGGCCAGTGTACATTATGTCCACCGAACTACCCTGGTCGACCAGGATCCTTCTGACGTTGGTGTTTGCCAATCTTGCCTTGATGAGCAAGGGGATGTGAGAATTCGGAGAGCCCCCAGGCAGCTCTTCACGGTAAAAGGTGATCGGCTGGGAGTGCCCCTTGATTTTCTCAAGTGTGGACAGCCGGTCAGGACTGCAATCTATAAGCTGCTCTAACTTTCTCTTGACAGATCCCACTGTCAGCTCATTGTACCCCCCGCATGAGATAACTGTGGATGCAGGGAATGCTTCCCAAGTGCTGTAGGCGGATATCCGGGAAGCCTTTTCGAGGTAATCCGGGATGGCAAAGTCCTCAGGTCGCGTAATGGACATAGCGACCTGCGGGGGAGGACTGGATGAAGATGATTCTGCTTCCTTCTTCGAGTTTGAGGCCTCTCGTCGGGAGGACTCGCCTTTCTTTATATACTGCTTTAAATGACCCTCCTTAATGAGGATCTCAATAGCGTCTTTAAGGTGCACGCAGTCCTTGGTCGTGTGGTCGTGGCTGCGGTGGAAGCGACAATACTTACTTTTGTCCACGTTGCCTTTGGACATCGTCGGTTTGGGGAGCCTGACACCTCCCTGCTTGAATTCAGTATTGATGCATTCGGAGAGAATACGTTCACGGGGAGCAGTATGCAGGGTATACTCCGTGAAACGGCCAGCAGACCCTTTACCTTCTCGGGGACGATCATCTCTCCGCCTTTCTTTTTCTTGTCGGGATGTCTCCGGCTCATCTTTTTTTGGTGCCCGGGTACCTTCACGATCTCTTGCGTCCCGGGCATGATATGCAGCCTCCTTCTCTTTGTACTGTATGTACGCTTCAGCTTTCCGGAGAAGTTCTGTTAATGTTTGGGGAGTCTCGATTCCGACGGTTTTGCGAAACTCGTTTTTGGGTCTCAACCCTTTCTCGAGAAGATATTTCTTCATATGATCCGTCGTACAGACCTCTACGGCTTCCTTGTTAAACCGTTCAATATATGCCCGCAAGGATTCGTCCCTGCCCTATATGATAGCTTCTAAGGTGGCCCCCGACTTGGGATGTCGTCGGGAAGCCGTATAGTGCCGAGCGAACCGGCTCTTCAAGTCTCTCCATGATGTGACCGACCCTCGAGAAAGGCATTTGAACCAAGCCATTGCCCCCTTCCTGAGGGTGATTGGGAACAGTCTACACTTTATGGCCCCACTCATGTTGTGGTAGTGGAGCATTGCTTCTATGTTCTCTATGTGTTCGCCGGGGTCAGTGGTACCGTCGTATGTTGCTAGAGCAGGGGGCTTCTCCAGCCCGCGAGGAATTCTGGTGTCCATGATCTCCTGTGAGAGGGGTCCGTGGACGTCGTCATCGCTACTTGAGCTTAGAGAATGAGAGAAAGAATAGCTACGACCACAACTTCTACTTTGTCGTGGAGAATGCCTGCGTGAAAGACAGTGTTCGTGCCTTTCTGAAGGCCGGGATTTCTTTGACGCAGGGGAACGTCTTGACTTCCGCGAAGGAGACTGGCGTCGTCTTCGTGCAAGATCGGACGCGGGCTCTTTCGATCTTGATCGTCTTCTCTCCGAGAAGAGGCTTCTGGACCTATCACGTCTCCGTTTCTGAGGGGGAGACTGAGGATGTGGAGACGTGCTGAGGGGTTTCTCCGAGGCCAGGCGCTCCTGGAGGACGAGCTCGAGAGCGCTGATCTTTTCCCCTTGCTATAAGATCAAGAGGTTTAATCTGTTGAGAGAGGCGATGAGAGCAGCTGTGTTGGAGTCAACATTTTGCGGAACCGAAATAGGTTCGAAGACGCGTTCAGCAGCCGGTGCCCGAGGCTTTACTTCATCGGGGGTCGGGGATCCAGTCTTCCCGTCCCGTAGAGAAGTTTCCAGAAAAACGGATCCTGCGGGGACGTCATCGGCGTTATCAGTCATAACGACGACAACAGAGTCTTGACGGACATTATTATTCTTGGTGAAGGCCATGATGATCGAAAGAGGTTTGAAGAGAGCTTTGGTCTTTGAGGTGAAAAAGAGGGAATCTTGAATCAAAATACGGGCAAGCTAGTTCCCATAAATGACGCCACTGATCAGAGATGATCAGACTGGATCGTCGCGACCTTCATGTAGGGCAGATGAGGATGATTGTAGGAGAGGAAAGGGGGTTGTACCTGCAAGGTACTCTGATGCCAAAGTAAGTGTTTGGTCAAAAGAGAGAAAGAAAGTACGAAAATATAAAGGTATTGAATGTTTGATATTGGATACCTGACCCTCTCAAGTGAGAGGGTATTTATAGAAGAGCCCCCAGCGCGGGGCCAAGGTCTCTCACGTGGCCAAGGCACCTGATCGACCAATGAGTGTTCGCTGTAGATTTTGGCGAACAACCTCTGGTTTACCAATCTCTTATAAAACTGGGTTACTTGCAGGACCAACCACACAAATCCTAGGATACATGTGCAAAATTATCTAACTCTTAGAATAATGGTGTTTTAATGGTTTGTTTTGTTGTATCTTTTATGTATGAATGGTTTGGTTAAAGAACTAACTCACAACTTCTGGCGAAAAGGTAAATTAAATGAAATCAAAACTTGCATAAAGTAAATGACAAAGGATAAATGACTAGGAAAATTAAAGGCAATTATAAAAGACTTTGAATTTCTTATAAACTTAAAAGATGGTGTTCACACGTACATTTTCCAGATAACAAACTCTTTTCTCTCACACGGGTACTTTGAGTATTTACAGGAATTTTGTACAAGTTTTCACACACTAAATTCTACAACAACTATCCTATTTATAGAAAAATACAATAACTGTTTTAGTAACGGAAAAACTCTAAATCTTTGACACTTGGCCTTCTGCATGTCTTCGTTTCTTCTAAAGCTTCCACGCGTCTTCTGCCAAGCGTCATATCCTTTGAATTTGAATTTTCCTTTTGTGTCGAAGCGTTGCGCCCCTTCACTTTTGTTGAATTGTCGAAAAGTTGTTCTTGTCGAAGTGTCGAAAAGCTGTTCTTGTCGAAGTGTCGAGAACTTCTTTTGAATACCTTCATTTTCTTTCTTCTTCATCTGTAGCCATTTTCTCCAGCTGAAGAACATCATTTTGCCTACCAAGATATGGTGTCGAAAATATATGTCTACAAATTGCCCCCCAGCAAAGATGTTTCGACTTATTTCTGGAGAAACCATCATTTGCTGTCGAAAATATTTCGACGCCATGTTACCTTCATTAATGATGCTGGTTTTCAAGACGTGACGTTTTGTTAAGTCCCAAGAAAATCCATCATTACACTTTTCTTAAAACGTCCCATCTAATCCCACGTTCAGACATGATCTCCATAACCCTAAAAACTAGCTAGCCATGCTTTTCTCAACTTTCCATATTCTTTCATCATCACCGTTAAAATCTTGCCACGTGTCCCATGATCAATATTAAAACTGGAACGTTTTTTCATTTTTCCCTCTATAAATACTCATTTCCAAATCTTTTAATACTTTTACGTTCCTGAACTTCTTCTTCTCCACAAATCCATTTCAAACCTTCAAACTTTCTTCTGAAATTTCTTTGCTTCCCTCATCAATGGCTCCTCGCAAAGCTCCTACTGACAAGAAAACCAAGAAGACAAGGAACACTACTGTTCTCCCTTATGCGCACGAGTTGCCTGGACCAGTGATTGTGAGCAATCAACAGTACATTCCAGAGCCTCCAAATGAAAGAGAGAAAGCAAGCATTTATCAATCCCAGGTACTCATTCCGGTTCTTATTTCTGGCACTTGCCATGCAACGTTGGGTCCATTCCCTGACCCCAATGCTAACGCTGATCGTTTAAAGGAATTTTTCCCTACGTATTCTTATTCAAAACCCATAGGTGCTGGAATAAAACCCAAACCTAGTGAAATGTCCCCAAAAAATCCTGATGGCTCCTCAGCTTCTGAAGAAATAGATTTATCATATTTGAACCAAGCTAGGATCTTTAGAAGTTGCCCTTTGACAAAAGATCCTTCAGACTATTTGGCCTGGCTGACTAAGGTCGAAAAAATTAAAGGGGATTTCTGGAAGCAAACTGGAATTTTCGACTTGATCCAACTGTCGAAAGTGGGCCCTAGTTATTGCCCAAAATGCTCCTGACTTCCCTTTACTTTTGGGATAGCACCTACAACAACTTCCATCTCCCATGTGGAATGGTCACTCCAACCTTCTTCGACATAGCTGCCATAGTTGGCCTTAGCCCTATAGGATTAGACTTCGACCCTACTGATTTAGATGAAGATACTATAGGTTTCAACACCAAACATGCCTCCTATTCCTTGTTTATTGCTCATTACTATGACAAAACAACTACAGAAGTCTCTGATGTAGAGCACATAGCCTTTTTGATCCTCTGGTTGTCGAAATTTGTCTTTTGCTCTCGTTCTCTTCAGGTTTCCAAAAAATACCTTACCATAGCCAACCAACTTCATGCTGGGAAAAAACTTTGTTTAAGCGAAATGGTTTTGGCGAACCTTTATGAATCCATTAGCGAGAGTGTGGAGTTTTTGAAGACTGTCAAAGAGAAAGTAAAACTAAGCTTGGCATGACCTTTCTGGCTTCTACAGTTATGGCTAAATGCCACCTTTGAGGCATCTCTCCCTATCAAGAATAAAGTAAATGAGGAAGAAGTGAAGGGCAGAAACGTCGAATGGCCTAGGTTGGTAAAACTAACCCCATCTAACGAAGGGATTAGCCTTCGACAAGCCTTCACTAGTTATGTAATGATGTTTGCCAAACGATACAACTTCACTCCGTCCATGGCCCCCTTTGCCAACAGAACTATTGGTCCCAAATGGTTTACCAAACAACTTCCTTTTGAGATGCAGAAAGAAGAAGACACATTTTTGGTTATCTGGGAATCGTTCCTAACACCAAGACACCTCTTCTCCCATCACAATACGAATAACACAAAAATTTCCCTTATTGTTTATCAACCCAACCTAGTGGCTCGACAATTTGGGTTTATCCAAATGAAAACAAAACCCGTTTATCCAAAGAAAGGTTGTATTATTTTTCACAATTCTTTTCATAATCTAGAGAAAAGCATAGAGTTATCAGAAAAATACTATGATGAGACTCTGGAGATTCAACCGGTGGTCTTTCGACCATCTTTCCTCTGCACTCAAGAATTTGATGTTTGGTGGAAAGACTACTACCTTACTAGATTCTTCGACGTGACGGCCTTTACGACTCATCTGACGAATGCTTTCACTTTTGTGCAGGATCGAACAAAGAAAGGTACTGAAAGACATATTAAAGAAATCCAAAAGTTTCAGCATTATTTTGAAACTATTTACCGGCCAAATGATCTTAGTCGAACCATAAGCGAAGCAGCAGTGACTTTGAAACACAAATTTACAGCAAAATTGGAGAAGCTGGTGTTGCCTTCATATGTTCGTCCAGAAATACGTTATGATTTGGCATACAGCTATTATCCACCAAAGTTTCCCCCTCTACCTTCTGCTGAATTTGGTGTAGCATTAAGCCCTCCATTCCCAGATTGGTTTATTTGTGGATCTCACCTAAAACTGCTCCGTGAATCTTGTAAAAAACCTGCTGAGCGTGTGGTTCCGAATAAGTATCATTTGGACAATTTCCCAGGACACCTTCATATTGGAATAGAACACGTTCGCGTGGAATCTCCCATTCTTGAAGGTGTTTAAAGAGACAATTTTTTCTTTACTTTATTCTAACTTCCTTCTTATGTTTTTCCTTTTGTATTCATTTCTTTATTTTTTTTCTTTCTTTCAGCTGTCTAGATTACTCCTAAAAAGGCTTCTGTCGGAAGTAATTCTGGAAAGGTGGTCGAGCAACCAACCTATACAGTCGAAAAGGTTTTACCAGAAAATATCAATCTTTTTCCCATGTAATAAATTCTGTTTAACTTGAACTAAAACAATTTTCTCCTGTGTTTTTAGGTGAGTAAAAACCCACCACTCTCTAAGAAAAGAAAACAAGAGGAGGAGGTAAAGGTGATCGATGAAGAATCTGGGGATGAATCTCCAGACCAACAACCTCTCAGGAAAAAGAAGGTCCTGAAGATCAAGACAGCTGCCTCCCAAAGGTCCATTGTCCGCTTGACCAAGAAAACTCCCCCCGCCAGTCCAGTTACAAAAGTTCTTATCAAAGATACAGAAAGTGGGAATTCTAGCTTTACTACTGAGATCCCTCAGGTAAACCTTCATTTCGACTGATGATATTCACTTTTACTTGCATTTTCTTTTCCATGACCTTTTGCTTGTTTTTAGATCCAAGTTGATGTCGAAGGACACCCCATAGCAAAAGAAATGCCAACATTGACAGGTGGTCCTTCCTTTAAAGCAGCCAGCTCAATGCCTACCTCTTCCAAAGCTTCGACAAAGAACTCAACAAAGGACAAAGAGCAGGACACAATTGATCTTGACTCTGAAAAGACTTTAGCTGAAAGACACCAAGATGGAGCTGACCCTGATGCTGGTAGCTATGGAAGGCAAACCATTGATGAGTTCGACACTGACCTGGAAGAGCATTCTGATGATTCTCCTGTTCGTCCAGCATTAAATACTGAAAAGAATGGTGATGAGTCACCAGATCAGGCAAAACCCACCAAAAAGAGGAAGAAAGCAATCAAACCTCTCCCCCAGAAACAACCTACTCCCAAAGTTTTAGAGAGAATACTATCAAAGGAACCAGGAGAGGGAATCACCCCTGCACCGGCAGAAAGTGAAAATTCTAGTCTAAGGACCAAAATTCTAAAGGTATGATTTTTTTCTTTTCCCCTTGATGCTAGCAAGCTGCTTTACTTGTATTTTCTCCTTTAACCTACTTATCCTTCAGGTACTTGTCGATATTCACGGACAACCTATGATCCAAGTTCTTCCCAAGACCAGCAGTGACCCTACTTACAATCTAGCCAGCGCCTCCAAATCCTCCGCTAAGAGTTCAGCGAAGGAATCAGCCACTGAAGTAGATCAGCCCATTGCTCTTTCTACACGGAATCCAAAAGTAGTGGAAGAAAAGACTAGTCCCGATACTGAAGACTTTGTCGAAACTGATGGGGATACCATGATGGCTGCCACTAGAAACGAAGCTGAAGATCAATCTCCCCCCATTTAGAATTTGCTGACGAAGAGAGAGAGACAAGGAGGCTGCAAGTGATGCCGAAGAAGAAGAAGAAGAAGAACATGAAAGGCCACCAACTCCTACTGCTGATACTGGCGAAAAGACAGAAAACGTCGAAGAAAGTCTTGGTAAAACAACTAAAGCTGCTTCGACCGGGACAACTTCGACCCAGTTCTCTCATGAGGAGCTAGAAAGTATGAAGGTACAAAGACCTTTCGAATATCTGAAGACCATGCTCAGTTCTCGCTACAATTTCACTGATACTACTATCAGTAGCTCGACTACCTCAGGGACCACTTCTGATGCCAAATCAATGGACGAATCGCTGGAAAACATTTGACAGAAGGTCCTTGATATTGACTTATTTCAACTTCTGGAGAATGACTCCTCTGCTCACTTCGACCTGAAGAAAATCCTAAAGCAAGTCAATGTCCTGGAGGCTTCTCCTGAAGTCACTGATGTGGTGCTGGACCTTACTACTTTGATAGATCTTGTGGTAACTGACTTTAATCGACTTCGAGAGTGCTCCAAGAAGCTTGAAAACAAAACAGAGAGCCAACTTGCTGAGTGGTAAGCTGCGTCGAATTCGTCCAACAAGGTAACTGAGATGGAGCAAGTGTCTGAGCAAAATCAGCGGGAAGCAGCTTTGTGTGGCGAAGACATCCTAAAATGGGAGAAACAAATTTCTGTCCTCCAAGGCAAAATTTCACAGGCAAAAAAACGTCAATCAGAGCTGCAGAAGAATGACCAGGAAGAAATCCGCAAAGAGCTGGAAGTTGGTGTGCACCATGTCGACAGGGCCCGTAAGCTTGGCGAGGAGATTTCTAAGAATAAGGCACTTTGTGAGCGACGCCTTCAGATTCAGAAGTCGAAATTTGAGAAGCTGAAAGCATCCTTTCCCGTTTGAACACTTGTAATTTTTGTTTTGGATTTTAAAGCCCTTTTTGTAATGACAATGGATCTGTATTATTTGGCGAGAAGATTTTTAATCCGCCATATTGCCTTTATTTTTACAATTATTCGACTGCTATTTTAATTTCCTGCAATGTTGGCTTATATTTTTTCAAATATTTGCCATTTATCTTCAGTACTCTTTTATCTTTATCTATCTCTTCGACCTCATATGCGCCATTTGAAAAAACTTTTAAAATTTGGAAAGGTCCTTCCCACTTAGGAGACCATTTTCCCATTAACCTATCTTTTCGATCCATAGGAAGAATTACTTTCCAAACAAGATCCCCCACTGAAAGGGTCTTAAATTTCACTTTCTTATTGTAAAACTTTTCGACTCTCTCTTTTTGTCTCTTTATTAGGTCTAACGCACACAATCTCTCTTCATCCAAATCAACTAGTTCATCCATCATCATGCTCCAATACATTTCTGATGGAATTTCATGATGCCTTTGAACTCGTATTGACTGTAAATAAATTTCGACTGGTAGCACTGCATCGTGTCCATAAGTCAATTTGAATGGAGTAGAATTTGTTGCTTCTTTAGGAGACATTCGACAAGCCCATAAAATCTGATCCAAAGTCGTATGCCAATTCTTAGGTTTTCTACCCACGTGCTTTTTGATCAAATTTATCACGACCTTATTTGCTGCTTCGACTTGTCCATTTGCCTGGGTGTAATAAGGTGTCGAAGTTAAGAGCTTAAAACCTGTGTCTTTTGCAAACATTTGCATGTTTTTCCCAGTAAACACAGATCCCTGATCAGTAGTTATTGTTTCTGGTATCCTAAATCTGTAAATTATATCTTTCTGGATAAACTCTATAACTGCCTCTTGATCCACATTTACTAGTGGTATAGCTTCAATCCACTTAGTGAAATAATCTATTCCAATTAAAATGTACTTCTGCCCTTTTGAAGAGGCTGGTCGAATTTCACTAATTAAATCCAAAGCCCAACCTCTGAATGGCCAAGGTTTTATAATTGAATGCAACTCATTTGCAGGAACATGTGGTATACCTGCATGCACTTGGCATTCCTGACAACCTTTTGCAAATTCGACACAGTCTTTCAGCATTGTTGGCCAGTACATTCCTTGTCGAAATAATAACCATTTCATTTTGTGGCCTGCTTGGTGTGCGCCACATGCACCACTGTGAACGTTCGACAAAGCTATGTAAGCTTCATCTTCGCCCAAACATTTCAGCAAGACTCCTTCTGCAGTCTTTTTAAATAATTCATTTCCAAAAAGTACATAACTCAAAGCTTTGTACTTTACTTTTCTTTCAACTTTCTGATTTGGGTCTTGTAGATAATCCTTGATAGGTTTTCTCCAATCTTCAATTTCTGAATCATCTATATTGAAAATTTCAAAATTTTCCTCATCCCCATAACCTAATCTTATTGTCTCCAAATCTGAAGGAGCCAATTTGGTGGATATGACTCTTCCTCTTACTTCAATAGCTTTTTCCAAGTTTTCTTTCGACACTTTGTAGCCTGACGCAAGTTGAGCCAAATCATTCGCTTCTTGATTCTTCGATCTAGGAATGTGTCTAATGGTCACATTGTCGAATTTTTTGAGAAGTCTGTTAGCTATTACAAAGTACATAATCAAATTCTCTTTGACACATTTATATTCTCTTGTTAATTGTTTTATCACCAGCTCAGAGTCACCCATTATTTCGACTCTTGTTGCCCCCAATTCCAACAATATTTCAAGTCCGGCAATCAAAGCTTCATACTCTGCTTCATTATTTGAACATAAGCCTTCGACTTTGTACTTGAATTTTGTTGGAATTTTGTCAGGAGAAATAATTAGCATTCCAACACCAGTTCCATTCTTATGACTGGAACCGTCGAAATATAACTTCCATGGCTCTAATTCGACATATTTTACTTCATTTTCATTTATGGAATGGTCAACTATGAAATCAACAACCACTTGTCCCTTAACAGCCTTTAAAGGCAAATATTTTAAGGAATATTCTGTTAATGCCCAAGCCCATTTCCCAGTTCGACTATGTAAAATGGATTTAGACAACATATATTTTATTACGTCGAAATGAGAAGAAACAAATACATCAACAGGTTTTATATAGTGCTTTAACTTTGTACAAGAGAAATATACACACAAACATAATTTTTCTATCACACTATATCTAGTTTCCGCGTCATTTAGGACTCTGCTGAGATAATAGATGGCCCTTTCGACGCCATTCTCATCTTCTTGACACAACATGCTTCCCAAAGTCTTGTCTGACGCTGAAATGTATAATCTCATACTTCTTTTTCTACATGGAGACATCAAAACTGGAGGACTAGCCAGATACTCTTTGATCTTGTCGAAGGCATCTTGTTGTTCTTGCCCCCATGTGAAATCTTCCTTTTTTAGTCGAAGTAGAGGTGAGAAGGCTTGTGTCTTCCCACTAAGGTTGGAAATGAACCTTCTGAGAAAGTTGATTTTCCCTAGTAGAGACTGCAATCCCTTCTTTGTCGATGGCGTTTTCGCTTCCATTATGGCTTTGGCTTTGTTTTCATTTATTTCGATCCCTTTCTTGTGGACCACAAAACCTAAGAAATCACCCGCCTGGTGGTACGGATGAATCTGTATCTTAGAAGTCTTTCGACCTCTTCTTTTATTTTCGACAAGATTTCTGGTGCGAAGCGTCTGGGAGTTTGCTTTACTGGCTTCTTTCCCTTCATTATTGGCAGCTTCAATTCGACCAAACTCCTGTCTAATCCTGGCATCTCGTCGTAATCCCATGCAAAATAGTCTTTGTACTCATTTAGCAATTGGATTATTTCGACTTTGAACTGAGGATCTATCTTGGCGCTGATGTAAGTCGGCCTTCTTTCTGCCCCCAGTCCTAAATTGATTTCTTCTAATGGATCCTGTGCCACCATCTTCATGTTAGTCGATGCTGGATCCTTTCCGAACCCCAAAGGTTCGTCATCATAGATGGCGTCAAGCTTCTGATCCTGCCATTCGCCAGTCTGATTATTGTCATAACCCTTTTCAATATCCCTTTGGGGACATTGTTCTTCAAAATCTTCGTTGTTGGCTTCGACAGCCATGTATTTCACTTCGGCCTCTAGGGCCGCTTTGAGTTTATTTTCGGCTATATAAGCCGTAATCCTTTCGATCGTTGAGGCTTCACTCATCATAATCATCAAATTCACTTCCCCAACCCGTTGGCTCAATAGGCGAAGTTCCCCATACGTGACTTGGTTCGCCAATTACTTCTTTGTCCCATTGAAACCCACGTGTTGGGTGAAGGTACATGGAACAATATGCGTTGTCAGTTGCCTTTAAGTCGAATTCTGCTGGGTTGCAGGGTGGTATGTGAGCCAAATTTTTGTCGAAACTTCGACTATTCACATTGTTTACTTCAGTCATAAAATAGCTTTGATCTGCTTCAATATTCTCGACAATCCCATCTGGCCTCCAGATGGCTATTCGTTGGTGCATGGATGATGGTACAGCTCCTACCCCATGAATCCACTCTCTTCCAAGCAGCAAGTTATAATTCGCCCTTGAAGCTATCACTATAAACATTGTTGGCCTTGTTATGGTTCCAACAGTTAAGTTCACCTGGATCACTCCCATGGTATTTCCTACTTTTCCTTCATAATTTGACAACACCATGTTGTGGAGCTTTGTGTCTGAGTCATCCTTTCCAATCCTTTTTATCATGAAATGGGGCATTAAATTTACAGCAGCTCCACCATCTACCAAGATCTTGTTGACACCAACATTCTCCATTTTTCCTTTTATGAACAAAGGCTTCAAGTGCGCTTTCATTGCATCATCTGGTCTTTCAAAGAAAGCGTTTTGCTCTTCGACACAACCATTGTTCATTATATAATAACATACAGGCCTGAGCCCCATGCTGTCATCTTCAACCTCATCTTCTTCGTCTTCGACCTCCATCACTCTATCATAGTCTCTAGGCAGCACTGAAACCACATTGCATGTGACATCGAAAGATGCTTCTGAGTCTGACCTAAAATCATCAGTCACTTCGTCGTCTTCTGGCACCTTGTTGCTAGACTTCGACATCCCTACCATGTTGCTTGGTTTGTCCTTTTGAGAGGGCTCGTTTTTTGGAGCAGACTCTTGGTTCATTGTTTGCAAGTTTTTGCTTGACTCGACTTTATTTTCATCAAGAGTGTTTTCTTTGATTTTGTTCTTTTCTGCAGCCTCCTTTTCTGCTCTTTTCTGTCTTTGGAACCTTCTCCACTGAGACCTTGACATTGGATTCTTTCCTTTATAGTTTTCTGATGGGTATGGTCTTGGTTTTTGTTTTTCGACTTCCCTTTTTCCTTCCATGGAGGAACCTCTCTGCATTTCAAAGTTTTTCCATCTTTTCTGCCCTTGAGCACCTCTGATTGGTTGGATCCACTTGTCATTCTCAGCTTTGACAGATGGCTTGTAAGTCCTATGATGTCCTTCTCCAAACCTTTGGGTGTGATGCTCACTCCTCCTTGGATCGAACCTTCCATTTCTGGCTGTTGGGATTGCCCCCCAGTTTCCTCTTCTTTTGGCTTTCTCCACCCCCTCGAGATTGCTTGCTGCTTTCTTATCGAACACCGCACTACAACGTGGGCACAACATGACTTCTGCCTTCTTTCTCTGGCACCTTTGGATGAATTCGACTAAGCTCTCCTCCTCCTTAGGGTAAGCCAATTTCTGATACTCTTCTTGACGGCGTTCTTCGTCAGCTTCTGTTTGTTTCTTCTGAGAAATTTCCACCATGTTGACATCCATATTCTGGTCATCAGTCAGACTTAATTTATTCATTCTTTCAATAAGCCTTGCCTCCTCTTCAGCATTCCCTTTTTCCTGGTCGAAACTTTCTCCCGAGGGTAAGTTCCTGGAGATGAGTTTGCAACATTGCTCGACTGAGTTTTCTTTAGGGTCTTCCATTGTTTTGCGCAAAATCCCATAAGGAGCAGGCTTCACAAGGCCTTCAGCAGCCTCTGTCTTTATTCTGGTAACATTTTTATTGACTGGTTCCATAGTGTTGATCTTGTCAGCAACTCTCATTGTCTCTATTTTGTCATGATTAAGGCCTTCAGTAGCCTCCTCTTTGATGATAGGGGCATTATCATTCGCTCCTTCATCAGTATTTTCAAAGAAATCTCCCAATCCAGTTGGCTGGATTTTGTTGATGTCAATACGAGAACTTGGGGGTGCAGAGTATTTCACGAGATAGTCGAATTTTCCACTGGGCTCCCCTAAAGTATCCCAAATTACTCCATTTTCAGCAATTTTGTTGTTATTCTTTTCGTCGAAACCTTCAGTAATTCCAACTGCATTCTTGTTGTCGAAACCTTCAGTAGTTTCCTCCTTCTTCTTACTGTCGAAGACTTCAGTATCTCCAACTTTGTTCTCTCTGTCGAAACCTTCAGTAGTCTCAACTGCGTTCTGTTTGCTGAAACTTTCAGTAGTCTCAACTTTGTTGATATGGTCATTCAAATTTCCTACATCAAGATTTTCAGTAATCTTGACTGACAATGGCTGGTCTACACCGTCCTTGGATACTTCTTCCACTCCAGGCTTGTCTGGGAGGTCATCAGCAACCTCCACCATGTTAATATTATTGTCGAAGCCTTCAGCAGCTTCTACCATTTCAAAACTACAATCAGAGGCTACTTCGACTTCCACCATGTTCACGGTGGAAGGTTCAGCATAATTGGCTTCGACCACCTGCATGGGGTTTGAGTCAATCCTCATCTGTTGTTTTGACTTGTCTCCAAACTTCAGTCTTCCATCACGGATTGCATTCTGAACAAGATCCCTGAAAAGGAAACATTGAGAAGTTTTATGACCCAAAAAGTTATGGTATTTGCAAAAACCTCTCTTTTTCTGTTGGTCCATAGGAGGCTCTTTAGTGCCTGCTGGTTTTATTAATTGACCATCTTTGACTAATAAGTCAAAAATTTCGTCACACTTGGTGACGTCGAACGTATAAGTTCTTTTAGGAAACCTATCATTCTTTTCAGGTTCGACTGGATTTCTCCCGTTCGACGGAGCTAGTACTTTACAGGCGTATGGTGGGCCTGACTTTAGTTCTGCCAGATCAATTTCTTGTTCGTCGAACAAAATTAGTTCATTTTCGTCACTATCATTATCCTGGCATACTCCTACATAGGCCACTCTTTCCTTTTTATTTTTTTTTTATCTAAATTTCTCAGCTTTTAGCCTTTCAATTTTTCTTACCCTATCTGCTAATTGTGCCATATCTCTCAAATATTGAGTGTCTAGTTTCTTTCTTATAGAATAATCTAGACCCTCTGCAGCCATTTCGACTAACTCTTGCTCTGGCACTTGTGTGAAACATCTTGCCTTAAGCAACCTAAACCTATTTAGGTAATCATCTATAGGCTCTGAAAATTTCCTCTTAACACTGGCTAGTTCCTTCAAACTTATTTTAGTCTGACCCATATAAAATTGTTCATGGAACAATCTTTCTAATTGGGTCCAAGTGAATATAGAGCTTACAGGCAAGGATGTAAACCAGGTAAACGCATTTTTCGTCAAAGAACTTGGGAAGTATTTCATTTTCAAATTTTCATTATGAGCTATCTTTCCTGCTTCGATCAAATAACGCGCTATATGTTCTATGGTGGATTCGCTAGTGTCCCCTTAAAATTTGGTAAATTTGGGTACTTTCCACCTTGGGGGTAATTCCTGTCGTAGAACATATTCAGACAATGGGGAAGCATAACTAGGCCTTTGTAATCCTACATTTACCCCATTTTGTGCCATTATCCTTTCGACCATGGCTGCTAAATTGTTTTCGACAGGCAGGTTATTATATCGTATTTGCTGTTGCAACACATCATCAGCATCTTGGCCTCTCGGGACTATTATCCTCCTAGGTTCTTGTTGAACGGGGATTTCGACACGTGGCTGTTCGACCACTGCCTCTTGGTTTCTAGGGTTTGCCTGAGGATTCTCTAAATGCCTTTGATTTATTGTGGGTTCCTCTTCGACATTCACTACTGGGTTTTGAATTACTTGTTCTCTTTGTCGCGTTTGAGGAACACCAAAAAAGTCAGCAATACGTGTCATTTGCGCAGCCAACAATTGGTTGGTTTGGGTAGTGTTTTGTATTAAAGGGTTAAACACTGCTCCCATTTGTTGTGTCAACATTTGGACCATATCATGATTACTTTCGTCCATTTGTTGTCGAATTACTTGCGCAGAATTATTTGTAATTGCTGGCATTTGGAAATTTGGTAGGGGTTGGTTCAATCTACTCGTATTTCCACCATATCCCAACCCTTGTAGTGGTGAAGATACGTGGACCATGGCATCAGAATACAAGGGTGGTGCATTTTGTAAGTTTGCCATCACTGAAGTTGGCATTCCATATGGTTGTTCTCTACCAAACATAGGCATGGAAAAATTTGTCTGAAATGGCCTATAATTATGTCCTCCAGGAGGAGGCGTCCCCATGGGCATTGAATGTCCCATTGTGGAAGAACTAGGCATATTTTGGGAGAGCGAAACCGCTGGTATAGATCCTGTTGACGAAGGCATAGCTTCTTCTAAAACAGGGTTTGAATCCATATTTCCCCTTGTTGAAGGGATAGGGTTGGAAACTGGAATGGGTTCATTTGGATTTGGATTATTTAGCTGATTTGCCATTCTTCTTACTCTTGTCCTTTTAGGTCTTTCTACGTCGGATATGGCTAATTTACCGCTTCTCAAAAGCATACGACGAAGTAGAAACTATTTGGCTAAGAGTTATTTGTAAAAAATTTAAAATTTCGCACTGGTCCCACTGGGCGTGCCAATTTGTTCGCTGTAGATTTTGGCGAACAACCTCTGGTTTACCAATCTCTTATAAAACTGGGTTACTTGCAGGACCAACCACACAAATCCTGGGATACATGTGCAAAATTATCTAACTCTTATAATAATGGTGTTTTAATGGTTTGTTTTGTTGTATCTTTTATGTATGAATGGTTTGGTTAAAGAACTAACTCACAACTTCTGGCGAAAAGGTAAATTAAATGAAATCAAAACTTGCATAAAGTAAATGACAAAGGATAAATGACTAGGAAAATTAAAGGCAATTATAAAAGACTTTGAATTTCTTATAAACTTAAAAGATGGTGTTCACACATACATTTTCCAGATAACAAACTCTTTTCTCTCACACGGGTACTTTGAGTATTTACAGGAATTTTGTACAAGTTTTCACACACTAAATTCTACAACAACTATCCTATTTATAGAAAAATACAATAACTGTTTTAGTAACGGAAAAACTCTAAATCTTTGACACTTGGCCTTCTGCATGTCTTCGTTTCTTCTAAAGCTTCCACGCGTCTTCTGCCAAGCGTCATATCCTTTGAATTTGAATTTTCCTTTTATGTCGAAGCGTTGCGCCCCTTCACTTTTGTCGAATTGTCGAAAAGTTGTTCTTGTCGAAGTGTCGAAAAGCTGTTCTTGTCGAAGTGTCGAGAACTTCTTTTGAATACCTTCATTTTCTTTCTTCTTCATCTGTAGCCATTTTCTCCAGCTGAAGAACATCATTTTGCCTACCAAGATATGGTGTTGAAAATATATGTCTACAATGAGATACTGCCAGATGGAGGGAAAAGCGCGTGGCCCTTTGACTTGGTCCAACTGTCTCCGTGAGATCCGGGGAGCCAGTTGGTCGCGTGAACTATTAGACGAGTGAGGTGGACGTGCCCAACAGCTAGTTCCTGCCCAACAACTAGTTTCTGCCCAACGAGCCTGGCCAATGGATGAACTGGATTGGGCCTTGCTCTACTGAGGGCAAAGCGCCTGCCCAGTCCAGAACATATTTGGTGTGCATGCCCTTGCACCAAATCATGTAATCTTTGGAATGAACTGGTTGGAGTTCAATAGTGTTCATATCAATTGTTACAACAAGACTATAGAGTTTCCTGAGATTGGTGATGGTGGAGAGTTGATGTTCTTGTCTGCTAAGCAAGTAGACAAACTTCGGGAAGACGATGCCTTGGTGTTTGCAATGTTTGCATCATTACAGGTTGATCGTGAAGCTGCGAATGTTGAATTGCCTGTTGTCTGTGAATTCCCATATGTGTTTCCAGACGACATAAGTGATTTTCCTCCAGAGCGTGAGGAAGAGTTTGCAGTGGACTTGATACCTGGTACGAGTCCAGTGTCAATGGCTCCTTACCAGATGTCCGCTTCTGAGTTAAGTGTATTGAAGAAACAGTTGGAAGAGTTGCTTGAGAAGAGGTTTGTTCAACCAAGTGTTTCCCCGTGGGGTGCTCCTGTGCTGTTAGTGAAGAAGAAAGACGGAAGTATGAGGTTATATGTTGATTATCGGCAGTTGAATAAAGTGACTATCAAGAATAAATATCCACTCCCGAGAATCGATGATTTGATGGATCAGTTAGTAGGTGCCTGTGTGTTTAGCAAGATTGATTTGAGGACGGGTTATCATCAGATTCGTGTTAAGCCTAATGACATTCCGAAGACAGCTTTTAGGACGAGTTATGGTCACTATGAATACACCGTGATGCCGTTTGGAGTGTCCAACGCACCCAGTGTGTTTATGGAGTATATGAATCGAATCTTTCATGATTATTTGGACCAGTTTGTTATGGTCTTCATTGATGACATTCTGATATATTCTAAATCCGAAGAAGAACATGCTGAGCATTTGAGAACTGTGTTGCAAGTATTGAAGGAGAAGATGTTGTATGCAAAGCTGTCGAAGTGTGAGTTTTGGTTGAAGGGAGTTAGTTTCCTTGGCCATGTGATTTCAAGTGGCAGAATTGCTGTTGATCCTTCTAATATTGATGTTGTGTTACAGTGGGAGACTCCGAAGTCTGCTACTGAGATACAAAGTTTTCTGGGATTGGCGGGTTATTACCGCAAGTTTATTGAAGGTTTTTCTTAGCTTGTATTACCCTTGACTCAGTTGACTCGAAAAGGTCAAGCTTTTGTGTGGGATGTAGCTTGTGAAAAGAGTTTTGTGGAATTGAAGAAGAGGTTGACGACTACTCCAATGTTGATTTTGCCTAATCCGAATGAATCTTTTGTAGTGTACTGTGATGCATCGAAGATGGGTCTTGGAGGAGTATTGATGCAGAATGGGCAAGTTGTTGCTTATGCTTCCAGGAAATTGAGGGTTCATGAAGTGAATTACCCTACCCATAACTTAGAATTGGTAGTTGTGGTATTTGTGTTGAAAATTTGGAGATATTATCTATTTGGCTCTAAGTTCGAAGTGTTCAGCGATCATAAAAGCTTGAAGTACTTGTTTGATCAAAAAGAGTTGAATATAAGGCAGAGGAGGTGGTTGGAATTGTTGAAGGATTATGACTTTGATTTGAATTACCATCCTGGTAAAGCAAATGTAGTGGCCGACACTTTGAGCAGAAAGTCATTGCACATGTCGACGCTTATGGTGAAAGAGCTAGAGTTACTTGAACAATTCTGAGATTTGAGTTTGGTATGTGAAGCGACTCTCGACAGTGTGAAGTTGGGAATGTTGAAGTTGACTAGCAGTATTTTGGAAGAGATCAGAGTGGGACAACAATCTGACTTGAAGTTGGTTGACCAGTTGACATTGATCAACCAAGGTAACGGAGGTGAATTTCGAATTGGCGAGAATGGTGTGGTGATGTTTAGAGACAGGGTGTGTGTCCCAGACGATCCAGATATTAAGAAGAGCATTCTTGAGGAAGGACATCGAAGTAGGTTGAGTATTCATCCTGGTGCTACGAAGATGTATCAGGATTTGAAAAAGCTGTTTTGGTGGCCAGGGATGAAGAAGGATATTGCGGAGTTTGTTTATGCGTGCTTGACTTGTCAGAAGTCGAAGATTGAGCATTAGAAGCCTTTAGGTATGATGCAACCGTTGAATATTCCAGAGTGGAAATGGGATAGTATTTCCATGGATTTTGTGTCAGGATTGCCAATAACTACTAAGGGAAATGATTTAGTTTGGGCAGTTGTGGATCGATTAACTAAATCGGCTCATTTCTTCCCGATGAAGATTAATCATTCTATGCAGAAGTTAGCTGAGATGTATATTGTGGAGATTGTGAAGTTGCATGGTATACCTTTGAGTATTGTATCGGATAGAGACCCGAGATTTATATCGAGGTTCTGGAAGAGTTTGCAGGATGCTTTGGGTACTACGTTGAGGATGAGTTCAGCATATCATCCGCAGACAGACAGTCAGACGGAAAATACTATCCAGTCTTTAGAGGATTTGTTGAGGGCATGTGTGTTGGATCACAGAGGATCGTGGGATATCCATTTGCCATTGATTGAGTTCACGTACAATAATAGTTTTCATGCTAGTATTGGAATGGCGCCCTATGAAGCTTTGTATGGAAGAAGATGTAAGACTCCTTTGTGTTGGTATGAATCAGGCAAGAGTGATGTACTCGGACCTGAAATTGTGCAAGAGACAACTGAGAAGATTAAGATGATCCAAGAAAGAATGAAAGCTTCGCAGAGTCGACAGAAGGGTTACCATGATAATAGGAGGAAGGCACTTGAATTTCAAGAGGGAGATCACGTGTTTTTTAGGGTGACGCTAGTGACTGGTGTGGGTCGAGTTTTGAAGTCTAGGAAGCTCACTCCACGTTTTGTTGGTCCTTACCAAATCTTACAGAGGATATGAGAGGTAGCCTATCAGATTGCTTTACCGCCAATGCTTGCGAATTTACATGACGTGTTCCATGTGTCTCAGTTGAGGAAGTACATTCCAGATCTGTCGCATGTGATTCAGATGGATGATGTACAAGTGAGGGATAATCTGACTGTGGAAGCATTGCCTGTGCGGATTGATGGTCGTGAAATGAAGCAACTGAGGGGTAAACACATAGCTTTGGTGAAGGTGTTGTGGGGTGGATCAGCTGGCGAAAGTTGGACTTGGGAGCGTGAAGATCAGATGAAGGAGTCGTATCAGACTCTGTTCCCTTCAGGTAATTTTTTAGGGCGAAAATTCATTAAGGGTGGGAGAGTTGTAACACCCCAAAATAATTATAATATTTAGTTATTGAATTATTATGATTATTCAGTGTTTTGGTGCTTTTAGATGATCTTGTGACGTTGATGAATTTATGTGGTGCTGTGGGGTAGCCTTGGGTTAAGGGAACAGTGAGGTCTCTTAGAAGTAATAATTAATTAGATTATTTTTATTAATAATAATATTAGAATAATTTGAGTAATTGGAATATTATTTAGATTATTATTATTATTGTTAATTAAAATAATTAGGAGACCATTAAGGGTAAGACGGTAATATTGAGGGGATTAATTGAGGACGATACGATAAACTGTGATTAAGGCCCAAAACATAGGTTTAATGAAAGAAAAATAGGGATTATGAGAATTAGTTTTGTGCAACCCTAAGGAATGAAGAGAGAGCTGAGGAAAGGAGGCTAGAACAAGGAATCGACCGTAGAACCCCAAAAACAAAGAATCTCTGCTGGAAATTCAAGGTATGGGGGGTAATCTGGGTTAATACGTTTGATATGGGTTTAAGGTAGAGGTAATTATGTGTTTGTGTTTTCTGATGAATTTGTATTGAAATCTGTGATGAATCTGTGACAATATTCGTAACTTTGTATGTGTATGAACTCTGTTGCGAATCTGATATGTGTTGCTATGATTGATGTTGAATATGTATGAATGATTGTTGGTGCTGTGATGAAAATGTGGGTAAACCAGATCTAAAAATCGAAACTGATTAATAACTAGTTATGACTTAATAATTAGGAAGAATTGATGTAGACAATGAAGTAGGATGAAAAACATAGATCTGTGATGAATTAAAGCTACATTGGGTGTGATTTTGGTAGATCGAAGGTGCTGGAATGAGGAAATTTGCGTTCAGATGCGAGATCTGAGTTTTGGGGTAGTTTCTGGTGATACGCGTTACAGGGGGAGTATTACACGTAATGAGGGGACTTCCCATGGTGATACGCGTAGTGTACGCACCCGTCCCCAAGGGCTGACACGACCCTCTGCTGGTACACGTAGCATAGCGTATGGGATTGTGGGCAATATGCGTAAGAGGAGGAAGTACGCGTAATGGGTTTTGGGGGAGAATGCCTTACGCTTATGGGCTAGCCATTACGCGTAAGGGGGAATCTGAAGAAGGATTGAGAGGAAAACCCTCTCTGTTGATACGCGTAACAGAGGATGCAATACACGTAATGGAAGGCATGGACAGGGGCCATACGCGTATGATACGCAGGCCAGTGGCGTAAAAGTTGAGCCATACGTGTAACAGGAGGGGCATTACGTGTATGGGCAGGGTTGTAGGCAGAATTTCCCGTTTTTGCGATTTCTGTCCCAATTTCGCTTGTGACGTGGTTTCTTTGAGACGTAGGGCTATGATGAGGTAATAAGACACTAGTAATCTAGTAATGATGATGAACGGGATAAAAATCGGGAATTTTATGTAATGAACCTAATAAGACGAATTGTGAAGTCTAATGACGAGTTTTGACGAGTGCGTATTGGTGATATATAATGATGTTTGTTTGATGATTCATGAATGATGATGTAATTATGACGATTTTATGACGATGTTTATTATGACGATTTGCATCATGCATTCATGGCATAGTTAGGACTTCGGTCCATTTGGTGGCTTCAATCCCATTGTGTGGATTGAAGTATTTTATGACGTGCTCCGGTTCTTGTGTAGAATCGATCCTATTGGTGGGGATCTTTGGAGGGTGATGACCCAGTGTCCATCTATTATGATGAGTTGGTACCACATGCATGAGTCTATGATGTTGCATTGCATATTATGTGGCATTGCATTATGTTGATATGATGAATGTACTTTGACGTTGTAAATGATGTGACGATGTTTGTGTGTTTATTATTTATCTTTTGTCTATATCTTATATATTGATTTCATGATTACTCACCCTGCCTGTTTGAATGTTGCCTCCACGTGGGTAACGTGCAGGTGATCAGGCTTAGCTTCCTTGGCGCATGAAGATTTAGTTTTGAAGTATTTGATTTTCTCCGTTGATTAGAGGGTCTTGATCTGGTCGGGAAGTTTGAGTTGAACGATTACGTTCTTTTGTTTTGTGCACATGATGTTTTTCATGAGTTTTATTTGAGAAGTTTTGAATTATAAAAGTGTTTCGTTTAAACTTGATTTTCCGCTGCGTGGTGTTTAATTAAATTATAATGGTAAAACCCGTGTTACGGGACATGTGGATATTTGATGATTTTTGATGATATATGATGCCCTTTTTGGGACTTTACTCTGATTTATTTGTCGTTTTAATCGTGATGTTTGTTGGATAGAAAAAGGGTGTTACAATAGACATAACCACTAGAGAAAATATATCATTTGGACTACCTCACACGTTCTCATTATTCTTGAACCCCAAAAATGGGTCGCTTTGGATTTTCTTTAGATGATGGTTCCTCCTTCCCGTCTATTTCCATAATTATGCAATTTTTCTCTTCACGGTTCTTTTGGATTGCATCTTTAACCTGGGGAACACTCTGGTGATAAATGTGATGTACCGATAGCCCATGGACTATCGTTTCCCTTTCTTTTATACTTCCTCCTCATTGCTGTCTTTGCTTTTGTTGGTACTTTTGTGATGAGAAGTTCTCCCATACTCACTGATATCAAAATCTACGATTAATGATGCTCGATTTAATCGATGACAATGAGGAACCATTCAAGCCAGAACCCCCAGAACAAAATCTTGAAGACCAAACCACCTCCGAAGACCAACACCACATTTCGTTGAATGCCATGAAGGGGAACAATGGCATAGGAACGTTGCAATTCTCCGGTCAAATTGGTGAAATCCCTGTGCACATTCTGATTGACGGAGGAAGCTCATATATATACCTTCAACCACACAATGCTCAATTTCAGAAATTAACCATTAAAATGACGACTAAATCTAAAGTTTTGGTATGAAATGGACATAGCCTGACAGTTGAAGGCATGGTGAAATAGCTCCACGTTCACATCAAAGGGCACGATATTGTGGTTCTGGGATACTTTCTCCTTGTTGCTGGAGAAGATTTGATCTTAGGGTCTCCGTGGCTCGCAACATTCGATCTGCTCATAGATGACTATGCCACACTCACACTGAAATTTTGTTTATAGGAAAAATTTGTTACTCTTCAAGGGGACAGAACAATAGGTCTACAACAATCCCAACTACACTAGTTGAGACAGATGCAACTATCACACGCGACATTTGAAAGTTTCATAGTGGAGTTACTTAACAATGAGACATCTCTAGAAGAATTAAAATGACTTTCATATGAAGTGGAACCAAAGATAGCTATGTTACTTAACACATATAAATGGGTATTTCAAACACCATAAGGATTATCACCACCAAGAGAAGAAAATCACGAGATACCTCTGCTGTCTGGTTCTAAAACAGTGAAAGTTAAGCCATATTGGTATCGTCACAGTCAATAAGAACAAATTGAGAACAACAAATTTTCTATAAGGTACTTCAGACCATTTTCTACTCTGAAGCATGAATACTTCTAAAATGGTGAAGTACCGGTACCGGGTACTCGTACCGTACTCGTGGTACTTCATTTTTCTTCATTATTCGGTTTTGAATAAAATTTATGATTTTCTCAAATATCAATGTATTATATTTATGTGTTTTTAATATTTTATTCTATCTTAACATTATTTTTGGTTTTTTCAATTTTTTATATTGGTGTTTTGTTATAAAGCTAACAATTTAGGTGTCTACTCATACATTGTATAAAAAAAATTTTATTTCTTATTAACGTACCATATTTAATATTTTTTAAATGTCGTATCCCGTACCGGTACCAATACCCGCACCGGGTATCGTACCCGTACCTATACATCATAGATTTTCTATCATTAGGTGAATTTGGGCAGTTGCTTATAAGCTCGAACTGCTGCATCCGACCAGAATCCATCCGGTGTTTCACACCTCACAACTAAAACCTTTTAAAGGAGAGCTTGGAGATCCATATCTACCATTACCATTATCGACTACCAATAATGGGATCATAGCCCAACCTGCATCATTGTTAGATTGCAAGGCGTTGATACAGTGATAACAACGCATTATTCAGGTAAAATACAATGGCAGCCAGGTTTACATACCACATGGGAAGATGTCAAACATATGCAAGACCACTATCCTCTTTTCAACCTTAAGGACAAGATTGAGTTCATAGGAGGGGGTATTGTAATGAGGTTCAATGCTACAATTAAGGAGGGGAATTAGAAAATAGAAAATTATGTTGAAAATTATGGACAATCAATGTCCATGAGAGTGTTCCAATATGACAAGAAAATATTCAAGTGAAGATTAATTTTGAATTCAAAAATAGGCAACACCTGTGAAGTGTTGCATTAGGTTTGAATTCGGAAATAGGCAACATTTCGAAGCGTTGCAGAATGTGAAACAGTACAACCTTTGAAAACTGTTGTTGTAGGCAAAACAATGCAACACTTGGTAAAAGTGTTGTTGTAGGAGAAACAATGCAATGTTTGAAAAGTGCCGTTGTAGGCGAAACATTGCAACATTTAGCAAAAGTGTTGCTAAAAGTGTGTGTTTTATTAATGGTCGCAACCTTATGAAATAACACCAGTTTGCCCTATAAATCGAGCATTCCAAATTTAGAAAAAACACATTAAAAAATTATGCATTCTCTTCACATAATTCTAGACACTCTTCCCTGCATTTAAATCTTTACCAGTCTTGTGCAGATTCGATTAGAAGGTTGAATTATCTTGGATATTTTTGCGTTCCAACTCTGAAACTATAAGAGAGTGCTTAAAATACTTTTAAGAAAAATGACATCATTCACGATTCTACTACGAATCCATTCGATTTAAATTAATTTTCTGACAAATTATATTACTACTGCAAGCCACATCAAGTACAAAGAATATATATAGAATAGATGAATAGAGAATAGATATATAATTGAATTGAGTACTATTCTGTCTTATTGAATTGTTGTTCCAATTCTTTGGAAATCTAATTTCTTTTTTTATTCTATTATATTTGTCCATAGTTGGAGTAACATCTTTTAATTAATAAAACATTGTCAATTTATTTTTTTCATTCTTGTGTGACCATAACATGTATTCTCTTCCAACACCCAAAGATCATAAACAAACAAACCAATTTCTAGGACTATTTTTTCAAAACAATAGTGTAACCAAACTTATTTTTTTTATTTAAATACCACTTGTAGACATATATAAGTAATATGTATTTAGATAATATATATATATAAAGAACAATATACTAGTACAATTTTGTTTCCACTTTAGTGCGAATCAGCTGATTGAAAATGAGACCAATATTCTTTTACAAGATTTCCAAACAATGATCCTTCTCTTTTCATCAACTTTAATGGATCTTCATACTCAACCAATTTTCCTATAAATATAATCGCACAAAGAGAAGTGTTAGCATTTTTTTAAATGTAAAGAAATTAAATGAAATCGTTAATACTCTCTCCGTTCCATATTATAAACAAATTTCACTTTTTAGATACATTGAATAATTAATGTATCTGGTCTATATAAAGACCAAATACATTAATTATTCAATGTATCTAAAAAATAAAATTTGCTTATAATATGAAACGGAGGGAGTATAATTTACGGTTTAATTCAATTAGTTTTTCGACATTTAATATGATCGTACCATCACTTATGGAAAGAACCATGTTGCAGTACATCACAGTCGGTATCCTGTGTGCTACTGTTATCACGGTACAGTCTGCAAACTCTGCCCTAATGGTATTCTGAAGAATCAAATCAGTAGCATTATCAATTGATGCAGTCGCTTCGTCTAGTACCAATATCCTACTTCTCCTTAAAAGAGCACGTGCCAAACAGAATAATTGCCTTTGTCCAATGCTCCAGTTTGACCCGTCTTCAATAACTGCATAATATTTTAATTCATCTACAAACAATGTCTTGCATCAAATTTTGTTGTAAGATTAAAAGTTTGAACTAGAAAGAATACCTGAGGAATCTAAGCCACCTTTATCTTTAACAGACTCTTGCAGTTGACATTTTTGAAGTACCTTTCCATGGAAAACAAGTTTTATTAAACCAAATTTTCTATGATAAAAAAATTAAATCGAATGTGAAATTTTTAATAATCACCTCCAGTATTTCTTTATCAGAATGTTGAGATAAAGGGTCCAAGTTATATCTTATTGTCCCAATAAAAAGGGTAGGATCTTGAGGTATAATACCAAAACTTGACCTCAAGTCATGAAGGCCAATTGATGATATGTCTATTCCATCAACTAAAATATTTCCTCCCGCTGGCTCCACAAGACGAAACAAAGCACCTATCAGAGTAGATTTTCCACTTCCTGTTCTACCAACAATGCCGATCTTGTGCCCTCCTTCAAATGTGCATGTGATGCCATGTAGTATAAGTGGCCCGTTAGGCCTGTATCGTATCTGAAAACATCGTACAAAAACAAAACAAATTATTTTATTAATGTAATCTCATTTTTTTCCTAAATAACTTGCTTTACATTTTCAAAATAAGTACAAATTACCTCCAAATCTTTTATTTCTACTTTTCCTACAACTGGCCAATTAAGTGGAGGATGATTTCCTTCTATCACTTCTTGGGAATCACTTGGTAAATTAGTGTATTGATTTATCCTCTCTACAGATACTATATAATTTGCTAGAATGCATTGGTATTGAATAGAATATACTAAGATACCGTTTAATGAAAGGCCATAAGAAAGGGCCATACCAACAAAACCTGCATAAGATATATAATTCATAGATGATAAAAACACATGATTTTACATTATTATAAGAAAATTTAAACATAAATGTTTAAATGTAAATAATAATCGATGTCTCACCAGGTTTTAAGGTTCCTACATGAAGCATAGCTATGCAAAGTGTTGCCGAGCCAAGAACAAATGCATAGATTGTTTCTAAACGTTGGATCAACCACTCGTTTGAGACAAAACTATGGAAGAAAGCACCAGCATTGAGATCAATTAAATCAAGATTCTTGTTGAAAAAACGATCTTCCTTATCAAAAGCTCTTATTGTCGTAGCTCCAGCAAGAGTTTCAGCTACATGGCTAGCTATAAAGGATTTTGTTGTGCCATCTATCCGCATAAGTTCTTTTGCACATGCATAGTAGTGTCTCTATAAAAACAAACAAATAAAAATTTTACTTTACAACAATCGTAAATTTGTAATATAAAATGTGAAATTTTAGTAACAAGTGAAGAATTTTATCTCCCACGTTCGTTTGTTTCTTTTATCATTCAATAACTTCATTATTAGCAAAACATAAAATACAACCCAAGATTTTTTTATTTCAAGAAAGGACAATGAATGTGTAATTAAACACTATACCATTTCATCATTACAATATGATCCAAATTGAAATATGTCATTTACCTGTATACGAATAATAACATAGGCCATCGGTATACACAAGAAAACGACTTGCCAAGCAATACATGTTAAAACTATTAGCCCTGCATAATAAGTTATAGTGGATGCTACACCATATGAGAGGCTAAAAGCAATATCAAGATCCACAATGCTTAGATCCGATGAGACCTACATAAGTAAACAAGTTAAATAATAGTCCAAAGTATTATTTCATTGATTACATTTGTAGCGTAAAAAGTAGTTTAATAAGCTTACCCTACTAAGTATCCTTCCCAAAGGTGTGGAGTCGTAGAAAGACATTGATGCACGAAAAAGAGAATTTATTAATTTTCTAAATAAAACTTCTGATGATTGAAAACCCAATGCAGCTGCAAGTAGACTTCTGATTATAATGAAAACTGTAGAACTAAATGAAATCACCAAGTAAACTTCAATCAAATGAAGTTTGCTGACATGAGGATTGTCAACATTAGCTGCCATCCATGAGTTTTGTAGTATTTGACAAATCACAAACATCAGGTGAGAAAGAGTACTTGCAAAGAAGTATATGTAACCTCTTTTTTGATTGAGATATTGTAAGTAAGGCTTCAACCCTGTATCTCCTTGTTCTCTTTCTTCTTGCCTAATTAACTGGTCACCGTTTGTAACATTAAACGGTTTCTCTGTAAAATATTGCATCATCTCTTTACTAGAATTTGAATGTATCGAGGTTGAAGCAACATCTGTAACGCGTGAAGGACCCCCAGTTTTTTTATGCGCATTAACAAGGTCCTTAAATTCTTGACTAAAGGTTAGTAGATCATGATAAGTAGAAGCTTGTTGTATTTTCCCATTTGACATCAACTGTGGTGAGAAGAAATGAATTGTATAATAAGGTTTTTGAGTACATAAGTCAAAGTTAGTATTTGTGACATAAAATATTTTAGCTTTAAATGTGTATTCTCACTAAACCATAATTTTAAAAATAAAATTTTGTAATCAATCAATTAATTTTCTTTGAAAAGCTTAGAAACACAAGAAATTACCAAAATAGAATCGAATGCAGGGAGAAAGTCAACTTGATGAGTCACGAGAAGGACTGTCTTTCCAGTAAGTCCTTCCAATATGTATTCCTGCCAAATTTTAAAACTCCATTTCAAAAAAGAATGATTTTTATGTTGCAATTGCATTTTGTTAAGAAATAAGCTCTTACATTGAACAATGTTTTGGCAGTGTGCGCATCAACAGCACTAAAGGGGTCATCCAAGAGATATACATCTGCATTATGATAAAAAGCTCGAGCAAGTTGGATTCGTTGCTTCTGACCCCCACTTAGATTTATACCTCTTTCTCCTATCTCAGTTAGATCACCGTAAGGAAATAACTCAAGGTCCTTCATTAATGAAGACCTGTGAATTGATTCTTGATACCTTTGAGCATCAAAAGGTGATCCAAACAAAATATTTTCCTGTACTGTTCCAGATTGTATCCATGCTGTTTGAGAAACATATGCAAACTTTCCATTAACTTCAATCTGTGAATTACAAAAGAGAACTCAACACAAATTAATTAAAGTGTAACAAATATATGTATGTTATTGATAAGCGTAATATAAAACAAATAAAAGCTTACTTGTCCGCTAGTATTAGGAAGCTCTCCAAGAATTGCTGCTAATAAAGTTGATTTCCCCGAGCCAACTTCTCCGCAAATAGCTATTTTTTGCCCAACACTAACCTTTAAATTTATGTTTCTTATTGTTGGTTTCAATTTATTATCTTCCCATGAAAAATCTGCAGAATTGATTAAAATTGTGCCTTTCAACTTCTCATCATAACACTTTTTTCTGACATTTGAAGTCTGCAGCTCAGGTGCCTCGAGAAATTTCACAACCCGAGAAAAAGCAATTTTTGCTTGAATAACCACTCCAATAACCTCTGCAATGGTTGAAATAGGGTCTTGCACGAGGCGCAAAGTCGCGATAAATGTAAAAACATTATTTGCATGTAAAGGAACTTTCAAGAAGTAACAGGCTGTAAAGGTAGCAGCAGAGACCAAAATAGGCGACAACCAAAAGAGAATAATACTATAAGCCTTTTGTAATAGAACTGAAGACAACCATTTTAGCTCAACATTTCTTAGATTTTCAATAGATTTTTTAAAATGGAATTCCCATGCATATAACTTCAACACTTTAACATTCACTAGAGCTTCAGAACTAGCCTTCAACCTTTCATCTTGAGCAACAAGAAGCTTTCTTAGGAATTTATGTTGTAACTTTGCTAGTGGAGTATTTAAAAGCAAAGTCAAAACTATTGTCACCAAAGTTGCAATTGTTGCAAGTCCAATTGCCCGAAAAAGAATTACTAATGTAATGCATATTTGAAGAACGGTTGACCATGTCTGGTGAAACCAAAATGAAAATTCTCCAATTCTATAAGCATCCACATTCACATAATTCATTATCTCGCCACTAGAGTGAATCAATCTAGCAGAATTGGATAATCTCAGTTGTTTCTTATAAATGGTTGCCGTAACCAATGACCTTACTTTCATACCGGTAAGTCTAGAATGAAAATACCATTGTCTTTGAGATAGGGATTCTAAAATCTTTGTAAGCAAAAGCGTGATGGCCAATAAGTGACCTTCATATTTGAAACTTCTTTTACCCTCAACCACCAATACAAAGGCATTCAAAATTAGAGGACAAGAAGATAGAGTAAGTACTTTGAGAAAGGCAAAAAATCCTGATATCAAAATCTCTCTTCGATGGCACATAACAATTGTCCATAACAACGATGATCGAGACGATGATTCTTTCTGATTTTGTTTATTCAATTGATCTAAAAATAATGGATAATATTTTTCCACTCTATCTGACTCCCGCAACTTTGGGATGTCCTCATCCTCAAGTGTTTTCTTTTGACCTTTTTTTATTAGTGGATTCAACCACCAAAAGGACATTCTACTAAAGACTCCAGCTTTAGCAAACGGTGTTACAAAAGCCATTCCTTCATACGTAAATCTATAACCAAAAAAAAAAATCATTATTTCACCATTAAAATTTTTTCCTTAAACTTAAAAATACTCAATTATAAATTCAACCGCAAACCAAATTATTAACAACATTAGAAGATGATCAATTTCAGAAAAATAATATCACAATAAACTAAAATACATAACAAGGAAAATAAAGGTCTATGGAGCAACAAAATTAATAACTTATTCTATAATTCAATGTGTAGAATCAAGATTTAAAAAATATTCCTTCAATGTTTTAGCTTGAATATTTTGCAATCACTAAAAATATTAAAGCATAGTTGTGCTGTGATCACAAAACATTTTAAGGAAAAACATTTGGAAATAAAAATACCCAAATAATAATGAAAAATAAGAAGTATCCTACTTAACTGTTTGTTTCTCTGTAGGATTTTGTGCTTTGGTGGATATGCAAAAGACGATATAAATAGAGAAATACAATGCAAAGTAATAGAGAGATTTTTGGAAGTGGCCAAATATCATAAATGAATGATGGATCAGTTGTCTCCCAGGTAAGTTATATATATATATATATATATATATATATAAAAGTTATATGAAATTGAATAAAAATCATCAGATTTAAAAAAAAAAAATTGAAATTAATTCGTGATTTTCACTAAATTAAGTGTCATTAAGTCGAAAAAGAAATCATTAATCAAATTTTAAAAATATCTTTTAGTGTCTGTTTGTTTTAACTTTAAAAAAATGAATTTTTTTTGTATTTTCAAAAATGAATTTTGTAAAATCGTTTTTTAAAATATTACAAATTTTTCTATATTCAGTTTTTTTAAATTGTACGACTAATTTTTATATCGTACAACATAAACATACATTATTGAAGATCAAAATACAATCGAAATCACAATTTTTGAAAAAAAATTGTATCACAAAAATGATTTTTATGAAAAACTATTTGAAATAACTTCAAAATTAAGTGATGTTTTGAAATTTTAATATCCAAATTTTTTTTTTCGATAAAATGATGAAATATCTTAAATAACATTTTAAGAATAATTATTCAAACCAAATTTTCATTTGAAGTTTTTATAAAAAATTTCTTTGTAAAATTTTTTTTCACAAAATTATATTACACTATAAAAATTATTTTCAAAAAAACTAAAACAAACGGGTCCTTAATCTCAACCTTTCCTTTTTAAATCTGATGGTTCAGTTCTTATTCATTCTCCCCTTCTCATATAATTTATACATTCTCACTAGATATGCCTTATATATATATATATATATATATATATAACAATAAGTTGACTTTAGATTTTGAAGATATTCTCAAATGACTCAAGTGAACATGGAAGTTAAGTTGTGGCACACATTTTTTATTTAATTTTATTATATTTGTTCATACTATAGTTTAATAGTTTTTGATGCAAGTGTTGTCTTGCAATTTGTTACTATTGTTCAGTGTTTGTCTGCTTCTGCATTTATTTGAAAGTTAATAACATTATTGAGTTGAAATGTTCAAAGTACATACTTCATCTTTAATGCTCCTATGTTGTCTATTAATATAATACTAGTAAGATACTCGTGCTCCCGCATGGGTAAAATAATTTAAATGTATATATAAATATGATATGATATAAAATGTATTTATATACGTATCTAAATATAAAATTAGATATTAATTTTAAAACAAACAATGATTATATAAATTCAATTGTATTAAAATATAAAGAGAAAAAAGGGACTCGTGAGATAAAAAAAATATTTAATATTTAAAAATAAAGATTTTACCTTTCAAATTAAGGTAATTATTGATTAAAATAAAATATGTATTGTGCTGATAGTGACCCGTGAAATATAAAGTTTATTTGATACAATATAAATTTATTTATATACATATGTAATTATGCAAAAAGAAAAAGAAATGACTCAAAAGATTTTGTCTCACAAATTAAAACAATTGTTGATTAAAATAAAATAGATATTGTGTTGATAGTGACCCGTGAGATAAATAAAATTTTAATGTATTAAAATTAAAAAAATTGATTATTAGCACTTTTAATTTAAAGTTTATTTGATACAATTCATAATTCAAACCAAGTTTAATTTGTATCAAGGGCTTCATCAATATTCAAGGGTGAAGTGAAAGCCAACTCATAAGAAAGACACAGATTTGGTGGTAGATTCAAAATAAGAAAGACACAATATCAACATACAATAAAGTTTTACAACCATTTGTTTTACTTGCATCTAATTACAGGGGAGACAATACACAAATCACAAGAAATCAAAAGACAACATGTGCTACCCCATGACCATACAACAGGATACCATGCATGGCCTCTAAATCAAATTTGAGTCATACGAAATCATTCCTCAAACCTCATACATAACCTGCAGTACTCACACAAAAATGTCGCAAAATCTAAGACAACAAAGTTACTCGCGAGTATGCCTTGAGTACGCCTTGAGTGAAGAATTCTTCTCGTTCTTAAAACCATGTTTCTTCATCCGTCCATGGCCAAACTACATTTATTGTTCCCTAACAAAAATTGAGATGCAAAGACAATATCAATTATGTAAGCATAAGTTGACAACAGTTTTAATAAACATAGTTGGAGAATATAGAGAAGAGGCATTGCACCATGACGAATCGGACTCATAACGGCCAGCGTGCGCATCCACAACCACTGATAAAGTTCTTACTCTTCACGTAGGCCATGTCCCTGAAAAACAGCAAGAGAAATCACCCAAGTTAGCAATAATGACCTTGGCTCACTTGACATTCAAACTCTATGGCAAACATTCTGGCATCACCTTCATTCCATCAGCATAGTGTAATGAAGAGTCATTTGGTGCTCTGTCATATGATCCCAGCATGTAAACTATCCTCCTGTTTGTGCTCTTGAAACATATCTCCACGATCTTAGTTGGGGCTCTTTATCAAGGAGCATTAGCAAGCCAGCATCGGTAGATGGTAGCCCAAACATATACCTACTGGCACAAGGAGTTCAGACAATTAATCTCTTTTTTTCTCACTTTGCAGAAACAATTATAGTACCCTCTTCAGTCACTTTAAGAAATTTAATCGCAGCAACTTTGTTATTTAAATAAAATGTTGTTGAAAGGACAATATTAGGATACAATTAGATTTCAATCGTAAATTTTAAACGTAAGTCTGCCTAAAAGGGGTCATATAGATATGTGGCTGTTTTCAACAGCAAAACAAACATACACTTAATAAGCTGTCACCAAACTAACTTTTTAAGAGATTATGTTCATGTCAAACATTTAATACAGTCATTATGAGTGATTAACATGTACACTATCAAACTACCCAATGCCATTGCACTGGAATTTCATATGAAATTGAAGAATCATTAGAATGCATTATCTGTAGAAGCTGTTTGAATTCTAAACTATTGTTTTCTTTAAAAACGATTTCTGGCTAAGGTGGCTGTGAGAATATTAAAATAATGCTTGATTGCGCAGACTACTTACTTGATTTGATGACCTCTCTTTCTCCAGAAAACAATTGAAGCCACCCACTGTACACAAAAAAGAAAGACAACAGAATAAGTGATATTCTTTAAATATTTGATAAGTTGACTGAAATATAAAGATCATTTGCTTTTGAATTGTGAGCAAAAGGCAATTTCTAAGAATCAAAACTTACAATAAGATTCAAAATTCTTCAAGGGTATTGAAATAATCATGAAACGCACCAAGACATTTCTAAGAAATACAATCATCTCATTTGATCCTCACACCAAATTTATAAAACATACATGGAAAAGATGAAAGTTGGCCAGTACCTAAGCAAGCCAATGATAGTGTACAAAAAGAACTTGTAAACAAAACAGCAGGGATGTACATTCTCAAATTAAAAGACCTTTCAGGAATTTGAGAACTTTGAAATGAGACAATAACACCTGTGTGATGAGCCACGGATTTCTCAATTACAATTTAAGCCATAGATAGTAGGACATCTCACCCTCCGTTTAGACAACAAGCGTGGATCCCATCGAGTACGATGGATGCGTGGGGTGCTAACACCTTCCCCTCGCATAACCGACTCCCGAACCCGGACTATGGTTGCGATGACCATGTCTTTCCCCCTTTCTCTTCAGGTTTATGCAGTGTTTCCTTTCCCTCCCTCGGGATAAATACACATTGCTGGCGACTCTGTGTTTTCTGCGCCACTCCCGCGTTTGTACCGTTGGATGCGAATCTTTCGGGAGCGACAACCTGTCATAGTGAAAAATTTTGATCCTTCAATAGAAAAAGAAAAGAATATAATGAGAATTGCTTTCTAAGTGAATGGAAGAGTAAGATCGTCAAACAACAACGCATACAGAAGTAATCATAGAACAACAATGCATCAAACTTTGATAAAATCCGTTAACAAAAATCTTTTGTGACAAAATAAAACATTTAAATCAAAAAGAGAAAATAAAAGATAAGGAACAAAAACCTACTAAATCAATCTCAAATCACTTCCTTGAAACCTTATTATGTTTCCAATCCTGTTTGTGATTGTTTTCAATCATGCTTGCGATTATCCCATTTAAATGAACCGTGTAACATCATGAACTGTGTACATTTAAATTGCAATCTAGGAGTCGCACTTCAACAAAATAACAACAGAGAAATAGCATTTTGCCTATTGTTTTTAACCTGGTGAACAATGTTTCGCTTCTTGATTCCATCATTTACCATCAAGAAACTGCACACATTCAAGAATTTATTTGTGAGAAAAACTACAATTCATGAGCGTAAGCACGACAACAACACCTAGAAAATGGCTTAGAATATAGTAATAACAACACCTGTAAAGCTGGTACAAGATACGAACGGTATTTGAGCTCCACTCTCATTTTCATTAGATTCCAATTGTTTAACCAGTGGAGACAAGTCCTTCTGAAAAGGGTTAACAAATGCAATTCAGTAATAGTTAAGCTGTTAGAATGGCATGTCCATGGAAGCATAACCTAAGATGGGGTTTCTACCTTAATTTCATCCATGGTGGCATTAGTATGGCTGGTGTCCAAGAAAACCTAAAAATGAGATTTGCTCAAGAACTTCAATTATAAAAGTGGCAAATAAAAAAAAAACTAAAAAGTAACAGGAAATCTGATGGTTCGGTTCTTATTCATTCTCACGTTCTCATATAATTTATACATTCTCACTAGATATGCCTCATATATATATATATATATATATATATATATATATATATATATATATATATATAACAATAAGTTGACTTTAGATTTTGAAGATATTCTCAAAAGACTCAAGTGAAGATGGAAGTTAAGTTGTGGCACACATTTTTTATTTAATTTTATTATATTTGTTCATACTATAGTTTAATAGTTTTTGATGCAAGTGTTGTCTTGCAATTTGTTACTATTGTTCAGTGTTTGTCTGCTTCTGCATTTATTTGAAAGTTAATAACATTATTCAGTTGAAATGTTCAAAGTACATACTTCATCTTTAGTGCTCCTATCTTGTCTATTAATATAGTATATGTATTATTTTATAATTTTTCTTTGACTTCTTTATATAAGAGCACCCAAAACAGCAACAAAAACGTAGAAAAGCACCAAAACAGCAACAAGAAGATCAGATATATCATCTTTAACGCGGTTAAATTTGGCTCGTCTAGATAGCCTAGTCACGTCTGCTTGACAAATCATAGAGTTTAGATTTTAAAATTAGAGTTTATATATTTTTAATTTTTTTTTAAATTTAGTTTTAAAAAATCAGTTATCCATTAGAATTAGTTTATATGGCCCGTTGATAGTCTATTAGGACTGTATAGTTATAAACTTTTTTAAATTATATTAATATTTATATTATCTTAATTTAAAATAATATATTAATTTTTCACACTTCACTAAATTTATCTCTATTCTATTTAATTTTTCTTTTTTAAAAATTCATAGATTAATTTTAACAATATTTTATTAGTTTTTTTATGTTAAATATTCGAGTATTATTTTATATAATTATATGTGATATTTAAAAAAATATTATGATATTTATAAAAGATAATTTAGTATTTAAAAATATTTTATGTTTAAAACAATATAATTTTTAATTTTATTTATAATAAATATTATGAGTTTTTATTTTAATTTTTTATTAAAAAAATCTCATTTAGGATCTGGATGGCAAAACCCATCTAAGGTCGGGCTCGGGTAATAATTTTGAGTCCATATTACAATAGAGTTTTTTGGCCAAGTCTTAAAAAATCCAAGACTCACTAGGACCAACCCCTTTGAATTCGGATAACCCATTTTGACGACTCGACGTCCAACTCTCACAATAGGAGACAAGGTAGAGCTCAACACTTAAAAATAGAATGACTTTCAAATTTTTATTTAAATTAATCATTTTTTATCAATATAATTATTAATTTTAATCTAATTTTAAGTAAATACTATATCTAAGTCATAAACTAATTCTCTTCTGAAGGTTAAACTTGTAAAATGGTATTTCTTTCATTCTAACATAATTGATATAATTGAACGATTTAAAGAGAGTAAAAAAAGGTGTATACATGAAAAAGAAAGAAACAAATATATTTTTATTAAATAACACTTATTATATATTGAGATATTCGCTTTTATTATAAATGTAAGTAGGAATAGAAATAGGTTGGATCGAACAAGATTTTATCAAACTTGAGTCTAGTTTACTAAAAAATAAAAAGTTCAATTCTGACATACAGTCTATTATAGATTTATTTTTAGATTTGAATATGACATTTTCAAATGCCTAATTGATATATTATCCTACTTAAAAGGCTATTTCATTTAAACATTTATAAATAAGAAATTCAACTAACGTTAAATAGACAAACGAATTAAAAGATCAATGAGTTTATCTATTAACATAAATTTTGTGATATTATTTGTTTGAGAGAACTTACAAAAATAACTTATAACAACAACTTATGACATTGTCAATAAATATTATTTTCATACGATCTTTAAGATAATTAAAATTTTATTTCAGATTTTAAATCAAAATACAAAATATAATATAATAGTAATAAAGTTATTCATTTTTATTTAAATAGAACAGTTTGATAGACTTAAAAGACTTTTTTATAACTCATTGACCAAACATTTTTAGCTAAATAGCCTTATAAAAAAACTTAAGTCTTTTCTATTTAAAAAATGTAAAGGAAAAGATATTAAATTAAAATTGATATTAATTAAATGAGATAGTTTACAAAAAATACGTCTTTTTTGGAAAATCAAATTTTATATCATAAAAAAAAATATATAAACATAAAATGAGAGTTATGTCTAACCCAACCAAGAGAAGCAAAATTGAGAAGGAAAAAAAAAGAGAAAAAAAAATCAATAAATTAAATAAGTGATATACTCTTTCACTGAGTATTATGTAATTGGAATTGCTTTGTCAAAATTTTCTTCTTTGTCTTAGAGATCATTTTTATAAAAAGATTTTCACTCGTGATAAATATATTTTGGTTTTCTTCATCATTAGTAAATATATGATGATTAGTGTTCGTAGAATCTTTGTCTTCATTAAAATCTTTGTTAAATTGTAATTTCTAGTGTCTAAGTATGTTGAAGTCGAAGTAGAAGTTAATTGTCGAAGTCAGTGTGTCGAAACATGTAGTTTCACACAAGATTTGTTTTGATAAGATTTGATGTGATTTAGATTTGATTTGATTTAGTTCAAATAGATATTTTGGGCCTTTGTAAATTTAAATCTATAAATATGGAGTATCCCTTGTATTTTGAAATATGCAGAATCATAACAAGTAGTTAAGATAATCACAGTGCTTGTGTATTCACAGTTGCAAGTTTGCAAGTGAAATAGAATCTGAAATCCCACAGTTCGTGGGTAAAATTTTTACTCCAAATATTTCTCTTCTCTCTCGTTTCTTTTCTTGTTGTTCGTTCTATATTTTTCATTGTCATTACGTAAGTTGTAAGTTTGTTATCAATCTTGAAATCAAGATTGTAGAGGAATTACCATAGGTTGTGGTGAATTTCCAACATCTGGTATCTAGAGCTCCGGTTGCAATTCAAGGGAGGAAAATCGTGATGGTTATGAATCATTCAAATGGGCACTTTCCGGCGACCCTACCAATTCTCAAGAAAGATAATTATGAGAATTGGTGCAAGCAGATCAAGGTGGCTTTCTGTTATCAAGATCTTTGGGATCTTGTGAAGGAAAGAGTAACACCGCTTAGGGAGAACGCGACAGAACAAGAAAAGGCTGCACACAAAGAGTTGGAGAAGAAAGATTATAAAGCGCTATTTATAATCCACCAGTGTGTTGATCCAGATAACTTTGAAAAAGTTGGCGATGCAGAGTCAGCAAAGGAAGTATGGGAGATTCTTGAAAAGTCGTTTGGAGGCGCAGAGAAGGTGAAAGAGGTGAGGTTACAAACTCACAAGAGAACCTATGAGTTGCTTCAGATGGAAGACAACGAAAGTATTACAGATTTCTTCACCAGAGTTACAAAGCTGGTGAATCAAATCAAGGTATGTGAAGATGTGTTGACATCAAGATCAATTGTTGCAAAGATCTTGAGGTCATTGGCTCCAAAATTCAACCACGTGGTAGTTGCCATAGAAGAGTCGAAAGACTTGTCAGTATTGACGAAGGAAGAGCTTCAAGGGACGCTTGAGTCTCATGAACAAAGGATGGCTGAAAGAGCTGCAGGAAAGTCGAAAAGGGATATGGCTTTGCAGGCGCAGTCAGAAAAAGAAAGGAACGGCAAAGGAAACGTGAATGGCAACAAAGGTAGAGGAGGCTACAATTCGACTCAGAAGAAACCCTAGAACCAAGGCAACCAAAGAGTTGGTGCTGCAGGTAGAGGAAGAGGTGGTGGTCGAAAGCCAGACAAAAGTCACATTCAATATTTCAATTGTCAGAAGTATGGTCACTATGTTAGTGATTGTCCAAAAAATAAGAGAAATCAAGAAACTGATGCAAAGCTGGCGAAACATGAAGAAGAAGAGATGTTGCTGATGGTCACAACAAAAGATGAAGAAAGATTCCAAGATTAGTGGTACTTGGACTCAGGATGCTCATCACACATGACTGGAAGGAAATATTGGTTTGTCAACATGAAGCCCTCGTCGAAGAGCACGGTGAAGTTTGCAAATGATAACACTCTAGCAGCTGAAGGTGTTGGTGATGTTCTGATTATGAGGAAAGATGGCAAAAGGTCAACAATTTCCAATGTGTTGTACATACCAGGCATGAAGAGTAATTTGCTCAGTATAAGGCAGCTTGTCGAAAAGAACTACAAGGTAGTTGTCGAAGACAAGATGACGAGAGTTCTCGACACAGGTGGTAAGTTGATCTTGAAGGCTCTAATGTCTCATAATAGGACCTTCAAGATTGAACTCAAGGTGATGGAGCATAAGTGTTTAGCAACTGCAGCCAGCAGAGATGAGTGGTTATGGAATTTTCAACTAGGCCATCTCAACTTCAATGATATCAGAGAGTTAAAGAGAAGAAATATGTTTTCAGGATTACCATAAATCGACATTCCAAGTGAAGTCTGTGAGGAGTGTGTTCAGTCAAAACAACACAAGAATAGCTTCAGCAAGGATGCAGGAAGGAAGTCGAAGGCAATTCTTGAAGTCATATACTCTAATGTATGTGGTCCAATCCAAGTGGATTCGATTGGTGGCAACAGATATTTTGTCACGTTTATAGATGATTTCAGTCGAAAGTTGTGGACTTACCTCATCAAGAAGAAAAGTGATGTGATTGAGGTACTTTCCAGATTCAAATCCATGGTCGAAAGACAGAGTGGTCGAAAGCTGAAAATTCTGAGGACAGATGGTGGTGGAGAGTATGTGTCGAAAGAGTTTGATGCATTATGTGAAAAAGAAGGGATTGTGCATGAGGTGGTGCCACCCTATACTCCACAGCAAAATGGAGTTGCAGAACGAAAGAAAAGAACCATCATGAACATGGTGAGAAGTATGTTGAACGAAAAGCATTTACCCAAAGAATTATGGGGAGAAGCAGTTTCGACAGCAACATATATTTTGAACAGATGTCCAACGAAGAAGCTTGAAGGAATCACACCAGAAGAATGTTGGTCTGGTGTCAATCCTAGCCTCAGTCACTTGAAGGTGTTTAGATCTATATCACATAGAAATGTGTCAGATCAGTTGAGAAGGAAGCTTGATGACAAGTCGAATTAGATGATCTTGATAGGATATCATTCGACTGGAGGTTACAAGCTGTTCGACCCAGTGAATAAGCAGGTAGTGATCAGTAGAGACGTGATCATAGATGAGCTTAAAGAATGGGATTGGACTGAGAATGCCAAAAAGGATTCAGTGAGAATCTCTTGTGAAGAACGAGCCACTAAAGTTGAAAGAGAAGTTCGACAGGAACCAGTCGTAGATGAAGCAGGTTCAAGCGGACCTCGACGAACAAGAAACATGCCTACAAGGTTGCAAGAATGTGTAATTACATCAGATAATGTGGTCGATGAAGAGGGTGAGCTGGTACATTATGCTTTCTACGTAGATGTCGAACCGTTCAATGCAGCTGAGGCATTGAAAGATTCGAAGTGGGTGAAAGCAATGAATGAAGAGTTAGAGTCCATCGAAGTCAACAACACCTGGTCACTTGTTGAATTGTCTCAAGGCAAGAAGGAAATTGATGTGAAGTGGGTTTACTAGGTGAAGGTGAATCCTAGAGGAGACGTAGCTCGACACAAGGCGAGACTTGTGGCAAAAGGATTTCTTCAGAAGGAAGGAATCGACTTCGATGAAGTGTTCACACCTGTTGCTAGGATCGAAACAATCAGGTTGGTTGTTTGTCTAACAAATATGAACAATTGGCACACATGTCAGATGGACGTGAAGTTTTCATTCCTTAATGGCCCCTTAGATGAAGAAGTCTATGTCGCACAACCAGCTGGGTATGTGAAACGAGGTGAAGAAGGAAGGTGTATAGGCTGCATAAAGCCCTTTATGGACTTAAGCAAGCTCTAAGAGCTTGGAATAAGAAAATCGACAGCTTCTTAAGGGAGAAGAAATTTGTGAAGTGTACGACTGAGCATGGAGTGTATGTAAGGAGAATCAATAATGAATTACTTATACTATGCCTTTATGTCGATGATTTATTGATACTAGGGAGTTGCAAGAAGGAGATCGAAGATTTCAAACATGACCTGAGTGAGGAGTTTGAAATGTCAGACTTGGGAAATCTCTCATATTTCCTTGGCATCGAATTCTACAAGACTAGTAGAAGTTTGATGATGCACTAAAGAAGATATGCAGGCGAAATACTCAAGAGATTTGAGATGCAAGATTGCAACCCAACTTCGACTCCAGCTGAGACCAGACTGCAACTGTCGAAGGATTTAGATGAAGATGATGTCGACCCAACCCAATACATAAGACTTATTGGGTCACTTAGATACCTTTGTCATACAAGGCCTGACTTAGCATACAGTGTGGGTATGGTAAGTAGATTCATGCAAACGCCAAAGGTATCACACCTAACAGCGACGAAGAGGATACTAAGGTATCTGAAAAGGACTCTCGACTATGACATTTTGTTTCCTGCAGTTGATGAAGGGAAAGAATGCAAGTTAGTGGGATACACCGACTCTAGTTGGTGTAGTGATGCTGAGGATAGAAAATCCACAGCTGGATATGTGTTTATGTTAGGTGGTTCACCAGTTCCTTGGAGTTCGAGAAAGGAGCCAGTAGTGGCATTGTCATCATGTGAAGCAGAATACATAGCTGCTTCTCTTTGTGCATGTCAAGCAACTTGGATGGTGAACTTGGTCGAAGAGATTACAGGGAAGAATCATGGAGCAATTACCATGAAGATAAACAGCATTTCAGCTATCAACTTGGCGAAGAATCCAATATCTCGTGGTCGAAGCAAGCACATCAAAATGAGGTTCCATTATCTTTGAGAGCAGGTAGCAGAAGGGAAGATGAATTTGGAACACTACAGAACTGAGAATCAAATTGCAGATATCATGACGAAGGGAGTACAGGTCGAAGCCTTCAGAAGACTAAGAGCCATGATGAATGTAGACAGTTTAGACACAATGAATTAGGTGGTGTGTTAAATTGTAATTCCTAGTGTCTAAGTATGTCGAAGTCGAATTAGAAGTCAATTGTCGAAGTCAGTGTGTCGAAACAGGTAGTTTCACACAAGATTTGTTTTGATAAGATTTGATATGATTTAGATTAGATTTGATTTAGTTCAAATAGATATTTTGGGCCTTTAGAGTTTTGGGCCTTTGTAAATCTAAATCTATAAATAGGGAGTATCCCTTGTATTTTGAAATATGCAGAATCATAACAAGTAGTGAAGATAATCACAGTGCTTGTGTATTCAAAATTGCAAGTTTGCAAGTGAAATAAAATCTGAAATCCCACAGTTCATGGGTAACATTTTTTCTCCAAATATTTCTCCTCTCTCTCATTTCTTTTCTTGTTGTTCGTTTTATATTTTTCATTGTCATTGCGTAAGTTGTGGGTTTGTTATCAATCTTGAAATCAAGATTGTAGAGGAATTACCATAGGTTGTGGTGAATTTCCAACAATCTTTATATCATAAACATTGTGATGTATTTTATCACCATGTTGTTCCTCTATTTGTATCACGTCTTGATTCTCCACCAAGTTCCTAACTGTTGAAGAAATATGAACCTCAATTTCTTATTGTACCTCGAGAATAAAAGAACCGATGATAGTTCTCTTTTGCATCTTCCTAACATAACAAAGGAATCGAAGTTTGTTTTTGAATTGGTCTAGTATCATCAACTATATTTTGTAAGGCCTTATCCACAAGTGGCTTATTCTCCATAAAAAATAATATTTTTTTGGTAACTCATTGTTACACTTAGATTTTCAGCTATTAGAAAGTCAATAGAGAATGTTAATAAAAAGATGTCTACTGTGAGTATTAATGAAGTATCTTTAAGAGAAAGTTAATGGTAAGGCGTTAACAGACCAACGATGAGGGATCGACTGAGTTGTTGACACAACGAGACATGGTTTGGAGGACTCTCAGGGATAAATCCCCAAGACCCAGCTCACTGGGAAATATGTCCAAAATTTCGAAAAGGACAATCGACAGAAACATGTCCAGAATCTCGAGAAGCCCAGTTGACAGAAGCCCTCATTCCAAAAAGGACTGTCCGACTGAACGACATGGTATAAAAGACTTAGTAAATTTACAAGCCTTAGTGCATCAGTAGGAAGCGTGGGTAGCATGCTGGAGCAGTTATCGTCGAAGGTTCGTAAAAAAGTGGAAGAAGTGGGAAATAGTTGAAATTCTGGTAGTCAGACACCAGATATCAAGTAAGATGTCACGACACTGGGATCAATATAATATGACACCACAAACAATTATGCAGTTAAAGTAAATGAATGAATGTAAATAACACAGTCAATTGTTAACCCAGTTTGGTGCAACATCACCTCTATCTAGGGGCATCCAAGCCAGGAAGGAAATCCACTTTAATAGTATTAGTTTGAAGTTCTAAACAACCTCTGGTTTTTCAAACTTTGCACCCGTGCTATTTCTATCTAAGAACTCCTAGATATGAGACCCCTCTCACTTTCCTCAATCACACACCAGTGATAAAACCAAAAACAATGAACAATAGAAGACACACTTCCAATGACACAAAATCCACTCTTACTTAAAAGCTTATGAGTGATTACAACTCAAACACAGTCCAATTCAAACACCCAATAGGTACATGAATGGCTCACAAATAACAAAATCCAACTCTAATATCAACGTGATTTAAGAGTGGATCACAAAAATAACAAAAACACTAAACCCTAGAAACTCTTTTTTTCAATACATGGCTTCAATGATGCATTAGGTTTAGAACAATCCTTTAAATATCTTTTGATCGGCATGGGCTTGGGCGCAAATCAAAAACAACAATTGCAAATAATTTGCACAATATTTTGCATGAAAATAGAAACAAAATAGAAAGTTCCTTAAAAAGTATCCAAAATCCTTTTTATGAAACAAATTCACTTCTGGCACAGAACCTGAGTTCCCAAATAGCCTTCCTTGGATTGCGACAGAGTGTGAACTAAAACCAAATAGAATCTCACACTTTAAAACTAAGTCTTCCAAATAAGTAAAGCCCTAATCTTCTGGTATAACATGTCATGACATCATGTCACGACATCGTGCTGACCATCAATGATGTCTGACCAACATGTCAAGACATCTTACTCAACATCCTGCTATGATACTTGTTTTATCAAAATTGATGCCAATCCCAAAATCACAGAACTTAAAATCTCCCCCTTTGGCAAATTTTGAATAAAACAACCTTTGCATGAAATACTGGAGAAACAAAAACAAGCACAACAACATCAAACCAAAATAACCAAGAACCACACGCAAACAAAAAATACCAGAAAAAATAGAGGCACACACAAAAAAATAAGGTAGAACCCCAACCTCACAGAAAACAACACCCAGAGAGAAATAAACTCTCACACACCAAGAACCTCCAAAAAAATTGAAACACAATGTCAAGACATCCTTTCTGACATCACAACATCAAATTTATGCACACAAAACACCATACTACCATACTCCCCTTGAATTGCATGATCATCAATTAACACTCCCTCTATCACACAGAACCACATCTACTTCCCCTCAAAAGAGCATCCAACACACTTCCTACTTAAAGAAAAAAATAGGCACGAGCACACGAGTGCTACAAAAAAATTCTGCAAAGACAAATAAATTCTCCCAGACAAAACATAATGTCAAGACATATAGTAAGACATCCCAACACCACCAAAACACCACCAAACACATAATACTCAGAAGAAACCACAGAGTAAGAGAAGTCACACTCATGTTCCTCCCCCTTATACACCATCTTAAACATCATAAACAGCAGCAACTAAAATTGAAGTTACTACCATAGCCAACCAAACAACCATTATTACTCCCCCCTTTTAGCCATAAATTAGACAATGATAAAGACATTTGAAATATCAGCACCAACACCTTCCCCATCCTTGTCTCCTGCACAAGCAAGGCTAACTGCTATAATTCTTCAAAAATGCAAATTCTCAGTTCAACCCTTAACTTTTCAAACTGATTTGCATCCAAAGCTTTGGTGAAAATATCAGCTAGTTGCTTCTCAGTGGTCACATGTTCAAGAGTAACAATTTTGTCCTCAACAAGATCTCTGATAAAATGATGACGAATGTTAATATGCTTTGTCCTGCTATATTGAACGGGAATTTTAGAAATGTTGATAGCACTCAAGTTGTCACAGTATAATGTCATGACATCTTGTTTGATATTATACTCTTTTAAAATCTGCTTCATACAAATCAACTGAGAGCAGCTGCTTCCTGCAGTAATATACTCAGCCTCAATAGTGGATAGGGACACACAATTCTGCTTCTTCCTAAACCAAGATATAAGGTTGTTCCCTAGGAAGAAACATCCCCCAGAAGTGCTTTTCCTATCATCAACACTACCTGCCTAATCAGCATCATAATATCCAACAAGCATTACATCAGAACCATGAGAATATAACATACCATAGTCACTTATACCATTGATATACTTCATAATCCTCTTTACTTGATTGATGTGACTAGTTTTGGCCCTAACTTGATATCTTGCACAAACACCAACAACAAATGTGATGTCAGGTCTGCTAGCTGTGAGGTACAAGAGGCTACCAATCATGCTTTTGTACAAACTTTGATCCATATTAACACCATTTGCATATTTAGAGAGCTTCAAATGAGTAGGTGCATGTGTCCTCTTGTGACTAGCATTCTCCATTCCAAATTTATTCACTATGTTTTTGGCATACATACTTTGAGAGATGAAGATAGAATCATCCATCCGTTTCACTTAAAGTCCAAGAAAATAGGTCAATTCACCTACAATACTCATCTCAAATTTAGATTGCATCTGTTTCACAAATCGTTGGACCATCTGGTATGACATCCCACCAAATACAATGTCATCCACATATATTTGAGCAATCATGAGTTTTCCATCCTTTTCTTTAACAAATAGAGTCTTGTCTTTTCCTCATTTCTTGTATCCATTACTGACAAGAAATTCTGTCAGCCTTTCATACCAAACCCTAGGAGCTTGCTTTAGTCCATAAAGATCTTTCTTTAGTTTGAACACATGATTTGGAAAAGTAGGATCAATAAACCCCTTTGGCTGTTCAACATATACTTTTACATTCAAGTACCCATTCAAGAAGACACATTTCACATCCATTTGAAATAGATTGAAATTGAGTAAACATGCCACTTCTAGCAGAAGTCTTATGGATTTAAGATGAGCAACTGGAGCAAAGGTCTCATCAAAATCTACTCCTTTAATTTGAGTGTATCCTTGAGCCACAAGTCTGGCCTTATTTCTAGTGACCACTCCATTTTCATCAGACTTATTCTTATAGACCCACCTTGTACCAATGACATTTGTTCCTTCAGGCCTAGGAACCAAATCTCAAACTTTATTCCTCTTGAACTGACTTAATTCTTCTTGCATGACATTGATCCATCACTCGTTAGTTAAAGCCTCATTCACATTCTTAGGTTCAATTTTAGAAACAAAACAAGAGTTGGATACCACCTCCCTTGATCTAGTGATAATTCCTTCATTAGGATTTCCTATAATGAGTTCCTTAGGATATCTTTCTGAATTTTGATAGAGGGACCTTTGTTGGCTTGACTATTATTATCCTCAGTATATGCAACTTCATTGTTAGCCTCAACATCAACCACATTCTCTGAAGTATCATTCATCTGAGGTGATGTTTCAACATCGTCTTTGACATCTGGATTCTTTTCTATGGTTGAATCATCAATCACAACATTAATAGACTCCATCATGACTTTGGTTCTGGTATTGAAGACTCTATATGCTCCGCTGTTTGTAGAGTAACCCAGGAATATTCCTTTATCACTCTTATGATCCATCTTTCTTCTTTGCTCACGATCAACCAAGATGTAGCCTTTACTCCCAAAAACATGAAAGTATTTGACAGTAGGCTTTCTTCCTTTCCACAACTTATAAAGTGTAGTTGAAGTACCCGTTCTCAAATTAACTCTGTTATGAATATAGCAAGCAATATTGATTGCTTTAGCCCAAAAATAATAAGGTAGATGTTTAGCATGTAGCATGACTCTAGCTGATTCTTGAAGGGTCATATTCTTGCGCTCAACCACTCCATTTTTTTGAGGAGTGATGAGAGAAGAGAATTCATGGCTAATACCTACAGAGGAGCAAAAATCATCAAATTTTCTATTTTCAAACTCCTTTCCATGGTCACTTCTAATCCTGACAATCTTACTTTCCTTTTCTCTTTGAAGCTTTTGACATAATTCTTCAAAGACATAAAAAAAACATCTGATTTTTCCCTAATGAAGTGTATCTAAGTGTATCTTGAAAAATCATCAACAACAACATAAACATACCTCTTTCCACCAAGGCTTTCAACTTGCGTGGGGCCCATTAAATCCATGTGAAGAAGTTCTAAAACTCTTGAAGTAGTCAGATATTGGATCTTCAGGTGTGACATCTTGGTCTGCTTTCCAATTTGACACTCACCACAAAATTTTCCTTCCTCTATTCTGAGCTTAGGGATGCCTCTGATAGCTTTTGTAGATACAATCTTCTTCATCCCATTTAAATGGAGATGACAAAGTTTTTGATGCCATAACTTGACTTCATCTTCCTTTGACATCAGACATGTAAGGGAACAATTTATTGATTGAGGTGTCCATAAGTAACAATTATCCTTAGACCATACTCCCCTCATCAATACTTCATTCTTCTCATTAGTGACCAAGCATTCAAACTCAGTGAAATTAACTTTCAGACCTTGATCACACAACTGACTTATTGTCATACCCCAAATTTTGACCCTATATTTCATCATCATTCTAGGAACATCATGCATTGCATTGCTAGCCTAACCTTGTACAAGATGTTCTTTGTTTTGTTTCATCTTTGAATTAAGGTTTTGAACCAAGAGAATCAAGAGGATCTTTAGTTGATCAGTCAATGTCTTGGATTGATCATCAAACTACCAAGTGTGCATACACTCAAGAGACCTCTCTCCATCAAAAATCAAGTACAAATTGCTCTCATTACAAGTCCATCAAGGCTCAACTTCATCTGACCCCAAATTAGGGTTTCATCAGACAAAGTCAACTATGCCTTTGACTTTTGATCAAGACATGATCTCAAGCCTTAGGATATGATTCAAGGTACTCAAAAACATACTTGGATTCCATCCATGATGTTTGAAAGACTCAAGAGTTCAAGATCATTGAAGATCACACAGTCAATTTCATCTGATACACAAGCCTTTGACTGCAAAGTCAACTCTTTGACTTTTGAGATTTTTGGTTAAAATTGAAGTCCTTAAGCTAAATTCCATGAAAACATGTTTGATCAATGAGTTTGATCATGAAAAATCAAGAATTTAGAGGTTTCTTGCAAAAGGGGTTAAGTGGAAGAAATTGAAATTTTTTCTAAGTGTTGTAAAAAACCCTAATTTGGTGCCAACTTGGGAAGGTCATAACTTGCAATTTAGACCACCATTTTTTGTGTTCCAAAGATCAAATTGAATCCCTTACAACATACTACAACTTTGTCAGTGAGGGTTAATCTCCAAAAAGTGAACGGATTTTGAGTTATGAAGCCATCAAGTGAGTGAAAAAAGTTCCATACTTAGAAAAATTTCAAGGCAGTTTTAATTTCCAAAAAGTACCAAACTTTAGGGCCAGTTTTCACTAATATCCATTGAGAATCAAGAAATTCTTCAAACATGAAAGTTTTAGAGCATGTTTGGATCTTTTCAAAAAGTACAAGAACTAATTGATACCATTCTTGAGCTGAGAGATTCGAAGGGGTGAAGTTGGTGTTTAAAAGTTGGATTTCATGCCATTTCCATAACTTGTTTGTGATCAAATCTTCAAGACATGCCTTGTAATCTCACTTTTCAGGCCATATTATCTCCAAATCCTTCCATAATCAGAATATTACACGAAATAATGAAGCATTATCCACTTGGTTAAGCTTTTCTTCAAGAGATTTTGCCATTTTTGGAAGAAAGGTCACATTTCCAATTTGATAAACTTCTTGAGCATTATAATTGTTTCTTCTGCACTCCAAAAGTTTTGTATTGAGAAGCAATACCTCAAGACACTTTCAACCACCCTAGAGGCATGGTACTTTGCTTGGGAATGACATAAACCTCATGAAACTACGAGTTGCAACTCAACCAAGCCAAAGATTGAGAACCTTGTAATCTGACCAGCTCCAAATCCCAATAGTTCTCCTATAAATAGAGGAATCCCTCAAGCCTAAAAACACACAACTTCCACACTTAAAACCTCTTAAAAACCTCCCCATCCAACAGAATTTGCAAAGAACCTCATTTTTGCAAATTCTCAAGCCAAACACTTTTCCCTCGTGCATTTCTCAAAGAAACCTCATAAATCATCTCAAGACACTCAATAGAACTTGTTCCAACCCTTGAACAAGTTCTGTATCACTCCATACACCATTCACCATTTCTCACCTTCATTTTGCAAGAAAGGTTAGATTTGAACTTTGAGACCACTTCTAACCCATCTAAGCACTAAAGTTTTCTCTCCAAAGATCAACAAGGCTAGGGAGACTCTCTTTTCACTTCTGTAACAACATTTGAAGAGGCCTTGGACTGTCTCCAAGAGGTAAGGTTCTTGTCTCATCAATCTCATGGTACATACATCATTAATTGTTGATTTGTGAAGCAAAGATGTAGACAATATCATGTGTTATCTGTTTGAACCAATGTTTGCATTGTATGAGTTGCATATGTAATGTTTTGACATGCGATAACTTTGGTGTGTTGCATTATTGTTGAGCTTCGTGTGTGTTACATAGTTAGTTTTAGGGCAAGATAATGGTACCTTTGGATTCCTTGTGAAAAATACTCAAACTTTGCTTTTTACAAAATTAAAAATGGTTGGCCGATGAAAGAGATAAGTTGAGTTGAAAATTTTGAAGAAGATGTGAAGTTAGGGCACATGGAGAGAGAAAAAGAGAGAAGCGAGGGGAAGAAGATGAAGCTGAGGTGGCGCTGATGTGGCCACTTAAATTGAAAACCTAAAATATATATTATTTTGGGTGGTTCAATACACGGATGTATTGACCACCCCAGTGGTAGCTCACCTTTTCCTTTCCTTGTTTCCTTGCCTCATGACCTGGGTTTAAACCATGCTGAACCCCCCCTTTTTCCATTTTGTGTTATTTCTATTTTATGTTCATTTCTGAAGCTATTTTTAAATATATTATTTTGTTTCCATCTTTGTTCACATGCGCGCCTTAGCTCAGGTGCCTTAATTTTAAGTGGCAAGCCAAGCAGCGTGGGTTCAAGTCCCACCAAGACCATTTCCTTTAGCTTTGTAGTCAATAAGAAATGCATAGAGATAAACTCAAACAAGACAAAAGCCATGCAAAATACTGAGTCTCCGACCAACAAAAAATAGCTTCAATCAATGTTAGGAAAAATCAACTTTCTAAGAAGATTCATTTTGAATCTAAGTGTCAAGACAAAAGTATTCTCACCATTATTACAATTAAAGAAAGAAGAAGGTTTTAGGTGGGGACCACAACATCAACAAACCTTCAATGAGATTAAGAGGTATCTGTCAAAGCCTCAAATGTTGTTACCTCCCATGAGGAACAAAGCCATGAAGCTGTACATTGATGCATCTGAGTCGTCAATTGGGAGTAGGTTAACCCAAGAAGATGATGATGGCATTGAAAGATCCATATATTATTTAAGTTGAATCATGAATGATGCTGAGACTATATACACTATTGTAGAAAAATTTTGTTTATCGTTATACTTTTCTTGAACCAAACTCAAGCATTATATAAAATCTTCAGTTGTGTTTGTTTATTCACACTTCTACATAATTAAGCATATGTTGTCGAAACCAATTTTAGATAGTAGATTTGGAAAATGGGCATTAGCCCTGACTGAATACTCTTTAACTTATGTGCCCTTAAAGGGCATGAAAGGCCAAATCGTTACTGATTTTATAGTAGACCATGCAACAATGGAAATAGCGCAGAACTATGTTGAGATCCCTACATGGAAACTATATTTTGATGGTTCCACTCATTCAAAGGGAACGATACGCAGTGATTTTCATCATGTCCCCAGAAGGAATTCCTACTAAGTATATGTTCAAGATCAATGACCATTGTTCCAACAATGAGTCTGAATACGTAGCCTTGATCATATGCCTTACATTACTATTAAATTTAGGGGCAATTAGAGTCAATATCAAAGGTGAATTCGAACTGGTAATCAAACAGTTAACCAAGGAATACAAATGTATTAAAGATAACCTGTTAATATAATTCGTCACGAAAAATTCAATGTTTAACGATTTAAAACTGTGGATATTGAACATGTACCACAAATACGCAACCAAGAGGCCAATGATTTGGCCTAAGTAGCCTCACGCTACAAGGTAGCTAAGAGAAAATTAAAGAACTTGACTGAAGTGAACAACAAGCTGGTCTTGACTAGCGTCATCCAATCAGAGTTGTCAATGCCAAAACTGGTGGGGGTAGAGGAGTTACAAGAATTTTATGAAACTTCTAAAATTTTTGAAACTTTTGCCATCGACAACATAACAGATAACGATTGACGAAAGGAAATATGGAGTTCCTTAGAAACCCAACAGGAACAACAGATCCAAAAACAAAATATAAGGTTTTTCAAAACATGTTTTTTCAAAAATGGAAACTTTTCTCAAGTTTTCCATCCACTCTCACTCTTTAATAACTATACTACTCTGAAAAGCTTAACAAAGATATGCTCCCTCTCGCTGCTTCCTTTGGTGTGGCTAGTTGTTTTTGCTTCCTGGCTTTGTTGATGTTCCTTCACCAACAGTTATCCCTAACCAACACTTGAGCAAACGTGAAAGGAAACAAATATATATACAATATAAACAATTGTACAAAGCTAAAAAATATAGAAACTGTTGTGATGCTTTCAATATCAAAACACCAATCCCCAGCAACATCGCCATTTTGTTGAAAGCATATATCGATGGTGAAAGTTATTTTATCATCTCCACAGGGATTGTTCTGATATCACTTGCCGTTCTATAGTTTATGAAGTCTTAAGTGAGGTTTTCAAAGGTGTTTTGTTTGAAATCATAAGTTTTCATAAGATTTAGTAGCAAAGAGTAAAGTTTGAAAGATGTTTGTTTAAAAAAGCATATCAAGAATAGGTTTCATCAACCTATTTTGCATATATTCTATTAATCAAGCGTGTGAATTTGTTTCCGATCAATATATGTACCCTCTCAATACCGTTTATGACTAAAGCAGTTTTATGAGTATTATTGTATCCATCACTAGATGATGTCTCATGCTAACAACCAATACAATAATCTTTAAGATTGATACAAAGCAAATAACAACTCACAAATCTATGTCTAGAGTTTGTTCATTGATAGATGAATATCTTAGATCAAGTTTTGCAAAATCTATATCTAGAGTGATTCAAATAAAATATATATCATTAAGAACAACGATCTTCACCATATATTAATCATCAACTTGTTCACATACAAAAGATTAAAGAAAATACATACAAGATCAAGGAAGACTACATCTACCCTTGATACAAAGGATTTAGCTACCAATCATCATGGTAGCTTGCTGCACAAGGAAAGATAGAAGATGAATGTGCATCCATGATGAAGAATTGATAATGGATGCGAATCCAACTTCTATTTGATAAAGATCACTTCTTGATGAAGAAATGAAGAACTTAGGATTTTTGTGCTCCAAGGAAATATTTGTAAAGAATATCTAAGAATTATTCCCAAAGAGCGAGAAAAGTACATAAATATCTCCCAAAATCTGTACTAGCTCGCACAACGAGCTCCCTTTTTAGGCACTTCAAGTGCCTTTGGAACAGTTAAACCGGCCTTCAGAAATATCTGAGCTCGCACTACGAGCTATCTTACCCAGGCCTCGCACAATGACCACTGAGGCCAAAACATACTGCCTCTAAATTTCCTGGCTCGCTTTCACTTTGGCTTTGTGCTCGCACTGCGAGCTCGCTGGCAGCTCGCACAACGAGCAAGCTGATTTCTTTTTCTTTTCTTTGGCTTTTTTCTATTCTTTTGTGTTTTTTTCTATGATGTTCAAGCCTAATTCCTACACAATAACACACAAATCAAGGAATCCAAAGGTATATACAATTATATTGAAGATTCACACATTTTCATGGAATAATTCAATTAAAACACAATTAAAGAGTTGAAAAATGCCAAGAAAGATGGTCCAATTTAAGTCATATTTGGCATTCAACACTTGAGCAGTTAGATTTCTTTTCATTGTCTCAACAGTTTTTCTTATAGAAGATTTCAATTTTTCTTAAAGAAAAATAAATTATTTCTTAACAGCCTCATCATGCTTTGAGTCAGAACCTGGTAAGAATTCAGAATTAGAGCGTGTGCTAACCATAGATGCAAGGTTAACAACATCATCTTCTCTGTCTGAATCTGGCCTTTTGTAGTTTAGGACAGATGATTATGGAACTAGAACCTTTGAAGTTAGAACTTATACCAAAGAATATTTTGAATATTATTGGTCAAATGTTAAAACCTCTTGATGATAAAATCCATTTCCTTATCAGAGTCCCCATTAGAATCTTCTCCATCAGAAGCTTCTTCTGGTTTTTATGACACATGAGGGTCAGGAAGATTTTATCACCAGATCTTTTAGCGTAAGACCTCAAGTCAGAAGATTTGGGTTTCAACAAAACATCATCAATAATCAGTTCCATAACAAGGATTTATATGTTACAAATCAACCTTTCAAGGACTAGAGTATTAAGTTCTTTAGTATCCTGAATTGTTGTAACCTTGAAGTTGTATCTTGCAGGAAAATCCCTCAAGATTTGTTACCAAGCCAGCACCATTGTTCTTCTAGTCAATGTTGTTTACAAGATTTTCCCATAGCTTATCACAACCAATGATGTGAGTGGACATCTTATTTTAAGTAGATTAAGATTAAACCAAGATTCCTGCAGCAAGCACATTTGCCCCGCGAGCCTGTCTTAAGGATTAGATAATCATTTCATACTCACAAAGCAAATGACTCATTGCAGAAACGGTTTCTTGATTTCTTCAATAAGTGCACTTACCCCACGAGTCAGTCTTAAATATTAAAAATCCTTTCATACTCACAAAACAAGTGACTTAAAGTAGAAACAAGTATCATAATCCACAAAAATTTTAAAGAACTCCTTCTATGGTTGTTCCAGAGTTCCTTCAAGATCATGCACTTAACTTCAAGCATTCAACATGACCTTTTTCAGCATATCTTTATTTCATCCAAGCTGAAGCTCTTGACTGAGAACTTTTTCTCATAGGATATTTTATGTTTCACTATTAAGTGATAAGACACAACCAGACTCTGATACCAACCGAATGTGAGAAAAATACACAAGAAAGATGAGGGTTGAATTGTGTATGTCAAAATATGAAACTCTTTTCACTAGATGTTTTTGAATCATCAGATTCTGAATCACATTCAAAGTGTGATGTCAGAGTAAAGACAGTAGTGAAAAGTTTACTTCTTTTTCTTAGTCTTGTTTTAGAACCTAAGGTTTCTCGCTTAAATTCTGATCCATGTAAGAGTCTGAATCAGAATTAAAGTCTGACTTCAAAGTATGCTTGCACATCGAAATATAAATGCAGAAGTAAATAAAGAGATACACACTATATCCTGGTTCCTCTTAACTAAGAGTAGTCCAGTCCCCTTGTAGAACAAGAGCTTTTAACTATAATCAGACTGATTACAATTTCTTAAGCCAGCAACTCAAGACTTCCTGCTCAATCCCACAGAAAGAGACTTTTGCCTATGCCTAAAAGCATGCGACTTTATTGCCCAAACTCCCCGTTCACGATTTCCTGCTCAAGCCTTTAAGCCTGAGACTTTCTACTCAATCACACTGATCGAGACTTCCTAAATAACCCGTAAGCATGAGACTTCAATGTCTGAACATCCAGTTCAGAACTTTTTTTCTCAATCATCAAAAAGAGACTTTACTCTAAGCACAAAGGCTATAGTCTTCAGACACTCTTAACAGAGACATTTGGTATAAACCTTGTGTTCATATATGTGCTTCTTGGATAAGAAGATACACAAAGTTTTTACAGTCTTGAGCAGATTTTAGTTGATTGCTCATGAGTTTGGAAGAATGAAGATTTCATTCTTCTTCTCTCCTTGCACAGATTTTCATCTTGTTGTGCCTTCCCGTTCTGATGAACATGTTCACATATTCTATCTTCAGAATGTATGTGAATCATGTTTCATCATTCTCTCACACACTTAACCCTTCTGGTTAGATAATCTTTTGAAGTTTGTTTCTCTCAACTCATTTTAGTGAGCTGGTATCACATTCAAGTGAGCACATTCACATAATCTTCAACTACTATTCATTCTCTTGAGATGTAGAGGTTCAACTCAGAGAGATGTTTCAAGAAGGTTTCTTCTTCTTGTCAACATTTGAATGTTTTCAATCTTCATCTATAAATAGATACTAAGAATATATCCGTTGATGATTAAAAATACCATGGTATAGATAGTTGTTGAAAGATACCATGGTACAAGTAGTCGTTGAAGGTCTTTAGGTATGAACAATAGAGTGAGCTAAAAACTCATCTAGCATAAAGACGTTGAGAGTGGTAAAAGAATTGGAGAGAGAAGATCCTGACAAAGTCACTATCACCAGATTTGATATGACATAAAGTAATGTACTATTGTCACATGATCTTCCTTGGATAACTTCTAACTTGAACCTTCTTATAGACATTTTTTGTAGCTTGCTTAGATTCGTTGTTATCCTTATACTTTGCTTTTCAATTCAGAGGCTTATTATAGAATTAGTTAAAACATGATCAGAAGCTAAATCATGTCTTCAAAACCTGATTGGAATGAGACTTTAGAGTCTTGAGTTCACAAGTTCTGAGTCTTGATCAAAAATATGCTGGATAAGTACTTGCAGAGTTGTAGACTTAATGTAGAAAAATTCCTTTAAAGCAACGTATTCAGAATTGCTGATGGAGCTTGTTCAGAAAATGCAGAGACGTTCCTTGTAACAGAGTCAGCTTGCTTCAAAAGGTTCCAGTCTTCAGAGCTGTGCTGATATTTGTATTTCCAATTAAGCTTGGGTTCAACATCTGAAAGACTTGAGTCAGAATCTTCAGAGTCTGAAAGCATGATTATGATCCTTTAAATTCAGAACAACTTTATTCTCTTTAATGGTTATTCTGAGTGATTAACTTGATTCATATCAAGGTTAATGTCTTTTGATCCCGCACACTCGAATAACCATTAGTAAACTCTATTGTTCTTTCAATACTTTGTTATCATCAAAACCTTTTAAGGGATTGAACAAATATTGTTCTAACATTTTTGTTGAGATACATATGTAATAGTTTTATTGTTGATCTTGTTGTAGTTTTGTTAAGATTGGGATTGTTGTTATTGTTGTTGTTGTTTAATTGTACTACTTGGAAATTTTTTGAAAGTTATATGTTTGTCGCTCCCGGGATTTTCATCCTAGTACAAACGTGAAAGTGGCACCAAACAGAGTCGCCAGCAATGCGTATTTATCCCAAGAGAGGGAAAGGAAACACTGCATAAACCAGGGGGGAAGGAAAAGCATGGTCTTGCGACCAAGAGAACTGGGTTCGGGAGTCGGTTACGCGAGAGGAAGGTATTAGCACCCCCTCGCGTCCATCGTACCCGATGGGATCCACGCTTGCTTGTTTCAATCAAAGGGTGTAAGGAAAGATACTGGAAAAAGAACTGGAAAAAGGAAAGGAAAAGGAATAGAGAGAGAAAGAGAAACAAATGTAGGGAAAATAAAAGAAGTGCTCGCATGGGCCCTACCCCACTGCCTACGTATCTCATCGGGAACATGAGAATCAGAGCGACGTAGTTCCCCTCACTAGGGATGGATTGTTTGTGTTTTTAAGGAACGGCTAACATTCTAGCTCAGGTGTTGCAGGCTCGCTGGTCCGAGTGCGTTACCATCTTGCAAGAGAACGAGTAGGAGCACGTTCGTACGTTGAGAGTGAATGAGGTGAGAAAAGAATTCCCGAAGGAAAGACGTTATTGTTTGTTTTTGTCTTTTAGAAGAAAGAAGTGTTTTGAATGTTTTTGTGTTTTGTAACAAGTATTGTATTTAAGTCCTTCATATAGGATCGAATGCCTCGCATATCGACCCAAGACGGGACGCATGCTAAACATTCCAAAAAAGTGTGAGAAGATCCCCCACTTCCTTGTTCCCACATGAAAGGCCTAAATACAATAGATGTTATGCCTTTATTAAGTGTTTTTTTTACTTTTTGTTATAAGATGAGAGAAGAGACTCAAAAGGCGATAAAGGTAAAATCTAATGGGGGAGACTAAGACTCAATCTTAATGTTATCATACATGGTGATCCTAAGGTTAATGAGGTTTAAAGATTCTAATCCTAAAAGAAGAGAGAAGAGACTCAAAGTGTAAGAGAAAACGGAAGTTAGTTGTTAGTGTGCTCGCCAAGGATAGGGATCCTCGTGCCTACGCATCCTCATCAGGGAATGAGGAATCAGAGCATCCGTAGTTCACGGTACTATGGGCGGATAGGAAACGGTCTCGATCGCATGGGTACGAGAGAACAAAAGGGAATGAGACACAGAAAGTCTAAGGGGAAACTCGGTCCTACAAGTCAGCATGCAATGATGGTCCTAAGGTCCAGATCAAGGGAAGTCTACCTAATGTTGTCAGGCATGGATTACTATCCTAATGTCTCTCCTACCTCCGACTTAATCAAAAATTAAGTGGAGCTAGGAATCCTAAGGGGATCATGTCATCAGACAAGTAAACATAGGATAAATCAATCACAAAATGAACAAAAAGCAATGAAAGAGTAAACAGTGTCAATAAACAGTCATGTCAAACAATCAAAGTAAAAAAAGGGAAACTTTAGCCAAGGGGTCATATCAACCAAGGCAAACAAGCTAGCTGGGGGAAATAGGGGTACTCACCCAATGGTATCGAGAACCATGGAGAGCAGAGTAAGAAAGGGGAAGATGTGAATCAGATCACATAAGCATCAGCATGGGTCAATGCGAGCTATAGACAAGGCGTGGGGGTTTGATTGCTAAACCCTTCTTCCACTTAACGGACTCGATAACAAGAGTGAGTTATGTTCAAAGCTTCAATCATGAAATGAGAGCTAAGAACGACCTGGGACTGGAAATGGCGGGAGTCGATTGCGGACTCTCATTCCGCCTGATGCCTTCTTTGAGGACTTACGAGGGGTTACAGGAATGGGATGCCTCTTAGAGGTCTTCAGCATAATATTAAGCAATCACAAACAGAGCCTCCTTTGAGGACTTCCAGTATTGTCGGCCAAGTGGCACGGACTCCCAATCCTACTTCTCATGGCATCAAAAGGAAAAATGCGGAATTAGTAAAAGAGAAGAGAAGTGATACCGAACGGATATCAATCCGTAGCAACATAAGCAAAGTATTAGCAAACCGGCAAACTTCTAGTAACCTAGCATAAATGGACAAAAGTGTTAGAAAATGGAATGGATCCGTGAAAGGCATGGAACCAAATGCTCTTAAAAAAAACAATAAAACAAGGCCAAAAGCCATAAACAGCAACAACAACAGCGCTCCAACACCTGCATAGCTGTAAAACCTAACAACAAATAAAAACAGCCTATAACAGCTACTATTTTCAGAACATAATGGGTGTATATGCATCCAGCCAGGACAACAACATTCTATAGCACCCTTTGTGCACAGCAGCTGTGTATACTATAGCAACTTCAACATTTAAACCACTTATCAAGTCAAGTGAGAAACACTACAAAACAATTCCAAAGTTAGTCAAAATTTAAATGGAAATAACCAAAGTGAGCAACTAAGATCAAAAGGAAATGTCAATAAAAAGTAATTGAAATCAATACTAAATGTAAACACCAATTAGTCAAAACTAACATGTAACAAGTATTAAGAAGATTAACAAAGTTAACTAACGAAACTATTAAAATGATTAGTTGATGTTAGCATTAAAACTAAGCATAATCAATGTTAGAACAAAAATCAAATCAAAGTAAGTCAATGTCAACTAGTTCTAAGTTCTAATTATAAAACTAGTTAGTGGACGATTAATGGACCATTAAGCCAAAAACACTTAGTGAGCCTTTAAGCAAAAACAATTAGTGTGATTAAACAAAAAATTAATTAATGAACAATTAGGCTAAAACGATTAGCAAAATTTAAATCTAGTTATCAAAATTAAACCAAGATCACTTTCTAATTGAGAAATCTCAAACTCTAGAGTCAACAAATTAATTCTAAAATTCAATTTCAAAACTAATTCTACAATTAAACCTAATTATCTAGTCCTAAGAGAATTATCTAATCTAAAATTCTAATCCTAGAATTTATGTCTAATTGCTAACAACATCCTACAGCAACTAATTAAAATTAAAATTAATCATCAATCTAATTAATCAAACCACAAGCCAAGAATTGTAATTATATGGGAAATGATAGTCAGGGAGTGTAATAGTATTAAGGGTGGTGTGGATAACAATCCATTGTGGTTTTGGGCTTGCAAACCCGTCTGGCTAACTAGGGAGATGAATTGTTTTCTTAAAACCCTAAAAGACATTCAACTAAACTCACTCTCTTCTCACCTTCTTCCGCTGTTTCTCCCTCAACTCTTCATCCTGAATAACAACACCGCCGGATCCGTTCCCTCCGTCTTACTCCTCCTCTCTCAGACTGCGCGTTTTCCGGCATCACTTCCATTCTCCGCTTCTCAAATCGCGCCGCCAATGCCGCTTTCTCCACCGCGCCGTAGCTTCACACCGGCGGCGGAGCTGTATTCAAATGACTACATCGCAATCTCCGATCTCGATCCTACCTCACTCTATAGAATCTAAGAGGTGAACTAAGGTTTGAAGCTAAATTGCATGCTAGCGGCGTAAACACGAATCGTACCTGTGAATTGGAACCGCTGAAGATGAAGACGAAGGTAGAAAACTTGAGGTAAGTATCTTGATGCTTCGAACTCCTTCTTCTTCCTCCTATTACGTTGCTCTGAACTCGTGAATCTTGCGTGATTTTCCTTTTACTGTGCGCGTCTTCTTCTTGCGTTTATGAGTAATTGATGTTGTGGTGTTCGAATTCCTGAATTGGCGGTGAATTTGTGAATTTCAGGTCATGAAATAATGATGATGAATCGTTGAAGATGACGCCGGTTTCGAAGATGATCGTCGTTTGGCAGGTTTCGGCTCCGGTTGGAGTTTGCCGACGGAATTAAAGAATTGTTGCAGTGTCGTGCCAGTTCTTGGACCAAAGCGGAGAAAGATAAAAGAGAAAATGGCGAATCGATTGAAGATCGATGAATTGATGAAGATGAAGTTTCAGTTAGAGCTCTCTTTGGAGTCTTTTTGTTGTTGAATATCTTGTTGAAATTTGCAGGTTATTGGCTTGATGAAGGAATAGAAGAGAGAATCAAAGTTTGTTGAAGTTAGTTTTTCTCCAGTTTTTTGTTAGAATGATCGTTGGAAATGTTAGAGATGAAGGTTGGTTAGGATACAGTTTTCTGATTCTGTTAGAAGTTGGTTAGGGAAAGTTAGGAGTGGAGGGATTGTTAGGAGAGTTGAATTGTTCTGTGTTAGAAAAATCTGGTTTTTAGTTGAAGTTTGGTTTTATTCTGATTGGCTTTTGCTCCAAATTCTGTTATGGATTTTTTCTTTTTGTAGATTTTCTGTTAATTCTACCATATAATTTCCACTGATGTGAGCTTTTCCTTTGCACTCAATTTTCTGTTACGAGCTCTTTGTAACCGTCTTCGCTGTTACGGTTTCTTTGTGTTATATCTCCCTGTAATTTTTCTGTTATCACTTTTATATATGAGCTGCTGCCGTGAATTCTTTTGCTGTTAAGAACTATTACCTGCTATGCTAATTCTCCTTCTGTCACGAAATATCCTTTCACTGCCATGTCGTATATCACTGTTCCATCTTGACACAACACTTTTGTGAACTCGTAAAGCATCAGTGGCATCATTACAATTAACATCTTGGAAGAAGCATTAGGTGATAATCATGGCACTAAACAACATTTCCATCCTGATAATTCTTATTCACTACATCAACAAACATTTGGTTTGCCTTCTTATACGCATCAAATTGAGTGGTAGCAAGTCTATCCCCTTGTGGAAGTCCAAGGTAGTGAAATAGCGGCCATATAATATTGTTTGACTTAACATCTCGATGAAATATTGGAGGGTCCGCTTCTGTGTATCTTAGAGTACCATTGGACATGAATTCAAATCCTCTCCTCCAAAGGAAATGTTCTTCTTATGAGGATGAGTCAACAAGGGTGATGAAGATGGACACGTCGATATGTATTCGGAAAATTGGTTTTGGAACATGGTTTCTAAAGTTGATTAAAAATGATGGATATGTATTGGGATAACGGAATTAGGAAGACAATGGTAAAAACAAATGGAAAAATTTGGATATGGATTTAGGAGTTGGTTTAATGGATACGAAATGGACTGTAAATAGATTTAAAGTGGAATTTAAATTGGAATTAAATGGGTGAAATGGTTAATGGATGTTTAAGGATAAAATTGGACATTTGAAGTGGGTTTGGATATTGGTTTATGAATAAGTTTGGAATAGAATTTGAATTTAGGAAATTTGGGTATGGATTTTTGTGATTTGAAATGGTTATGAAAATGGGTTTTAAGTATTGGATAATTGGACGATGGGAATGGATATTTGAAAAAGTGAAAATAGACAATAGGTTTAATGGTTAGAAATGGATTTTGACTAAAAATGGATAGAAAGATGGACAAAGAAAACTGGAAATGAATAATGGGTTTCAAATAGTCCACACGACAAATCTATAATTCCAATCACACTCTCAATCCACACCCAACACACATCTTCATTAAATTCCAAAATATCAATCATTAAGCTCACTAGACCGTGACCCAACGCTCTTCAAATCAATCCACATATGCCCTGTAATGATGACCCCTGATGTTTTTGACATGAAACCCTAATCTCACGATCTTCAATTAATGACTGTCTACAAACTCAACCAAGATAGAGAAACCATGACCCTTGTTGATGTACACCCTGAAACCTAGCGAACCTCAGAATACACCAACCCTGGCTCTTGATGAACCTCTGGATAGGAAAATACCAATAACATGAAAAACTCTTCGATCCCATGTCTCAGAAAACCAATGCGATGATATGATTATGAACTATGGCCTAATGGAAAATGCAAAAGGAACGCGGAGCGAAAGCCAGAAAAAGGTAGAGCAAATTTTGGGGTGCTACAGCTGCCCCTATTCAATCAACTTGGACCTGAAGGGATGATAGCAACGGCTTTCAGACATTCAAGGTAGAAGGTGATTGAATACAAAAAGAACCGCAAAATTTGCTAACTGCGAGGAGAAACAATGTAAATGGAGCCCAGTCACACTTTGCAAAGGAATTTGAGGGAAAGACAACATACCCAGAGAACCACATCGTCAAAGGGGTTTGACGGTAAGAAAACATACCCAGAGAACCACATCGTCAAAGGGGTTTGACGGAAAGAAGAATGAAACCCGGCTGAAAGGACACATCGTCATAGGGATGACGACAAGAAGACTCAACTGAAGGAAACACGTTGTCATAGGGATGACAGGAAGACGACTCAACCAAACGAAGCGCATTGTCATGGGGATGAAAGGAAGAGGACTCGACCAAAGGAAACACATTGTCATAGGGATGACAGAAAGGAAACCTGACCGAGGGACCACATTGTCATGGGGATGACAGAAAGAAGACTCGATCAAGGGAAACACATTGTCATAGGGATGACAGAAATAATTGCACCGTAGGGACACATTGTCATGAGGATGACAGAAAGAAAATCTGAACGAAGAAGACACATTGTCATAGGGATGACAGAAAGAAGCTGACCTTAAAAGGTAAACACGTCGTCAAAGGGTTGACGGAAAGAGAACCTAACCGAAGGAAACACATTGTCATAGGGATGACAGAAAGAAAACTTGATCGAGGGAACACATTATCATAGGGATGACAGAAAGAAAACTTGGCCAAAGGAACACATTGTCATAGGGATGACAGAAAGAAGACCTGGCCAAAAGCAACACATTGTCATAGGGATGACAGAAGGAAGACTCGACTGAAGGAGACACATTGTCATAGGGATGACAGAAAGAATACCTGACTTAGGTATCACATTGTCATAGGGATGACAGAAAGAAGACCTGACTGAAAGAACACTTCGTCAAAGGGTTGACGGGAAGAAATCTTGCTTTGAAACGTCGTCATCAAAGGGTTGATGGACAAAGACTGATTGAGGGTAAGATCGGCGTATGATCTACGACCCAAAAGAAAGGTAAGCAGAGGGGTTGATTGTAATGTCTGCTGGGGATATGTCAACATCTTGACTGGGAGTCGATTCGGGCTTTCGTGCAAGGTACCAAATCTGGCTTATGCTTCGCATGCATATGTTTGAATTTTCTTTCTATGGCGTAATGCTCTATATCAAATGGAAATGCTACGCGATTTGAGGATGCAATGATCACTATATGCAAAATGCCGATGTATGCTCGGGCTACCGGGAAAAGAAGGATGTGCCAAGTATAATTGGACTTTGCTGGCTAAGACAGGTGAAACCTGATGGTGATTATTTTTCAAAGGCGAAATCTTTCTAGGTATCAATGGGGATTGGATTTTGTATGAAGTGCCAATAGGGATTGGACTTTTGCTTTGAAGGAGACGCCAATAGGGATAGGATTTCAGGTTTTTGAAATATACCAGCAAAGTGGGTTATTGATGAAGGTGCCGAGCAAGATTGGGCTAGAGATTTTTGTTTGGTTTTACAAGGCTTCATGCAATGCTATGCGATGATGATTATGCAATGATGTTTATGATATTCAACAGGAGCACTCCAACAAAATAAATGCTGAAGAGACGATGCCAACTCCGCTGGGGACAACAAACTGAACCGTCTTCAGTGTCATAACTGCTCGAGATCCCAATTAAACCTCCATTCTGCAGGAAAATATGAATAACAAACTTATGCTGGAGAAAACATCCCAGGCATCTTGCTGAAGAAAAGTGCCAATGACAGGTCTTTGACTTGCTGGGGAACGCTAACCACCACTCAAAAAACTGCCTGGGGATGATGGTTGATGATATCAGCTCTGCTAGGGGACCAGATCAGACTTGCTCCTTTGTTTGATGCTCGTCTCTTACCCTTACTCTGTTGGGGAGATGGGAACAACTTTACCGCAAACTGGTGAAGCATAAACCCAACACTTTGTACCGGAATATGAACTCTTGTTGAAAATCAACAAACTTCACCAACCTGGCTAGGGGAGAGCTAACTCATGAACTCTTGCTGGGGAGAATAATCACCATCTCCATAATGCTCCGCTGAGTGATAAAACTTTAGTTATCTCTGTGGAGGAGAGAAACTCTACTGGGGTCATCACGTGTCAGCTATCAACATGAACCCGTAAACGTGATATGACCAAAAGAGGTGCCCCGATGCAGCATAACCTGTAAATGAACATGTCTTCAGGATGTCTCGTGAAGATCCGACATATATTGCCCTCATGGCTGTGATTAACCGTCCTCCGAAGAGAATAACTTTTTGTGCTCTTGAGGCGGCCTGCCCCAGCTTTGAAATGATTTGCGCCCCTGACTGGCTGATCTGTGAATGAATACCTTTAACTGTCCTTTGAGAGATTTGTTGAATCTCGACTTGATTGCCCCAGATTCTCGACATAATTGTCCCAGATTAACTGAATCTTGGAATGAATCGCCCGTTTGGTATGACTTTCCCCGGCTCAACGGAGTACTCGGGCACTTTGCACCTTAGATTAATCAATCTTTCCATTGTAGAAACTTTCCTGATGTCAAGTACTGACTCGCAAGTAAAACAATTCGTTTTGAAAAGATAATTTTGATGCAATGCATATGACAGTTTTGAAATCCAAGTGTGTTCACTGGAAAAATGTTATGACATGTGGTGAACGAATCACTGATTAGAATGTCACATCGATACCAATATGAATGGTAAGAAAATCCTTTTGGGAGTCAGAACTGATGCGATTTTAACCAAAGTATGCTTTCGGAACAACCCTGCTTCAATTAGGTCTTTCGCATGTTGTAACGTGGCCTGGTTCATGGTTTAAGAAAGAAAGGATATAAGGCTCAAAGTTTTGTTTTAACCCACCCATTCTCCTTGATGTTCTCCAGTCATACGTTCAGTTAACTCGACACATGCGTTCACCTTTCAAAAAGGTTATGAACGGTATGAGGATGGTTAAGAAACCCACACGGTTTTCGGAGTGACAGTCACCCTTTTTGTCTTTGGTGTCTGTGGTCATAGGACTTGTTCTTTGCTCGAGAATTTTTCTTTTTATTCCTCTTCTTTTCACTTTTTATTCATTTTTGTTTTCCCCTGATTTTTCCTGGACTTATTCTTTTTGAATTTTTTCGATTTTGGAGTCCAGCGAGATGCCCTAACTTTTGCCTAAGTCACTTGTTTTCAAGTCTTGACTTAGCGGGCTTTCTTTTTTTCTTTTGATTGATTTTTTTCTTGAACTAATCGTGTGACACAGGTTTGTCTTGACTTGTAAAGGGTTGTGACCGTCTCACTCTTCGGTTGGTGAGGGATAACCGTAGATGTAGTTGATCCTCGAGCGGAACACTCCTTTTGAAATTTGAACGCACGGTCAACTTAGCTGACACCTACCCTGCCCCGGGTTAAGATAGAGGGTTTTTTCATTTTCAGAAAGAAACTCCTACTACTAGGCTCAACGGGGTTGACAAGGGGTTATCTTCCTTATATCTCCGATGTTTGAGGAATTGAAACAATGCCTGTACATCATCAGCAGGGTTTTTGTTCAAAAGCATACAATTGGAAGTTTTGCGCCTTTCAACTTCGTCATCCTCCCTAGGATCTTGATTAAAAAAGCATATGATATCAATAAAAAGTATGAGTGAACACGACTGGATTTAATCAAAACATGCATATTCATTTCATTATCATTATCAATCGAAAACAACAAGTTTTACAAATGAGTTTGTACATTTTAACAGAAAAGAAACTACAAATGCAAAGAAATGACATGATCTAAATGGTCGCCAACTTCGAGGAAATGGGCTTTCCAAGTTTGATTTGCTAATGAGCTAGCCATTTTCAGTATTGCTCGTTGAAGTCAGTCTGATACTCATCTGCACAACTGCTCTCGGTGACTTCTTCCATAACCTGGATGGATGAACCCACCTGACTGGATGAAGGAGAAATGTTTATCTGAATACCCTGAGGCATGAATGAGAACATGTTGGAGTCAAGAAGTGTTTGAATTTTGTTCCTGAGCACCTTACAGTTTTCTGTTGAATGCCCATGTGCCCCAGCATGATAGTCACAATGGGCGTTGATATCAAAACCTGGTGGATACGGAAAAGGCACTGGCTTCAATTCCTTCGGCACTATCAATCCACCTCTGATCAAATCTGGCAACATCTGACTATACGACATTGGCAAATGAGTGAAATTCCTCTATGGCTTCCTTGGCCTTTGTCGGGCGTGCTGACGCGGCTGACGGCAATATGACCATTGATTCTGAGGAGGTCTCTGATTTGTAGAAGAATATTGTCCTTGATACGAAGACCCATAAGATTGTTGACTCTGAATAGTTGATATGTCTGAACACTGAGAACGAGGTGGTGAAGATTCCTGAATGGAACTATTATCTTCCTCGAATTCTTCCTGAGAACTGACAACTGATTCATTTTCATTAGCTTGGAAGTTCGAGATGCCTTGGAGCTTTCCACACTTAATCAGGCTCTCGATACATTCTCCCACCATCACCAGGTCAGAAAATTTTGCTGCCCCATTGGCAATCATCTTTTCCAAGTACGGCCCTTGCAAGGTATCCATGAACAAATCAACAAATTCTCTATCCGAAAGTGGCGGTTGAACACGAGCGGCGAACTCTCTCCATCTCTGAGCATACCCTCGGAATGATTCATTATCTGCTTGAGACAAGTTTTGCAAATGCATTCGGCTGGGAGCCATGTCAAGATTATAACTGTACTGCTTTACAAAGGCGTTAGCTAGATCTGACCATGATCGGATGCTACCACTTTCCAACTGCATATACCAATACAAAGATGCCCCACTCAGACTGTCTTGGAAACAGTGGACTATGAGCTTGTCATTGTCGACATGTGAGGTCATTCTTCGGCAGAACATCACCAAATGTAGCCTCGGACAGCTATCTCCTTTGTATTGCTCAAACTTCGGCATTTTAAACTTTGTAGGCATTACCAGGCCAGACACCAAACACATGCTCGAAGCATTCAAATCAAGAGTATCACGCCTCTCCAGGGCTTTAATTTTCTTGTCCAACATGCGGCATCTTTCGTCATCAACATACCATGGATCCTTAGGGTTCATCTTCGGAACTACCCCTCGGACATCTGGCACAGAGAATGCAAAACTCTGATAATCAGCGGCATCAAGAGAAGATGAATGTCCATCTCAGACAAAAGGAGGTTCTTGCTCAACTTGATTCTCGACAGGGATCAACACCGACTGAGTTTGGGCAATATTGCTCGCCGGAGGTGGAACGACATTCTCATTTCTTTGAACATTGGCCTCTCCCCTTGTCATGGTGGCCATAGCCTCCATAAGTTGGTCCAACGGATTCTTCATCAATTCAACATCGGCCCTAGTCACAAACTGATTATGTTCCCCAGAGTTCATGATTCTTCCCAAGGTTGATTCAAATCCAATACGAAAGTCGGGAAATCAAACTGCAGTTCAGACAAAGGATGGATGAGCTCTCTGATCTGGCCTGGAGAAGGGATATGCAAAATGATGCAAGATGCAAATGCAATGCAATAATATGAATGCAATAAAACATGGGATCAAAGCTTCCATAAATTCTGCATAACTGCTGTGCTGCTGACTGAATAAGCTCGAAGGTCTGCTCTGAATAGAATACCGAAATACCAGAATATCAGATGATCAGAATACCAGAATGCCAGCATAATCAGAGTACCAACCTAATCAGAATACCGGGATGGTCAGAATGTCAGAATACCATAATACCAAGCTGATGAGTCCACACTGATAGGAAAACCAGAATACCGGGTATGTAGAAGGTTACGGTTACCTGCAAACCTGTAAACATCCCACCCATACTCACATGTGGTTCCTAGAAAACAAGGCTTGTCAGCTTCGGAGGTTTGAGAAGCGATAGCACATTCAGCCCGTAGGATACAATGCTATGCCAATCAAAGAGGTCGTCCACTGACTCACCTTAGAAAATAAAGGTCATCCTATGTAAGTTCCAAAGTGGGCCCTCGGGTGCGAGTGGGTTTGCCACAGAATGTGGTCTGCCACTGTCACCACTAAAGAGAGATGTTTCCACTAAGGTCCTCATGATCGGTCACTAGAGTCGACATCCTGGAATACGCAAGATGCGCACGCCATGATGGGTCCCAAGATAGCCTCGTCTAGCTGTGAATTTCGTGAATACCCAACGCACTCCAGACGGCACGTAGGTCCCACTACTCTCCACTCTAATTCTAAGTGTATACTCAAGCCTGTGTAATGGGCTTATCTCTCAGAAATCCCATCCCGCCAAACAGAAAACAGCACAGTCCAGCATAGCATAATATATCATATGGAATAAAAATGCTAAAATGCAGTAAATGCATTAATATACAGTAAACAACTATACAGTAAAACAGTAAATACAGCATAAAGTACAGTAAACACCCAATGAAAGAAAAACAGACAAGCGCTAGGATTGACTCGCTTAGGATGGACCAGCAATAGGTCAACCTGTCCCCAGCAGAGTCGCCAGCTGTCGCTCCCGGGATTTTCATCCTAGTACAAACGTGAAAGTGGCACCAAACAGAGTCGCCAGCAATGTGTATTTATCCCAAGAGAGGGAAAGGAAACACTGCATAAACCAGGGGGGAAGGAAAAGCATGGTCTTGCGACCAAGAGAACTGGGTTCGGGAGTCGGTTACGCGAGAGGAAGGTATTAGCACCCCCTCGCGTCCATCGTACCCGATGGGATCCACGCTTGCTTGTTTCAATCAAAGGGTGTAAGGAAAGATACTGGAAAAAGAACTGGAAAAAGGAAAGGAAAAGGAATAGAGAGAGAAAGAGAAACAAATGTAGGGAAAATAAAAGAAGTGCTCGCATGGGCCCTACCCCACTGCCTACGTATCTCATCGGGAACATGAGAATCAGAGCGACGTAGTTCCCCTCACTAGGGATGGATTGTTTGTGTTTTTAAGGAACGGCTAACATTCTAGCTCAGGTGTTGCAGGCTCGCTGGTCCGAGTGCGTTACCATCTTGCAAGAGAACGAGTAGGAGCACGTTCGTACGTTGAGAGTGAATGAGGTGAGAAAAGAATTCCCGAAGGAAAGATGTTATTGTTTGTTTTTGTCTTTTAGAAGAAAGAAGTGTTTTGTAACAAGTATTGTATTTAAGTCCTTCATATAGGATCGAATGCCTCGCATATCGACCCAAGACGGGACGCATGCTAAACATTCCAAAAAAGTGTGAGAAGATCCCCCACTTCCTTGTTCCCACATGAAAGGCCTAAATACAATAGATGTTATGCCTTTATTAAGTGTTTTTTTTACTTTTTGTTATAAGATGAGAGAAGAGACTCAAAAGGCGATAAAGGTAAAATCTAATGGGGGAGACTAAGACTCAATCTTAATGTTATCATACATGGTGATCCTAAGGTTAATGAGGTTTAAAGATTCTAATCCTAAAAGAAGAGAGAAGAGACTCAAAGTGTAAGAGAAAACGGAAGTTAGTTGTTAGTGTGCTCGCCAAGGATAGGGATCCTCGTGCCTACGCATCCTCATCAGGGAATGAGGAATCAGAGCATCCGTAGTTCACGGTACTATGGGCGGATAGGAAACGGTCTCGATCGCATGGGTACGAGAGAACAAAAGGGAATGAGACACAGAAAGTCTAAGGGGAAACTCGGTCCTACAAGTCAGCATGCAATGATGGTCCTAAGGTCCAGATCAAGGGAAGTCTACCTAATGTTGTCAGGCATGGATTACTATCCTAATGTCTCTCCTACCTCCAACTTAATCAAAAATTAAGTGGAGCTAGGAATCCTAAGGGGATCATGTCATCAGACAAGTAAACATAGGATAAATCAATCACAAAATGAACAAAAAGCAATGAAAGAGTAAACAGTGTCAATAAACAGTCATGTCAAACAATCAAAGTAAAAAAAGGGAAACTTTAGCCAAGGGGTCATATCAACCAAGGCAAACAAGCTAGCTGGGGGAAATAGGGGTACTCACCCAATGGTATCGAGAACCATGGAGAGCAGAGTAAGAAAGGGGAAGATGTGAATCAGATCACATAAGCATCAGCATGGGTCAATGCGAGCTATAGACAAGGCGTGGGGGTTTGATTGCTAAACCCTTCTTCCACTTGACGGACTCGATAACAAGAGTGAGTTATGTTCAAAGCTTCAATCATGAAATGAGAGCTAAGAACGACCTGGGACTGGAAATGGCGGGAGTCGATTGCGGACTCTCATTCCGCCTGATGCCTTCTTTGAGGACTTACGAGGGGTTACAGGAATGGGATGCCTCTTAGAGGTCTTCAGCATAATATTAAGCAATCACAAACAGAGCCTCCTTTGAGGACTTCCAGTATTGTCGGCCAAGTGGCACGGACTCCCAATCCTACTTCTCATGGCATCAAAAGGAAAAATGCGGAATTAGTAAAAGAGAAGAGAAGTGATACCGAACGGATATCAATCCGTAGCAACGTAAGCAAAGTATTAGCAAACCGGCAAACTTCTAGTAACCTAGCATAAATGGACAAAAGTGTTAGAAAATGGAATGGATCCGTGAAAGGCATGGAACCAAATGCTCTTAAAAAAAACAATAAAACAAGGCCAAAAGCCATAAACAGCAACAACAACAGCGCTCCAACACCTGCATAGCTGTAAAACCTAACAACAAATAAAAACAGCCTATAACAGCTACTATTTTCAGAACATAATGGGTGTATATGCATCCAGCCATGACAACAACATTCTATAGCACCCTTTGTGCACAGCAGCTGTGTATACTATAGCAACTTCAACATTTAAACCACTTATCAAGTCAAGTGAGAAACACTACAAAACAATTCCAAAGTTAGTCAAAATTTAAATGGAAATAACCAAAGTGAGCAACTAAGATCAAAAGGAAATGTCAATAAAAAGTAATTGAAATCAATACTAAATGTAAACACCAATTAGTCAAAACTAACATGTAACAAGTATTAAGAAGATTAACAAAGTTAACTAACGAAACTATTAAAATGATTAGTTGATGTTAGCATTAAAACTAAGCATAATCAATGTTAGAACAAAAATCAAATCAAAGTAAGTCAATGTCAACTAGTTCTAAGTTCTAATTATAAAACTAGTTAGTGGACGATTAATGGACCATTAAGCCAAAAACACTTAGTGAGCCTTTAAGCAAAAACAATTAGTGTGATTAAACAAAAAATTAATTAATGAACAATTAGGCTAAAATGATTAGCAAAATTTAAATCTAGTTATCAAAATTAAACCAAGATCACTTTCTAATTGAGAAATCTCAAACTCTAGAGTCAACAAATTAATTCTAAAATTCAATTTCAAAACTAATTCTACAATTATACCTAATTATCTAGTCCTAAGAGAATTATCTAATCTAAAATTCTAATCCTAGAATTTATGTCTAATTGCTAACAACATCCTACAGCAACTAATTAAAATTAAAATTAATCATCAATCTAATTAATCAAACCACAAGCCAAGAATTGTAATTATATGGGAAATGATAGTCAGGGAGTGTAATAGTATTAAGGGTGGTGTGGATAACAATCCATTGTGGTTTTGGGCTTGCAAACCCGTCTGGCTAACTAGGGAGATGAATTGTTTTCTTAAAACCCTAAAAGACATTCAACTAAACTCACTCTCTTCTCACCTTCTTCCGCCGTTTCTCCCTCAACTCTTCATCCTGAATAACAACACCGCCGGATCCGTTCCCTCCGTCTTACTCCTCCTCTCTCAGACTGCGCCTTTTCCGGCATCACTTCCATTCTCCGCTTCTCAAATCGCGCCGCCGATGCCGCTTTCTCCACCGCGCCGTAGCTTCACACCGGCGGCGGAGCTGTATTCAAATGACTACATCGCAATCTCCGATCTCGATCCTACCTCACTCTATAGAATCTAAGAGGTGAACTAAGGTTTGAAGCTAAATTGCATGCTAGCGGCGTAAACACGAATCGTACCTGTGAATTGGAACCGCTGAAGATGAAGACGAAGGTAGAAAACTTGAGGTAAGTATCTTGATGCTTCGAACTCCTTCTTCTTCCTCCTATTACGTTGCTCTGAACTCGTGAATCTTGCGTGATTTTCCTTTTACTGTGCGCGTCTTCTTCTTGCGCTTATGAGTAATTGATGTTGTGGTGTTCGAATTCCTGAATTGGCGGTGAATTTGTGAATTTCAGGTCATGAAATAATGATGATGAATCGTTGAAGATGACGCCGGTTTCGAAGATGATCGTCGTTTGGCAGGTTTCGGCTCCGGTTGGAGTTTGCCGACGGAATTAAAGAATTGTTGCAGTGTCGTGCCAGTTCTTGGACCAAAGCGGAGAAAGATAAAAGAGAAAATGGCGAATCGATTGAAGATCGATGAATTGATGAAGATGAAGTTTCAGTTAGAGCTCTCTTTGGAGTCTTTTTGTTGTTGAATATCTTGTTGAAATTTGCAGGTTATTGGCTTGATGAAGGAATAGAAGAGAGAATCAAAGTTTGTTGAAGTTAGTTTTTCTCCAGTTTTTTGTTAGAATGATCGTTGGAAATGTTAGAGATGAAGGTTGGTTAGGATACAGTTTTCTGATTCTGTTAGAAGTTGGTTAGGGAAAGTTAGGAGTGGAGGGATTGTTAGGAGAGTTGAATTGTTCTGTGTTAGAAAAATCTGGTTTTTAGTTGAAGTTTGGTTTTATTCTGATTGGCTTTTGCTCCAAATTCTGTTATGGATTTTTTCTTTTTGTAGATTTTCTGTTAATTCTACCATATAATTTCCACTGATGTGAGCTTTTCCTTTGCACTCAATTTTCTGTTACGAGCTCTTTGTAACCGTCTTCGCTGTTACGGTTTCTTTGTGTTATATCTCCCTGTAATTTTTCTGTTATCACTTTTATATATGAGCTGCTGCCGTGAATTCTTTTGCTGTTAAGAACTATTACCTGCTATGCTAATTCTCCTTCTGTCACGAAATATCCTTTCACTGCCATGTCGTATATCACTGTTCCATCTTGACACAACACTTTTGTGAACTCGTAAAGCATCAGTGGCATCATTACAATTAACATCTTGGAAGAAGCATTAGGTGATAATCATGGCACTAAACAACATTTCCATCCTGATAATTCTTATTCACTACATCAACAAACATTTGGTTTGCCTTCTTATACGCATCAAATTGAGTGGTAGCAAGTCTATCCCCTTGTGGAAGTCCAAGGTAGTGAAATAGCGGCCATATAATATTGTTTGACTTAACATCTCGATGAAATATTGGAGGGTCCGCTTCTGTGTATCTTAGAGTACCATTGGACATGAATTCAAATCCTCTCCTCCAAAGGCAATGTTCTTCTTATGAGGATGAGTCAACAAGGGTGATGAAGATGGACACGTCGATATGTATTCGGAAAATTGGTTTTGGAACATGGTTTCTAAAGTTGATTAAAAATGATGGATATGTATTGGGATAACGGAATTAGGAAGACAATGGTAAAAACAAATGGAAAAATTTGGATATGGATTTAGGAGTTGGTTTAATGGATACGAAATGGACTGTAAATAGATTTAAAGTGGAATTTAAATTGGAATTAAATGGGTGAAATGGTTAATGGATGTTTATGGATAAAATTGGACATTTGAAGTGGTTTTGGATATTGGTTTATGAATAAGTTTGGAATAGAATTTGAATTTAGGAAATTTGGGTATGGATTTTTGTGATTTGAAATGGTTATGAAAATGGGTTTTAAGTATTGGATAATTGGACGATGGGAATGGATATTTGAAAAAGTGAAAATAGACAATAGGTTTAATGGTTAGAAATGGATTTTGACTAAAAATGGATAGAAAGATGGACAAAGAAAACTGGAAATGAATAATGGGTTTCAAATAGTCCACACGACAAATCTATAATTCCAATCACACTCTCAATCCACACCCAACACACATCTTCATTAAATTCCAAAATATCAATCATTAAGCTCACTAGACCGTGACCCAACGCTCTTCAAATCAATCCACATATGCCCTGTAATGATGACCCCTGATGTTTTTGACATGAAACCCTAATCTCACGATCTTCAATTAATGACTGTCTACAAACTCAACCAAGATAGAGAAACCATGACCCTTGTTGATGTACACCCTGAAACCTAGCGAACCTCAGAATACACCAACCCTGGCTCTTGATGAACCTCTGGATAGGAAAATACCAATAACATGAAAAACTCTTCGATCCCATGTCTCAGAAAACCAATGCGATGATATGATTATGAACTATGGCCTAATGGAAAATGCAAAAGGAACGCGGAGCGAAAGCCAGAAAAAGGTAGAGCAAATTTTGGGGTGCTACAATGTTGTCTTTTAGTTATTGTTATTAAGATTGAGATTGAGATATTGTTTTTGTTATTCTTTGTGTGTTAGAGTGACAGAAAATACAGTTGAGTTTATTATATATAATGAGAATTGTGTGTTTCACGAATCCCTATTTTAACTTATAACCTATTAAATTAATTTTGAAAATAATAATATGAGAAATTATGTTTTATTTTAAAAATGTCTTACGTTAATCAATGTTTTTTGAGCATTATGTAACTCAATATCCATCTCTCGTACTTTAATAGTTGAATTTTTTCTTAGTGCTTCTAGTTTTTGTTCAACTTTCTTTTATACTTGTTCATTTTGTAAGGCATCAAATTTTATGCTTTGAAGAATTAATTAGTAGAGAAGTAAGTGTTGAATGAAGAACTTAAAATATTGAACGAAATTCTAACCGTTAAAGAACGAGAGATGAATAATGAGTTATATGATGCTCGAAAGTGATTTATTAGTGTAAATTATTCTTCAAATATAACATAATTTTTCATATAATTATCTTCTAAATCAATTTGAAAGATTATATGTTCAGTTAGGATTTAGTGAAATAAGTAATCCACAATGGATATAGTAAATCAACTGTATATTTTCCCTCGGTTAAATGACAAAACCAACGTTAGGGGGTTTTCCATTTAAAAATGTTATTTTCCATTTGAAAATTCCAAAACGTTATCGCTCGGGGTTGAACCCATGACTATTACACCTTTCTTGTCGGTGTAATTTCAACCGAGAGGTAAAGTGACACACTTTTAATGACACTCTTCGTTATCTCACACACGAAACTAAGATAACACATTATATTCAACCGAGGTTAAAGGTGTTTTTCGTAGTAGTGTCAACAAGCATCATAATTTGATATTTAGGTCAATGTTGTTGGAAAATGCATAATAATTTTTTAGCAAACAATAATACGATGTTATTGTGTCACCAACTTTCCACGTTCATTCGGTTATAAATATTAAAGTACAAGTATAATATTAACACTCCTATCGAATATGATATTATGTTATGAAGATACTTATGATAAAATGTAATTAATCTTGAAATATGATATTTTATATATAATTATTATTCTTAAACCTATGTGGATATTCTACGACCATCTTTAATTTGAAAACACATTAGTAAAACAACTAACCACAGACTTATAAATGAGTATGATATTTTATATATGTTTAAGTAAGTCTTATGATATTTAGCGTTAGTGGAAGTTTATCATTAACATTTTTATATGCTTGAGCCATTCTTTGATAACACATTTCTCTTAACTTAAATATGTTACTCTAAATTCATCATTCTTTATATAAAATTTGAGTCTTCAACATGTATGATATATGTTTTCTCAATCGGATAAATTTTTGCAGCGTTGTAGCTTATCAGAATTTGGCCTAACTCATCCTTACAAAACCGACTTGTAAGGTGAGGGTGTCACTCTATATAAACTCTTTAAAAGCTCTATGTCTAACCAATGTATAATTTTATATCTTTCCAATACAACCCTCATGCCCAATACTCTTTTTGGGTTTTATGTGTCGATATAAACTATGGGCGGTCCATGGTCCGATTAATAAGCTCTGATACCATATTAGAGTTTTGTTGAGAATGTAATTATTTGTGTCGAAATATCTATGTGTCGAGTTTTATTAGTGTGTCGAAGTGTCGAAGCAGATTGCTTCACACAGGATTTTGACGTAGGCCTATTTTAGTAATGTTAACTATTTTGGACTTTTATAGTTTTGAGCTTTGACTTAGGGTGCAAGCTAACCTAAATCTATAAATATGGAGTAACCCTTATTTTTGTAAACAACTAATAACTCATAACATTGTATTCACATAATTTTGCAGTTACAAAGTGAATAAAGAAGTTCTCCACAGTTTGTGGGCAGAGAGAAACTCTGCAGAAAATATTTCTCTTTTTCTCCAACATTTTTTTCTTTCTTTCTTTCTCATCCTTTTCTTTTCATTGTCATTGCGTGATTGATACCAATCTTGTTCATCAAGATTGAGTGAAATTCTCCATAGGTTGTGATTGAATTCCAACATTTGGTATCTAGAGCTCCGTTTGCGATTCAAGGAAGCAAAACTATGATGACTATGAATCATCCAAACAGGCACTTTTCGGCGAACCTTCTGATTCTCAAGAAAGATAATTATGAGAATTGGTGCAAGCAGATTAAGTTGGTTTTCTGTTATCAAGATCTTTGGGATCTTGTGAAGGAAGGAGTAACATCACTTTTAGAAAATGTGACAGATCAATAAAAGGTCGCACACAAAGAATTGAAGAAGAAAATTATAAAGCTCTCTTTATAATTCATCAATGTGTTGATCCAGATAATTTTAAAAAGGTTAGTGATGTAGAATCAGTAAAAGATGCCTGGGAGATTCTTGAAAATCGTTTGGAGGTGCTGAAAAGGTGAAAGAGGTGAGGTTACAAACTCACAAAAGGACTTATGAATTGCTTTAGATGGAAGACAATGAAAGCATAATAGATTTCTTCACTAGGGTTACAAATCTGGTGAATCAAATCAAGGTATGTGGAGAAGTGTTGACATAAAGATCAGTTGTTGCAAAGATCTTGAGATCATTGGCTCCAAAGTTTGACCACGTCTTAGTAGCCATAGAAGTGTCAAAAGACTTATCAGCATTGATGAAGGAAGAGCTTTAAGGGACGCTTGAGTCTCATGAACAAATGATGGCTGAGAGAGCTGCAGGAAAGTCGAAGAGTGATATGGCTTTGCAGGCCCAGTCAAAAAAAGAAAAGAAACGCAATGGAAGCTGGAATGGCAACAAAGGTAGAGGAGGCTACAACAATTCGACTGGTCGAAATCAGCAGGAAGAAAATTGGTCGAATCAGAGAAAACCCTGGAACCAAGGCACCAAAGAGGTGGTGCTGCAGGTAGAGGAAGTGGTGGTGGTCGAAAACCTGACAAAAGTCACATTCAGTGTTTCAATTGTCAGAAGCATGGTCACTATATTAGTGATTATCCAGAAAAAAGAAGAATCAAGAAACTGATGCAAAACTAGTGAAACATGAAGAATAAGAGATGTTGCTGATGGTCACAACAAGAGATGAAGAAAGATTCCAGGATCAGTGGTACTTGGATTTAGGATGCTCATCACACATGATTGGTAGGAAAGATTGGTTTGTTAACATGAAGCCCTCAATGAAGAATATGGTGAAATTTGCAAATGACAATACTCTAGCAGCTAAAGATATTGGTGATGTTCTGATTATGAGGAAAGATGGCAAAAGGTCAGTAATTTCCAATGTGTTGTACATACCAGGCATGAAGAGTAATTTGCTCAGTATAGGCAGCTGGCCGAAAAGAACTACAAAGTGTCGATCAAAGACAAGATGATGAGAGTTCTCGACGTAGGTGGTAGGTTGATCTTGAAGGCTCAAATGTCTCAGAATATAACCTTCAAGATTGAACTTAATGTGATGGAGCATTAGTGCCTTGAAAATGCAACCAGCAGAGATGAATGGATATGGAATTATAGACTTGGCTATCTCAATTTCAAAGACATCGGAGATCTAAAGAGAAGAAATATGGTTTCAGGATTACCAGAAATCGACATTCCAAGCGAAGTTTGTGAAGAATGTGTTCAGGGGAAACAACATAAGAATAGCTTCAGCAAGGATGCGGGAAGCAAGGCGAAGGCAATCCTCGAAGTCATATACTCTGATGTATGTGGTCCTATCCAGGTGGATTCAATTGGAGGTAACAGATACTTTGTCACTTTCATAGATGATTTAAGTCAAAAACTGTGGACTTACCTGATTAAGAAGAAAAGTGAAGTGATCGAGGTATTTGCCAAATTTAAATCTATGGTCAAAAGACAAGTGGTCGAAAGCTAAAGATTCTGAGGACTGATGGCGGTGGAGAGTATGTGTTGAAATATTTCGATGCATTATGTGAGAAAAAATGGATTGTGCATGAGGTGGTGCCATCCTACACTCCACAACAGAATGAAACTGTAGAAAGGAAGAATAGAACCATCATGAACATGGTGAGAAGTTTTTTGAAAGGCAAGCATCTACCCAAAGAATTATGGGGAAAAGCCGTGTCGAGTGCAACATACATCTTGAATAGATGTCCGACGAAGAAGCTAGAAGGAATCACGCCAGAGGAATGTTGGTCTGGTGTCAAGCCTAGCTTAAGTCATTTGAATGTGTTTGGATCTATAACACATAGACATGTGTCCGATCAATTGAGAAGAAAGCTTGATGAAAAGTTGAGTCAGATGATCCTGATAGGATATCATTTGACTGGAGGATACAAGTTGTTCGACCTAGTGAACAAGCAAGTAGTGATCAGCAGGGACGTGATCACAGATAAGATGAAGGAATGGGATTGGAGTGAGAATGTTAAGATGGATTCAGTGAGAATCTTATGTGAAGAACCAGCTAGTGAAGTCAACAGAGATGTTTGACAAGAAGACGTCAGTGGTGAAGCAGGCCCAAGAAGACATCGACGAACAAGACACATGTCTGCAAGGTTACAAGAATGTGTGATTACATCAGATGATGTGGTCGATGAAGAAGTTGAGCTAATACACTATGCTTTCTCCGCAGATGTCAAACCAGTCAATGTAGCTAAAGCATTGAAAGATTCGAAGTGAGTGAAAGCAATGAATGAGGAGTTAGAGTCCATCGAAGTCAATAACACTTGGTCACTTGTCAAATCGCCTCAAGGCAAGAAGGAAATTGATTTGAAATGGGTTTACAAGATGAAGATGAATCCTAAAGGAGAAGTAACTCAACACAAGGCGAGACTTGTAGTGAAAGGATTTCTACATAAGGAAGGAATCGACTTCGACGAAGTTTTTGCACCTGTTGCTAGGATCGGAACAATCAGGTTGGTTGTTGGTCTAGAAAACATGAAAAATTGGCACACATGTCAAATGGATGTGAAATGTGCATTCATGAATGACCCCTTAGACGAAGAAGTTTATATTGCACAACCAGCTGGGTTTGTGAAACAAGGCGAAGAAAGAAAGGTGTACAGGTTGCATAAAGCCCTGTATGGACTTAAGCAAGCTCTAAGAGCTTGGAATAAAAGGATAGATAGCTTTCTAAAAGAGAAGGAATTTGTGAAGTGCACAACTGAGCATGGAGTATATGTAAGAAGAAGCAAGAGTGAATTGCTTATACTATATCTCAATGTCGATGACTTGCTAATAATAGGAAGTTGCAAAAAGGAGATCGGAGATTTCAAACATGACCTAAGTGAAGAGTTTGAAATGTCAGACTTGGGAAATCTCTCATATTTCCTTGGCATCGAATTCTACAAAAGTGGTAGAGGTTTGATGATGCACTAAAGAAGATATGCATGCGAAATACTCAAGAGATTTGAAATGAAAAATTGCAACCCAACTTCAACTCCAGCTGAGACCCGATTGCAACTGTCGAAAGATTCAAATGAAGATGATGTCGACCCAACCCAACATAGAAGACTTATTGGGTCACTTTGATACCTTTATCACATAAGACCTGACTTAGCGTACAGTGTGGGTATGGTAAGTAGATTCATGAAGAAGCCAAAGGTATCACACCTAGCAACGACGAAGAGGATACTAAGGTATCTGAAAGGAACTCTCGACTATGGCATTTTGTTTCCTGTAGCTAATGAATGAAAAGAATGCAAGTTAATGGGATACACTGACTCAAGTTAGTGTAGTGATGCTGAGGATAGAAAATCCACAGCTGGATATGTGTTTATGTTAGGTGGTGCACCATGCTTGGAGTTCGAGAAAGGAGCCAGTAGTGGCATTGTCGTCATGCGAAGCAGAATACATAGCAACTTCTCTTTGTGCATGTCAAGCAATGTGGATGGTGAACCTGGTCGAAGAGATTACAGCGAAAAGTCATGGAGCAATTACCATGAAGATCGTTGCCTTAGGGTGGAAGCTATTTTGGTCTAAGATAATGTTTACTATTTTGGGCTTTTATAGTTTTGAGCTTTGCCTTAGGGCGCAAGCTAACCTAAATCTATAAATAGGGAGTAGCCCTTATTTTGTAAACAACTCATAACTCATAACTTTGTATTCATAGAATTTTGCAGTTGCAAAGTGAATAAAGAAGTTCTCCACAGTTTGTGGGTAGAGAAAAACTCTGCAGAAAATATTCCTCTTCTTCTCCAACGTTATTTTCTTTCTTTCTTTCTCAATATTTTCTTTTCATTGTCATCGTGTGATTGAAAACAATTTTATTCATCAAGATTGAGTGAAATTCTCTATAGGTTGTGGTTGAATTCCAACAAGTTTGACCTAACTTATTATTACAAAATAGAGTTTTAAGATGAAAGGTGTCACTTTACAAAATCGAGATTTTCCCAATAAAGCTTACTTATTTTTTGATTGGTTAATGTTTTGACCATTATTGATATTTAAATATTATTAATAATAAAATTTAAATAATTAATTATCGTCATCTAAGTAGAAGATTGTTAGATTAATTATTTAGTTAATTAAAGATTGATTGATATAATTAGTTATTAATTAAATACATCATGAAAGGTCTTAGTTATCTATTAGAATCAGTTTGATGTATGTTATTCTCTTCCTGAATCTAGGAAGGTTTTGTAAATTGTTTTTAGGGGCTAATTTTTAGTCTGTGGCAATATATAAATGAGTTGATTATTAAAAAAAAAATTAAATACATCATGGTCAATTTATGAATTATATGATTGATGAGTTATTTGATTAGATTTTATATGTGAATGGATCGTAATGGGTTGAACCATTAAATTATGACTTGATGAGAGATCTCTATCCTCAACCATTTACCTCTTTAAACATTGCTCCATTAAACGAATAATACACACTAATTTAAAACCTAAACAGCAAGGAGGGTAATAAACCATCTCATTTTATTCTCTCCAATTGTCTCTAAAACTCTAAAACTTATGCTACTCATTTCATTTTTAATTATACTCTATCGTAATAATATGTTATAATTTATATTTTATCAATTAAAAATAAATTCTATCATAACAGCATACAATTATTTACAAGGAACATACAAATTATCAAAAACTAATTCCGCTATATGAACTATAGGCTAACTGCTTGTAAGATTGAGACAATAAATAGATCTTATTTTGGTCATAGAACCACTTGTTGTTGACTCATCATCGTATCACAAAAAGAAACCAAAGAATGAAAGACAGATAATTCATTGATCTGGTAGTTTTTTCTTATTGTTGACTTATCACTGTGTCATGAAAAGAAACCAAAGAATGAAAGACAGATAATTCTTTGATCAGGTAGTTTTTTCTCCTACGTTGTCATTGATATCCATTTTTTCAATTTGAAAATAAAGGATAGTAAATATGTCAGTTATTTTAAGACAAAAGGAGAAATGCAAGTAAATTAAATATTATTATTAATTTTTTCAATGATTTAGTTGTTTTTAATGTATTAGCTTAATAATAAAATTATTTTATTTATAAATTCAAAAGATAATATTCAAATATCATATGGAATAATTGTAAAGTTTTTATTAGTATAACTGTTATTAATAATAATTTCTCATCTTTTAAGTTTTTTAATATCAAAGTAGAATTATATAAAATACAATATCCAATAAAAAAAAGTCAAAAGCACCAACAGCGTGCTGAACCAACAAAGCCTCCCTGACAACCAAGAGCAAGAAAAGCCACACAGAAAAGGGAACTCCGGGTAATACAAGGAAAAACAACAAATCAAAAAACAAACAACAAAAACACAACCACTATTAGGAAAAACAAGCACCCACTAATATAAAATAGATATTTTGTAACATCCATTTTACAACGATCTTTTTATTAACGGTTGTAAAAAAAAATTGGGTATTTCTTTTTTTTAAATTTACTAAAAGATATTTCACAATTGTTATAAGTATCAGCCATGGTGAAAAATAGCATAGTCATGCGTTTGAATTCTAACACCTATAGTTTTGTTTTTTATTTATTTTTAAGCCATTTTTCAACACGGTTGAAATTTCCAACCATGATAAAAAGTGGCGTCTGGTCATGGGTTCGAATCCTACCACTTACAATTTTATTTTTATTTATTTATTAAAAGACATACAACAACGGTTGTTTAAAGTAACCGTTATAATAGGTTGGAACTTACAAGTTTGTTTTTATTTATTTTTAAGCATGTTTATTGAGTTTCTTCACCGTTATTTGTCATACCCTAAATTTTGACCCCAAGACTTCACATCATTGTGCAAACAATCACCACAATGGGATGCACTTTCGTACCTCATCAATTCTCTCAAAGATTGTTGAATGTTCACTCTAGCCAAGAATTAGGGTTTTGAGCTCTCTCAGAGCATTCAGGAAAAGGATTAATCAAGAATTGACATGATCTTCAACTTGTCAAACGTATCAAACATCCATGAAGGATCAAGAGGTCTTCCACATCAAGAATCTAACACAAGAATGCAACATTTCAAGTTGATCATGCCTCAAGATCACCAGTGTCACCAAATTAGGGTTTTGGTCGACCAAGGCCTCTAGAGAGAAATTTTCATCTGAGCATGAGTCAATACTTTAACATATAATTCAAGAAGCTCAAAAGAACCTCATGAGTCCATTCATAAGTTCAAAATAGCCTCAGAGGATGCATCTATCAAAAATCAGGAATTAGGGTTTTGACCTAATTAAATCCCTAAGTTGACTTTTGGAGCAAGACATGAGCCAAGACCTCAAGTTATGCTTTAAGGACCTCAAATACATCATATTTATCCATTAACAAGATTGAATTGATTCAAAGAACTTGGTTCATAAGCAATATAAGGATTCAAATTCATCTGGACCACAAACTAGGGTTTTTGAGAAAAAGTCAACCATACCTTTGACTTTTAAGCAAAGCATGATCTCTAAGCTTGAAACATGATCCAAGACACTCAAAAACACCTTTGGAATCCATCCATTCGGTTCAATATGGCCCAAGGACTTGATTTTATAAAGGATCACAAAGTTTAAGATTCATCTGATACAAAAAGTCAACTGTTATCAAAACCAAGTTTGAATTTTGGAATTTTTTGACAAACATGGCTTCTTTAAGCCAAGAACAATGTTAACTTGTGATTTGGATCATGATAAATCAAGAAAAATCAAGAAAAGCGAGTTTACTTGCAAAAGGGACAACCTTGAGAAACTTGAAATTTCATTAAGTTATGAAACATAATGGTTTTTACCCAACTTTGCAAGGCCATAACTTGTGATCCAAGCAACCATTTTTTCCCATCCAAAGCTCAAATGATAGATCTTCTTACATACAACAAGATTGACAAACAGAGGTACCCCCCAAAAAATGCATGGATTTTGAGTTATAAGGCCATAAAGTTAGGGTTTCATAAGATTTTGAACTTTGACACTTAGAATTTTTTATGCAGAATTTGTCTCATGTTTTGTCCAATTTTGGAGGTATTTTTCATTATGATCCAAGATGAATCAAGGCCAAATGTAAACATCAAAGTTGAAGTATGATATAAAAGCTTTCCAAAGAATACAAGAACTTTCATTATTCAACTTGAGCAAGAAGTTATGATCCTCACAACATGCCTTGATACAAACTATTTTTTTACAGCATTTGGCACATAACTTGCATCCCACGATTTCAAGTCCAAATTTGATGACTATGCAAGATTGATCCTCATCTAATTCAACAAGAATCTCAGTCAATCATGAGGAACCTGCAAGCTTGGACCCTAATTCAAGAATCCTATCCTTTGGCATGTGAAAACCATAATGGCAAATGTGAGAACTTAAGTTGTGTTCTCATGCATTAATGTGATACTTTGAATTGGTATGGATCAAGTCACACAAGTTCAAACTCAGTCCAAAACCATGAGTGTTCCAACCTGCAAAAATTGAATTAAGTCAATGCATAGCTATACTAGAGAAAACTTATAGTACCTTAGACTTCAAGTCATGCTACATGACAAAATCCATTGGACAATAGCATGCTCCCTCATCCATTCACTATTCCTCCAAAAAAAAACTTGCTCTCCTATAAATAGGAGTCATTTATGATGTTTCAAAACACTCCAAAACAATACCAAAGCGTTGTTTTCTCATTCTCCCTCTCTTACTTCAAATTTCAAAGTTCAAATGAACAAACTTGAAATTTTCAAAACCAGAGCCTAAACTACTCAAATAACCATCCAAATAAATCACAAATCATCCATTGGAGGTGTTCAAACCTTCATCTTCCTCTCAAAACACAAAAATCAAAAAGCCAACCATCAAAACCTCAAATTTTGACTTTTTTGCATTTTTCAAGCCATGTCATGATTCAATCACTTTCAAAGCCAAACAAAACTTCAAACACTCTCCAAATATCATCCCTAAGTTGTTCTAACAAAGTGTTCCTCAACTGTAACACCAATAGAGGGAGTTACCATTTTGGTCACTTTTGCCAATTTTGCAAGAAAGAGGTAGATTCTGTTCCAAAGGTTTCCTTTTGATTTTGATCATCCTAAAAGCTTATAAGGGGTATATTAAGAGTGCCCACGACATTAGTTTGCTTTTGTCAAAAGTATCTTGAAGGTTAGCAAGTGGAGCTTCAAGAGGTAAGTGCATAAGAACTTGAACTTTGTGAAATATGCATTGCTTTGATGTACATTGATCATGAACATGTCATACATATCATATTTGTTGTGTTTGAACAATTTTGCCATGCTATTATTGCTTGTATAGAGTTGTAGCATAGAACTTGCAAAAGTTGACCTATTTTGAAACCACTATCGGATTTTAAAATGTAGGCATTTTTAGAAAAATATAAGACCACCATTGGATTCTTCATGAAATTCTAGGTAGGACCTATCTTTGTTTCATCCATTTTCATGGAGAAATGAAGAAGTTATGACCTTCTTGCAAATACCCCAAAACCTGGTCAGCCATGGTCATGGCGCCTTGGCCAGGCCTAGAAACCAAGTCACCCTTATGTATTTATGGGGTGGATTTGATACACGGATGTATCACCACCCCGGTGGTGGTAGCGTGTGTTTTCAAGTGTGTTTGTGTTGGAGGGCGTGGGTTCAACACCCACCCATGCCATTTTGTCCAAATTTTCACATTTTCACTATTTTTTTTAATATATTTTCCATATTATTTTTAATAATTATTTTTGTTAATCAATTTTAATTATTTTAAAATGAATTTTTGCACAAATATCACTCATATATTAAAATATTTTATTCACACAAAAAAATCACAAAAATATTTTTATTTAATATATTATAATATATTTAAGAATGTTATTTTAAAATTGTTTTAAATGTTTTTAAAATGATTTCTTTTTCTTTATTTTTAAAATCAAAATGATTTTAAATATTCATGGGGATAAAATACTTTTTTCAAGAACCTTAATCATTAATTATAACATGATTAATGATTTTATTTGATAAATTATACATATTTTATTTGTTTTTTCTTTGAAAAATATCTTTAAAAATATGAAATTAGGGTTTTGTTTTGATTCAATCTTTCAAAATTAATTTCAACACTCATGGACCTCTATTAGAGTGTAAGACCCAACCCTCTTTGTAAATAAACCACTTCTTGGGCCTCTGTTATAGTATAAGTCCCATCGCGCTTTTCAAAATCACGGTGCGATCACTGTTTTCATAAACAACCTGGGCCTCTATCTAGAGTGTAAGTCCCATTTCTTTGACATTAAATTTTGTTTTAAACAATAATCTTTGGGCCTCTAATATAGTGTAAGACCCAACACCCTTCTGTAAATAGAAAATCTTTTAGCCTCATTCATCCTGGGCTTTGTACAGGATACAAATAATCACCTGGGCCTCTATCTAGAGTGTAAGACCCAACACCTTGGCTTTTCTCTTACTTGAGATCAAGAAATCTTCAAATTCAAAACTTTCTTCAATTTCTTCAAAACCCTAATTTAATCTTGAAGAAAACATCTAATCAATCACAATACACTTGGGCCTCTATCCAAAGAATAAGACCCACCACTTTTCTCAATCTAATTTAATATTTGTTTATATACTTGTTCCTATGTCTATATATATACTTGTGCATATCTTGTTAAGTCCTCTTAGCATTTACATCATCCTTAGTTTAGACTATTTCAAACAATAGGATCCTTTCAATCAGTGTAACTTAGTTCAAATAACTAGTCCCCCTATATAAAGGAATACAGATAGCCTCCTCTTGGGCTTTATCCAAGCATTATTGCCTCCTCTTGGGCATCATACAATGAATCTCCCCAGAAGATAGCCTCCTCTTAGGCTTTGTTCAATTTGCTCAACCATGAAAAACTTCATTAAAGAGAGGATTATTTCCTGGTGAAACCTCTTCTTTAATCCCTTTAACCCTGGAACAGTTCAACAAAGAAAGGATTATTTCTCGGTGAAACCTTACTTGAACTCTTCTTAGACTTAGAAAGTCCTAATCCATATCCTCCTCTTAGGCTTCATACAAGGACCCACAGGCTTCCCAGAAGTATCCCTAGCCTCCTCTTGGGCTTCATACAAGGACCCTCAGGCTTCCTAAAAGCATAGGATAGATCCTAGTCATCTCTATCCATACACCAGTCCCTAGAAGAGTATAAACCTCTAAGGTTTTTCTGATCCTCAACAAGGTTTGGCTTTCATCTTCAAAATCCCCAGCCAGGATCAGGTTACCATCAACAAGTCCCCAAAAGTACCAGAATCTCATGGCATCTGATAAATTAACTATTCTCCAATCCCCTGCAAGAGTTAGTTTCCCATTTGATTCCTCAAAACATTTTAGACCTTTTTCTATATTTAAATAATCCTCAGCAAGAGTCAACCTCCTCTTAGGCTTCATATAATGATTTACCCAGTGAGCCTCAATCTTGGGCTTTGCACAAGACATATATATTACTCCCCCAATTGAGTCAGTTTTCAACTTTTTCAACTTTAACCTTGGGCTTTGATCAAGGCACAAAATCCATCATCCCCACAGATGAGACCATGAGTCCTCTTTGTAGGAGGATATCCCCTCTATACATCACATTTCAAAACAAATAATCAAAAAACCATTTTCCAGATAATTGATGTAATTGGCACACTTGTTGATTTAAAATCCAAGCTAGAGTCCCTCCTTTATCATGGCTAAAATTTTTCTTTCATCTAAGTGATGTAAGTGGCAATCCTCTGGATTCTACACATCCATGTCAATATCCCTCTCTTTGCACGCAAAGACTTATAAAGGAAAACGCGGCATTGCTGGATTCTGTAGCGTGCGATTTTTGTCGGTGACGCAACCACCTTATCGCTGTTTGGATTCCTCACCGCAATGGTAGGAGTGTGGTGTTACTTTCTGATTTCTTATTTATCCTGTGAAGCTGGAAGGGAACGGGAAGCTATCTAAAACTAACCTTGCACGCGAATGTTTAACTCAATAAACGCTTAAAGAGATTCGGAAAGTTCGGGGTCAGGTTATACAATGGGGAGTTGTCAGTTACCCATCCTATATGTGGTTATCCACAGGTTGTTAGTTTTAGGTTCTGCTTTGTACTTGATGGTGTTTATCTGTTGATGGGTTGGGAAAGTTTCTTGGGAAATATGAGAGAGAGAGAGAGAGAGTTTTTGATGATTTTGGTGGTGAGTTAGTTGACCTTAGTTTTGATTGGCATGTATGAAGGTACTGGACCTAAAGTTTTTGATTGGTATGCTCGCTTAGATTTCGCAATCTTATGCCTACGTATTCCCGTTTAAAGAAACAGGGAAATCAGAGCAATCGTAGTTCCTCTTATTCTAAGGGAGGAAAATGATGTTTTGGTGTCTTGTTCAAAGTCCAAGATTGAAGCTAAAAGGAGTATTTGTGTCTTGTTCAAAGCCCAAGATTGAAGCTAAAAGGAGTTGACTGAGAGAGAACTTGTCATCTCTAAAGGGGAGACATCTTGTCTGTTTATCACAACTGTTGGGTGACTGATTATAAAGGAGGATTACTTTAACTAGGATATGTGAATCCAGCAATGCCATAATTTCCATTATAGGGGATTTATCCTGAAGGAGAAAACTTTAACTCAGTGTAGAGCAATGCCATTTTTCCTTAGGAATCTTTCATGCTAAGAGAGGGACAGTGGCGTGGATGTAAATAATCCAGAGGCTTGCCGCTTACAACAATTAGATGAGAGAGAGGATTTGTCAGGATAAAAGAGGGACGACAACTTGGATATTTGAATCAACAAGTGTGCCGCTTATAGCGGTTATCTGGGATTGGGGTTTGTTTTGAATGTTTGTTTTGATGTGTGATAACACAGAGAAATTTTTTCCTACAGAGAGATTTTGATTTTCTCTGAGGGGATGTTGGTTTTTGTAAGAGGAGGCTGAAAAAGATTGACTCAACAAGAGAGTGTTGAAAGGTGATTGACTCAAAAAGAGAGTTTGAAAGGTGATTGACTCAACAAGAGAGTCTGAAAGGCAAATGACTGAACAAGAGAGTCTTAAAAGGTTAGCTCAGCCGGGGAAAATCATTGTACAAAGCCCAAGAGGAGGCTGACTTTGCTGAGGGAAGGAAGGATCATTATACAAAGCCTAAGAGGAGGCTATCTTTGCTGAGGTTTATTGAGATCCAGAGGCAGGTCCAAATGGGGAATCAATTCTTGCTGAGGGTTTACCGAAGGATTGAGATATCAGATGCCTTGAGGTTCTGATTTGGGATAGTGTTATACCGATAGTAAGCTGACCCTGGCTGGGGATAATTTAGGATAAAAGACTGAGTTTTAGATCCGGAGAGAGTTTTAACTCTACTGGAGATTTATTAAAATGACCAGGGTTTTTCCTATGTTTGTAGGAAACTTGAGAATGTCTTTGAGACTCAAGAGGAGATTAGACTGTCCAAGTCTACTGGTATGGAAGAGTTTATCTTTGTATGATGCCCAAGAGGAGGCTGGCATTTTAAGGGATGAGAATCAACCCTAAATTGGTCTGAGGTTTTGACTCAAGAAAGCCTGCTCTAGCAAAGGATCACTAAGTTATGTCATATATCTTTAAGAGGTCTTCAGGGTCCTTGTATTAAGCCCAAGAGAAGGCATGAGAACTTCTAAGAAGCCGGAGGGTCCTTGTACAAAGCCCAAGAGGAGGCAGGGATGCTTTTAGGAAGCCTGTGGGTCCAAACTTAAGAAGAGTTCAAGAAAAGTTTCACCGAGAATAATCTTTTCTTTAATGAACAGTTCTAGGGTTTGAAGAAATTCAAGAGAGGTTTCACCGGGAATTAATCCTCTTTGGGGAATGAATTTCTTTGACAATTTCTAATAGTGACAGTCTAAGAAAAGTTTCACCGGGAATAATTCCTTTCTCTTTGTTCCATATTGTTTAAGCCCAAGAGAAGGAAAGACTGTATCTGGAAATCCTACGGGGATCTAGTTTTAATTGTATTAAAGAGTGGCCAACTGGCTTTACCTAGTTCTAGACATAGTTGTCGGGGAAAACTCTAAACAGATATACAAGTATATATACAATTGATATATGACAAGTATTTAAAAGGATATGAAAGAAGGACTTACAGATGAGCAAGCTTCCCATAATACAGTTATATACATATAAAAGCAGGTAAAAGAAAGCTGATAAAAACTTACAAGTGAGCAAGCTTCCATAGCTGTATTGTTAGTTTTTCAAGAAATTAAAGAAAGTTTTGATAACAACTGTATATTTGAACCTAAATAAAAAAGGAAGTTATTTTTGAAAAGATTGGGGCTTATACTCAAGGAGAGGCCCAGATATAACAGGGATCGCACCGTTGTTCTGAAAATTGTACTGGGGCTTATACAATGACTGAGGCCCAAAGAGGTTTTCTGTAAAAAGGGATGGGTCTTACAACTCAAGGAGAGGCCCAAAGGTTTGAAAAAGAAAAGAAATGGGACTTACAACACAAGGGTAGGCCCGGATGAAAATGTTTTGAAATGGCGATCGCGCCGAGATTTTTGAAAACACAGTGGGACTTATACAATGACTGAGGCCCAAAAAGGTTTTGGTAAAAAAGGGATTGGATCTTACACTCTAATAGAGTCCCAGAGTTTATTTTATATACAAGTGATGGGGCTTACAACTCAATGAGAGACCCAAATGATTTTGTTTAAAAGGCGACGACCGCGCCGAAATTTTAAAATCGCAGTGGGACTTATAAAATGACTGAGGCCCAATTTTATTTATGTACAAGGAATGAGTCTTACACTCTATTAGAGGCCCAAAGTTGTTTGAAAAAAAGATTTGTTAGAGTGATAGTGATCAAAATCCTAATTTTTGGTTTTAAAATGTATTTTAATTGAATAAAAATTCAATTAAAATAATCAAACATGTGAAAAAAAAGGTTGTGATCTTGGATTTATATTTGGAAAATCATGTTTCATTCATGGGATGATTTAAAAATCATTTGAGTTTTTCAAAACCAAGAGAAAGAAATATTTTTAATCTTTAAAACCAAATAAAAATATAATTCTTTACAAAAATATTAAATATATGAAATAAATAATATTTTTGTGAAATTTTCCTGGAATAAAATATTTTGACATTTTTGGGAATTTAAAAAAAAGAACCAATAAAAAATAATTAAAATTGAGAGATAAATTAATTTTTGAATTAATTAATAAAAACCACAAAATATTGAAAAATAGCAAAAAATGAGAGAATAGCAAAAAAGGTCTGGGTGGGGTTTGAACCCATGACCTTGACAACAAACACACATGCGCGCTACCACTGGGGTGGTGATACATCCGTGTATCAAAACCACCCCATTAATTCATAAGGCATGCCTTGTTTCTAAGCCTGGGCATGGCAAGGCAAGGCAAGCTTTTGGGCAATTTACGTGAAGCCTCTAACTTTCTCATTTCTCCATGGATTGGGACAAAATTTAGATGCATCTAACCTAGAATTTCATGAGGAATCCAATGGTGCCCTTGGAATTTTCAGAAAATGTTTCCTCCTCAAAATCCGATAGTGATTTCAAAATAGGCTTATTTTTGCATGTTCTATGCTATCTCATGGAACATGCAAGAATTACATGGCAAATTGGTTCAAACACAATATATACAACATGTATGAGATGTTTATGACCAATGGACATTAAAGGAATGCATAATTCAAAGAGTTCAAGTAGCCATGCACTTACCTCTTGGAGCTTTTTGTGTTATCTGCCAAGTTCCTTGTGCCAGAAGTAATTTGATACTTTGGACACTCTCAATTGATCCCTTATAAGCTTTTAGAATGATTAGAACAAGATGGAATCTTTAGGAACAAGTTTTGGCACTTTCTTGCAAAAGGGGAAAAAGTGACCAATATGGAAACTCTCTCAAATGATGTTCCAGTTAAGGGGAACCATTTGGGACAGTTTGAGGATGATATTTGGAGTGTGTTTGAGGCTTTGTTTGGGTTTGGAAGTGACTGAATCAAGACATGGCTTGAAAAATGCAGAAAAGTCCAATTTTGAGGTTTTGGAAGTGAACTTTGTGATTTTGATGTTTCAGGTCACAAGTGAGTGTTTGAACATCTTAGATACAACATATTATAGGTGTTTGGATCATGAGCTGTGGTGAAATTGCTCTCTAACTCAAAAACTCAGAGTTACCTTGCAAAAGAAGGCATTTTGGCCTAAAGAAATAGATTTTGAGGAAAGCAAGTGTTGTAGTGCTTCGATGTACTCAAACTGAGCACAAATGAGCTCTATTTATAGTAGAGCAGGTTTTTTTGCAAGCAATAGTGAATGGCAGCTGCAGCAGGCCTTTGGCCAATGTTGAGCAAAAGGAATCTCAACTCTCCTCTAGCCATTGACTTGAGGTTAGGGCACAGGCCTATGGTCCTTTGAATCAGAGCTTATTCTTGACTCATTCAGTTAGGAATATGTCAGTCCATGCCACCTTGGTGTATCCATTAAATGCATTGCAACAAAATTGGAGTCTTGGCACCTTTTTAGCCTTTTTAGGTTTGTTATGGCTAAGTGTAGATTCTTGGACTTTGGAGGCTTGGGGATCAGATCATTCTCCTTTTGTTTTATCCTCAGATGTGTCCAAATGGATGACAAGGCTTGGAGTTGCTCAATTTTTCCAAATCGAGCAAAATGCCAGAATCTGCCAAAATCTGCCTTGTCCAAGACAGTTGGAAATGGTGATTTTGAGGGATTCATATCTCCCTGCTCAGGTTGAGTTATAGGAAGCCCTTGTGCTTTTTATAAATCCCTCATATGATACAAAACATGTATGATCATAGTTTATTTTGAAACTATTTGGATCAAACTGAAAAAACCTCATTAACATTGAGGTTCAACGCTGGTAACTTAGGCAGATTTTCACTAAGTGTTGGAAAAAATGTCATTTTCATGTTTTTGTCATTTTTATCAGTCCATAACTTAAAATCCATAAAGAATTGGAGTTTGAGGTAGTTCAAGCTTTTGTAGAGTGTAGCAAGACCTACAAATCCAGCTTTGGATCACCCAAAATGGTTTATTGGATCTCAAGTTATGATCCTTGGAAGTTGGTACCAAACCCACTTTTGTTCCATAACTTAGAAAAATTTTGGTTTCTCAAGGTTGCCCCTTTTGCAAGAAACCTCACATTTCTTGATTTTTCTTGATGGATGATGATCAATATCATACATTAACATGGTTTTTGACTTAGGGGAACCATATTTGTGAAAAATCCCAAAAAGTCAAACTTGATTTTGTGCACAGTTGACTTTTTATCAGATGAAATCCAAACTGTGCGATCCTTTGTGAAATCAAGTCCTTGACCTAAATTAAACCTAATGTATGGATTCCATAGGTGTTATAGGGTGTACTAAATCATGTCCCAAGGTTTGGGAGCATGTCCTAGTCAAAAGTCAAAGGCACAGTTGACTTTTTCCTTAAAACCCTAATTGTGGTCCTGGTGAAATTGAAACTTGTGAGCCAAGCTTCTTGGGCCAATCCATTGTTGTAAATGGATCAATGTGGTGTATTGGAGGCCCTCAAATCATGTCTTGAGGTCTTGGCTTATACTTTGTCCCAAAAGTCAACTTAGGGGTGAATTAGGTCAAGAAACCCTAATTCCTAATTTTTGGTAAATGCATCCCCTGAGGTTAAATCGACTTGATGATTGGGTCCATGAGGTCCCTTGGAGTATCTTGGGTTGTGATTTGAAGCATTGGCTCATGCCTAGATGAAAATTTCCATCTGGAGGCCTTAGTCGACCAAAACCCTAATTTGGTGACACTGGCGATCTTGAGGCTTGATCCACTTGGAATGTTGCAATCTTGTGCTTGATTCTTTATGTGGGAGTCCTCTTGATATCTTATGGATGTTTGAGAGACTTGAAAAGTTGAAGATCATGTCAATTCTTGATTGATCCTTTGTCTAAGTGCTCTGAAAGGGCTTGAAACCCTAATTCTTGATTATGGTGAATGCTCAACCATCTTTGAGGAGATTGATGAGGCATGGAAGTATATCCATATTGTGATGATGTCTTACACAATGATGGGAAATTTTGGTGGTCAAAATTTGGGGTATGACAGATTCCACACATCCCAGTTAAAGCAACTTCCTTTATAATCAATTCCTCAATGTTTGTGATGAATAGGTGAGATATCTCCCTTAGAGATGACAAATTTTCTCTCAGTCAACCTCTTTAGCTTTAATCTTGGGCTTTAAACAAGACATAAACATTCCTTTAGCTTCAATCTTAGGCTTTGAACAAGACACTAAGCATAATTTCCTCCCATAGAATAGGAGGAACTACGAACTCTCTGATTTCTCCAGTCTTTATATGGGAATACGTAGGCATAAGATTGCAAAATCTTAGCGAGCGCACTAATCGAAAAAAACCTTAGGTCCAATACCTTTTCAAAAAACAATAGAAATCCCAAAAACAACAAAAAAATAATTCCTCAACCTTCACAAAAGAGAAACTTTCCCTATTCAACAGTAAATGGATTTAAACAACCAAGCAATTCAACAGTAGAAACATATGCAAATAATGGTTCCTATAGATTACTATAGATACTCTAGGTTTTAATAGCTTCCATTTGTATAACCAACCCCCGATCCCCGATCTCTTCGCATTTGTTAAAGAAAACATTTGCACGCAGGGTTAGTTTGAGATATCTCCCCCTTCCTTTTAAGCTTCATAAGATAAATATAGAAATCAGAAAGTAGCACTAAAAGCGGTTGTGGTCGCATCACAAAAACCGAAGCTACATTCTTAAACAAATCTTTTTCGTTCATTTAGTGAGTATCAACGCTCAAGACACTACCATTAGTGATACGTGTGAAACCTAAAACTTAGATGAACTTTCAGCTTAGACGAACTTCATCTTCTACCTCGAAACATCATATTCCATTTACGAAACTCTATTTCTCCACTAAACCAAGCTCGAAAACATCATTTCTTCCACAAACAAAACTCGAAATTATCATTTCTTTCATTAACAAATTTCAGAACTCCATCACCTTTTCTCCAACTTCAATGAGACAAGGAAAACATGGATATAAGTTAGCAATGTTAATTGTTGTTCTTATTGTTGTTATTATTGTTGTTGTTGTTATTGTTGTTGTTGTTCTTCTTCTTCTTCTTGTTATTATTATTATTATTATTATTATTATTATTATTATTATTATTATTATTATTATTATTATTAATATTATTATTGTTATTATTATTGTTATTATTATTATTATTATTATTATTATTATTATTATTATTATTATTATTATTATTATTATTATTGTTGTTGTTGTTGTTGTTGTTGTTGTTGTTGTTGTTGTTGTTGTTGTTGTTGTTGTTGTTCTTATTGTTCTTAATGTAGTTCTTGTTGTTCTTGTTTATGATCTTGTTGTTCTTGTTGTTCTGATGTTATTGCTGCATTTTTTTATTTTATTAAAAGACATACAACAACAGTTGTTTAAAGTAACAATTGTGATAGGTTAAGACACACAACAACACTTGTTTAAAGTAATTGTTGTGGTAGGTAGTGCGCTACTTGACTTATAATCACATTCTCACGACCGTGGTGGAAAGCATCATACATACAATCACACCTTACCTCACAACGCTTGGTCCAGCATGGTGGTATTCATTTTCCAACCGTTGTGATAGGTGTTTTTCGTAGTAGTTACCTATCAATCCAATCTATTCACCATCCATAAAAACAACAGACCTCCGGAGAGCACAAGCTGAAGAAAGGGCAACTCGAGCACCTGTCGAAACAAAAGGAAAACAGGTGACTACCCAACACACCCCTAAATTCCCAGGGACTTGAGCGAGTCTCACTCCCAGTCAAACAGAGAAACATTAAAACCCGAAGTTTGAACATGAACTCACTTCCACGCCAAACTAATAGTCAAAGACATCTAATGAGTAACCATCAAGCGAACCTGACTAAAAAAATTTATTTTGCATATTCCAAATAGCCCAGACCACATAATTTCAGATCGAGATAAGGCCTAAAGACACCAACTTCCACTCCCCTAAAACTTCAAACAACTGAAACATCCCTAAGACCGACCTCGGCAGAGGCCCTGCTCGCCCCGCCCACCTAATCACCATGTACCAACAACTGAGACCTCACACCCTACAAAAAGACAGTTTGCCTACTCCATCTGACCACCACACACAACACAACCCACATCTCCTCCACTTGACATTATATGACGCCTTAGAAGATTTAAACTAGTCAGTAACTTGTTCTGGAGCAGGTGCCAGGAGAACACTACCACTTTAAAAGGCATTCAACTCTTCTAAATCCTAGAAAGCCCCTGAAGCACCGCCTCCGACCTACTCTCTAGCTATGTGGCCAGAGAGCCCAAATGATCGTAGGTAGCTTTAACTGAGAAGCCACCTACCGGGTCTGGATTCCAAATCCAAAAATCCTCTTGATCACACCTCACCAATGCCTCTAAGAGACCAAGTAAAACTCTAGAAGCCCTTCCTCCCAAACCTGGAGAAAATGCCTCCAAGAAAACATCCAAATCTAAACACTCCCTTCCCAAACACCAAATGAACTCACGACCTTGTTTTTTTTTTTTTTTTTGCTTAGAAATGAGAAACAAACGCTTCAAAAACACACACAGCGGGGTTGTGCCTACTCAGACATAATGCCAAAAACCTAGTCTTATGATCTTCCCCAAGCCTCTTGATATAAGAGACAACAAACCAATCAAACCCTGCATCTAGAGAAGACCCTAGCAATGAAACTCCTCTCCACCACCGAGATACCCTTGAAAGGCCCCCAGCCCTACCCCCAACGGCAAACCAAAATCATTTAAACCATATATTATTAAACAAATATCTCTCCACAACGAAGATGCATTCAAAAGAATCACCCACCTCGATTTACTTAACAAAGCAAGGTTAATGGCCTAAAATCTCTGACACCTAAATTGTCGACCCTCTTGCCCTTACACCACCTTTAGAAACCCTTAGAGAAAACGTCTTTATAAACCAACTAGATTTTGCCTGACTGTAGCTGACATCTTCATAAAAGACAAAAAGAATATCAAAATTGAGTTCAACGCCGAATTAACCAAAACTATCCTCCCTCAAAGACTCACAAATCTATCCCTCCCCCCAAAATAATCTCTTCGAGACAAATTTCTTAGTTTGTCTATAAAATTTAAAATATATAAATGGAAGTAGTAATACTCCTATAATATTAATATAATATTTTCTTTCACCATAACTACATTTATTAATGATATTTTTGTACATGAAACAATTTTTTTACATGCTCCTTCCTTATAAATGTAATCTATGTTCGGTGAGTCAAAGTTTTCATCTATGATACATTGGCTGAAAAGATAATCCAATGTTTCCACTATAACATGGTCACTGAATTTGTTTATTGTTGCTTGTTCTTTGGATCCATAATCAATTAAATTAAAAAGGAATTTGACTAAAGGCAGAGTATTTTTGAACCACGTGTTTCAAGATTTAAATCTTATATAAATATCAATTAAGATAGGGTCCATGTCCCTGGATAGAATTATAGCACATGTAGCAGATATTTGAATAGTTTGTAAATTGTTTTTATTATAAACCGATTTTGACTTTTAATATGTATTAAGAAAAATAATAGTTATTATATAAAGAGGAGAAATTATGAATGTTTTTATAAAATTATTTTGATATGGAAAAGATAAATTTACATCTTTGATAAATAATAATAAATTTTTAAGGATATAATAAAAAATAATATTAATTATTTATTGATAATGAAAAATAATTTATACTGTGGTACAAATTTTTTTCAATACAACTTATAATAATTAAGGAGAGAATATAGTTTATGTGAGTCTTAGATCTTTTCCTTCATTTTTCTTTCCTCTTCTCTTTTAACTCTATTTTTCTTTTAATCTCACTCTCCCTCATCATTAAAAAAAAACAAGAGTATAATTAAGCGAGAGGGAAGGAGAGAAAAATAAAAGTGAAAATCCAAAGTGGTTTATCATAGTGTATCAATATTATTAAATTCAAAATATTCATTTAAATTCAAAATTTCACAATTAATATCTAAATTATTTATTATTTTGGATATAAATAATAAATAATTCAAATAACCGTCAAATGAAAGAGAAGAACTTGAGAGAAACATTATATAGAATGTGATATACAATATTAGATTTAATTATAATTTTGATTCTCTATTTTTTTTAGTTTTAATCCTTTTATTTTAAAATTTGGGATTTCAATTCTTTTTAAAGTTTTTTTAAATAGATTTTAGTCCTCTACTTTATTTAATTATTATTTTGTATAACTTGACAATTGAATTAATGATGTGACGTAACTTAAATGGCAAAAAAATAATTTTAACATTATTTATAATTATATTTTATTTAAATAATATGCAAAAATGTTAATGAGATTAATTGGAATACACTGTCAGTGTAAAACTACTTTACACTGTCATCCAATTAGAATTAGTTATTTTGACACATATTTATTGAATTAAAAATAAAAATAATTAAATTATAAATAAATCATTTTAATAATCATTTCGTTCATGTTTTTCTTTACTCATGTGTCAAAAAAACTAATTAATTAATCTCAATGTTAAATTAAAAAATTAAAATAAACTAAAATAAATTAAATAAAATTATTATAAATATCCTGTTAAAATTTATTTAATTTGTTTTGCTTAACTTACTAAGAAATGTAACATCGCTTAATTTTGGCATTGCTTAAGAAACGTAACATTGCTTTTTATGGTAATGTATTTATTTATTTATTGATACAAATGTGGTAATAAATTAAAACATTAACAACAGTAAAATTATTCCCAAATTAAAATCCTAACTCTAAAAATGCACTACAAGTCATCTTTATTTTCTTTCAATCTAACAAAAATGTTATTATTAATTCAAGTTTAGTTAGTTAGTTACGCCATGCACCATGCGTATATATAATAACTACTTGTGTCGTTTTGTAATAAGTTTTCCTGAACATAACATTCTCTCATTTAATATTCAATATTCTTTCTTCTTCCCTTTCAGTCCAATATTCTTTCTATCTTTCTCTCAATTAACTTCAGCATTAGACAGGTGTGATAACACCAACATATGGTATCACGAGACCGGTTCGAGTCCAGAATCAATAGTGATTGAAGTTATGGTTGGAATAGGCAGCAACAACTTCCTTGCAAAATTTCCAGTTCTTGATGGTGAGAATTGGGAAAAATGGTGCATTTAGATGAGAATCATCTTCAATGTTCAAGACGTGCCAGAGTATGGTTGTTTTAACCACATGACTGGACATAAGGAGTGGTTGACTGAATTTAACTCAAACAAGAAGACGAGTGTGAAGCTGATAGGTAGCAGAAGCTTAATGGCAGAAGGCAAGGGCAAGATTGTCATACAAAGAAAGTAAGGCAAAACAACCTTGATAGAAGATGTGTTATTTGTCCCTGGTATTCAATGTAATCTGCTGAGCATTGGTCAACTGGTCGAGAAAGGATTCTCAGTAATCATGGAAGGAGGCTCACTAAAGCTATATGACATGAAGAAAATAATGGTTCTGAAATCAACTCTAACAAGAAACAGAATCTAGAAGGCTAGCTTAAAGGCCTCGGAATCACATTGTCTTTAATCATCAATTCTTGATGAAGAAAGTTGGCTTTGGCACAAAAGGTATGGGCATTTGAATTTTAGAAGTCTAGGAAAGCTGAATACTATGAAGTTAGTATATGGATTGCATAAAATAGTGAAACTTGATAAAGCATGTGACATGTGCATGCTTGGGAAGCAAAGTAAGTTACCTTTTGTGAAGCAACTGTCAATGAGAGCCAAACATGGACTGGATGTAGTTTCATCTGACATTTATGGTCTTTTTGAAACCATTTCTTATGGAGGAAACAATTATTTCATCTCATTTGTTGATGAATTCAATAGAATGTTCGGGGTGTACCTGATAAAGACCAAAGGACAAGCTTTAAACATGTTCAAAAGATTTAAGACTATGGTGGAAAAACAGAGTGGTAGACTGATTAAGGTGCTTATGACAGATGAAGGAGGGGAATACAATTCCTATGAATTCAAGAAATTCTGTCATGAAAGTGGCATCTTGCATGAAGTAACCCCTTACACACCTCAACACAATGGTATGGCTAAAAGAAGGAATAAAAGCTTGGTTGAAATGGCTAGGAGCATGCTGAAACAAAAGTCATTGCCTCATAAATTCTGTGGTGAAGCAGTGTCTACCAGTGCTTGTTAGAACAAGATTTGCTCTTGATATTTTCTCTTTTAGTTTTGATGATAACAAAAGTATTAAAAGTATAATGGTTTATTTGATGTGTGTTTTATTTATGCAGGTTCTTGTTCTTGTACATAAATAATCAAAATCTGTTTTACTTAAGACACACTTGGAGTCGCTTCATTGCTAGCTTCTGGTGGCAGAGTCTGAAGAACAATTTCTAGCGTGGTATGACGAAGACTCAGAACTGAAGGCCTCAACATTCATACGAGTTTCTACACTTAGTAATTGTATATCAGCATCTGGTACCATTCAGAGTTGGTGATAAAGCTGTGGACTATCCGTACTGCTCAAAGCAGTTGTATTGTCTTATCAGTCTGTCAGCTCGAGTCTACAAGATTACAAGGCTCAAGAAAAGCTAGTATGTTCTATGGATGTCTGCTTCCAACGACTCTATTAGTACAGAACCTCTTAAAGACTTAAAGGTTAAACGTGTTACACACTGGATTCAAAATCTGATGTGCATTCATCTTTAACGTCTCTTGTACTATGGAGCAAAAGCAAAGACACTTGATCAAGTCACCTTCTCAACGACTAGTTTCTGAAAAGCCTATATATATGACTGAAGATTCAAGCTTGGATTTTTAACAAGTATTCTTTTGTTTAAGGAGTAGCAAGATCAAGCAATTATCAACTCTATGTAATATGCATATTTTCTGTTTTAGGTTGTAATTGTAAAAACCTTGAGATTTCTTACCCCTGTACATATTTAGAAATCTTAAGTGCTTTAGGTCTTTGTTATAGTGATCTCATGTACCTCTAATGCTTGCATTATGTACACCTTGTTCTCTATTCTATTGAGCCTTCGGTAGATTAGATTAAGTCTCTTGCTATGTGCTTGAGCAAAATGTCTTGTCTCATTGGGATTCAAGCAACAAGTCTTGAGCCAAGATGCTTAAGCCACGTAAGTCTCATTGCTTAAGTGCTTGAGATGTGAAAGTCTTATTCAGCTAGTTTGGTTGAGAAATAAGTCTCGAGTGCGGCTTGAGCAAGGGAAGTCTCAGTCTGGATGGCCAGAAGAGCAAGTATCTCGGGCAGAGGATGTGAGCAAAGGGAAGTCTCAATCAGAAGACATATGAGCATGTGGCTCAGTCAGATGGTGTGAGCAATGGAAGTCTTAGACACGAGCTCTAAGCAAGGGAAGTCTCAGACAATTGGTCTGGGCAGTTGTAAAAGTCTTATGCAGGAGTATAAGCGATTGTAATCATGAAGTGATTATAATGAGAAGCTCTTGTGAGACCAAGGGACTAGACTACTCTCAGTTAAGGGAGGAACCAGTATAAATATTTTGTGTCTTCTGCTGTTATTTTAGTTACTTTTATTATATCAGCTACCAAACAAATTAACTCAGAATCTAAACATCAGTTTTGATTCTGAAACTCTGATTAGAAGCTAAATAATAAGAAAATGCGAAACACAATTCAACCCCCCTTCTTGTGTACTTTTCACACCTTCAATTGGTATCAGAGCATGGTCTGTGCTTAACACTTAACAGTGGTGCAAATATTGATCCAATAAGAAAAGTATATTTCTTCTTCAAGAAGGAATCAAGTGCCACATGAAAAATATCATACGACTTTTCCTACCATATTCAAATGGGTGATTCCATTGAATTTAAATGATGGAAAGGCTAAACATATTTTTAACTTAATGGATGTTAGAGTAAAGTGTCAGTGAGGGTTTTTGTTATCGTCTCCACAGGGATTGTCGGATATTTGATGCTAGCCGTTCAATAGTTGTGATATTCTAAGTTAAGGTTTTCAAAAGTTTCACTTGTTGTTATCATTCACTTGTAACAAAGATTAATTAGGTCACAAAGATTTTTATAAAAGCATGTTAAGGTTAGGTTTCATCAATCCTATTCATGTATAAACAATTAATCAAGCATATGAACTCAGTTTCCAACCAATATAACCGCGTATCCTCCCGACTACGTTTATGTCTAAAGCGGAATCGTGAGTACTGTTGTTTAGACCGTTAGATGATGTCTCATGCTAACAATCTAAGCAACGATCATTAAGATCAATACAATGCGAATAGCAAATCCCAAATCTATGTCTAGAGTTTGGTTTTTAAGAGATGAAATTGTTAGGTCAAGAGTTGTAAAGTCTATGTCTAGAGCAAAACAATTCACAAATGGATCATTAAGAGAAAACAACATCATCTATATTGATCAAAGACTTTTTTCATATACAAGAGATCAACATCAATACATAAAAACAGAATCAACTACCTCTAACCTCAACATTGAGTGATTAGCTACCACTTCTCATGGTAGCTTGGATGACAAGTAAAGAGAGGAGATGAATGAGCATCCACAACGAATAATCGAGAATGGATGCAAAATCAGCTTCTCCAATGAAAATACAAGCTTTTCTGAACAAAATACTGTAAACACTTAATTCTAATGTAAAAATGAGCAAGATTTTTGGTCCAAAAAGTAACAATTCTATTTATACACTTTTCCAAACAGCACCATTCGCCCAGCGAAGCTTTTCATTCGCCTAGCGAATGCCCAAAAATATGGCACATTTAAGTGCCTCAGACTTAAACCGCCCCTCAGAATTATCGTGGGTTCGCTAGGCGAACCAAAACATTCGCTTCGCGAGCATTCGCTGCAACCTTCGCCCAGCGAAGCTTGGGTGTTTTCAAAATGGAAAGTTTCTGCCACCCTTCGCTGGCACATTCGCCCCGCGAGCATATCAGCGAGCATTGGCTGGCCTACTCGCCCAGCGAATTTACCCAGTTTTCCTACTGTAAGTTTTGCACACTTTCTGCCACCATCTCGCTGGCATGCTCGCTGACGTTCGCTAGGCGAACCTTCGCTGGCACCTTCGCCAACACTCGCCTAGCGAATACTGTTGTTGATTTCAATTCTTTGGCAGCCTGCACTATTTCTTTGGGTCTTCAAACTTTGATCTTTTCACTCCTATTTCTGCACATTTAGCACACAAATTACAAGCACCACAAGTATATTTCAAATAATGCATAACAACATCAATTCACACTAAAATCAACCTATTCCACATGAAAAGTCATGAAAAATGCCAAATAACTCATACTCAAATATATCATGATTGACATCTAACAATGGACTTGATAAAGGGTTGCTAAAGTTCTACTGAATATCCTTGAAAAAGGTATTACAATAAAAGTTGATGGTGTTAAATATGATCATCTTGAAAATCTCTTTCACCAACTCAGAAGATGCATATTGAATATCTTTAAAGGTAGTTGCATTCTGGTAGATGCACTATCTCACTTATGAGAATATCAACATCGTTGATATGTCTGCTGATTGGACTATCTTTGAAGTCTTGTGCTTGGGTTTGTGGGGATAAGTTTTTTAAGCTTGAAGTAGTTACAGTTCATCTAATCTTTTCAAGCAAATTCTGAGAAGATTGTTCCTTGATTTAAATCTAAAGTCACAGTTTATTTTTTGATGTTTACATCTTAAATCTGCTGTGTTTTGAAGGTTTGTCTTGCAGTCTTCAAAGAAAATAAATGAAGTTAGATGATGAAAAACTATTCAACAGATCGTCTTTTTTTTTTTAGCTTAAGTTCTTTGGAATGACTAATGATGAGAAACTTAGGTTTCTTTTCAGAAGGACTTTCATACTGGCTGAATGGATTGTGATATCCGTTGATAGAAGAGTAACTTCAAAAGCTTCTGAAATATTTGTATTTCAACTAATTTTCCAGATCTGAAAGCAAGAAGATAATTCTACCAGAACCTAATATCAGATGCTCCTCAATGTTTAATCATTTGAAGCTGATATTAGTGCAGGATGCGGATGAAGAGAAGCATCTGTGTTCTGAAATAAAAATCAAGTATTGAAAAGCAAGAGATGTTGTTAAAGCTATATTGTTTCAAAATATTTGATTATATGGAGTTTTTTCTTTAAGGTGATATCTTAAGAAACTCCATTGCTTCTTGGTTTAGAACCATCATGGAAGTTGTTTTAAAATACATTTCAATGAGAAGTCTTCAACTCTTTTTTCAGTTCAGTTAGCCGTACTAGGACAGTACTCTAATATGCTTTATGTCAATCTATGATAGCTAACACTATCTGGTTCTGAGCTTGCCAATGATTTCAAATTCAAAATATTTAATCCAAGATAGTGAGATTATTGATATTGCTTAGAACAAGATTCTATTTCTATCATGTCTCATTCTATACTCATACTCTGGAGTGACTCATGATCTGTTGATTAGATTGAGATATAAGGCATAGAAGAATATATTTGTACTTACATGTAAGGTCTTATAGAAATATGAGTTGTATCTACTACAAATATCAAGGAAAGAAGCAAAGGCATCTTCCACAAGGTTGTTTACAACATTGATTGGAAGAATAACCAATAACCCAGATTCAAGTACCGGTGATACTGAATTAGGTGAGAGTAGTGGAATCAGTGGTTAGACATCCATTTAATCAGAATCCACTCAAAGTTGTGTTCAGACTCTATTGGTTAAGTCTGAATACTAAATTGAGTCTGGCCAAACATAAAAAAAACAAAAAAACAAAAAAATATATGGTATGTTCTTTTCTGGCTTATCTTTAATTCAATGAAACATTTTGTTTATATATAAATACAAAGTTTATGTTAGATCTCTAGAGAAGTTCTTTTGAAAAAGGGAATTAATCTTTAAGAGGAAACTTTGTTGTATTTGTCTGTACTGAATGTCTTATCAAGCCACATGATGATCACATTCATGAAAATAGTTTTCTCACTTTTGTGTTGGTACTGTTGCTTGTTAGCTATCTAAAAGACGACAATTCAATATTCATTTATCACTCATGACTCTTGTCTCAAGATAAAGTGCTAGTTTTGAATAGAATCTTAGAGACTTGTTACTGACAGATGATATCTTTGTCTAAGTCTAGACTCACTAGACTCTGATGGTTGATAGCTTCTAAAAGTTGTCAATTTTTAAGGTTCTGAAGAAGATTATTTTATACTGTCTTAGCAGTTTAAGTAAAAAAAATTCTAAAAGTTTTTTTAATACTTAACCTTTCATAAAGGTAAAACTCATCTGGTGGAATCGAAATACTGCGGGAGAAAGAACCTTTGGGTAATGATGTTTTCTCTTTTAGTATTTGTTGTTACTATTCCCTGTCATGTGAAACATCATGGTGTCCTTTTTCTGACAAGATTCTTATTTCTGTACGGATCTTGTTCAGTTTCTTTTCTTTCTCTTTCTTCTTCTTCTTCTTATTCTTCTTCTTCTTCTTCTTCTTCTTCTCTTCTTCTTCTTCTTCTTCTTCTTCTTCTTCTTCTTCTTCTTCTTCTTCTTCTTCTTCTTCTTCTTCTTCTTCTTCTTCTTCTTCTCTTTCTTCCTTTCCTCTTGTTTGCGTGCTGATCAAATCAAACCTGAGATGAGTTCTTCAGTTTATTCTCTTTTGAATCAGCTGATTGTCATCAATGAAAATTTTATGGATTTTGATGAGTTAGTTAAGATTGGTTTCAACTTCTGGGAGACCGTGTCTAAACAAAGGTGGAATGGCTACTTTGAGATTCTATGTGGTTTCACTTATCCAAGTCTTGTCAAAGAGTTTTGGATCAATGCCTCCATTATTGAGCTGAATTCTGAGTATGCTATTCTGTCTAAAGTAATTGGTGTTTCTATAACAGCAACCTCTAAAGCGGTTGTAAATGTGATTAATTATGAGGAGATTGGATAAATCTTAGGAACTCATGTTTGGGAACACTATCTTCCTACTTGGCGTATCTTTGTAGATCCATCTAATCCATCAGTGGTCTCTAATCTTCTTCCTAATACTGTTGTTTGGACTCAGATTCTGAATTCAAACTTACTGCATAAGGATAGAGATTTAGACCAAGTGGACCCTATTGAAAAAGATCTGCTTCTACTTCTCAATTCAGATTTGAAGATTGATCTTCCTCAAGTTATGTTTAACCATCTGAAGAGGTATCTTTCTTCTTTTAAAAAGGGAAAGACCTTCTCCATACCTTTTGGACGAGTTATTTCTGAATTACTTGTTCAGCAAGGGGTTAACATAAGTTCCGAGGCTAGTTCTTCCAAGATTCGGAGAGACAAGTTTGAAGTTATCTACGAAAGATTCTGATGTTAGATTTTCTACATATTTATGCTTTGTATTTTTGTTGAAATATTTGTATTAAGCATCTTATTAATAAATTTTAAGTTTGTTCATGCTTGTGTTCAGTTTTAATTGATAAATATTTATTCTTGTTATTCACTAAGAATCTGAAATAAATAAAAGAACTCAAATGTTTGCAACTTATTTTATTAATAAAAAGAAAGCTATTACAAGACAATTAGATTTTTCTACTCTAATGGATGTGTCCTAAGGAACTCCCTAGCATCATCTAACATGTCTATATTGTCTAAGAAATCTTGTCATTCTTCCTTAGCAAACTCCAAAACCTCATTCCTCAGTTTGTTTCTGCGTCTAGATCCAGAAGATCTTCTTCTTTTGTGTGTCTTCACAAAGGATGCTGAAGAGGAAAGCACTTCTGAAGTTGTCTGCTTGCTTGCATGTTCTTCAACGGCTGCTTTGCTTTGATTTGCTTGAGTTGCAGCATTCAGTAGTGATGCCTTCCTGAAATCTCTCTTTGGAACCCAAATTTGCTTTTGCTTATACATCTTAGTGTTTTAGGGATTAAGTGATGATGGAAGAAAGCTTACTAGAGTCCTTTAATAGACGTGTTACATTTATTGTCTTGAGTTTAATATTATTTAAGTACTTATTAAATTTTATCAGTATTTTAATGATAACTCTTGGTAATGTAATCTAAAAGTCTAATCTATTAAGATTCTCTGAATAATTATGAGTTTATGTCTGATCTGTTCTAACTATCATTTCTGTGTCAGTTTCACTTTGATAGTGTACCTTCAGAAAATCTAAAGAAAACTCTGGAATGTAAATGTATGCTAAGGAAGTAATTGGTCTGATAAACGTTTTCATAAATTGAACTAAAGGATTACATTTTTTTTAAACAAAAAAGGGGTACAAGGTGATTTCTAGATTTCATCTTTAGCTATTGTGTGCCCAATGGCGTCCACTGTTGTTATAGTCTACATCCTCATCTTCTGAATTAATCACTTCTTCCTTTTCTATGTCTAGAAGAGAGTGGTAGAACTTCTTGTTGACCCTTGTTTTCTTCTTCCTTGATATCTTCATGCTTCTTCTCTGAGGTTTCAGGGCAGCTACTATTGAACCATCATCTGAAGGTCGTTCAGGTGTTGCTGAAGTAGCCTCTTCAAAAGAAAGTTGTGTTGAGAGCACAAGTACAGTTGTAGAGGACTCATAAGCAGCTCGCCTTTGAGGGGATTGGATTGGCAAGCTTGTAGAGCTCTCAGTTATGTCTGTTACGACAGATGCCTTATGAATCTCAGATGTTGACTCCATATTCTTAGGATTGGTGATTGATGAAAATGACTCAGGAATTGGATGTTTTTATAATAACTTCTGTGGACACCAAGAGTCTAATATTAATCCATGTTTAATTCTTGAAACGGTAACGGCCACTAAGACTTCAAAGCGTACATTTTACAAACCTTAATGACTTTTATTGCTTGATTATTCTTCGTTTTTGGAAACAGATCATGTAATGATGATCTGAGTTACATTTATTAGTGATATTTTTTCTATTTCTTTCTTTTCCTTTTATTCTTTTTGATGTGACAAAAGGGGGAGAAATAATAGTAAGTATTTAAGTGGAAACTGAACCCATTGAACACACGTACTGTACATATTGGTCATTTATTTTCTTGTCATTTATTTTCTGTTACCATGCCCAGGGCGCATTTTTAACTTTTTGTACATAGGTCTAAGAGTTTACAAACCTCAGGCTTAGCCTATAAGATCCAGAAGGAGCTTACAAACCTCGTATTCTGGTGTTGCCAAAGAAAGTTAAAAGAGGCAACATATTTTAACTCTCTTGTACATAGTGTTATGAAAGAGCTTACAAACCTCTGACTTAGCCTATGAGACGTAGAAGGAGATTACAAACCTCGTATTTTGGTGTTGCCAAAAGGAGTTAAAATGCAGTTATCTTGGTGTTCTTAAATATGGAACCAAGGGGGAGCTTACAAACCTTAACCTTGGAACTGTTTGACTCAGGGGGAGCTTACAAACCTCAGACCCTGATGTTATTAAGAAGACTAATTTATTTTTCTTGAAAAATGGTTCTTAATGCTAAAGTAAATTAAACTCAGGTGTGAGCTATCAGACTCAGGGGGAGCTTACAAACCTCATACCCTGTTGTTGCAGAGAAAATTAAATGCCCAACATTGTCCTTTAAATACTTGTGTTTGTCATCATCAAAAAGGGGGAGATTGTTAGAACAAGATTTGTTCTTGATATTTTCTCTTTTAGTTTTGATGATAACAAAAGTATTAAAAGTATAATGTTTTATTTGATGAGTGTTTTATTTATGCAAGTTCCTGTTCTTGTACATAAATAATCAGAATCTATTTTATTTAAGACACACTTGGAGTTGCTTCATTGCTAGCTTCTGGTGGTAGAGTCTGAAGAACAATTTCTAGTGTGGTTTGACGAAGACTCTCAACTAAAGGCCTCAGCATTCAGACGAGTTTCTACACTTAGTAATTGTATATCAGCATCTGGGACCATTCAAAGTTGGTGATAAAGCTGTGGACTATCTGTACTACTGAAAGCAGTTGTATTGTCTTATGCAGATTTTTTGTTTTAGGTTGTAATTGTAAAAGCCTTAAGATTTCTTACCCCTGTACATATTTAGAATTCTTAAGTGCTTTAGGTCTTTGTTATGGTGATCTCCCGTACCTCTGATGCTTGCATCATGTACACCTTGTTCTCTATTTTGCTGAGCCTTCAGTAGATTTGATTAAGTCTTGTAAGTTCTTGTAATTGGCTGTAATTTTGTTAAAACAATGTGTTGTCATGGTTGATGTTACAACATGAGCTTCTAACAATATAGGTATGTTTAAACTAACATTCTGGTTTGCTGTTGAAGAATTAAAGTGCTGAAGAGTGATGTCACATGCGATGTCGTAACATCACTATACCAGAACATCAGACTTTAAGGTGTTTAGGGCTGCACGTGGTTCTGGTGTGTTTGAGATTTTCTGCTAAAGAGATTCAGAGAATGCAGGCGAAAATCAAGGGAGATATATATTCTGTTACAATCTGTTATGAAGATCAGATTGTTACGAATCTAAAGCATAAAGATATGGAGAAGATTCTGATCTAATAAATGAAGATTTATTTAAAGATATGATCAGATTTGTTACAGCTGATATGATATGATTGAAGGCCCAAATTCAGCTGGGAGGATATTATAAATAGAGTGCTTGTAACCTAGAATGAGTACGAGTCCAAGATGTAGAACTTTAGGGCTTTGTCTAGTGAACCACTCAGGGTGTGAGATGGTCACTATGTTTAACTCAGAAACCTGTAGGTAATGAGTTTTGTATTGTTCTTGGAGGAAGCTTTGAAGCAACTCCAAAGGGTTGTCATGGAAGTGTGTCTTCCAAAGTCTATGTAATAGAAAAGTGTAAGGAGTCAAGTTGTTGATGCAGTGACGGTGTAGTTGACTGCTAGACATCATCGAGAAGATTGGAAGTGAGATGGAGTCTCTTACCTAGGGAGGACTTAGGTAGAAGGGTCATTGGGTAGTGATTGAATTAGGTAGATTGTCAACTGGTGTGTTGAGTCTATAATTTGATACTACTAATAGTGGACTTCCTTCCTGGCTTGGTATGCCCCCAGATGTAGGTTGGTTGAACCGAACTGGGTGAACAATTGATTGTGTTCATTTACTGTTTCTATTATTGCCTTGTTCAGCAGATTGCGATGTTGTGACATTGCACAAGACATCACACATCTGTACCAGAATTTCAAGTCTCCTGCTACGTGCTTAAGCAAAAAGTCTTGTCTCATTGGGATTCAAGCAAAAAGACTAGAGCCAAGATGCTTAAGCCACATAAGTCTCATTTCTTAAGTGTTTGAGTTGTGAAAGTCTTATTCAGCTAGTCTGATTGAGCAAGAAGTCTCGAGTGTAGCTTGAGCAAGGGAAGTCTCAGGTCTCAGTCTTTGTTTCCAGAAGATCAGGTGGCTTGGCCAGAGGGAAGTCTTAGACATGTGCTCTAAGCAAAGGGAAGTCTCAACTAGAAGATAGATGAGCAGGTGGCTCAGTCAGATGGTGTGAGCATGGGAAGTCTTAGACACGAGCTCTAAGCAAGGAAAGTCTCAGACAGTTGGTCTGAGCAGTTGTAAAATTCTTATGTAGAAGCATAAGCAATTGTAATCATAAAGTGGTTATAATGAAAAGCTCTTGTGAGGCAAGGGGACTGGAATACTCTTAGTTAGGGGAGGAACCAGTATTAATCTTTTATGTCTTCTGTTGTTATTTTATTTACTTCTGTTGTATCCGCTGCCAAACGAATTAACCCAGAATATGAACATCAGTTCTGATTCTGAAACTCTGATCATAAGCTAAATAATAAGAAAACGCGAAACACAATTCAACCCCCCCTTCTTGTATATTTTTCAAACCTTCAGTGCTTATGTTCTAAATAGATGTCCTACCAAGAAATTAAAGAATCAGGTGCCAGAAGAATATTAGTCAGGAAGCAAGCCTTACAACACTCATCTCAAGGTATTTGTATCATTATGCTATAGACATGTTCCATATGAAAGAAGAACCAAACTTGAACATGAAAGTGGACCTACGATCTTAGTTATTTACCATCCAACTGGAGCATATATGTTATATAATCGAGTTACTAAGAAATTGGTGGTTAGTAGAGATGTAATCATTAGAGAAGTAAAATCCTGGGATTGGAACCAAGGTGGAGAAAGAAAAAGAGTGGTTCTAATATAGGCTCCAATGCAGTTTGATTCTGATTAAGTGAATCCAGTCTTAACTGATACTTCAATTGATGCAGTAAATTCTACTCAAAGGGAAATATCAACTAGAAATAGACAAATACCTGCAAGGCTGAATGCTTATGAAATTGTACCAAACAATACAATGGACGAAGAAGAAGAAATAATACACTTGGCAATATTAGAAAGTGCGGAACCACTAAATTATCAGGATGCAATGCAACACAAAGTGTGTAAACATGCAATGAAGAAGGAACTCAATTGAATTGAAAAATGTGGCACATGGAAACTGCCTCAACTACCAGAAAGAAAGAAGTCAATTGATGTGAAGTGAATTTTCAAAGTAAAGTTGAGTCCAGAAGGAACATTAGTGAAGCACAAAGAAAGAGTTGTGGCAAGGGGTTTCCTTCAAAGACAAGGTCTGGATTACTAGAGTTATTTTCACCATTGGCAAGGCATGAGACTATAAGACTTGTAGTGGCATTAGCTTGCAGTAGAAGGTGGACTTTGGCACACATAGATATAAAATTTTCCTTTCTAAATGGTCCTCCTGATGAAGAGGTATATGTGTCTCAACTTCCAGGCTTTGAAGTAAAGGTAAAAAAGCATATGGTGTAAAGACTATGCAAGACTTTGTATGGTTTTGAGTAGGTACCAAGATCTTGGAACAAGAGGATTGATGTTTTCTTCAACAATCATGGCTTTAAAATTTTTTTAGTTGAGTATGGTGTGTATATAAAATACAAGCAAGGTGAAGTACTATTGATGGTATGTTTGTATATGGATGACCTATTGATAACTGGATAATCTCAACTGGAAATTGAAGACCTCGAGAGTATTACGAAGTCTGAAATTCTGGCCTTGCAGACAACAGATGTCCTAACACATGTCAAGACATTATTCTGCATAAACATTTAAACAAAGAAGCAGAACTGTAGACCGATACCTTGAGTATCAGAAATTGCAGAATCACACAGATGTTACGACATCTGTTCCAACATGTTTATCATGAACCCTAATAGAATAATTAAATCTGCAGGATGATAAAAGAACACAAAAACTGTTAACCCAGTTCAGTGCAATTCACCTACATTGGGGGATACCAATTCAGGAAGAAGACTCCACTATCTATAGTATTATCATAAAGCTAAACTCCCCCGTTTACAACTTTATCTCCTAATATTTACCCTATGAAGACTTTACCAAAGAACACCCTCTTTGATATGAGATACCCCACTCACTTCCCTTAATCACAAACTATGATATCTACATCATCCCTGTTAATACAGAATTCTGTCAAGCATTCTTGACCAACACGCTAACTTGGATTTGCTTAAAAGCTTCATCCAAGAACAATACATAATCCAATACCTCAAGGCTTATGGATCTGTGCGACACCTATGTCTGCCATAGTGTATCAAACGATACAAGGGGAGACTTACAACCTAGAGAACTAACGACTCTCAAAACCTTAAACCCTTATTTTTACACAAGAGAACTAGGTTACAAAGGCTTTTATCTCTGTCTTTCCAGTCCTAGGTCTACGTCTTCTTTTATAATCTTCTGTTTCCTTGGGTTTCAAATCTTCTGTTTATTTCTTCTTGATCCATGTTCTGATTGCTCCTTAAATCTTGCAACAGATTTAGAAACATCCTGCAATTTCAGCTCAAGATGTCGAGACATTCGTTAGGACATCATATCTATTCATTCTTCTTTCATCAGACTTCTTTACGTTTAAACATATATTTTGACATTCTGTTCTTCCAAAAATTTGCTCAAACCAGCAAAGCTTTCAAAGTCAAAATTTGAGATGTCAAATCCTGGTAACTTGTCTTACTTCCTTGGTATGGAGTTTCTATATAAAGAAGGTGGAATAATCTTGCATCAAGTAAAGTATGCTACTGACTTGATGAAAAGATTTAACATGCTGAATTGCAATGCTGTTGTGACTCCTGTTGAATCAGGTCAGAAGCTGGAAGAAGATAATGATAAAGAAATGGTAGATGCCACCCTATAAAAGTAAATGATACAATCATTGAGGTACCTATGGAATAGTCGACCAGATATCAACTTTGTTGTAGGAGTATTGAGCAGATTCATGCATGATCCAAGGAAGTCTCATCTGTTGGCTGAAAAAAAAGAGTACTAAGATACATCAAGGGAACCTTGAGGCATGGTGTATTCTTCTCATATGGAAGAAACAGAAGCAAAGAAGAGGTGATAGGATTTTTTGATTCAGATTAGTGTGGTGACAGATTGGGCAGAAGAAGTACCACAGGTTATATCTTCAAGTTTCAAGGACCTCAAATCTCTTGGATCTCCAAGAAGCAACCTATTATGGATCTGCAAAGCTGTGAGGCGGAATATATTACTAGTTGTTCAGCTGCTTGGATTGAAGTTGTATTGACTGAACTTGGAGAAAACATTCAAGTATTAATCAAGCTCCTTGTTGACAACAAATCTACAATAAACTTGGCAAAGAATCATATCTCTCATGGAAGATCCAAGCATATTGAAACAAGGTTTCATTACATATAGGAGTAAGTGAACAAATGAAGGTTGGCAATGAGTTATTACCCTACTAAATACCAGATTACTGATATCTTGACTAAGGATGTAAAAGAAGAATAATTTTCTAAGCTAAAGATAGACATGGGAATGGTGGAATTTTATTTAGAGGTTGGAACGAATTCTTGATCGCTAGCCTCTGAAGCTCTAATAGCTTCTGAACCATCAGCCTCTGAAGGAGTCAGATGTGTGAACTACTTTTGAACCCCTAGCCTCTGAAGTAGCTTTTGAAGTGGGGATGGAGTCTGAAGTAGCTTTTGAAGAGTTGCTGGAGTCTGAAGACACGGAGTCTGAAGTATAAACTTTTGATGTGTATCACTTGGTGAAAGTTTGAATTAAGGGAATGTGTTGTGTATTAATTCAAGCTTAGTTAGTTAGTTAGTTACTTGTTGGATGCGGCATAGCGGCAAGCAAGCAAAAAGATTTGGAAGTATTTTTCCGGGAATTTATCGTGTCCACAAAGATCGGTGCTACTGAACTGCCGTTCGACAATTTAATTGTTAATGAGTTTGGATTTAAATGGTTTAAAACGTAAATACGGAAAAGTAAATAAAAACATAAAAACTAATTTATTCTTCAAACAGACGAACTTATCAGGCGTGTATATATTCGACCCATCACAGACTTAAACCAATCGACCAGTTACACTCAACTTACAATACTCCTCAATATCACCCGGTATCGCTCACAACAGTGTCCATCTCTGGCACACTGAGTTGAGAAATCACCCGTATCACTCTCTTCGTCACTCTCGCGCACGAAGCCTCGAGACACGGACGTCATTAAGTTTCGACACCCTTACGGATTGTTAGCTCTAAATCTATCTCTAGCATCCAGAAACTAACAGATAATTATCCACCCCGGATCATCCAAATGCAAGCTCCAATGATGTTTTCTAAGCTAATCTACAAGAAAAATGAAGTTTGATGGAGTTGGGAGCAAAAAATACCCAAAACCATCCCAAAAAATGTGTTTTTTCACTATATTTATTGCTGTCAAAGTCGCAGACCGCGCTCAGCGCGCGTTTTTGAAGTTAAACCGCCTTAAAAAGCGTGCTCAGCGGGCTTGGAGCGCGCTCAGCGCGCAACTCCCTGTAAGTAGCTCTTTCTGGGGGCTTGGAGCGCGCTCAGCGCGCTCCAAGCATGCTTGAAAATCCAAACTTGTTTTCTTCATAACTTTTGAACCGTAATTCCGTTTTTCGCCCGGTTCGAAGCGTTGGAAAGCTTATTCAATGCTCTATACAACAATGGCAAAGTCCCACTGCTTGAATACCTAAAAAAATGAGATAAAATCAATTAAACTCAATGATATTTACATGAATTGCAATATATACACTAAAATGTAACTATACGCATTTATAAACAAAACAGGGTTTATTCATATGATATTAACCAAAAAGTAACGATAAGTGCAACAAAACTTATATACAAAAATAGGTACATTTTGCACTTATCAACTCTCCCCAACTTACATAATTGTTTGTCCTCAAACAAAGCCAACAACTAAAGGAACAAAAGCGAAATCCAAGAAATCATGTAACAACAAGTTTTTACAAACAAAAACAAATGCAACGGTTCAATCGAAAATGGTACACACAAAGTAAATACTTACCACTAAACTACAACGATAACATAATCACGAAACAAATGCTAAATACAAAAGTCATGCAAAACATTCTAAAACAACACAAGTTCAAATGTGAATCACACCTAGAAAAAATAATCATCGGTAGATGAAAAACACAAAATAAGGTATTTTTCACTCACACAACAATCTTGCAAACAAAAGACTAAATTATGCATCCATCCAAAAATTCACATTGAACATACAAAGGCAAGAATCACAAGGACTTTTCAAGGTTGTAATGTGGTCGGGTAAACAAACAAGGGGAAATTCCTAAAGCGAATCGAAACAAAAACTTGCCGAAACCTAAGGGAGTGATCAACTCACAAAAGTTCAAACACAAAATTTCAATGAAACATCTTCCACACACCCAAGTGTTACACAAAACACAATACTTATTTAGCACAATTATTGGAACTCTTTTTGTTTCCTTTTTCAAGGATTTTCTTTTTCTCCCTTTTTTCTTTCCTTTTCTTTGTCACTTTTTTTTCTTTTTTCTTTTCTTTTTCAATCCTCATAGAATCCAACCAATGAGTACACAATCATTCTCTCCCCAACTTGAATTCAACCACATCATCATGTGAATACTCCCTACTTTCTAAGGCAAGGAAAAAATCCATACAACAACACAAAATTGAGGTCCAAGAAAAAACAAAATCCATTCAAAAAATAAGTGAACTAAATACTCATAGACAAGCATTAAGTTCAAATAAAAACATGGATCAAAAAGCTCAAAGGGGTTACAAATTCTCACACACTCACAAGGTGAATTGACTATTTGGCTAAGGTGGTTGTGCTCAAAATGAAAAAATGCCTTGATCCTTTTCATGCATTCATATAAGCAATACAAACAAAAGATTCAACATAATAAAATCCAGTAAAACAAAATTGCCGGAACTCCGAGCATATATGAACAATGGAAGGCTTCCTCACAAAAAGGGTAGGAACTAAAGTGATTCACATACGAACAAGTATATAAAAGAATAAATGGCATGAAAGTTGTAAAAAACCTAAGTATCATGAATAGGCCAAAGTCAAGAAAGCGATAAACACATACCTTGGACGTGTACAAAACTTTAAACACTATCATTACCATGCATTCGCAAGTTGAAACACTCAAAATCGGAAAATCACCGAATGCGACTTCAAGCAATCGGGCAAAAATTTGATTCCAAACAACAACAAAAGAATTAGAAAAATTACTAATAATTACTAATATATAAGGCCTTGGTGGAAGTGGGAAGAAGGGGGAACCAAGTGAACAATTAAAAGAATTCACTGGTTCAGCACAGGAGAGCGCGCTCAGCGCGCAGGCCCGCGCTCAGCGCGCTACACCAGAACCAGAAAAATCAGTACAGCTACAGGGTTCTGGTGTAGGCCTCCACTTAACACCTACACAATCTCGTATACAATGAAAAAGTAATAACGGAACAAAAAACGATAAAACATGCTTGTTTTACGTCGTAAGCTCGACGCCTATTATTTATACACACTTCTCCAAGTTGCCTCTTTACACGGTTAGCGCTCACCGACGACGAAACCTAACCAAACACTTAGTAAACGTGAAGAGAAACAAACAAATACACTAAATTTACAAGTACACAAAACATGTAAAATTCACAAATATGGTAAACATATACAAGTATCAATATAAACAAGTGAAAATAGACAATATATATGATATCTACAAAACTCAAAAACAAAGAAACTATCGCAATGCGATTCAATAAAAACACCAATCCCCGGCAACGGCGCCATTTTGTTGGATGCGGCATAGCGGCAAGCAAGCAAAAAGATTTGGAAGTATTTTTCCGGGAATTTATCGTGTCCACAGAGATTGGTGCTACTGAACTGCCGTTCGACAATTTAATTGTTAATGAGTTTGGATTTAAATGGTTTAAAACATAAATACGGAAAAGTAAATAAAAACATAAAAACTAATTCATTCTTCAAACAGACGAACTTATCAGGCGTGTATATATTCGACCCATCACAGACTTAAACCAATCGACCAGTTACACTCAACTTACAATACTCCTCAATATCACCCGGTATCGCTCACAACAATGTCCATCTCTGGCACACTGAGTTGAGAAATCACCCGTATCACTCTCTTCGTCACTCTCGCGCACGAAGCCTTGAGACACGGACGTCATTAAGTTTCGACACCCTTACGGATTGTTAGCCCTAAATCTATCTCTAGCATCCAGAAACTAACAGATAATTATCCTTAATCGAAGTTTGTGAAGTTTATCTCTAACACGACCCAAACCCCGCGCATTTAAGCAAAAATTAAGAACAATCACCAATAGAGATTCATAAACCAAATTAAATATAACACCATGATCAACAAATATACATAAGATCAAAGTAAAAACATATACAAACCCAACAAAGAAGAAAGACATGAAGAAAATCAGAAATGAACCAAACACTTCACGGATTGTCAGAGCCGATCGATGAGAAATCCACCCTGGATCATCCAAATGCAAGCTCCAATGATGTTTTCTAAGCTAATCTACAAGAAAAATGAAGTTTGATGGAGTTGGGAGCAAAAAATACCCAAAACCATCCCCAAAAATGTGTTTTTTCACTATATTTATTGCTGTCAAAGTCGCAGACCGCGCTCAGCGCGCGTTTTTGAAGTTAAACCGCCTTAAAAAGCGCGCTCAGCGGGCTTGGAGCGCGCTCAGCGCGCAACTCCCTGTAAGTAGCTCTTTCTGGGGGCTTGGAGCGCGCTCAGCGCGCTCCAAGCATGCTTGAAAATCCAAACTTGTTTTCTTCATAACTTTTGAACCGTAATTCTGTTTTTCGCCCGGTTCGAAGCGTTGGAAAGCTTATTCAATGCTCTATACAACAATGGCAAAATCCCACTGCTTGAATACCTAAAAAAATGAGATAAAATCAATTAAACTCAATGATATTTACACGAATTGCAATATATACACTAAAATGTAACTATACGCATTTATAAACAAAACAGGGTTTATTCATATGATATTAACCAAAAAGTAACGATAAGTGCAACAAAACTTATATACAAAAACAGGTACATTTTGCACTTATCATTACTCCAATTGTATATATAGTAACTACTTGTGTCATTTTGTAACAAGTTTTCCCTAACATAACTTTCTCTCATTCAATATTCAATACTCTCTCTTCTTCCCTTCCACTCCAATACTCTCTTTATCTTTCTCTCAATTAACTTCCGCATTAGAGTGTGATAACACCAATAAAAAATACATTACAATCCATCTTCATATTCATCTTCTTTCAATTCAAAAAAAGTGTTTCAAATTGGAAAGTCATCGGTTAAAGAAGACATAGATCTTCTCAAGAACAAGTTACACAATTGAAGTTTAGGGTTAAACTCATTGGTTAATATGAGGAACATTAATGAAATATTATTAATTTTAATGAAAAATTATTAGTATTAATTAAAAATTAATTTGGTTAACATTAGTAACATTATTGAAATATTATTAATATTAATGAAATGTTATTAATCGTAATAATATTACTATTACTGTTGGTTCTTGGATTGACTAGAATTTTGGTAAAACAAAGCTGTTCAATGTTGATGTCACATGGGTGATGTCTTAACATTGAGTATTAACATTGGTTTATGTTAAGTGTTTAACTTGTTGGAGTTGTGTAGTCTGATGTCACATGCTATGTCATGACATCAGGTCTGCAGAAGATTAATAACATCAGGGTTAGTGATGTTGTTAGGGTTTACGTTTTAGCTGGATATTGGGAGAGCAGTTAGTCTCATTGGTTGCGGATATCTTGGGATAGATATTTTCTGTTGCAAACAGATTTGATGCAGATTTGTCGGAGTGTTTAAAGGCTGAAGATTTAAGAAGATTTTAAGAGAGAAAATCTATTTTGAAGATTCAGTTTTAAATAACAAATCAGGTCAGATATTGTAGCAGGTCCAAGTCCAATTCATCTAACTATATAAAGCGCATATGTATTGAAGGAAAAGGGACGAAGAAAAAGAGCTAAAGACTGAGTGTCGTTGTGTCTTCATGTTTGTAAACCATTCGAGTGTGAATTGGTATTGTTGTTTTGAGTTGTTCTTGATCAAAGCTGTGAAGCAGAATCAAGTAGTGATATTCAAAGTGTGTGATCTTTGAATTATATCATTGAAGTGATTTAGGGATTGAGTAGTGTTCTCATACCTAAGTGGTCTCTTAGGTAGAAAGTTCATTAGTAGGAATTAAGTTTAGGAGATTGTCAACGAGGTTGTTGTGTCTGTAAATTAATTCTACAAGTAGTGAATTTCATCCCTGGCTTGGTAGCCCCCAGACGTAGGTAGTTAGACCGAACTGGGTGAACAATTATGTGTGTTGATTTATTGCTTGTTATTGCATTGTCCATTGCAGAGTGTGTTGTTGTGACATCGCACTTAACATCACACATCTGGTACCAGAATTTCAATTGGTATTAGAGCAGGCATCCTGTCTGTCTCTGGGTGAGATCTAGGGAAGTTACTTTCTGGTGTAAAGATGGACAAAGAAGTTGGAGGATTTGTCAACAGACCCCCTATTTTGGATGGCTCGAATTGTTGATTATTGGAAGCCAAGGATGATCACCTTTTTGAAATCCTTGGACAGCAGGGCTTGGAAGGCTATCATTAAAGAATGGAAAGCACCTGTTGTGTTTGAAATAGATGATGCTGGGAAAGATAAAGAGGGCACCTCAAAGCCGAAGCCTGAAGAAGAATGGACCAAGGAAGAAGATGAGCTTGCCCTTGGAAATTCCAAAGCTTTAAATGCAATTTTCAATGGAGTGGATAAGAACATATTCAGGTTGATCAATACCTGTGAAGTTGCTAAGGAAGCTTGGGACATCTTGAAGACTACACATGAAGGATCATCTAGAGTTAAGATGTCAAGACTTCATGTAATACGGTGCAGAACTGACTTTTTAATTTTGTTTTCGCAAAACATGTTGCGGTTAGCAAGAGTCGCCACCGACTTTTCTTTTATCCAATTTATTTAGGAAAGGTGAAAAGAACAGGAAAGACCTTTTTGAAAAGATTTTGAGTTCGGGGGGTAAGTTATGAAAAGGGAAGGTGTTAGCACCCCTTTTAATCCTTAGTTATCTACGGGCTCTTAATTGCTTGCTCACTTTAACTTGCTTTTTTTGAAATGTGGTGTGTGTTTAGAAAATATTTTGTAAAAAGTTGACTTTGTAATAATTCGTGTAAGAATGTATACAAAGTGTTTGTTTTTTAGAATATTTTAGTAAAGGTTTGACTTTGTAATAATTCGCGTAAGAATGTATACAAAGTGTTTGTTTTAGAAACTATTTTTGAAAGTGTGAGATGTGAAAATTATTTATTTATTTTTTTGAGTTGTGAGCAAGCATTTTAAAGTTACTTACCCTTAATTTATAAGGTCTTTCTTGTACTTATCCTTTTCCTTGAGAGATAGTACTATCCATACCATTAGTGGGTAGGTAGTCCTATCTATTGGATGTGAAGGGACGGCGAAGGGTCATCGAATGGTCATAGAAGGCAACATGTAAGGATACCTTAGAAATTCGAAGGGACTACCATCATTCTTCCGTAGGGTCATCGAGGGACAAGATCATTTTTTTCGTAGGCAACTCGAAGGGTCATCGAGGGACAAGATCATCTTTTCGTAGGCAACTCGAAGGGTCATCGAGGGACTATGATCTTTATATCGAAGGGACTATGATGATATTATTCGTAAGCGTCTTTTGCTAAAGTATCCCTACGTTCGAGGGACATGACCATTATTTCGTAAGGTAAACGAAGAGAGGTTGCCCTAGAGGTGCATGTGTGTGCATTAGGTCGATGGCGATGCTAAAAAGCAGTCGACTTACAGGGTTTAAAAAAAAAGGCTCGATTATTGAATCGAGAATTGTTTGATATTTTTGAAAAAAGAGGTTTTAATATTGTAGCAAGATATGGGCGAAATAAAGGAAAGCAACAGCATTATTTTACACATCATGGGAATTGGGATACATTTTTCCAATGAGGATAAAATGGGCGATAAATATACAATTCAAACACGCGATAATTCAACAGTAATTAGCAAAAGTTTTAATCCGAACTTAATAACCAGATTAATAAAAAAGGATAACAATATTTAAATCTAAATTCAAACAAGATTAAGATTAAAATTGAAACAAAATTAACATCAAGGGTTAAGAAAAAAATGAAATCAAAATTATTCGAGAATTAATAAGAGAATATCGCTAACGCAAAAGATGCGATCATCGCAATCGAGATTAAAAGTGCGCAGATCTAGAATTATAAAATAGAAAGGAATTTTAAATGTGATAGAAACTCAACAATGTTGCTAACGCAAAAATGCGATCATCGCAACCGGATCCAAATCGTGCGGATCTAAATTTATAAAATAGAAAATGCATAGAAAAAGCAAATTTAACGTGCTAAAAAATTTAATAATGTTGCTAACGCAAAAATCGCGATCATCGCAACCGGATCCAACCGAACATGAATGTCACGCATCATGCACTTCAATAGGCAGACAGTGTATTGACATGATTTGATCCAAACCATTAAAAAAATAAAAGAAGAAAGAGTGAAAAAAAAATTATTAACAAAATATATATCTAATGACCTTATTTATATACATATATAATGTATTAGCAGGTTATGTTAACCAAACGTGTTCTTAATGTTACCGCAAACCGAACGAAAAGTATTACTACTGTGAACTAAAACAATATCATTTACAATATAATATATAATCATGTTAGCATATTCTAATATGTATAATCATGTTATACCAGCAACGACTTACCGTGGCGGCGGAAAAAATTATAGATAACATGACGTGTTATACTGTTTTAAAAAAAAAAAAAAATTAGTGATATGCTATATTGAAGAGCATTATATATTGAATTAAAAAAACATGTTATATGTTACAACTTTAGAAAGCTTGTTACCTGCGCAATGATCAGAAAAATGTTACATTTAAAAACTGGTTATATGTATCAAAGCTAGTAATGCATCGACGACATCCGTAAACAAAACGGTACTTGATTAGTTATGCACAGAAAATATATGTTAGTAATAACAATGGATTAATATATATGTACACCATGGAACTAGTAGATCATGAAATCAAAGCCTGCGATAAAATTTCCAACCTTTTACACTATGAAGGGATGTACTACGCCGCTGCTCTCCTCCTTTTTGTTTTTTCGTCGTCGTGACTTTTCGGGTCCTTGTTACGTGTAAAACAACATGTATTTATAGATCTAGAAAATTAGGTTAAAAAGTTTAAAAAGGAAAATAAAACCAGTCTTAATTCATATTGATAAAAAAAAATCTGAATAAAATCATATAGTATCTGGTTTTTACTTGGTCACCAAGTAGACTAAGTATGACACAAAAATGACATAAACTGACCAATAGGGAATGAGTACACAAGAAAGAAAATATTTTTTGTATCTATTATGATTTTTGCACTCCTTTTTGGTAAAAAGTACATAAAATCAAATAAATAATTATTTTTCTAAAATGCCTTAAAATTAAAAACGAAAATTAAAAACAAATAATAAAAAAATACAATTTTTGTGATTTTTTGAAAATAATTTAAAATGGAAAGAAAGTTAGTAACAAATAACAGAAACAAATCCAAAATGTAACATGTGAGATTCGAACCCGCGACCTCATACTTGCAAGCCTTATCTCCTTTCCAATTGTGCCAATTCATTTATTCGAAACAAAAATGCACTTGAAAGCATATGAAGGTCAAACAACTATTTGTTATTTAAACAATTTAAAGTAAACTGTTACCTATTTTTGAATAAAAATTATTGTTAAAATGTTAGTAAAATTGAACCAAAAAAAAACTTATAAAATCAAAGTTAAAAATCAATTAAATGTCAGAAATAAGGCGGGCAAATTTTGGGGTACAATAGCTGCCCCTGTTCAATCTTCTTAAACCTGAGGAGTTAGATTGGCATGTCTGCCATTCGTGATCTGAAGGTGGAAGAGGATTGAACACCTAAGTGCCCCGAAATTTGCACTCACGGATGCACGAAGTAACGCTTGTTGGTTGATTGTATTGCTTGATTGGGCTTAAAGATGCCATTCGGAAAGATGACAGGATGAAGATGGTCTTATAGATGCCATCCAAAGTAACTGCTGATAGGAGTATTAGAATGAGTCTAGGTTTGACTGTATCTGCGGAATATACTAGAATGAGTCTATGTCTTAACTGTATCTATAAGGAGATCAGAATGTGTCTTTGCCTGACTGTATCTGAGAGTCGTATTAGAATGAGTCTACGCCTGACTGTATCTGAAAATTTAGTATTAGAATGAGTCTTCGACCGACTGTATCTAAAAGATTAGTATTAGAATGAGTCTTCGACCGACTGTATCTAAAAGATGTACTGGAATAAGTATCAGAATGAATCTGTGTCTTGATTGTATCTGAACTGTGTCTAGAAGATGTACTGGAATAAGTATCAGAATGAATCTGTGTCTTGATTGTATCTGAACTATGTCTAGAAGATGTACTGGAATAAGTATCAGAATGAATCTGTGTCTTGATTGTATCTGAACTGTGTCTAGAAGATGTACTGGAATGAGTCTACTCCTGACTGTATCTAAAGGAGTATCAGAATGAATCTTCGACTGATTGTATCTGAAGGATGATAAACTGTTGACAATATTTGTCCGTTTGAGAACTAACCTGAAAAAACCAAGTTAGTTTTATGCAATGCCATGATATATGTAATGCATTGCGTAATCATGCTATTAAAATAAATGAGAATGTTATATGCGTTTTGTATGCATATGCTATGATGTATTGTAAATGATGTATGGGTATGAAATGTCACTGAAGGTAGCGGTGGCTTTGAATAGTAACGTCTGATTGGGGAAAATAAATCCCTGACTGTTGCTGGGGATAGAGAAAATAAATCTTCAGATCCTGTTTAGAATGACTCTACTGGGGATTCAAACTTCCCGTTTGGGAATATTCCGCTAGGGATCTTTGACTTCCGCTTGGGGATAGAAGTATTCTGTCAGGAGAGTCGGTCATTCGTCGTGCTTTTCATTGAAGGATTTGATTCTTATGTACCCTGACTAGGGATAAAAGGGATGGATAATCCTCCGATGCACTATCTGACCAAGTTTCGGACATGGGTGACCACTCTTCTGGGAGTAGCAACCATGGAAGAAATCCTGCTGGAGAAGAGAACTTTGTCGGGTAATTTGTAGTGTTGGAGAAGCAAACTCCACTGGGGAATTGAATTTTGTATACTTCCAAGAGGGAATATTATCTTATGGGGATCAAAATTCCATAGGCTATGCTGAGGACATATCTGCAATAGGTTGGGGAATGATCAAATTCCTTTATCTGTTAGGGGATCTATTGGGGAAGATGATCATGTCAGGTCGTCCGTTGGGGAGGTTTCTTTATGTACTCTATTGGGGACGCAATCTCGAATAGACTTGGCTGAAGAGAGAAATTCTGTCGTGAAGGAGATGTTGGGGAAATAAACTCCGTTGGGGAACTCTCTGGAGCGTGCTGTGGAAAGAATCAAACTTCTGTCTTGTTGGGCAATCCTTTGGGGATATGGGAGTGAATTGCTGGAAAGTATCCCAACTGTTGCTTAAGAGTATGTTAATTCTGCTGGGGAGTATATCTTTGTTGAGGATGATCTCCACTGGGGAAGCAACGCTGTGGGGAATAAACTCTACTGGAGACGAGCTTGTGAAAATAGCTCTGTAGAGATAGTTCCATGGAGATTGCTCTATGGGGATATTACCATGACACCGGCTCCGTGGGGGTGATTCTGTTAAGATCTGTTGGATACAGGACTTGCTGGGGATTCCAACCTCCAAGAGTCTTTGGTAAATGCTGATTCTGTGACAGCAAACTGGGTGGAAAAGATCACTTCGGGCTTCAACTCTGCTATTTCCCCTATGTCTTGAAGTATTTCATCACTTGTTGTCGGTAGAAAATGATAAGATTGATATCCGTTGTTTGAACGGAGTTGGCAATGAAAACTGGTACGGACTCGTAAGTGGATGATCTAACGGGACATAGTCGTACGCTTTAATCCCTAACTTCTGCCTGGACCGCCTTTTTAGGTTTTTAGTCCACCGGGATACCCTTTCTTGCCCAAGCCGCATTTTCAGGTTTTTGACTTGCCGGGTGTACAATTCTTTTATATATGTCCCTAATTTTTTCCCGAACCTTTTTGGTTCGCCGGGATGCCCTATTTTTGCCTAGGCTTGTCAACCTAGCGGGTCTTTTTCATGCGTAGTATTTTTTTGACTATGTCCGCGTTCACAGGGTGCGAGAAATCTTCGTTGTCCATGGTAGTAATCCTCGTAGCGCCGTCAGAAAATATCTTCTTGATTACGAATGGCTCTTCGCACGTAAGAGTTCGTTTGCCCCCAAGATCACCTGTATTTAGAACTTTCGATAGTCTCGACTTCCCCAAACAATTTCTAGGAATTATCATGACTGGATCCGAAGACATGATACTGACACCATCTGATACTATTGGCACAGACAAGTAACTCCCACAATGGCTCTTACTGAAACTCGGGATCAATGCCATGTAACAGGAGGAATATGCTTCCAGACTGCAGTGGATCGTGTATTCCCTGGTTAATGGTTGAGGAGCTTGCAATTGAACTTGATCTGATCAGATTTGAAAAGAAAGCGTTGCCCCTAGCGGAGGATGATTTGCCCCAGAATGGAAGTATTTGAAAAGAGCTGCCTCAAGAGAAATAACCGGGACGCCCCATGATAATATGCCCCTTGATTGGAAGATAGTGACCATGCCCCTTGTATACATTGGCTTTTAACCAACTGAGTCAGCGCAGGAAATATTTCTGCTTTTCGATGCACCTCTGAAGCAACTTTGTCTGTCGGGAGGACTTTTGTTCATTGAATGTTCATCATGCGAACTTCTCTGCTGTCAAACACTTAGTTATATGCAAACAATGATATTCAAAATGCAACGCTTATGTTTGTCTTGAAGTTTTGAAAAAGAATTATTTAGCAAAACCAGGTTTGTAAAAACTGTGATGTCAACTCAAGATTTATAATAAGCCCTAAAGGAGTCAGGATACCTTTTGGTAACAGTATGCCTTCGAACTAACCATGCTTCAGCTAGGACTTTTAAAGGGTTGTAACGTGGCCTGGTTCACGGTTTAAGAAACAAAGGATAAAGGCTCAAAGTTTATTTGTACCCAACCCATTCACCGTGATGTTCTTCAGTCCTATACTCAGTTGACTATGCATTCAGATTCCTAGAGATTTTGGAATTTTAACACTGATGTTTGGTGATGGTTCAAAAACCGGAAGTTTATTTGAAAAGGCAGTCATTATTTTTTGTAACATTTTTATTTTGAGGGTTTGTAGTGACCTCCTTTTGACTTTGTTATCCCTAACTTTTGCCTGAACTGTTTATTTTGAGATCACAGTCAGCGGGATGTCTCAATTTTTACTAAGTCTCCTTCATAGGTTTTGACTTAACGGGCTTTTCTTTTGATAGATATTGACTGCCTGGCTTAATGATTATAGGGAACCATCACTAATTGTGTACAAAAGATCAACTGGCATAATTGAGTTAACTGAGGAACTGCCCTGCCCCAGGTTATGATTAAGGGTTTTAATTTGCATGAGAAGGAAAACTCCTACTTCTTAGGCTCAAAGGGGTTGACTAGGGATTAACTTCCTTATAACTCCACTGTTTAGGATTTGAAACAATACCTGTACATCATCAGCACGGTCTGTTCAAAAGTATACCGTATGAAATTATGGTATCATTTTCGTCATCCTCCCTCTAAAGGCTTACAGCTTTAACGAGAGTTAAATATCACAAAAGAGAAGTAAGAAGCATAGTTTAAATATAGTGAAACGAATGGATAAATTCAAGACGAACATACGCAATGCATTAAGGTGAAAAAACCAAAGTTTGACATAATAGTAAGTGCTTAAGCCAACAAAAGAAATTACAAATGAAGTTTCAAATGATTTCAAAGCTTCCCTTCCTGAACCTGTCACTTCAAACGATGTGTCTTGCAGCTTCGATATTAGATGGGCGATAGAAGAACTCAATCTGACCATCTGGTGTGAACTCGAGGACTCCTTCGTCAATCAGGTCTTGGATCCTATGTTTCAATGGACCACAGTCTTCAGTATCATGACCAGGACTATTCGAATGATAAGCACATCTTGCGTTAGGTTTGTAACCAGGAGAAGGGCTGGCTGGAGCTGAGTATGAAGGTAACAGAGTTATCAAGTTCTGATTGAGCAATTGTTGCAAAGCCTGAGACAACGGCATGTGCAACGGGGTAAATGGTCGTTTAGGTTTAGATTTCCAAGTACGTTGACCACCATGCTGCCTACGCTGATCTTTCTGTTGTTGAACTGGTGGTGCGACAACCCTATAAGGCCTTCTTCCTTCAATTGAAAGACTATCAGTAGTAACCTATCTCTTTCCTTCTTTTATCCTCATCTTTTTCTCAACCAAGTCAGCTTGTTTCCTTGGAGGCCGACTGATGATCTGATCCCCGACTCTGTTGTCTTGAAGTTTATTGACGAGAACTCTCAGCTCTTCTTGCCCCCGAGCTAAGTTTTGGATAAGAGCCATCCGACCATACATCTGGATTCTCATCTCTGCCATCTCAGCTTGCAGTTGTTCCAATTGATCATCCTTGTTGTCTTCAGGATTTTTCTTTTTCATGTCCTTAGTGAGGAGGGCTTTCAACTCTTCTTGCCCCTTGAATAGGCTCAGGATCATCTCTTGGAATTGGGTGTTCTGAGTCTGGAGATCCTTGACAGCTTGTTCTAATGCCATTTTCTGCTGAAATAAACAGCGAGGAGATGAGAAACCCGTTGTGGAAACCTGTTATGATATGTATGTAAATGCATATGCAATGTTTTCAAGGATCTTTATGGAGTCTAGTTTGCAACATTAGAAACTGAATTTGGTTGCAGCTTTGTCTGGAGAACTTTGACTTTTCATCTTTGAACGTCCTTCTATAAGAATCAAGCTCACCATATCAAGTGGGTCATAGCCTCTGATTCAGGATATTGTTCTTTTGAGTTTGAAGGCATTTGGCTAGAGGAAAATAAATCCTCTTGCCCCTTGATAGAAATCTGGCTTTTGATAATCCTTCCATAATAGCACCTACAAATTGTGCGCCATAAATCCCTAAGATCCTTAAAAAAGGTTAGTTAACATGCTATGTTATGATGGTATGTGGATGCTATGCATTAAGTAAAAGCATGAGGACAAGTAAGTCCCGCAAAGAGTTCAAGTTGTTAGAGTACAAACAAATCCTGCAAGGTATTCAAGTTGTTAGATAGTGAATACAAACAAGTCACACAAGTAGCCTTAGGTTTAAAGACTTGCATGAAGTCCAAAGGTAAGTACCCTTCCCATACCAAGGTTTAGTTGGTTCAACCTGTCCTAAAATAGTAACTGGGTTCTAGGAATCTCATATCACGGATCTTTCTCGCAGGCTTTATTTTGGTGTGACACTCGAGCGGCCGACCAAAACATCCTGAAAGTCTAATCTCAATGAGCGTAGTCTCGAGTATCAACCAACTTTGGAACATGCCAAACCGGCTATCTCACTACCTTCTAATGGCCAAGGCCAAGTTCAACTAGGGTTCTAAAGGCAAATTAGTGCTTAATGACACCACGCGGCAGCCTAATGTTATCCCCAATCCAAGCCTCGAGGAACATCAGTACAAACCAAAGTGTTTCACTAACGATGGCTACCATATCAACCGTAGCGGTACATGCCGTACAGTCTCCTTGGTCTCTTGCCACTTACCTAAGGTCCTAGATCCGGGTGTAGGATCATTTACCCAAGTAATACCCCCCAAGACAAAACCCTTAAAAGTAAAGCACACAAAACATATAATTAAAGCAGTTAAAGTGATCTAAACCCTAAGGTAACCCCTCTTTTAAGAAATATCCCCAGCAGAGTCGCCAGTTCTGTAATACGGTGCAGAACTGACTTTTTAATTTTGTTTTCGCAAAACATGTTGCGGTTAGCAAGAGTCGCCACCGACTTTTCTTTTATCCAATTTATTTAGGAAAGGTGAAAAGAACAGGAAAGACCTTTTTGAAAAGATTTTGAGTTCGGGGGGTAAGTTATGAAAAGGGAAGGTGTTAGCACCCCTTTTCATCCGTAGTTATCTACGGGCTCTTAATTGCTTGCTCACTTTAACTTGCTTTTTTTGAAATGTGGTGTGTGTTTAGAAAATATTTTGTAAAAAGTTGACTTTGTAATAATTCGTGTAAGAATGTATACAAAGTGTTTGTTTTTTAGAATATTTTAGTAAAGGTTTGACTTTGTAATAATTCGCGTAAGAATGTATACAAAGTGTTTGTTTTAGAAAATATTTTTGAAAGTGTGAGATGTGAAAAGTATTTGTTTTTTTTTTTTTTGAGTTGTGAGCAAGCATTTAAAAGTTACTTACCCTTAATTTATAAGGTCTTTCTTGTACTTATCCTTTTCCTTGAAAGATAGTACTATCCATACCATTAGTGGGTAGGTAGTCCTATCTATTGGATGTGAAGGGATGGCGAAGGGACATCGAATGGTCATAGAAGGCAACATGTAAGGATACCTTAGCAATTCGAAGGGACTACCATCATTCTTCCGTAGGGTCATCGAGGGACAAGATCATTTTTTTCGTAGGCAACTCGAAGGGTCATCGAGGGACAAGATCATCTTTTCGTAGGCAACTCGAAGGGTAATCGAAGGACTATGATCTTTATATCGAAGGGACTATGATGATATTATTCGTAAGCGTCTTTTACTAAAGTATCCCTACGTTCGAGGGACATGACCATTATTTCGTAAGGCAAACGAAGAGAGGTTGCCCTAGAGGTGCATGTGTGTGCATTAGGTCGATGGCGATGCTAAAAAGCAGTCGACTTACAGGGTTTAAAAAAAAAGGCTCGATTATTGAATCGAGAATTGTTTGATATTTTTGAAAAAAGAGGTTTTAATATTGTAGCAAGATATGAGCGAAATAAAGGAAAGCAACAACATTATTTTACACATCATGGGAATTGGGATACATTTTGCCAATGAGGATAAAATGGGCGATAAATATACAATTCAAACACGCGATAATTCAACAGTAATTAGCAAAAGTTTTAATCCGAACTTAATAACCAGATTAATAAAAAAGGATAACAATATTTAAATCTAAATTCAAACAAGATTAAGATTAAAATTGAAACAAAATTAACATCAAGGGTTAAGAAAAAAATGAAATCAAAATTATTCGAGAATTAATAAGAGAATATCGCAAACGCAAAAGATGCGATCATCGCAATCGAGATTAAAAGTGCGCAGATCTAGAATTATAAAATAGAAAGGAATTTTAAATGTGATAGAAACTCAACAATGTTGCTAACGCAAAAATGCGATCATCGCAACCGGATCCAAATCGTGCGGATCTAAATTTATAAAATAGAAAATGCATAGAAAAAGAAAATTTAACGTGCTAAAAAATTTAATAATGTTGCTAACGCAAAAATCACGATCATCGCAACCAGATCCAACCGAACATGAATGTCACGCATCATGCACTTCAATAGGCAGACAGTGTATTGACATGATTTGATCCAAACCATTAAAAAAATAAAAGAAGAAAGAGTGAAAAAAAAAATTATTAACAAAATATATATCTAATGACCTTATTTATATACATATAGCAGGTTATGTTAACCAAACGTGTTCTTAATGTTACCGCAAACCGAACGAAAAGTATTACTACTGTGAACTAAAACAATATCATTTACAATATAATATATAATCATGTTAGCATATTCTAATATGTATAATCATGTTATACCAGCAACGACTTACCGTGGCGGCGGAAAAAATTATAGATAACATGACGTGTTATACTGTTTTAAAAAAAAATAAAAAATTAGTGATATGCTATATTGAAGAGCATTATATATTGAATTAAAAAAACATGTTATATGTTACAACTTTAGAAAGCTTGTTACCTGCGCAATGATCAGAAAAATGTTACATTTAAAAACTGGTTATATGTATCAAAGCTAGTAATGCATCGACGACATCCGTAAACAAAACGGTACTTGATTAGTTATGCACAGAAAATATATGTTAGTAATAACAATGGATTAATATATATGTACACCATGGAACTAGTAGATCATGAAATCAAAGCCTGCGATAAAATTTCCAACCTTTTACACTATGAAGGGATGTACCGCGTCGCTGCTCTCCTCCTTTTTGTTTTTTCGTCGTCGTGACTTTTCGGGTCCTTGTTACGTGTAAAACAACATGTATTTATAGATCTAGAAAATTAGGTTAAAAAGTTTAAAAAGGAAAATAAAACCAGTCTTAATTCATATTGATAAAAAAAAAACTCTGAATAACATCATATAGTATCTGGTTTTTACTTGGTCACCAAGTAGACTAAGTATGACACAAAAATGACATAAACTGACCAATAGGGAATGAGTACACAAGAAAGAAAATATTTTTTGTATCTATTATGATTTTTGCACTCCTTTTTGGTAAAAAGTACATAAAATCAAATAAATAATTATTTTTCAAAAATGCCTTAAAATTAAAAACGAAAATTAAAAACAAATAATAAAAAAATACAATTTTTGTGATTTTTTGAAAATAATTTAAAATGGAAAGAAAGTTAGTACCAAATAACAGAAACAAATCCAAAATGTAACATGTGAGATTCAAACCCGCGACCTCATACTTGCAAGCCTTATCTCCTTTCCAATTGTGCCAATTCATTTATTCGAAACAAAAATGCACTTGAAAGCATATGAAGGTCAAACAACTATTTGTCATTTAAACAATTTAAAGTAAACTGTTACCTATTTTTGAATAAAAATTATTGTTAAAATGTTAGTAAAATTGAACAAAAAAAAAACTTATAAAATCAAAGTTAAAAATCAATTAAATGTCAGAAATAGGGCGGGCAAATTTTGGGGTACAACACTTCAGATTCTAACGTCAAAGTTTGAAAGTCTGAAGATGAAGGAAGATGAGACTATCCATGACTTCCACATGAGTATCCTTGAGCTGTCAAATGCATCCAGTGCTCTTGGAGAAAAGATGTCAGAAGAAAAGCTTGTAAGGAAAATCCTTAGGTCCCTTTCTAAGAGGTACAAGATGAAGGTGATAGCCATTGAAGAAGCACAAGACATCAGCCAGATGAGGGTTGATGAGCTCATTGGATCTCTTCAAACTTTTGAGCTTGGGTTGAATGAGGAAGAACCTTAGAAGAAGCCAAAGAGTATAGCCTTGGTTTCAGATGCTCAAGAAGAGAAAGGGAATAGTGCTGAATCCCAGGAGGATTTATCTCAGGCCATTGTTATGTTGGGAAGGCAGTTCAACAAGGTGTTCAAAAGAATGAACAAGAACTTCAAGCCTAATGCCAAGAACATCGCTTCTGACATCAGCAAGTCTAAGGAGAAGGATGAAGAGAAGACTGTTCAAGACAAGGGTGTTCAGTGCTTTGAGTGTGAAGGTTATGGACATGTTAAGAAAGAATGTCCCACATTCCTGAAGAAGCAGAAGAAAGGAATGACAGTTTCTTGGTCAGACTCTGAAAGTGAAAGTGAAGGAGATTCAGCCAAACATGTCAAAGCTTTAACTGGAACAGTTGTTTGTGATGGTGACTCAAGTGATGAGGAACTGACTTTTGAGGAGTTAGCATCCACTTATCAAGAGCTTTGTCTAAAGAGTGCAAAAATCTGTCAAGAAAGTGAAAAACAGAAGAAACAGATTGTTCAACTTGAGACTGCTAAAGCTGATTTGGAAAATGAAGTCTTATTAGTCAAAGCTCATCTTGATCATATGACCAAATCTGTTAGGATGCTGAACTGTGGTACAGACACACTGGATAAGATCCTTCAGACAGAAAAGGTTGCTGGATTTAAGTCAGGCATAGGATTTGTGGTTGAGGAAAAAGTATCCGCTGAAGCAAGCACTTCAGGAACCAAGAAGGAGATGTCTCAACCAATGTCTCATCATCACACAAAGAGACAGGATCCTAAACCTAAGCAGGTTGCTCATCCACAACCTCAAAATGTTGGGAAGAGGCATGCACATGTTTCTGGAGCTAGGCAGTATATGCCTCCACAATATCATAAGAGCATGCAGGCTTCTAGGTCCAAACCGAACATGTTCCATCAGATGTCTCAACATCAGGGAAACATGTATGGCTATGGATATAATAATGTTGTGCCTTATTATTATGGAAGAAGGAAGCCTCATCACCATAGAAGACAGCCAAAAGGACAACATCCTTACCATAAAAAACATTCAAACTATGGGAGAAGAAGACAACATTATGGGTGGCAGCCACAACAGTATCATCATCAAGGTGGCAGAAAGTTTAACCACTTCAGAAAAGACAGAGTTAGGTGCTTTTACTGTGGCAGATTTGGACACATGCAGTTTTCTTGTTTCAAGCTACATGGGTATCCCAAGTCTAACCCTCAACCCAGACAGAAGGTGAACAGGCCCAAGGTTGTTAAACAGTGGGTTCCTAAAGAAGAGGTTAAGTGTCTATTGGCTCACTTTTCAGATAGACACTTTGCTAAGGATGGCTGGTACTTTGACAGTGGCTGTTCAAAGCACATGACTAGTTTCATAAACCAATTAGTGGATATCAAATCTTGCTCCTCAATTGATATTACTTTTGGAAACGGAGAGAAAGGGGTGGTACAAGGTATTGGAAAAGTGAAGTGTCATAAGGGACCTGATCTTGACAATGTACTTCTTGTCAAAGGGTTGAGTGCTAATCTAATTAGCATAAGTCAGCTCTGTGATGATAGTTATAAGGTCAGCTACACCAAAGATGAGTGTGTGGTGACAAATAAGCAGAATGAGGTAGTGATGAAGGGAATAAGATCCAGAGATAACTGCTATCAATGGGTTCCTCAAGTTGACAGTTTATCTGGTGATGTTAAGATTGATGTTGTAACATCAGATTGTGACAACAAGTGTGAAAGTCTGCTGAAAGGTCAATTAGGGTTAATTACTCTTAATGTGAATCCTTTTAAATTTTTAAAAGGAAAGTTAATTTGGAGGGAGAAACTCATTGATTGGTCTTTAAGGGATACACAAAATCAGGCGCCATACCTTAGACCATCATTCTCTATTATAGCAATATCATGTTTCATCAAAGCTCATATCTCCCGACTGGTCATCTCCTTCAACAAGAAGAATCATCTGTCTCAGAACCTATACTGCCTCAAGGGAACCATATCAAAACAGATGTCCTCTCCATCAAAGAAATCTGCCTCACAAAGTTCATCGCGAGATAAAGCTAGGGTTTCTGCAGAAGATTGCTCTGCAGAAGAAGCTTTGAATGTTGAACCCATCTCCATGATGGTTCCTGATTTTGTAAAGACAAGACCTGAGAAGTATAAACCCAAGAGACCATCAAAAGGTAATACGTCTAATCAATCTGCGAGGAGTAAATTTGATGATAGCGAAAGTAGGGCCTTTGTCACTAGCGTGTTGTTTGGAGTTAACCCTACTCCTAGGACTAACACCCCTCTTCCTCAAGCTGTTGAAGAAAGGGTAGATGTGGACAAGAGCATTGATCAGATTGTCACAAAAATATTTGAGAAAGGTATCCCTGTGAAGGGAATATCTAGACCTCTGAGTCAAAGGCCTGCTGAATCTGTTAGAGTAGAGGGTGACGTTGAGACCTCTGAGACAAATCTTCATAGATTAGCTGTTTCAGTCATTGAAGATGTTGAGATTGAAGATGAAGGTGAAGCTGAAGCAGAAAGGGAAAGGGATACTCATGCTGAAGATGAAGTTGATATTGGACATGATGTTGAAACATCACCTGCTATGGATGCTACTCCTAGTCCCAAAGGGAAGAAGAATGCTGATGTGGTGGATGTTGGTGACTTATCTGATAATGAAGTTATTGATAATGCAGTTCCTGGGATTGCCAATAGATTGAAGACAAGGAAAGGAAAGAATGTGGAAACCTCTCCTAAAATGTCAGCTGAAGGCAAGAAGAAAAAGGCCTCTGTGGTTGGTCCAACCAAGTCATGGAGCAAAGTGGCTGTGAAATCCAAAAAGAGAAAGGTGAGGGAGGATTCAGAATCTGAATTTGATGTTGAGGATGATGTTCAAGACATCACACCTGTGAGAAGGTCTATATTAAAAAGAATTGCTGATAAGATCCCTGACATCCCTGTTGACAATATTTCATTCCACTATGCTAGCAGTGCATCCATGTGGAAATTTGTCTGCCAGAGGAGACTAGCACTGGAGAGAGAACTTGGTGGAGATGCCTTGGATCTTAAGGAAGTTATTGAATTGATTAGATTTGTTGGGTTAATGAAGACTGTGTCTGGACTGTCCAAGTGCTACGATGGATTAGTCAAGGAATTTATTGTCAACGTTCCTATGGCTATTAATGACAACAGAAGTATGGATTTTAGGAAGGTTTATGTGAGAGGTCAATGTGTAAACTTTTCTCCTGAGGTAATTAACACTTACCTTGGAAGGGATGAGCTGGAGTATAGAGAGTTAGAACAAACTGACAATGCTGTGTGCAAGGAAATCACAGAAGGGCAAGTGAAAGTTTGGCCTCTGAAAGGAAAATTGTCTGCCAGTTTGTTAAGTGTGAAATATGTTATTCTGCACAGAATAGGAGCAGCTAATTGGGTCCCTACCAATCACAAGACAACTATCTCTGCTGGATTGGGAAAATTCATTTATGTTGTTAGGACAAAGAGGTTGTTTGACTATGGGGCTTATATACATGATCAGACTGTCAAGCATGCTGCTACAAATGCAGTGAAGATGCATATTGCCTTTCCCTCTCTCATTTGTGGGATCATCTTGTCACAACATCCTGAGATTCTTCATCAATCCGATGTGGTGTGTAAGAGAGAATCTGCATTGTCAATCCACTATAAGCTGTTTGAAGGGAAGCATGTCCCTGACATTGTCAAGACATCGGCTTCAACATCACAACAGCCACCTGCCAAAACTGGGTTGATTTCAGAATTGGAGGAGGCTTGAAAGGAGTTAGATGAAGTCATCAGAGTAAGTACTGAAAGAAAGCAGAAATTTGAAAAACTTCTCATGACTCTAAGATTGGCAGAAAAAGAAGATGAAGCAGTCAATGCTAACCAAAATGGTGATGATATTGAAGAACCAGGTTCTGAAGAAGGTGGTCCTAGTACTGATGGTGAAGATGGGGCCAACTCTGATGAAGACTAGTTTCCCTGCTGCCTTTTCTTGATAGTAGTTTAGTTTTATTTTTTGCTGTTTTTGTTTCTGCACTTGATGTGCCTGATATGTAATTTGAATATTGTGCCTGTTTATGCACTATTTTTGTTTTTGTTCTATGATTTGTCTTGTCTTGTTTGCTGACTTTAGACTGACAATGAGAGCTTGTTTAGGACTCACTGTAGTGAATAGGACTTACATGTTGAGGTTTGTCCAATTGTGGCTAAAAAGGGGGAGAGTTAGCCAAGAGTTAGTCAAGGTGTTGAAATGCCCAGAAGTTAGCCATTGTGCAATGCTAAGGAGTGCAGCTAGTGTGATGCTGAAATGCAGATGTTGAGGGGGAGTGTGTATGTTGAACAATTGCTGGTATGCTGATTCTTGGGTAGAGGGGGAGTGGTGTGCAGCTTTTTGAAGTGGGAGCTGTTGTTAAATTTTTTATCCGCTGCTGAAGTCTCTGATGTTGCAGAGATTGTTTTAGCCAAAATTAGCCAAAGGGGGAGATTGTTGGTTCTTGGATTGGCTAGAATTTTGGTAAAACAAAGTTGTTCAATGTTGATGTCACATGGGTGATGTCTTAACATTGAGTATTAACATTGGTTTATGTTAAGTGTTTAACTTGTTGGAGTTGTGTAGTCTGATGTCACATGCGATGTCATGACATCAGGTCTGCAGAAGATTAATAACATCAGGGTTAGTGATGTTGTTAGGGTTTGCGTTTTAGCTGGATATTGGGAGAGTAGTTAGTCTCATTGGTTGCGGATATCTTGGGATAGATATTTTCTGTTGCAAACAGATTTGATGCAGATTTGTAGGAGTGTTTAAAGGCTGAAGATTTAAGAAGATTTTGAGAGAGAAAATATGTTTTGAAGATTCAGTTTTAAATAACAAATCAGGTCAGATATTGTAGCAGGTCCAAGTCCAATTCATCTAACTATATAAAGCGCATCTGTACTGAAGGAAAAGGGACGAAGAAAAAGAGCTAAAGACTGAGTGTCGTTGTGTCTTCGTGTTTGTAAACCATTCGAGTGTGAATTGGTATTGTTGTTTTGAGTTGTTCTTGATCAAAGCTGTGAAGCAGAATCAAGTAGTGATATTCAAAGTGTGTGATCTTTGAATTATATCACTGAAGTGATTTAGGGATTGAGTAGTGTTCTCATACCTAAGTGGTCTCTTAGGTAGAAAGTTCATTAGTAGGAATTAAGTTTAGGAGATTGTCAACGAGGTTGTTGTGTCTGTAAATTAATTCTACAAGTAGTGAATTTCATCCCTGGCTTGGTAGCCCCCAGATGTAGGTAGTTAGACTGAACTGGGTGAACAATTCTGTGTGTTGATTTATTGCTTGTTATTGCATTGTCCATTGCAGAGTGTGTTGCTGTGACATCGCACTTAACATCACACATCTGGTACCAGAATTTCAATTACTATTATTATTAATTAAAACATTATTAATTCAAATAAAATATTATTATTAATTGAAAATTAATTTGGTTAACATAGTAGCATTTATGAAATATTATTAACATATTAAGAAAATATAATTAATTTTAATAGTATATTATAATTATTAATTAAAATTACTTAGATTTAAATTTGGTCTAGGTGGTAATGACATGTTATCACTATCAATACCATCCATCTAAAATTGGTGCCAAATTTATAAGGGGACTAGAATCTTGAAAAAAAACTTTAAAAAAAATCAAAATTTCAAATTTTAAAACAGGAAATCAAAATTAAAAAAAAAAAGAGATGACTAAAATTGCAATTAAGCTAAATATTAATAATTAAAGTAAATCTATGTGTTCGACAAGTGTTGGTTGATCTTTTATATATCATCAAATATTTAGTTTATATGAGTCAAACAAAAAATTCTCTAAATAATCTATTTTTATTGTTCAAGAAAATATAAATGCATATAACAACAATAACAACAACGACGGCAGCGACGACAATATTTTTTAAAGAAGAGAATATATAAAAGGAAGAACCATCTAACGTCCTAATGAGAAAAACGAAGATTTATCTCTAATAAAAAAACAAGATATCTCAAAAGGAACCTCATCCCACAAAGTGAAGTGATTACAAGTCAAACCAAGATTAGCAATCTTGTCCGCACATTGATTGCCCTTTCTAAAAACATGAGATATCAAAAATTTCATGGAAGAGGTTAAAGAGATGCAATGGATCCATATATGTCTAAGCCTCCAAGGGGTCATGTTAGGTTTTGTGAATGCAGCCAAAGCATTCTTACAATCACATTCGATCCAAAGGTTTTTCTAACCTCTCCGATTGGTAATCTTGATAGCATACATAATGCATTCATCTCAGCAAAAAAACACGTTGTTACCCAGAGGTATAGCAAAACTACCAATATTATCTGCATTCTTGTTTCTGAAAATACACCACAAGATGAAGGCCTCGGGTTGCCCGCAGAGGCACCATCAATGCCAGCTTTAATCTAATCCAAAGCAGCAGGAATCCAAATTATTTCAATAATATCTAGAGGCTTGGGAGGCCTTATGTTAACCTTGAATGCTTTGATCACAACGAAGTCAGAGATGGAACATCTAGCATTACGAGAAAACTGGTTGCCCGATAATTTGACATTAGAACTCACCCAAGAGATAATGCTGCTCCAAGAAGGTTTAGAGTTGTTGAATCTGATGTCATTTCTACAAAGCCAAATGATGTTGAAAATGCTAATGACGGCTGCAGAAACAACAACTTTGGCTTGAGGCTTCCAGCTTCTACAAGTAGTTTTCAGGATGTCAATGGGAGAGGTCAAATTAATACTCATGTTCAGAATTTGAGCAAACCAATTCCAAGTTTTATAAGAATAATAATTATAACAATAATAATAATAATAATAATAATAATAATAATAATAATAATAATAATAATAATAATAATAATAATAATAATAATAACAATAATAATAATAATAATAATAATAATAATAATAATAATAGTAATAATAATAATAATAATAATAGTAATAATAATAATAATAATAATAATAATAATAATAATAATAATAATAATAATAAGGGTTAAATAAGTTTTAAGTCCCTATAAATAATGCGATTTTGAATTTTGGTCCCTATAAAATTTTTCGTTAATAATTAGTCCCCATAAAATTTTCCGTCTCAATTAAGAGTCTCTGACGTTAAATTTGGGTAACGGAGGCACACGTGGCTGCCATGGTGGATTTAAAAATTAATTTTTTCTGATTCCATGTGCTTCCATAAATACCTTCAGAATGGTTTTGACCTAATTGCATTTAACTATTCACCCTTCTTCTTCTTGTTGCTTGTTATCTTGAAGTGTCATCCATCTTTCATCGCGTTGGTAAAAAAAATCATCTTTCTTGCTCGTTCGTGTTGGTCCTTCACTTTGGTATAAAATGTCGTATTCCTTGAGCCCAATGTCGTGTGCATCTGTGAAATCACGAATTGGTGAATATTGTGGGTGTAAGGTTCGTATGGTCTCCTATCATTGCAAAAGTGGACCAAACAAGGGAAGGTTATTCTGGAGATGTCCTTATTGGAGGAATGCTGATACTTGTAATCTTTTTATTTGGGATGATGATGTTGCTAAAAAATCTGGATATGTTGATGAAGTTGGAACGAACTCGGATTTGGAAATTGTTAGCTATATGAAGTCACTTCATGAAGAAATTAAGAAGAAGAACAAGATCTTGAAGAGCAAGTTGAAAACAGAGACATTTTATGGAAGATTGAAGATGTGGTGTCTTGTTTTTTCATTTGTGTGCAATGTTTATTTTCTCATGAAATGTAGATGTTGATGTCCTTTGTTGTTGTTTATGTTCTTTGGTTAATGGAATGTAAGAAATTAGTGATGTAATGTAGTCTGTGCTCAGAAATGAAAATGGTAATCTTGATATTGTTGATGTAATCCGTTTGGTTTAATGAAATGTTATTTATGTAATCTACTTTGATACAATGTTGTTGTTGTTGTTTAACCATTTTTAGTGTAATTTTGTTGTTGTTGATGTACTAAGATCATTATGAACAAGAGTTGATGTAATGTGATAAAAAATGTAACGAATTATTGTTTTGGTACATTGTTTGGTGTAATGTAATTTGAATGACACAAAATGGATGGCCAGAATACAAACTGCATACAAACTTCATTCCAAGTTTCACACTTAATACAAACTTCATTCCAAGTTTCACACTTAATACAAACACAGTGTATTTGAACATGTCATACTTAATACAACAAAAGGGATGACTCAAAAAGGTCATATGCAAGCCATATGACAAAAGACAACAGTTTACAACCATTCTTACTACATTAGTGCATTACAAAAAAAGTTTCACAACAGACCAGTTTCACACAACATAATCTCCAAATAAAACACCAAAAGTTTCACAGCACACAAGTTTTCACTGAGTCAAGCTCCTTTCTATGTCTTCCCAGCTCTTCTTCCCAGGCAGACTGACATCACTTGTGGCATCTCCAACAATAAGTACTGGATCTTTTGGATCTCTTCCTGGACCCACAATTTACGAGTCTTAAGAGTCCTTAGCCGGTCACTTTGTCTTTTTTCTGTTGCAATAGCTTTCTTGGACTTCTTTTTTGGACTTAACATAGCTTTCACCTGGACAACATTAGTATATCATTAGTATAGCAAGATACATGGTTTTGTGCCACCAAAGCAAATCAACTAATGTTTTACATGTAATAAACTTACAGGGTCTTGGACAAAAGGTTTTGGGGCACTTGAAGATGGTGCACTTGGTTTTGGTACCTTTGGTCTTGGACTAAAGAAAGTCCTTACTGAATGTTTTGCTGGAGTTACTGCATCAGTGTGTGGTATACTAACACCACTAGTTGGTTTACTAACAGAATCAGTGTTTGGTGTACTAACATTAAGTGGTTCTATTTCTAGGATTTCATCATTTTCCAACAGGGAAGCCAATTCATCCGGATCAATACCACAGTACATCCTCATTGCCTCAGAAGAACTCACAGAATTTTGAGTAGGATTCATATCATTCTGCACATTATCAGTAGGTGGTTGTAAAGGAACCTCTTGCTGCACACTATCAGCAGGTTATGGTTGAACCTCTGGCTGCACACTATCAGTAGGTTGTGGTTGAACCTCTGGCTGCACACTATCAGTAGGTTGTGGCACATTATCACTTGTGTTTGCCTTTTTCATTGCCTTTGTTGTTCCTTTTGGCCTACCCTGTAAAAAATGAAATGGCACATTATCACAAGTTTAGGATATTGCAAGTAACATACATTTCTTTGCCTACAAGTTTAACATACCAGTTTATGAAAGACAAGTAAGAACTTACCCTCTTTTTTGGTCCTGTCACAACACTTGGAGTTTGGCTTGCTTGTGTTGGTGCTTCAACATCTCTTGGCAATTCACCATCAACAACCACTAGTTGTTTGTTTTTCTTGCATCTCCTCTTATTGTGTCTATATTCAAAATAAACCTTGCATCTATGGCTTGTGTTTGACCTTTGCCATCGTGTTTGGGATGCCTCATCAGGGTCTCTCCTACGGAGTTTCTTTGGTCTTCCAGGACCCCTCTTGAAACTTGGTGGCAGGATTTCTGGATCTGTTGTCCTTGGCCATTTATTTTGCCCATTAATAGGACTGATGATTTGATTGTAACATGCCAAATAGGTATCCTTATGATAACATTTGTTCACATACTTGATTGGATCATCTACCTTCCTATGTATAGCTGCAACTGCATGTCTACAAGGGATCCCTACCAAATCCCAAAAATTACAAGAACAGGAGTGTTTTGCTAAGTCCACAACAAAAGAATCTGTGAACATGACATGAGTGACTTGAAATTTCAACAATCGAGCATACTTGATTGGATCATCTACCTTCCTATGTATAGCTGCAACTGCATGTCTACAAGGGATCCCTACCAAATCCCAAAAATTACAAGAACAGGAGTGTTTTGCCAAGTCCACAACAAAAGAATCTGTGAACATGACATGAGTGACTTGAAATTTCAACAATCCAGCATATGTAGGCAACCAATTTGCACTCTTTTCTATCTCCCTATCTAACCTTCTTAGTGGTTTGGACATAACTTCTCCTTTGTAGTTTTCTACCTTCTCCCTAAGAGTGGCAAACCTACCCATTAGGTAGTTTCTAATCCACTCTAACATGGTAATAATAGGCTTATCCCTTTGCATCAAAATGGTGGCATTGAAGGACTCACTAAGGTTATTCATAAGAACATCACACTTAGAGTAAAATGGGAAAGCATGCTTACACCACTTATTTCTAGGTATTGCACTTAACCATTCAAAAGCATCTAAACTCACCTCCTTGATCTGATTCATCTTCTCCTCATGGGCTTCAAAATAAGTTGCCTTAGCTGCAGCCATTATGAGATCTCTGAATAATGTACCTCCTCCATACTTCTTCTTGAAATTTGCATATAAATGCCTTAAACAAAACCTGTGTTCAAATTCAGGATATTCGTCCTCAAAAACCTGGACCAGTCCCTGTTAACAGCATATGCAGAACCACTTATTAATAAACAAGCAAACAAAAGAAAAGTAACAAAGAGTAGAGATATTGTTCATACCTTCTGTTGATCTGATATAAAACACCACTTATTGTCACTACCAATGTCATCAAGAAGCAATCTAATAAACCAACTCCAAGACTCTCTTGTCTCAGTTTCTACAACCCCAAAAGCTAGTGGGAGATATTGGTCATTAGCATCTCTACTGACAGTTATCAACAAGATTCCACCATATTTGTTTTT